>OX387191.1:26701740-27901740 GCA_947561395.2 Buxus sempervirens | reverse complement strand
GCTTCCCTTCCAAAACACCCTGCAGAGTGATGACTGCATCCTTGGTTTTCTTAAGAATGCTGTTCTCATCTTCAACATTTAACTGTTGGAGGTCATTCTGTGAAGAGTTGAGGCTAAGAGCAAGGGCAAACTGGGCAGCCGCAGCCCACTGAGATGAAGCAAGCCATCTCCGCTGTCTATTGTGCTGCTCGGCCTCTTCCATACCTGATCTGTTCTCCTCTGCCCTCATAAGGACTAAGCTACGCAAGTATTGAGCATTTGTACTTCCTGTACTTTGAACCATCCTAGAGAAAGCACTCCCTTCATTTAGCAGCAGGTCTTCTGGCTTGCCAAATTCTTGAACCTGGCAGAAAGTTAGAGAAGTTCTCAAAATCAGTATCATAAAACCTCTAGTACAAAGTTAAATCAATCTTAAGCTTGAAAGCAAGCTTGGTAATCTGCCTGCAATCTGATTTGAGTCATCCAGGTTTTGTATGAAAAGAAAGATTAGGTATTCTTGAGAAGATGAGCTCTGGTCTTCACCAGCAGAATTTGTATGTGATAAATATACAAGATAAACCCACCCAGAAACTAGATTTAGCATGAACCAACCTTTTGATGTATATATTCAATATAACAATTAAATTCTACAGATAAGATTTTGAACATCATCACGATCTTGGACATGGCATAGTTCCTACATGAATCCATAGCATCCCATGTGGTTCTTATAAAGACACAGAAGGATACGCTTCACATAAAGGAAAGAATGTGAGTACAACAGGTAGTTAAGAGCTTTGATGGGATACCTGACCAGCATCAAGCAGAAGAATTCGATCGCAGTCAATAATTGTATTTAGTCTGTGAGCAATAATGAGCATTGTGCATGATTTGAACTCTTCTCTAATGGTTTTCTGGATTAGAGCATCAGTTCTAACATCGACAGCAGCTGTTGCCTCATCAAGAACAAGGATCTTTGATCTTCTCAGCAATGCACGAGCAAGACTTAAAAGCTGCCTCTGTCCGACACTGAAATTCTCCCCAGCCTCAGAAACCTTCAAATGAGCAAAACTAACATTCATTTCTAGGTTACAATGGGATGGTCCTTATAACAGTGAATAGGAAAAATAATTTCTGAAAGATCAGGTATTTTGGGGTCAACATGCAGCCCCACCTTCCCACAAGTTCAGAACCAAAATATAACGAGCAATACCACCCTACCATGACTAGTGATATACTGGGTTTTCACTAATGAAACAATGAGCTCACTTATTTGAACCATTTGAATGCTGAACTACATGCAAAAATAGAAAATGGACACTCTTGATTTTCAGCAAAAATTTTTGAAAGTAAAATTTCAGTTCAATTCAGTTTTGAAAAATGCTTCTGGTCATGGATCAGTCCATTCACCTCTGCTCTAAGTGATTGGCCCATCTGAATTGATTTTTGGCCTCCAAATGGCATCAATTGGAAAAAAAATATGATCTTTATTGGAGTTTTCCAGGGATACACTGACCATATTTTCCTAGAACATAGAAAAATCCAATATATGACTGGTCAATTAAATCCATCACGACTCCATCATTTGCACCTTCTATACATGATTCTATTCCTAAACACAAATTTACTCCTTGGCTCAATGAAATTAAGAAACAAAATGAGAGTTTGTACCCCATCAAAACCTTCTTTAATCCCATAGAGTGAAATTACAACCTTCCTATGGTAAGGAGTAAAAGCGAGAAACAAAAGCATGATTACATTAACCGGGATAATCTATCCACTGAAGTTTGTTAAAAACCCATAGATGAAGCTATGTGATGGTCCTGCCTATAGCCCAGACAATGGCATAGGTGATTAGGGAATTTTTCATACGAGACAAGTTCTGAAGCTATTCATTTATATGATTTCTTGATACTCTATCACAAGTTGAGTAACATTTGCAAGATCTTCTCATATAATCAAATACGAAAAGACTCCTACCAACATAGCCTAGTGCAATGACAAAAAACATATTAAATGTCACAAACATAAATGAGATGAATTATAATTAAAATCAAGATAAAGAATTCTAGAAACCCAAATTTGAATATTAATCATATGGAACCAACAAGTAAGGTTTCTCACACACCTTTATGGGAATGCATGCAATTTTTGTGATTACAAGTCAAAGGAATACATGAATTAATAACAACACAACAATGCAACATATTATTAAAAAAAAAAGAATGAATAGTCTGAAGAAGCATGGATGGTCTAATGGATCATGTTGGAAGGAGAACTTAAAATGACACATTGCATCTGCTTACATAATTGATTATCTGGATATAAGATACCCTAACCTACATGTTTCTGGTTGTAACGCTATGCCTAATGGATCTTTATTGGAAGAAGGCATACTACTCATACTAAACTAAACTTTTGTGTGCTAGGACTTTAGCAACCAGTTCAGGTGCAAATATCTGGGTATGGATCCCAAGCACAAATGATCTATTCTCTTCAATACGTCTAGAAGTAAATTGGATTTTCATACTATTTCTATTTACAAAATCCAATTGCACCATCAACTAGATGGAAGATGGATCATATATTTTGTTGGGGCTCATTAACAAATAAAAATGTATTTGAAATATCAAATTCACACTAATATTCTGTTGCCTTTCATTGAATCTATACGATGCAGACTGCTTTTCAAGAGTTTGAAGTTTGCAGATGTTTGTATGTGGGAACATGGAAGACTAAGGCTTAAGAAACATTAAATCAGGATCTTGTCAATTGTGAGACTTTAAAGTGTCAAAAAGTATCCTAAAGCCATGAATTTGGTACCAGAAGAAAGCTTCTTCAGTTTCTGACTCAACAAGTCCAAATTTAAAATAGTTAAAATGTTTATGGAAGATTATAACCAAAATACTGCCAGGGTTTTGGCTATCGCCTAGGTTCCATCTCAACACCTTCTATTTTTGGTCAAAGAATCTTCACTGTTTGCCCAATAAAAAAATAAATAATTAAAATAAAATCTTAAGAGTCATGATCAGTTGTCATAGTCAGGAAGTAAATCTTATGGAAAGTAACGATGTATAAGATGATTTAAAATTTTTCTCTGAGATATAAACATAGCAGATTATTCTTCCTAAATGTAATAAGCCATTGATCTTAAATGAAAATTTAAAAACTAAATAAATGTCCATCTATTCCATCAACAGTTCCAAGTTGCCCTTAAAAAGCTCATAAATAGACAAATCGTATGGAAAAATTGTTATTTTTTGGCCTTTGAGGTTAAGATCTTGGTCCAATGAGAAACCCCATGTAAATTAAAAATCTGGTTGAATAATGTAAATAACAAATAGACATCATATAGATTTTACAAGAAAGCAAGGATTCGACCCAATTTCACCCATATCGGTGGAAAGTGGCATAAAGACCACTTGGTTTTAGTTAATTGTCAGCTTAACGTAAAAAAAATGGATGTTTCACTCATGCTGCCTCTTTCATGAGCAAAATCGTAGAATTTTGAAGCTTCACCCATTTTGCTCACAAAACGGGAGGCACGTTCCGCCATACCACCCATTTCTTATAAGAAAGGAGAGAAATTTCTCTAGTTTTGGTTAGTTTTTTAATGGTACGAGCGAAAATTCTGTCCGTGTTGTTAGAAAACGAACTGTTTTAATTGCATAGGCTTTAAATCGCCCATGCCATCTTACACACTAATATATATTGTATAAGAATACTTGGTCTACATATCACAATCCTTAATTTTATGTTTTTGATGAAAATTAATTGCCATAAATTTGGGGAAATATTAAAAAATTATAAAAAATTGATAAAATGTGAAATATTTCTAAAAATTAGGAAATATAGCTAAAATAATTAAACATTTATATAGGCCATTCATCTATAAAAGTGGTAAAATTAAGTAGTCATTAATTATTTAAACTAATAATTTAATTTATAATAGTATAAAATTATATAAGAATTTAAAAATCACTAAGAATTAGAAAAATATAATTGAAATAAACAAAGATCAATTTCCTCATTGAAGTGGATGTTGGATGTGTAATTATTTAAATAGTACTTTAATATTAAGAAGCTACTAAAAATTAAAATCTAGAAAAAGAGCTATGGGAGGTTATAACTTGAGTTTGCTTCTCAAAATGTGATTTGGAAGATTAAATATTTAAATAATAATTTATCACAAAAAGTTATGAAGATTAAAACAATTATAAAAATAAAAAAAAATCAAAAGAGATCATAAAACCTTGGAAAAGTCCCTTTTTTTCTGATTTAAAAAAATTTTTTTTTTTGCTTTGCTTAAATTTTATAATTTTAAAAAACTAAAAAATAGAAAAAGATAATTGAAATCCATAAAGAGCAATTTAGTCATCAAAGTAGATGTTAGATATATCATAAATTTAATATTATTTCAATATTAAAAAACCACTAAAAATAAAAAATTTCGAAAAGGTCATGGAAGCTTATAATGTGAATTTACATGTGAAAATGTGCTTTGGATTCAAAATATGATTGGGATGATTAAATATTAAAAGAATAACTTATCATTAATAATTATAAAAGTTAAACTAATCATAATGATTTAGAAAATTCAAAAAAGGTCATAGAAGCTGGTAAAAGTCTTAAGTCAATTTTTTTTTTCGTTATTCTGATTTTTTACAATTTTTTCTTGTCAAGGTGGGATGAGTGGCATGCTGGTGAATTTTAGGCGAAACGGCATAATGGGCCCTGAGCAAAATAGGGTCGAAATTGGCACTGTGAGAAAGTAATCTTTTTTATAAAGGCTCAATGTAAAAAATTGTGGTGTGTGTTTTGCTTTTGATTATTTAATGAACTTCAAGGTTTTTAACTGTTGTGTGAGACTGGCAAACTGTTCAAACAAGGTGAACAAGTACTTCTCTTTCTCCTTGGTATTCACTGCTAATGTAGTTCTGAAAAGCCCTACAAGTGTTAGTGGAACGCCCTGATCCCACTAGAAGGAAACAATCTTGTAGATAGCTTTCTAATCATAGATGTTAGTCCAAGGAAAATGACTCCAAGGAAAATGATACTTTTCATTCATTAAACGATAGGCAAAAGCTGGTATATAATAAGGCACATATTTCAAGCCACGAAATCTTTTCATTTCATTTTCCATTTGCATCTCCAAGTATCATAATCTTGAGGGTTAAAACTTCTATCCCTTCAGCTATCTTAGATGGCAGGTTTTTCTTTCATTTTATATCTTCTATCAATATTAAAACTAGGATGAGTTCCGGCACAAATTACATCCCTTCAGGTATTTTTTTGGGGCAACATAATAATAATAATAATAATTATTATTATGTTATGATGGAAATGTATCACGAGCTCCCTCACCAGGTTTAGTTCCTAAAATGAGACACGGATGTCTTCATCATGTAAAATGACAACACAACAAAAATCCCTAGTGGACTTAAGAAGTAGCCAATTCAGACCATCCATCTAACAGGGGATTCTTACAACAGTATTTCAAACCCACAAAAGTCTCACAACTAATTGACTGAAGGGATTTGTTCTGTATAATAGCAAAAGACAAAAGTTTCTCATATTTCCAAGTTCTGTACAAGAGAGAAGTTAGTTTTAGACAAGGACTTTTGGCCATGCAACAATGTTTTGGGGGTAGAAACTCAATATGTGAGGTGGGGAGACTTAAATACATGTGTGCAAGTAGGTTTCTTCAAATAAGCTGCCACATGTGAAGTCCCTGTCTCACCATATTCATACATGAAAACCTGTCCTATAATAATAAATAAATAAATGAACAAAAAATAAAAATATAAACCAGAGAAGAGATGTACCTCGGCATCCAGGCCCAAAGCATTCCTTCTGATGACATCTTTCAGATGTGCTCTCTCCAAAGCCTCCCAGAGATCAGCATCATTGTGCTCTTTAAAAGGATCAAGGTTAAAACGGACAGTTCCTGGAGAGAGAAGTGACCAAATAACAGAGATTTCGTTTAGTTGTAACATATACACACAAGAATCATCTCATTGTTTCAACAGAATATACAGCATCATAGGTGCAGTAGAAATCTGGGATACTTGGATGGAATTTGGCCTAACTGAATCCTTGGTGTTTTCAGTAAAAATGGTGTAAATGGACTCATCTGAAATCAGGAGTATACAATATATATTCATCAACTTCAGGGGGAGTTAGTGGACTCATCTGTAATACGTTTCATAGCTAGAGTTATTTTTGTCTCTCATTATTTTAAAGATGCCTAAACACTGTATAGATGCAGTATGAGCCATGGGAGGAGATGGTTGATATCTCTCCTTTCTTCTATTATTTCAGTGTACTTCTTTATATGATTCTTTTACACTAACCAGTAATTGTAATCAGTCCAAAACAATCAAGAGGAAATTATTTTAAGTGAAAAGAAGCACCTTTTTTTTTCAATCCAATAGAACAAATCATACATACCAATTCATGATACACTATGTAGTTATAATGACATGGGATGCTAGTGGAATCACATGTAATATTTTTGACAACCAGGAGTAAGTTTGTCTTTATTTCCTTTAGAGATGTCTAAACCCTATGTATATATAAAATATGAGCTGTGTAAGGAGATTATTGATATCTCTCTTCCTCCTATTATTCTTTCTCTCTCCTCTCCTACACCCTAATCAATAAAAACTCCCCAAAAACTTGTAGTTAACTCTTAAATACAGAAGCTAACAGAAAACTACAGAAGTAGAAAGGATCACTTCTATCCAAACCAATATCTCAAAAATATTTATCAATTCATGATTTACTACATAGTTACAATGCTGTATTGCTCATACAGTCACATTCCACCATTCAGGAACAGAAAATATAAGACAACTTATTCTAATCAGGTATCTTCATGAAGAAAACCAAGAAATAGAGAGTTGATACCTGAGAAAAGAACTGGTGATTGTGGTATAATCCCAAGAACTTTACGTAGATCTGTTAGACCAAATTTCGCAATGTCACAATCATCAATCAAGATTCTTCCTCTTTCCAATTCTATAATCCGAAACAAAGCATTTAGCATGCTAGATTTGCCAGCTCCAGTTCTTCCAACTATCCCTACTTTCTCACTTGGAGAAATAGAAAAAGACAATCCATGCAGGACAGGAGGAAGCTCAGGCCGATACCGCAGGACAACATCCTCAAACTTGATTGATCCTAAAGAAGGCCATCCAGGTGGAGGGCGGTTGTCCTCAATTATTGATGGAGCCTCAGAAGGCAATTCTATATATGTTCCCACCCGCTCAACAGCATTTAGACTATTTTCAGCCATACTTGCATGTTTCAAAACACCAGATAACAGGTTTGTAATATTCAGAGCATAACTGAGTAGTAAACCCATTGTAGATGCAAATGCAACCTGATTTTCTGCCCTTTGGTTCTGCATGACAGCAAAGGTTGCTGTCAACCAAATCATAATACCCCCCAATGTTTCCAGGCGAATAGCGAGCCAGCGATTTGAACTCATGTTCACAAGGGTGAATCTGATATTATTGTCCATGGAATTGCCATTAATGTTGGCCATGCGATCATAGGCTTTGTAAGCACGAATTGTTGACAGACCATTTAATGCTTCTCCAAACTGTGCATAAACAGGAGATCTGGATATGGAATCGAAACGCTTTACTTCACGGGCAGTGCTCTGAGAAACATCAATATGGTGCTCAATACAGAAGTTTTAATCTATACCCTGACACTCAGTGAGCTAATAATTTTATGAAAGCAGAAAATATAGAAAATAAAAATATGATATGAATGCAATTTTTTTATGATGACATGAAATTTTACAGCACATGATGGATAAGAACTGATGAGCAGTAAAATGTATCACGTGACATAAAATTTCCATTTCTGTAGGCGACCAATACCTGTAGGTGACATAGACAACATTTGTGATGTTCTTGCTTTATCTATGCTCTTCACCATGTTGGAAACAGTGGTTCATATTCTGGGTTCAAGGGGTATCTTTGGGATTTCAAAAATACCGGTTTTAGGTTTGGTATATATATCATGTTGTAACCCTAATTGATTTTTTTTTGTGTGGAATTTTTGCTGTACACAGTGGACGTAGGCACATTGCCAAACCACTTAAAATCTGTGTTCATCTTCTTCTCTATTTTACTATTCACGTTGCACAATTACAACAAACCATTTGGGTACTAAATCGATTATTCTCTTCATGATCATATAGTCTCTCCAGAGATTATAAACACGTCACAGGAAGACTAGAAATACAAGCATCTTTTAGCCTAAAAAGAACGACAAGATTCAGAAAACACCCATATTGGGAGAAGATATTGTTGGAGTGTGGCTCATACTTCCATTTAGGTCCAATATTAGTAAAATTTTCTAGTATACTGGGGCTAAGGTTGTAAGTTGTAACAGGGGTCTGGTTATAAGACATAAGTTGTAACCCTACTGATGGAAACTTTCTTTCTGAGCAGTGAATTCTTCTCTCTCTCATAGATGCAAGTACAATGCTTAACAACGTAAATCTGTTTGTACACTGTTTTTTATCCTTTTTTTTTATCACACAATTAATATTTAACAACTGATATCAAAACTTTGTTTAGATTGTTGCGATGGTGGTAAAGTCGTCGATCGCCAAGCAGGATGTTGAGAAGTTTGATGGAATTATGGATTTCAGGCTTTGGTAACAAATGATGAAATATCTGTTGGTGCAGCAGGGTTCAGTGAGGACATCACACGGGTTAGTCCAAGAAATCGGAGAAGGTCAAGGATGATGAACGGGAAGAGAATAACATGAGGGCTGTGAATACCATTCGGTTGCACCTTGCAGACAAAAGTTATGTATCATGTTATGGACAAGGAATCTCCCCCTAGCATCTAGGAATAGTTGGAATCTTGATATATGTCTAAGTCATTGATGAACAAGTTATGGTTGTAGAGTATGTTGGATGCATTTTATTTGGTTTTTGGCTAGAGGGTTAACGGGGAAAGATTTCCTTCATGGCCTAAGTATTATTTAGGGTTGCCCCCCGGTGTGTCTCCCTGTAATGTGAGCTTTTGGGAACCAGTAATAGAGAGGGCAGAGAAAAGAATAGCAATATAGAAAGGAATTATCTGTCTCTCAGGGGATGAATCAACTTAATCAAGTGTGTGCTTACTAATTTACTAGTCTACTTTATGTCTATGTTCAGCATGCCTGGGAGAGTAGTGGCTATTATTGAGAAAGCCCAAAGAGATGTCCTATGGGAGGAAGAGGAAGCAAAGAAGACACACTTGGTGGGACAAGACAAGATGTGTATGGGGAGGGAGAAAGGAGGACTAGGGCTGGGAAAGGTAGCTTACCGAAATTCCTATTTATTGGCCAAATGGTTGTGGTGCTTGAGCTCTAGAAAAGAAAGTCTGTGACACCAAGTGATTGTAAGCAAATACAGCATTGATGATAATGGGCGAATCA
Source organism: Buxus sempervirens (assembly GCA_947561395.2). NCBI lineage: Eukaryota > Viridiplantae > Streptophyta > Magnoliopsida > Buxales > Buxaceae > Buxus > Buxus sempervirens. The sequence goes on along the minus strand of OX387191.1, from coordinate 27,892,313 downwards.
ATCTGAAGGCACCTCCTTCAGAAAAATGCCCATGGAAAGCTATTATGAGAGCAACGCCTTCATTTATCCTCCTGTCAGGTTGTGTATAGGGTCTATCTGTTCTGTTCGTTTTTGGCATGATCATCTTGTGTTGTCGAGTCATTTTCCACATCTATCCTCTTTGGTTCTCCATCCTAACGCTTCCATGGCTGAACATTCTGTCATGGTCCCCTTCTTGTTTATCTTGGAATTTACCTTTCACAAGAGACCTCCATCCGGCAGAATTTGAGGAGTTAGCTTCACTGTTGGATAACCTGAAGGATGTGTCCCTTGATTCACTAGGTCCTGATAAGGTTATCTAGTCCCCCTCTTTATTTTTTGTATTTTTTCATATAAATCCTTCTTCAATTTATCCAATTAGAATGCATACCACCCTCTTGTTTCTTTTTTGTGTCTTGGTTTTGGAAGCCCAGGGTTCCCCCAAAGGTTAAGACCTTCTTATGGACTGCCCTTCTATACAAGACATACGACTGATCATATCCAGAGAAGATGGAGGATGCGGATGCTTGCTTTATTCCCTCACATGTGTATTATTTGCATGGAGGCAGGGAGAGCATTGATCATCTATTTGTTCAGTGCCATTTTTTGGGAGTTATTTTGATGTACTTGTTTCAGATGATTAGAGTATCTTGGATTTTACCGGACACTTTTTCAGCATTGTTTGACCAGAGGAGAGTCAAGGGTTCGGGGAGGAAGGGACACATTATATATAGCCTTCTATTCCATGTAGTTGTCTGGTATGTATGGTTACAACTTAATAAACAGGATTTTTTAGGATATTCAGTTGTTCGTGGATCATGTGATTGAAACTTTATTAGTAGCAGTAGCTACCTGGGCAGTAGTTCTTCAGAGTTTCAAGGCACTTGTGCAATAGAGATAGTGAGAGAGTGGCACAGGTAGTGCTATTCTGCCCCTATCGTCGAGGCATGTAGTTCGAGAGGGTTGGATCCAGTCGGGTTCTTGGAGGATGGCCCATTATATTAGGTGACTGAGATCTTTGGTACGTGAGCACATTCCAAGGTCTGCTATGTAGGGGGAGAGCTATTATCCGATGCATTGAAGGGAAAGTTTTGGAAGTGACGGGGGCTTAGGATGACTATGATAGTACATATATTGGGGGGCTATGGAGGTTCACGATGGGGTTGGGGTTGTATTACTCTTAGTATGTTGGTTATTGCATATGTCTTGTTGTACATTCCATCTACTATATAAGTATACATCTTCATTGTTTATAAAAAAAAAAAATTAATAAATTTGGATTTCCTTCATCTCATTACTGGAATATTTGAGGCAATTACAAGTTAGGTGGAAAATAACCTATGGTTCCCCTAAATGAGCATAGCATCTAATATCAAACAAGTCACCACAAAATTAAACAGGCCCTTCCTATTATTATTTCTAATTCCAAATACGTTCTACACATAAATTGAGAAATAAAGCAGACGACAATGATGGTGCATGCAATAGATAAACTCGATGAACATTAAAGTATATCCATACCTGATAATATACATAGGCTGCATAAAACAACACCAGAAGTGGCATCATGGCCCACAAGGATATGGTGCTAACAATGCCAATAAGCACGAAAGTTGAAAGGAGCTGTGACACTTGACCCAAAAACAGGTTTAGAAACACTGCAACATTCCGATCTATGTCACCAAGATCCTTTGCGAACCTATTAATTATTCGTCCGATTGGATTGGTATGGAAGAATAGCATTGGAGCTCTCAATATAGAGTTAAGCATGGCATCATGTAGCCTTCTGGCAGCATGAAGGCTCGAAATGATTAGCCAATAAGAGTTTGTCAATGTCATCAGTACCTGTATTCCACACAAATATAGGATTAAGGCCTCAGAATAGGTGGCAATACGAAACCTCATCCCCAAACAACTTTAACGGAAAAAACCATATGACATTATGAAAGTTTTCTTCCCAATAAAATGTAAAAAAACAACGTAGATTGAAAAACAAAAGCATACAACCAAATAAATTAAAAAGAAAAAGAAAAAGATACGCCATCGAAAACAAGTCAAGGTTGTCTTTTGGCTCTCAGAATCCTGTTATACCCAACTTGCCAAAAAAATTCATCTAAAACACTGAAAATTATATATTTAATTTCCAACAAATTATCAAATTTCTGCTCCAAAAAGCATTCTTTTCAATGATTAAAAAAAAAAAAACCTGTCTATATTGAATTTCATGTGAGAATCAACTTTTTCTTTCCTTATTTTTGAACCTAGAGAATCCAGTCTAATCCAGAAGAAGAAAATTCAGAGTTTGTCATTCAGGCAGCCAAAAATTCTTCAATCAATTGCAAAATAGGGATGAGTGATTCAGCAATCTAGTTTGAAACTCAATGTCAATTATAAAGTACTAGGACAAATACCTGACCAAATGATAAAACTGCGTAAATAAGATTATAGAAACCAGGATCATATCTTGTCACTGCACTTCGATCCGTCCAAGCACTTAACCATGTGCTACTTGAAACTCGAAGAACTTCAGTTATAACATAGCACATAAATAGTATCATAACTACCCATGCACCGCCTTGAGCGTTTTTATATCTGTAGAAAAAGAAGCAATATCAACAGATCATTTGATGGCATATCAACTTAGATTTGGTTAAACTGTATACAAATATTCAACAAGGCATAGAAACATGATTATAACGCCGTGAAGAAAGGTCTGCTATAGCTATATGAGCACCTAATTATATGGATATTGGTAACAGAACACATTGAAGCGAGATCTTTAAGTGAAATTTTGCAACTCCCGTCCATATAGGTGAACCATGTGTATTTGTTTGACTTGTGTTCAGTGTTAAATGGGCTCAGGAGTGTCAGACGCAGGTATTTGTCTAGGTTTTGCATCTGTCCGAACCCATATCTTAGGATATGGAAACTTGGTCAAGGAGGTCTTAATATTCAAGAAAAACTACGCAGGCAAACTATTTATTAATATATAATAAAACATATTTCACATAAACCTAGCTCTGTGTTCAATCCATATTTATACCCAACAACAAAAATATTGAACCACAAAGCAAAGCAAAAAAATCAAAAAATTTAAACAAGTCAATATAAAGACAAGATGTGATATCATATTAAAACCATATGAGAGACTACTAGTTTTAACCATTTTACATGAACCCTTGTGTTCATAACACGAGCCGGGTGCACATGCAGTACCACACATATGAAGAAAGAGGTAGAATGGTTTTGCAACTGATTTTTAAGTTTTAAAAAAATGCAAACACTTCTGACTATTGTACCCATTTATTAATGAATCTTCACAATGATGTGTAAGGGTTGTTTTGGAAAGTGGCACATTTTGGTTCACGTGATTCCCAAGGGTCCACCCTTGCGTTATATATAGTATAGATTGGGTTTGTGTTCCAAGAATGGATATAACTCAATTTAACAAAAATTAAATGCAAGATACACACAGGTCTAAAGTCTAAAAGCAAACCCCATACACACAGCAAATTCATTTATGTCAAGTCAAACACAGTTACAGTGGGTAAGGAGAAGGATCAGGGAATTCAGAGTCAATGCAATCTAGTACTTACTAGTTGTGGTTGCATACTTCCTTAAAACCCAGCCAAAATTTATAAGATAATGTTTCCACCAGACCCATTGTTCAAATAGCCAAAAATTGTGTATGATTTTTTATTCTTATATTTTAAATGCAAATAACAAAGTTACACAACATATTTGACAAAGAAGCATTCACATTGATAGCACATTTATACATATAAACAGATTCAAGTATATAAATTAGCTAATAGAGGCTATTACCTCATCAGAACATTCCAACTGACAACACCAGTTTCACGTTCTTCCTTCTTGATAAGAACAGACTTGCCTTCTTTCCCTTTATTTTGAGGGCTTACATTTGTAGTCAACTCATTCGCTTCACCATTGGGAGACTGTTTCAGGTTCTTCAACTTATGCTTCTTGTCTTCTTCCTTTTCCTCCACATGTTCCTCCATCTTCCCCACATTTTCCATTAACTTTTGAAAGAGCACCCCTTCACTACTAAGTTCCTCAAAAGTTCCCTCCTCTTTCACCATACCTTCATGGACCAAAATAATTCTATCCACCTGAGGGAGAAAATGTAGCTGGTTTGTGACAAGTACTCTGGTTTTCCCTCGTAGTTCTTCCTTGATACATTTTTCAAAAACCTGGCAAATTTTTTATGCATAGGTCAAACCAATAAGTGTGAAATCTTAACCATACATTTTGTTTCCAAAATTCAAGAATCAAGCTAGTAGATATTATAATCAAATCAATTGGCAGTTGGAACAACCAGATCTTAAGGAGATGAAAAAAGATATATAATTCCAGCAATTAGTTCCAGGGAATTTCTATTAATTGGGGTGAATAATTTAGACATTGCCTTTTTTTGGCACTAGCACTTAGACAACGCTTCAAAGTTTGGATGACAGTTACCTCCCTCCTCTACGACAACTATTGGTCATTGTGGGGAGGGGATGTTTTTCTGATGGGAGATGACAAAAAGGAATAGAAGACACTTTTACCCATTATTTGACTTGTGAGTTATTAAAAATTAAATTTCATAATTACAAGTATGCATTTTAATTAATGGACTAAAACTGGTTTCAACATAAAATATCGAGAAAATAATATGTTGCTTTCAATTCAAAATCAATGTCAACTGCAATGGTATGCTTTTAAACTAAGGAATGACCGGATTTCAATCTACCACTTGGCCTTACTGAAGGATTAATCAGTGGAAGAAAAGAAAAACCAATCGATATATTTTCTTCCATTTTTTCTTTCCGTCCCAAAAGCAGTATTAAAGATTTCTTATTTTGTCTGATTAACAAATGAGCAGGAACAAACTTATAATCTCACTCTCTTTCTGAAGCCTGTTTATTACTTTTTTCTTCAACCTAACTACTACTCTCTCCAATTTCAATAGATTTCGTGTTCCATTTTATTCTCAAAAAGAAAAAGAATAATTTGTGCTTTTTTATTTACCCTTTTGTTTTTTTGCTTTCTCTTTCCACATGAGATGTTCTGCCTTTTTCAGTCCAAAGACAAATAGCAAAGACTTTTTCAGATTTTATGCGGTATTTTCCAACCAAAAACCAACCCTGTTTGTAATTTTTTTAATATTCATTTTTAATTTCACTATCTGATTTAGTGTCCTTTTTTATATCTATTTGAGCCAGTTTCTAGGCCTTTTTTTTCTTCTTTTGAGATTATATTTTATTTTATTTTTTTATTTTTGTGATTATAATCACTCTGACCCTATTAACTGTTTGAGAGGATGCCATGGTCAATAAAATAGTTTGAGTGGTGAGAGAAGGGAAATTTCATACCTCAAATATGGTAAGGTACCTCAGAATTTTTTTATTTATTATAGGTGCATAGTAACAAAAATGAGGGATGCGTAACTAAGACACAAATCATAAGGAAGGTAAGAGGCAAGCTAAAAATTTTGAGGGGTGTTCGAATGTTGTTGCCAAACTATACACGATGTCTAAGTAGTGCACACCATTAATTCTAAACTTAATACGCAACAGAGAGGAAATTTGTTTTATTCTATTAACTCTAGCTTCTGCTTATATACACAATAACTTTCTGAATGTAATTAGCTCATGATTTCAGAAAGAAAAATGAAAGAAGGATTTTAAATATGAGACTCATGCAAAATTTATCCCAACAGTCATATTCTATTGATTCCACAAATATTCCAACATAAATTACATAAGGCCTCACCAGCTATCAAATATTTATCTAATGACACGTAAATAAGATACCTGTCGGCCAACATGAGTATCTAGGGCACTTAGAGGGTCATCAAATATGTACACGTCCGAATTGGAATATACAGCCCTAGCCATTGAAACTCTTTGCTTCTGACCACCACTGATATTCACCCCTCTTTCACCAATTTCTGTGAGATCACCACCCTGATCAAATTGGAAAAATAATTTCACTAACTGTAAACTTCATTGAAATAATGCATATATGTATGAATACCATATAAAACTCGCATTCAACTTCATAACCTAGTGAATCAAAATAAAGCAATCTCAGAGCTTAAATTTTACACACTTACAGGAAGCAACTCAAGATCATGCTGCAATGCAGTCACTTCTATTGCCTTCTCATACCGTGGTTCCTCAAAGACTGATCCAAATAATATATTTTCACGTACCTGTATGTGCAGAGAAAACAATCCGTATCGTATTCAGCAAACTGATAACATGCAGATAACAGAAAATGCCTTGCAATCCACTTTATTGTAATGGTCTCACTTGTGCAGTTTCCAGTTCAGCATACACTAGTATGTATTTCCCAATATGTAATAGTGTCAATAGGCATGGCTATTAAACCAGTCTAAGATATTAATGGACAAGCTCTTCAATTATCATCAACAAAACATGTATGACTGATACACAATGGATCAAGACCACTGAACTTCACACCAGTCAGTATGATCTGGAATTTTGAATTCATGGTAGGGACCCTACCATTATTTCGAATCATGCACTTTAAAAATTATTTTTGATGAATAATGTATGTGTTTATTATATATATATGAGAATGAAAAAGCAAAAGTATGGATCATACAATCGGAAGTGCAGCAGCCCAAAACACAAAAAAAGGCTCTACACAATCCTCACAAGCCCCATCAGCCCCAAAAAGCAAAAGACAATGGCACTCCACTATACAACTAAAACAACAGGAATCATGCACTTTAAAAATTATAGAACTTGAATGCACAATGATTGAACCATGATGATTCAAGAAACCAAAATATTGAAGGGCTCTGTCATATAGACTCCAAAACCTTGGACTACAAAATCCGACGTGGTCAAACCAAAAGATAATTTAATATCGTAGCTTTCTAGCCATCACATGATTCAAATCTGCAGCTATAAAAATGTGAAAACTTACAGTTGCGTTAAAAATCCATGATATTTGTGGAACATAGGCTACAGTTCCCCGAATGATAACACTTGCATCTGACATAGCAGGCAGCTCCCCGAGCATTGCCGATATCAATGATGTTTTCCCTTCACCAGTACTGCCAACAACTGCCACCAGACTACCCACAGGCACATCCAAATTGATATTTGACAAAGTGGGCTTCTCTGCCTGAAATCAATCAGTAGCTTAGATACAACTTCCATCAAAGGAAGAAAATAACATATACGAGAGTTCAAAAGCTTTCAGATATATAAAAAGAAGAATTTGTAGGTTTAATTGCTCTCAATAAGGCATAAAGCAACATGAATTAATATATCAGCCAATGTAAATTCATATTGTTTCAGTTCAATCAGAATCCAATACTTACTGGTCAGATAAAGTCAAATCTAGGTACGCATACGTGTGAAATCAACAAAACCTTATTCCAATGATATTAAAGACTAGTGAGGCTTATTCCCCAGGACTCAAGATTGAGGTTCATGATTCTCACACCTTATGGTATTACACGAATCTCATGCGTTACAACTTGAGACTCACCCTACTTTTGAGACTTGGACCTCATGCAATATGCGAAACTAGGGACCTCGTAAAAAACTATAGACTAAAACCATTTAAATGTGTGTTTTTTTAATTTACATTAAATCTAGGGCTGTAAATAGTCTCTGAGTATTTATATTACAGATATAGAAAAATATTTTAGCCAATTAGTTTGTTCACTTTATTTATCTTTATTGTGGCTCATTTTCAATTGTCACTTGAAAAACTACTTAATGCCAGATGATGTTAAATACATCCAGCAAGAATCCACAAAAAACGAATAAATAAAGGCAATATTCAATTAGAACAATTTCATGCAAAATTTTGCATTATTTATCCATCAACATGCATGCATCCACAATCTGGAATTTGAAAACTAAATTTGATAGCTAGTTCTCAAACATGATATGTCTCATTAAAATAGCAGGACATGAAAAGATGAGGGCAGTACAAGAGTTACATAGGCTTGTAAAACCTACATTGATCATTTTAAAGAAACCAAGGAGTTTAGGAGAGGTTGCTCAATTATTTGTGGGGGAGTAATAAGTGGAAATGGGACATGCACAGCAATCTGGAATTTGAAAACTAAAATTTATAGCAAGTCCTCAAACATGATAAGTATCATTAAAATAGGACCTGAAAAGAAGAGGGCAATACAAGAGTTATGTTGGCTTGTGAAACCTAAATTGATCATTTTACAAGAAACCAAAGAGCTTATGTCGGAGAGGTTGCTCATTTGTTTGTGGGGGACTAACGCACAGATGGGCAGGCCTGCCCACTCACAGTGGCGGAACCACCTTACAGCTAGAGGGGGCAATTGCCCCCCCTAAAATTTTATTTTTTAATTTAAAATATACTTTTTCCTATATGTTTTAATTGAAATTTATGTTTTGCCCCCTCTAAAATTTCTGGTTTGCCTCCCTAACTCATTAAAATTTCTATATTTCATGAGAAGTGTTAATTGAAAATTTTTTTTTTTGCCCCCTTAGATTTGGAGTCTTGGTTCCGCCATTGCCCACTCGCCCACTTGCATGCATGCACGCACGTACACACATATATCTATATTATAGAATATACATTATATATTTCATCCATAGTTTCTTATACATATAAAAAGGAAAAGTATAAGATAAGTCGGTCAATGAAGAGAAAGCAGAATGTTTATCTCTCCCTGCCCCACCTTGCTTGTGTCACACACTCTTCAACTAAGGCTCTCCCTCCACCATCTCTATAGCCTCCCTTGAAGGAGCTGAGGAGCAGGCCCAAGAACGTGCCCCCTCCCCCCAGGCTCTCTCTCTCTCTCTCTCTCTATCTCTCTCTTGCCCCCTTCCCCTTCCATCCCTGTCTTGTTAATAATCACTCACTTTTTTTGTTGTTTTTCTCTTAGCGATTCAGCATGACACATCTTGCACATTGTGCAAAATCACTACGAAATCGAAGGCCCGACTATGTGCTGTAGATTTCAATACTATTTCAACTGTTACAAAGTTGTAATCTGCGTAATGCTGATCGAAACAAGGGGGCTTCAGACCCCTCGAAATTTGGTGGGTTACGTTTTAGAACCCACCAACTCGAACGGCGAACACTGCATGGCACACTCTCCGTCTCTCTCTTAATGAATCACGATTAAACAGCTCCCAATTTCACTCTCCTTTTTTTTTTTTTTAAATCAATACAGAAAATAAAATTTCTCACCCTCTTCTTGAAGATGATTTTCTCACCCTCTTCCCTCCCTTTCTCTGAGAAGTTGATCCATCTCTTGCTGTGTTTCCTATCATGGAATTAATTGCTTGAAAACTGGGTAGTTGGCACTTCTTTCTTTTTTCTTAGCAGCAATGTCTGAGAAAAAAAGTGAAGGATCTGATACAGATCTATACCAGTACCTGTGTCATGGACACAGGTAGTCTAGGGTTATGCAAAAGGCCCATGGAATATAGTAGAGTCCGTGAAACAATGGCGGCGATTGCCTCGTGGGTGTCTATTCGACTAGAGTTCAGAGGATCGAGTATTCTAGAAATCGTTAGAGATTGGCATAAATGTTGCTTCCCCCCCCCAATCCCATTTCTCATATTGGTCAGCAGGGTAATTAGTATGGGGTCTGTATGCTATGTATTTCTTGAGTAGTCTTAGGGGTTTTAGAGGTTCTATCCTTCATGGGCCCTCTTGATTGGATTGAATTATCTTTGCTCTATATATATTATATCCTTCATTACTCATCAGAAAAAAAAAATTTTTTTTCTGCTTTTGTCCATTAAGAAATTCCCAAAATTTTTTAAGCTAAGAAGTTTAAAAGACAGAAAAGGATATTTAGTCATGACCTATGACATCATTTGTGCAAGCAACCCGTGACAACCTTATTATTTGTTCATAAATGCAACCATTTGTTTAGAAAATCTATTAACAAAGGTTTGAACTTACCATATTTTATGTATTTTCATATATTTAGTGTTTCAATGGCCTAGTAAACATAGAATAAGTATTCTATGAAGTTAAAATTTTATCCTGTTGAAATTAAATAATGACATATATTGGAAAAATTAAATGAAGGACAATGTGATAACACAAATAAAATAACATACAGCTAGAAAATGTGGAAAACAGACATGTATAAACATGATCAGTGGATATGAGTAAATCTACAATGTTTTGACAAATACAGTGTGTTGGATGAAACCAATCTTCACACACAAAAATGGACAAAATATCATGCAAGTATGATGCATTACAAGAAACAAAAGTGACAAAATGATGATCAATCAAAAAGTTTGAAGCTTTTGTCCACATTATGCATACATTTCCTCTTGTTTATCCAGAGAAATTATAAGCATACATCTCCATTTCTTGAAGCTTGTGTCCATGACAAGCATTTCCTCATGGATATCTACATGGCAAGGTTTGCCGTGCCGGTTTTAGTGCCATTTCAGTAACAGCTCCCATGTGCCATTTCGCCGACACACTGTTGTCGCTGCCAGTTTTTTTTCACCATGTTCTAAGAAATTCCTAAAATTTTTTAAAAGCATATATAAATATTTAAAAAATCACAAAACCAATATTAAACGTAACGATAATCATATATTATTATTGATAATAATAGAGATAAATTATTAACAATATATAAGTATAAATATATATATATATATATATACATACATATAAATTATATTATTGGGAATATAATAATTTTACACTAATATTGTTATATTTATACACACATATATATACATAACAATATATAAGTATATCACAATCATAATTCTTTAAAAAAATTTCAAATCTAGAAAAGAAATATTAGATATATATATATAAGGCATACTCGACAAACAAGAAGGGCGACCACCACGACTGCTGCAACTCCAAGTACGCTCCCCCTTCTCCTCTCCTCTCTCTTTTCTCTCTCCTTCTCTGCTCCCCTTTATTTTGGTGTTTTTTTCACAGAAGGCGGCAACGGCAGAATAGCACGCTGCACTCCTCCCTCTCTTCTTTTATCTCCTTTCTCTCACCCTTCTTTCCATCTCTACTCCCATCCCCTCACTTCTCTGTTTTCAGCATGTAGTACACGAAACTGGGGGCAAGGGAGCACATGCCAACAGTTTTGCCACTACCTATTTCTGTCGGAACACCGAAATCAAGAGGTTTTGCTGCTGCTTTCCACTAGCGCCAAATGGAATTTCACCAGCATCAGCAAAATTCTGCCAAATTCTTTTTCCATTATATATAGAACCATGTCTCAAGGAGCTAATTACGGAATTCCATATAGTCATTATAAACAATTACCTCTTGATATTTTTCACAAGGAAAAGCTGTCAAAAGAAAAGGAAATCCAGATTCGAACGAAGTCAAATAACTCAAAAACTAACCTTTGAGTCCCATGTGAAGTATCCATTCTTAATTGAGATGGCTGGAAGCCCGGGCTCAGGGGGTGGGTTTGGCAAGAGAAGTCTCTCTTCAGTTAAGAATAATTCCTCCAGACGTTTCAATGATACATTCGCATTTACAACCTAACATAGTGGCATTAGAACATCAAGCAGGAAAAAATCAGATCCATTGTGACTGTAAAATTTAATCATGAAAAGAACATTAAATGAGAAAAAAAGTAGTATATATTATAACAAATAGAATATCAATATGACCTCCAGAAACCATGAGGATCCTACTATTTTTTTCCCCAAGAAGTTCATGAATCTAGCAATGAAAATTGAATCATTTTCTGCTGATACACACACAAACAGAGAGGGAAAGGGGGAAAAAGGGAAATGTACTTCAGAAGTTTCTGTGAAAAGAACATGGCCCTTCGTCCTACAATGATGAAACCATGTAAGAACTGACAAAAAATCCAAACACGTGTTCTTGATGCATAATGACCAACAAGTGCTCCAAAGAACATTACATGACACATTAATCTATATATTGAAGTAACATAGCAATCAAACAAGAAAGTAACAACAACTTAATTATATAGAATGAACTGGAGCAGTAAATCAGTAAATATAAACAAAACATAATGTATACTCAGGCACTAATAAATAGCCACATGACTGCAGATCAAAGCATAGGCACCGGTGATTTTATCCAGCAGGTAGAAAATTTGTGCAGTTAGAAATCGGGTTAACAATTTACTTAGAAGATGAGTGTTAATAGGATGAGGATGCTAAAATAGACTTGTGGTAAAACCGTAAAACTAAGAAAGACAAAATAATAAAGGAAGACTAAAGTGCTTAGGCATATGATGCATTAGGGATAAAATGGATGAGATTAGGTTAAGGTAGTTTGGACACGTAAAGCAGAGACTTAGTGGTGCACCTGTACAAAGGCGTGAGAGGATTCATATGAAGGGCCTAAGAGATCAAGAGGAAGATCTAAAGAAACATGGATGGAGTCAATAAAACAAGTTTTCAAAAACGTAAACTAACGGAAGATGCGATTTTTGACAGAATGGGATAGAGAGCCAGGATTTGTCTCGCCGACCCACTTTGTTTGGAATGAGCTTCTAATGTGATGATGATCAACTTGTATCTGTCAATACACACTCTATATCATCAAGGTCAATACAATATTGTAATGTAGATACGATGAAACCATTTCGTTCCACCCCCAATTGTTGACACTATTAACACATGTTGATATAGTTAAAAAAAAGCTATTGTGAAGAGCCAAAAATACTCACTGGACTTTATTTGTTCCCTAACCATAAATCCTTTGAGAAAATCATAGAAACAACTATAAATCTTACACTTACACATTTAAACAGAAAACAATTGAACAAATGGATAATTTCTATTTCATTCAAAATTTTTATGCAAGTTTATTAATGCAATTTTTAGCTTTGGTTATTTTTGCTTCAAAGCGCAAGTATTTGACTTCTATTACATATGTCTATAGAGATCTTGTTGCGTCTCATGCAAGAATTAAGCCACTTTTAGGGGTTTTCTATCTTTAGGAAAGAGCTCTTGAAATTTTTTTTTCAACTCTAATTGTTGATGAATATAGGGCCAATCTTCACTCCATTCATTTTAATCTTTAGTTAAACACATTTTTAATAACTAAATTTAATTATAAAATATTTAAAATTTTATTTTTATAAAAAAAATCACATTTTATTAACAAATTGCATGATTTTGTTTTCATTAGGTTTTGTTGCTTGTTGAAAATTTGAACACATAATTTTGCATTTCTAAGTACTTGGTTGAAGGTTTCTTTTCATTCTTTTGTAGATATTGCACCAAGAACAAGTAGAGAAGTCAACTGATGCTTGACGAATACATATTTTATGAACTACATTTAACTGCCATCATAATAAGTTAAGACGGTTGGCATGCTAGGGCGATTCTGTAGGTGACTCAACGGTGTACCGACAGCAACTTGACGGTGTCTCGGCAATTCGACGACTACCAGACAAAGATTCAACGGCGCCAGTGATCTCATTTGAAGACGACTTTAGGGCATTCAAAGGGTTTTTGAAGGGAGTTCAAAGGTGAATTGTCGGAGGGTTTGACGATGTACCATCCGAGACTTGAAGGTGACTCATCGGCTTCCTGGCAACTCAATGGTGACTGAACGGCGGCTTAAAAGGGATTCGGCTGCATCACTCAAGTATGCAGATATCTGAGAAATTGAAAACGAAGGTGTCTTAGGATGCCATCGGTGTCCAGACGACTCGATTGTGACTTTTTGGCTTGCCGGCATTTCCTTCTGCGGCGTGTTGAAAGTGGACTTGCTTTCTTTGCCATCCGAGCTGGCTTCATCTTCCGATTTTAAACGACCTCCACTGCAATCATCAAAGGCCGAAGAAACGAAAGATGATTCTCGGCAACAGAAATCTAACACATCTGACTTGATTGGCATTTGCAGTGATCTTAAAATAGCAGGGTACAGCACTCAGGAAATCACCAACGTCATCCATGAAGCATTGCAAGTCGGAGCAGGGGGCCATTCCAGGTTGACGGTTGGCATGCTGAAGGGGATAAGGACGATTTTGATTATGATCGAAGACATTTTGAAATGAGATGGGCAAAGTTACATGGTGAAGAAGGGGAAATGGATGTTGGAAGATCAGCACGAAAAACTTCTGCAGGGGTTGATCTTCAGGGGGCTTTACCAAAAGCTAGAAAATCATATGCTGAGGTCGCTAGTGCTGCTCCAACCCTTCCGACAGGTAGCTTGAAATCTTCTCAGATCTATGATCGGAAGGTATTCAGATCAGTAGCCAAGGTGGAAAGCAAAGAATTTATCTTTGAAGGAAGGGCTAAGGGAGAGGGTGCTTTCTCAAAGATAACAAAAAAGAAGGCCAATTACTCCAGCTCGATAAGTTTTCGTAATGGATGTGTGCAATGGTTGATGAGGACTGTGGGGATTCTGCATCAACATACCAATTTTCGGGGCACCATTGCCGCATATAGATGGAGATTGTGTAGATTCGTTGCCATGGTGAAATCTAATTGGAGGGGAAGTTTCTTCCAAATTTGCGCTTTCTGGAATGATTGGCATTTCCAGTCCCTCATTTTTCCAATTAATAGCAGAAGCAATAGCTGGGATTACATCCGGATTTCGTGGGAAGCTTCGGTCCCTTGGACCGAAGTGCCAAGTCTACATGAGGAGGCATGCTTTTATCAGACAAAATCAAAGCCTCTTTTCTATCATGACCAGTGCTCCCATTTCTCATGGGTCCACTATATTAGATTGTATTCTCTCTTTGCTCTATTTATAATATATTCTTCATTACTCATCAAAAGAAAAGTAATAATTTAAGAGGGGATGGGGTTACCAAATTGAAGCATCATTTTGTCTATAGGAACCGTAACATGAAAAGGTATTTGGATTGCTAGTTAAAGTTTCTGGTGCCGTCAGCCAGCACCTAAATTCTGCAACCAGGAGGAGATTGACATTGAAAGAGAAGTTACAAGAAAGGGATAAGTTGGTTATAGAGGATGATGATGACATGAGGGAGTTGGTTATGATAACTTTGGAGAGAAAGCAGCTCAATGCTGGAATTAGGAGTTCCATTAGAGATATTC
The DNA here is from genome assembly GCA_947561395.2 of Buxus sempervirens. Lineage (NCBI taxonomy): Eukaryota > Viridiplantae > Streptophyta > Magnoliopsida > Buxales > Buxaceae > Buxus > Buxus sempervirens. Next base: position 27,877,254 of record OX387191.1, on the reverse strand, counting down.
ATGCCATAAAAAAAATGAAAGAAGAAGAGTGGATATCGGTTGCACCCTAAGCAGGGACAGTGCCGATGGCAAGCATGGATGTGGTTTGATGACTAACACAGGTGTTAAACAAGCTTTTATCAAATTTGTTGGAAAGTCCAAAAAGCCCATAAGGAAATCCAAGGATCTTGACATAAAGGAGATAGATTCTTGAATATATATAGGAACAATGATGCAAAGTAGCATAAGTTGAAGGATGTTTGGCATTAAAGGAACCAAATGCAGTAAATAATCAATACCAATGGTTGATGAGATTGCTACGTTGAACCAATGATTGAGTGTTCCACCTTATATGAGATTACAGGCTCCATATTAGATGATGAGGTTAATGTACATGAATAAGGGAGAAACATGGACTATTTATCACGTGTTGTGACACTAGATGGAGCCTATTGGATTATCCATTATTAACATTTTGGTCTATTGAAATAGAAAGGCAACCTTTCACAAATCAATGAATGCTTTTGATCTGATCAAGAACCACCAAAACCTATTTACATTAATGGACAAGGTTGTAGAAGAAATTAATGAAAAGAAGAAGGAAACAGGGGGAAAAAAACTTAGCAATTAGCAGCAGGATTAAATCCAGAAACGGAGATATGGTTAAAGAAAAAAATGTAATGACCCAACTTAAATAAAATAACTAATCATGGGGCAACAACCCCAGATACGCACGCACACACCAACCAGTCACAACACCATGTAATCTCACATGCAAAAAATCATACCTAAGATACCATTGCTTAACACACTCCACAGTGTATGGGAACGTAACAAAGGATATAATGCAGTACCTGAGTTATAATATTGGGTAGCATGAACAAGGGGAACCGTAAAACAGCAAAGAGCGAAATAGATGTAAAGGCCCTTGCAGGTGTCAAATCACCACCAAGCAACGTGAACATCCCAAATGAAATAACCGTAACTAGAACAGGGATGCTATTCAGTATAAAGCTATTCAGCTGCAAAAGAAAAAAGGAAAAAAGAGGGGAGGGGGGGCGCTCCTAAGTCAGGACCAAGTGATAAAGAAAAATTGTGACAGCAAAAGATAATAATATGCATGTGGAATATAAGCTCTTCAATCAGGATTTTGCAATATATGAGTCACCTATTTTGTTAATCATTGCCTACTAGACATTTATCCAGATAATAAATTTGTTTTTTTCTAAGCGGGTTCTCACAGCTTTACTGCCCAAAAATGGTAAGGACGCTATTGTATCACTAGGCATAGTGTCCAAAAAATGAACAGAGGACAATGGCAATTCTAAGTTTCTAACATAGTTACCAAGTGGTATCACAATATTTTTTAAGGAACAAAAATAAGAAGAAAAATCATAATATGATGAGACATAAAACAGAAGTGAATATGACATATCAAGCGGATAGAAATATGTCGAAATTCCCGAACCAAATTAATTAAATAGTTGAAATAATTCCAGAATTGTGTTTTCTAACCTACCGCTGCAAGTAACCGTACTTTCCGGAACCATGAAAGCTCATCATTTCGGATGCCTTGAACTTTTGACTGGAGGCTGTTCTCCCATGCATAACATCTAATCCATTTGCAGAATAAATAATAATGATGACAAGTTTCAACTAACTGATTCATTTAAATGGCAGGGAAAATCATGTACAAATTGAAGCATACTTCACAGTGTCCATGGCAGCTAAGATTTCATTCATGAGCCCGATTCTCTTGTCAGTACGTTGCAAACCTTCTTTAGTTAATTTCTGCATTTTGCTTATAACAACTGTCTACATTCACAAAGAATTAAATGAAATAGAGGAGCATCAGTGAGAATGCATATTGCAGATAGTAGATGGAAGATTAGAATGAAATAAATTCATTATGCACAAAAAGCTACACGTTATACAGAACATAGTATGTAAGGACAATGAGGGCATGTCTTCATCAAGTACATCAGACATCAGAGAAGATAAAATAACAGACCCTTTGATAATAAAGAAAAATACGGGTAAATCAGTGTATCCTATTGCATGTCAATGGGAATCAAATTCTGTTCTTAATCCATAATTGTGGATATCCTGAACAATAATTACACAAAAATACATGAATATGCAAAAGATTTTCCACAGTTTTAGTTAACATTGTGAGGTTTCTAGGAGACACGTAATGATAAGTAGACATCCATCTAAAAATGAGAGGGGCTGGTGGCTGCCCCAATAAGCTTCTTGCAGTGTTCCCTTCTCCAGTTTCAGCTTTGTATGAAGACTGAAGTATTAGCACATTGCTGTTCTCGTTAAACCAAAGGTATATGCAAATCAACAAGATGTGTTACCAAAAATCTATGAATTGTCATGGCACAAAAAGGGTCTTCCAAAAGTTATATCTGTGGTTCAAATCTTAAATAATGTTCTACTCAAAAAGCAAGTGGTAGTGTTCCCGTTGCAGGCTGGAGGAGCTGTAAACTTTTTAGTAAATTATAACCCTTCATCAATACAATGTGTGAATCACTATTATCAATAGATATCGTTTACGTACTTCTTGAAAAGAGAATAATATGATAACCTACGAATTGATTATGAAGAAAGGGACAGAAGGTAAGAAGGAATCTGTACCCTTCAAGAAAGGAAATGCAAAGCAAAGAGCAAACTCAAGTCAGGGGGACTACTAGCCAGAGCCTAAAAGACCATAGGCATCTTCATATTGTCTCCTCTATCAGCGATAATTTGAGCATAATACCCCATAACTAACCAATCAGCTGATCATGGCATTCTCGAGAACAAGATGATCATCTAGAGAGCCAACAATCTAGCCAATCTGTCCATATGAGCTAATCTCCACAAACAACTTTTAACATCAAACTATCCAAGACCAATCATCTCTAGTGCTAGGGATGGCAACAGCTCGATTGAAAACGAACCGAACCAAACCTAATAGGGTTGGTTTTAGGTTGTCCTTAAAACGCCTTCAGTTCAGTTTTGGTTTATGCTATATAAAACCAATTTGGTTTCGGTTCGGTTTTAGTTTTAAGGTCAAACCGATTACACATATACATATGCTTAAGTTAGATCACCATCTAGGGATTGTTCGGTTTATCATTTAAAAGCGAAAAACCGAATCAAACCATACCTATTACGGTGGTTTTGTTTGCATTAATCATTAATGGTTTGGTTTTGGTTTTATACTCAAAAATTCATGGAGGTTCCGGTTCGATTTTGGTTTGGAGTATATTTAATTTGTTCAATTTTGGTTTTTCTCAAAACCAAACCGTTGCCATCCCTATCTAGTGCATGAAGCTCTTCAAACGGTTACAAAATAAAAGGATAATACTGTAATCTGGGCCTTTAAAGATACTGCAAATCCTGAAGGTCCTGAAGTTCTCTCAAAAGAAACCATTCAAATTCAACTTGGCACCACCATCAGCCTAAGAACAAAAAAATAGCATTCCATTCTCTCAAGATGGCAAACATTGATATACTCATAAAAAATAATACCTGACCATGGCCCAACTAACAAACATCACCATCATTCTCATCCTGATGAGATATGTAGTTGATGATGAATCCTCAAATATTCTCCTATTCTTCCCCACTATACAGCACAAAAAATGGTGTTAGCCAGCATATATAGACCACCCTGTGGCCACTGAATTCCTCCTACATAACCCACCATAATAGAGGATAGAAAATAGGGTATCTACATTATCAAGTAGGAGTGTCCATGGTAGCGTGGGCTTTGACTAGTCTCTCTCCTGCCAGCTTTGATGAAGAGGGACTTGTTCAGTTATCCTTTCGATTTCTTGGCATTTTTCAGCCTTTTTTCTTTGCCATTTTTTTACGCATTCCTCTTACATTGCCTTTCTATCCTCGTACTAAGGTATTCTACTGCTAATCTGCTTGTTTTTCCCGTTGCAGACTTCCTAAAGACTAAGCAACACCATCAACCAACATAGTACACATGTGTTTCTGGTGCTTGTATTAACATCCAACTAAGCTAAAACACGAGACCGTTGGTTACTTATGGAGGCTGATTTGGTGATATGCAATAACGGAATGATCAACAAAATAAATTAAGAAGAATATTAAACTAAAGAAGACAAATAACATAAGAAAAGAATGCGAACAATGATGAAATTGCAAGAAAACATAACTATAGGAAAACACAAAGACTAGGGGTGCAACGTGGTTCAGTTTGGTCTGGGTTGAGGTCAATCCAGGACCAAACCAAAATTACATAATCAACCCAAACCAAACCAAACCGAATTGTAAACCGAAAATATAAAACCGAAAATATAAAACAGAAAACCAAACCGAAAATAAATTAAAAAACCCAAACCCAAACTGAACTGAACCGAACCGAATACAATACAATGACTTCAATTCGATTCAGTTTGGTTCGGGTTAAACCGACACCCACCCCCACCCCCTTTGCTCTCTCTCGCCCTTCTCTTTTTCTTTCTCTTCAGTCTTCACCCCTTCTTCTTCTAAGCAACATCATACAGCAGGTAGCAGCTGCTACTGCATAAAATCTATTCTCCAAATAGCCAAACTTCATCCATTTGTTATTTCACTCGATCAAATCTTGTAGGCCCAAATCCTGAGTTACCTCAAGACTATTCCGGATTGGATGGGCTGGTTTGATCAAAGGCCAGCATGTTCCAAGATAAAAAAACACACACATGTAAAATAAATAAATAAAATAAAATAATAAGAAAAATGAATAAGAAGATTGAAATTGAAAAAGTAAAATTCAACAAGCAAAATGCACAACTTTTTCCCTTGTTTTGTGATAGTTAAATTGTACATTCCATGAAGTTGTGAGAAAAGACAAGCTCGATCAGGAAGAGTGAAAAGAGAGAATTGTGAAGGATAATCTCTTAAAGCAATAAATTTTTTTTTAATTTTCTAGTCTTCAGGTTTGGCTGTGAAGGGAGATTGCCAGCAACTCTTCCCTTAGAAACCTCTATTGCTTCACAATGAACGCCTCTACCTTGTACCGAAACACTCCTTTACTCATATAATCCTCCTCATCTGACATTTCTTCAAGTTTGACTTCGATACTCTTGAATTTCCTGCACGTAAAGTTTTCCTTGTGACATCATGCATTTGATTACCAAGGCTTTGCATTTATAGGCTTTATTATCATTATAGCGGATTTCATTTCAATTTCCATGAGCTAAACAATTATAATAATCTAGTCTGAGAGTTAGGCTCCAAGACTTTTTCTTCCATTTTCCTTTCAACATAGAGTTTGAGTATTTGGACTAGAGAGTATCAGAAGGGCTTCCATTTGATGAATAGAGATGACTAGGCCTTTCGTATGCTTCATTCAATAGGTTTTCTTCTTTATTCTTTAAAGGATGAAGACTATTCAGCCTTGCATAAGCTATTTGCTAGTAAGAACGATTTTTCTTGCCATTTCATTGCTAAAAGCAAGCTATGCTTCAAAATGAGTTGTACAAAATTCTTTCTTCGAAAATACTGCAAACTTTGCATCCTTAAATCCTGCAAGAATTTGGAAAATTGTGATATTGGCTTTCCTTTTTACAGAGAAGACCTGATGGTTCAATCTACCCTTTATATTTAGGGAAGCAAAATTCTAACTTATACCTTTTTCGCAAACATATTAGAAAGTGATAAAGAGTAGAGGATCATCCAAATATTTCCTTTCGATTGCCACAATTTTCCAAAGTCTAGCAGGAAAAACTTCAAGGATTCAAAGTTTGTAGTGTATTTGGAAGAATTTTGTCCTACTCTATTTGAAGCCAACTTGCTCTTATTAAGGAACTGACAAAGAAAATCATTTTCATTGGAAAATGGCTAATAAAGGGCTGAATAGTTTTCATCTTTTAAAGAATAAAGAAGAAAGCCTATTGAAAAAAGCATAGTCATCTCTATTCATCAAAAAGGAATGCAAGTTCTTCTGATACTCTCAAGTCCAAATACTTAAATACCATGTTGAAATGAAACTGGAAGAAAAATGCTTGGAGTGCAACTCTCAGACCAGACTATTATAATCGTGCAGCCTATGGAAGTTGAAGTAAAATGCACTATAATGATAATAAGGCTTATAAATGCAACTGACCAAATGCATGATGTCACAAGGAAAAATTCGCAAGCAAGAAATGGATAATGGAGGATAAGTTACGCCATCCACTTGATGCAACAATGAAGATGCCTTTCATAATTAAAGTAGGAAAGAGTCATAGTCATGATAGAATATATTCTCTATTTTTATGCAATGCAAGAGCGCCTACTATTTCGTATTATTGGTCTTAGTCAAAAGTAGTTGGTACAGTTACCAAGTGGGGATGCCCACTAAGTGTATAATGATGAAACCCAGAAGCATCCTCTGCGTTATCCAAGGCGTGAGAGCTCTATATATAGAGAGCTTGAGAAGGAGTAAGGCAACACATGCACTAGCATTACATAAGGCTCTAGAGTAGTGTGTCTCCTCCTTTAGAGAGTTTTTTTTTTCCTTGTTTAAGGTAACCTCCTAGCCTTGGTTCGTGAAGCATTCCCAAGCCACTCCCTGGCTTGACGAGTTCATCTATAATGTCAATTTGTCTGGAGAACAATCCAATCTCCTGAGTGTTTTAGTGTGTTTCTTCACTTCTTGAGTCAATTTTAAGTGTGTTTCTTATTTGTACACACAAGGCTCCAGCCTGTGTGTAATTTCAAAGTAGTAAATATACACAAGGCTCAGCCGCTCAAGTTACTATGTTCTCCTATAGTTGTGTTCTTCTTGTGTACTGTTCATCTTCTTCTAACTCTATTATTTTACTATTTACATTCTTTTCTTATGTTATTCTTCTTTCTTTTTTTTTGATAAAGTAATGATATTTGATTAAAAGAAAGTCGGTACATAGTACCTTCCAATGTGAAAATAAAAGTGTGTATGAGGATCCCCTTTCCAAAACAAAGAAAACATCAAAAAGGGCTTAGAACTATAACCCATCTTTGAAGCTATTCACAACACATGTACAAATATGTCGACAAAAGTAAAACATCATACTATACTGAACACATCCCAAAAAACTCATCTGTAACTAGGCCACAATAGAAATTTGATCTCTGAACCCCCTATTTTGCTAGTTGATCCGCAATTGCATTTGCCTCTCTTAGTACATGACTGAATGAGGCATTCAGATCACGTGCCAAGGATCTTGCGCAATTGATGGTATGTAGTAACCTCCATGATCCTAAGACATCGTTTCGCATCCATCTCATGATTGCAACTGATGGTATGTTATTCTTCTTTGTTACTCTAATTTTTTTTTAGTTTATGTAGTTGATCATTCTATTATTGCATATCACCATGTCCGCCTCCAAATAAGTAAGCACATGTCCCAGGTGTTAACTTAGTTGCATGCCAAGCCAAAGACCAAAGGCACAGTTGTACTCTATTGGCAATGGTCTTGCTTAGTGGTTAGGAAGTCTGAAATGGGAAAAAAAAGTAGATTTCTAGTAAAACACCCGAATACAAGCATAGAAGGCGAACTGAAAGGATGGCGTAAAAATGGGGGAGGCAAAAAAAGCCGAAAAATCCATGTTATCCTAGAAACAAATTACAAGGGTAATCGAAAGAGTCCCTTACCCCACCCCACCCCCCCCCCCCCCCCCCCCCCTAGCACATGAGTAAGCGACTAGTCAAAGCCCATGCTACCATAGACACCCCCATGTGGTATAAAAGCCAGTAAACATAGCTTCTTCTAACCAACTGCTCCTACATAACCCACTGAAATCCCACATACTACAATAAATGGCTCCAACTCACGTAAAATTGCACAATGATGGAATATGAAGTCTCTAGAATCCCTCTAATGGAACCACATCACACACTCCTTATGAGAAAGAGACAATGTTTCCTTCAGTTATTGAAAAAGTAGGCAATACCAATTTTCTAGAAGGCAAAGGTCCAAATAAAAGCTTTATGGGTTGGCAAATCGGTCATAAGAAAATGGCATAGGCTTATGTAATATCCTGTAATTTTATATGTGTATTTTAGTGTTAAGGACAAGGGTATTATGGTCTTTCTATATTTTAATTGTGTGTGTTTAATGGTGAACACTAGCGTGTTTTATTACAATTTGAGTTGGTATGCAAGTTAAAGTATTTTGATTGAGTGTGTATGTAGGGTTCGGTAGTATGACGATGCATCAAATCGTAAAAGTTTCTATTTAAAGAGGAAGCGGGCAGCTGAGGGTTTTATTCCCAGCCATCTTTGTTTGAATCAAAAGAAAGGAAAAAGAGGAGCAGAGCTCCAGGAAATAAGAGGAAAAAGGAAAGAAGGAAAGAAGAAGAAGAGAGAAAGGGGAGTGAGCTAAGGTAAGGGAATTCTTCTAACTTGGATGTTGTGTGTATTTGATTGTGTTTACATATTTCGTGTGAGAGTTTGTAATTCTGATAATGGTTGTCTTAGCGCTTCAGTCTCTGGTGTTGCATTGAATGTAAAGTCTTGATGTGTTGAATTCACTTGCAATTCTAGATATTAACAAGAATTTGAGACAGTGCATAAGTATATGTATCTGGTTGGTGAATCTGACTTATATGATGAATTATTTGATTTTAAAGAATTCTATGAATGTAAAACTACTCCTAAGATACTCTATGAATGTTAAGAGAATTTTAGAATGATAAGAAAATGAAATTGGTGTTTGGATTGGAAAGCGAACCTAGAAAACCCTGTTTGCAACTTGGCAATTAATCACCAAGTACTCGATTAATCGCAGGACATGGGTGATTAAGCGTCAAACATTGTATTTGTGTATGATTGTCCTAAAACCAATAATACATGATTTCTTTGTCATCTCGCTAATTCTTACTTATAGATTAATGATGTAAATCATGCTTTTGGTGACTTACCATCATTTTATCTGCTGAGTTATATGCATTGAAGTGAATATGAGTGATATGAACTATTTAGAATATAAATGCTAGTGATCATGCATATATTGCATCACCTGATGTAATGGCACTTCTAGGAAACCTGATAAAGTGCATGGCACTGAGGGTGTCAGAATGTGACTTCCAATGGGTAGCAATCAATGTTGCTTTGGAAAACAGAGAGGCAAAAGAAAAAGTACCTCTGAGGTTGAAAGTCCCCTAAACCCTATGAGTAGCCACACAGGATGTGGTTGAGGAGTGCTCCTACAACCTCCAGTTGGCCATAGTCAGTCTAGTTGTATAATTGGTCCCAGACCACCGTTGATAAAGGGTAAGGTGACTGGCTTCTCTATGAGGTCCTACACCACCACCTCGTTGGAAGGAGCATGGACTGTACACAAGGGGTAGAAGGAAGATCCCAGGCTTTTCGTCATGTCAGCATAGACAGTGTGTGAGTGCGGAGCATAACATACATGCATTGCATATTTGATTGATATTTGTATCTTGTTATGAAATCAATGTTAATTATTATGACTTGTGAAGCATGATAATGTGATTTACTTATGATCCATGCTTGAATTGTATGTTTGGTTGTGGTTTGTAGGGTTTCCTTACTAGGCTGTGAGCTCATGATCCCATTTAACATTTCAAGTTAAAAATCGGTTGAGAGCCTCACCAATGAAGCTGAAAGAGAGTTAGAGTGAGAAAGAAACTTGTAAATTTATGTATATGAGTCTTTTACATTTCCGGTATTGTAAATATTATGAGAACAGTAAATGTTACTTGTCTTTAGTGTACAACTAGTCTCCATGTTCTGCTGTATTATATTTCTGTGTACTCCGATGATCAGCTGCCTCGATTTGGGAATATTAGTACCTATCGAGATAGTTTGGTGACTGTTGTATCCCTGATTTATTATAATTAATTAAAAGGGATGTGACAGCTTATGAGACAATTTAATATGAATGAAGGACAACAAAAACCTGGTTGAGTTGAGAACTATCCATTGACTTAGAATTTATATTAAATGGTCAGGCTTGATGTGATAAATGAAATCATCTTTATGGGTCTAAAACAGGCCTCAAAACTCATCTAGGTCATAAATTCTTGTATCCTACAAGTTCCACGAGGTAAGTTCAAAAAAAAAAGCCCATCGAATCACCATCAAAGGATATCAGCAATCTGTGATCATTTGCTTCTGCTAGAAATTGAAGAAAGTGAATAAAAGGAAGATAGACCCCACCAAAAATCGTTCCAGAACCTAATACAAGATCAATTGCGATCAATGCACAAGAGAAGTAGGAAATCAAGTGGGTCTAAGTCGGAAGCTATGTTACACGGACACTTTAAAAGACCCTAAAGTACCTGCGTCAACACGACATTGCATAGGTATGGGTATAGGATATGTGTCAGATCCTTCACATGTTATCTTAGAAATGGAAATCCAAGATCAAAGAAAATAATTTAGCAAATAATCAGCTTGCAAGTAATGAATAAACAGAGATAATAGTTTTTATGAAGAGAATGCATATTCTCAGATTCAAAAATTGCAAGTAATAACTCAAAAAGAAAAACATAGAAAAAAGAACAAAAACAAAAATAAAAAAAAGCGCTTGGATTCTAACATGCCTTATTATTTGGAGACTTTTCAGTTGAATCTCAATATTCGTGTCCAAATTTTGGATACTTCTCAACCAAGTTCCTGTTTATTAAGTTTTAAAGATCAAGTGAATCCGACTCCTAGACACATATCCGCACCCGACCTGTACTTGAGTCCATGTATCCTACAAAGTCTCAAAGTCTAATTCAAAACCTTTAAAACTTCCCAAGGAAGGCCTCATTCCTAGGCAATGTTGTGTGGAAAGGATGAAAAAACCACCTGTGCGCATTGCATCCATCCTCAACTGATGTTGTGACAATATAAATTCATATTCCTCAAAATTTATGAGGTTTCGACCTTGTCCACTACTAAGCTTTGATTAGGCACAAAAGATGTACATTTTTCATGAGAAATTTAATAAATTTCATAAAATGAGGGAAGCATAGAAAAAGGCTAACAAACTGCTTGGAACACCCAAAACAGAATTCCAGGGGAGGGGAAGAGAGAGAGAGAGAGAGTCTTCTCCACTTTCATACAATAGAAGACTATAATATTAATTTTTTTATTTAAAAATTGAAGACTCGGGAGGAATTCAACTCAAAGGCCCTACGATACCACTACAAATATGGCTACACCAATCATGGTTTAAATTTCATTGGCAAGTTGCAAAATTCTGTTTTTCCGGGTCTAGCAGCACGAAATAGGGGGTACAGACCTTTTTCGCTTTTTCCCTAGCATGCCAGTACATTTCATGGCATGCCAATGAAATCTAGAAAATATTTGCCCAGATTGGAAAATTTTAGGAAATTTGACAGAATGCCTGCGAAATATAGCGAAATTTTCCCAAGATGGTGAAATTGTGGGGAATTTATTTTCCTTAGATTTCTCGGCCTGCAAAATGAAATTTCAAGGAAATCAGGAATTTTAAACCATGGCACCAACTATGGAAAAGCGAATGTTTTCCATGGAAACAAGCCTCTAGTACATGCCATGCAATCCTACACAAACAATCATTCACAGCATGAGCTATGGGAGCATGAATCTACTTTAGAAAATCATACCATGTTTTAGACGCAAAAGGACAATGGATAGAAAAAATAAGGAAACGCATCTTTACCGTTCATAAACATCAAGCGAATCCTCTCGAAACACTCAATTTGGTCATCAATCACATTGAAATGTAGAATTAAAAAAAAAAATTTCCCACTAATTTTATTCTATTTACAATTTTTAAGACTGTAAAACTAATAAACCTTCTTGCTTCCTTCCAACATTTCAATCGAGAATCTTACATCCAACAATATGAAATAATCACTCCATAAAGCTAACAACATCAACGCTCATCAATAATTGACTCACTGTGTACCACATATGAGCACAAGACTTACATTGCACCACATACAAGCATAATTAATCATAAGAAGTTAGACAAATATACTTCACCAGTTGGCTGGAAAATTTTTTTAATCAAACAAATCAACAATAATAAGAAATAAAGTACTGAAAGCAGAACCATAAAATGACATATATTACAATTTTAACATCAGGCATTAAAAGAAAGGACTGCTGTAAGTGAGAGAGAGAGAGAGAGAGAGAGGAAAAAAATGAAAAGTAACAAAATATAAATTTATAAATTGAAAGCACTATGTTCATAAAAGTAAAGAAACCCATGTACCTGTAAGGGAAACATAAGGACTAGCATTAATGCACCTAAAAGTGAGGCAACACCAAGCTGCTGATAAAGAAGAACCATAGAAACAATGATGCGAAATGGAGCTGACCATAAACTGTGAAGCTGCTGGCATATTTGCTGTTTTAGAACAATAAATAAATAAATTAGTAATATTATATGGACAAAAACACTTTTAGAGTCAAATGCCTTGGCATGCTCAAATTCATATTTATAAATTATAATTTTAAATCATATAAAATCAATATTAGCCATTTAAAATCTAATAAATCCATATATATCTGGATCTTTCTATTATTCTTCAAACTTTAACAGGTATATCATTTAAGCAATGGATATGAACACTACAGTAATTTTATTCACCATAATTTTCTCCTAATGATTTGACTCAAAAAAAAAAGATAGAGGAATCATAAAATATTTACAAAAATTACTGCCATAATTTCTCCTGATGATTTGACAAATATAAATCAGATAGAGGAATCATAGAACACTTGCAAAATAAAATCCAAAATACAAAAAAATATAATATTGTGGCATTTATTTCAATTTTATATCTGGGCTTTTAATCAGTAATCACCAACTTTCCATTTTAAACCTTTAAACTTAAAAGCGACAAACAAGTGGAGCATTGTGAATTCAAATTGGGTGGACTCAGCTAGTTATTGTTGTGCTTGGCACAGCTCAACTGACTGAAGCCAGCCGGGTGGCCTAATTCAGGCTCAAAGATTACAAAGTTCGCAAGAATTGCCACACAAAGTCTCAAACCATTGAAGAAGAAAAAATATTCAGCAATTATACCAACAGAGAACAGAGATAGAATAAGAAAGTAAAAAGTTACAAGTACAACAAAACAAATAACAGGCCATACACTTAATTCAAACAAACATAACAGTGATAATGTTCCCATTCATTGAAGAGAGAAGAAATCAGAGGGCAAAAAAATTAGACAAAACAGAGAATAAGCCTTAAGACTTCATTGAATTAAAACAAAACAGTGATCATTTGTTCTTTATTTCCTTCAAGTGACAAAGTTCTGCACACCAGAGTTTCTTCTTTGGAAACGCTTATGCATAGTAAATGTGGCAAAGATAAAGGAAGAATTCACATAGAAGACATTGGGGAAGATATAATGGCTACAGCCTATAGGGCTGCCAATGGGAAAGAATTAGATCCTTCCAATTTGGGACCATGGTTCAAAATACAGTATCACGAAGCAACTCAGCCATCCAAAATATGCACACTGTATCAAATATATCAACATGCACAGAAACCCAGAAAAAAAAGGAGAAGCTAGATATGCACGGAAATCCATGGATAATAAAAACTGGTTTTGATGCAAATATAAGTTAAAATTATAAAATAAATTGAATACCATACACAAAGGACAGATTAATATGGAAACAACTTAATATGCACAAAGGTACACACATGCTTCAAATAAGAAACTTGAATAAATTAAAGAAAAACTATAATATGACAGATAAAATAGTAAGATTAACTTTCAAACCCTACAGAATAAATCAATTACACATAAACAATAAGTGGTAAACAATTACAAAACTTACAATAAAACTTTCAAACATCAAGAAAAGAACTCAAAAACCTCACAGATAGATAAATCAAAATCTTATTTCTAAAAAAAAAAAAATTCTTAATCCATGAGATTGATAGTTCAATGGCAAATCGATGTAATAAAAATAAAGAAAAATTTAGAACCAATTATTTTCTAAAAACAATTTTTCAGTTTTTATAACCGCAAAAACAATTATTGAAAAAAATTACTTCCAACAAAAATTAATTATCATATATTGACAAACTGAAGTTCAAAGAATAAGTTTCAAAGAAGCATCACTCTTCACAAAAGCAGCATTAGCCAATGTTCCAGTCTACTTCATGTCATTGTTCAGAGCACTAGTGAAGGTGATGCATTCCATCGAGAAGTTGCAGAAGGAATTTTTATGGAAGGGAGGTGGAAGGAAGAAAAAGGATCATCTAGTGAAGTGAGATGTGATCAAGTTTCCAGGGACCTTGAGCATGGGGGGTTAGCTCTTGGTAACATGCAGTTGAACAATTCTGCTCTTCTCGGTAAGTGGATGTGGTGGTTTGGGCAGGAACAGGGGACTTTGTGGCATAAGGTTATAGTGAGCAAGTACAGTATTCATAGCAATGGAAAAGAAATTAATCACAATGCAAAAGTCTTCTCCGATTGCCCTTGAAAACCCATTTTGGACCTAGCTAGCTCATTCTTGCCTCATGTATCCACCAAGCTTCATAAAGGGGATTCCGTAAAATTCTGGTCTGACGTTTGATGGGGTGATTCTTCTTTGGCCACTTCTTTCCCTCGTCTCTATCGTATTTGTAATCCTAAAGACCCTTTTGAGTGATATCCTTTCTTGGTCATCTCACAAGCTTCAATGGAACCTACATTTTTGTAGGGACCTTCGTGAATCTGAGGTTGTCGAGTTAATGCCTTAATTGAGAGCCTTCAAGGGGTGAAAATTCATCCACCTTTCGCAGATATTAGATTGTGGTCCCTTGACCCTAAGGGGAGGTTCTCTTGTAAATCCTGCTTGTCATATTTTCGGAATTTGGCTCCGTCTCCATCTCCTAGTTTCCCCACTTCTTTGCTTTGGAAATCCAGAATCCCCCTTAAGGTTAAGATTATCTGCTGGACAGCCTTCCTAAATAGGATTAATACTATTGATAATCTCCAGCGTCGAAGGAAGTCTTGGGCATTATCTCCGCACACTTGCATTCTTTGCATGAGGGCGGGAGAGTCTGTGGATCATTTGCTGATTCGGTGTGACTTTGTGGGCTTTATTTGGAGGAGGTTGCTGCTATTGGCAGGAATACAGTGGGCTTTACCTAGTTCTCTTACAGAGATGGCTGAACAATGGCGTTTCCCTCACTTGCCTAAAAGAGGGGTAAGTCTATATCGGGTAGTATTCTTCGCTACCTTATGGGAAGTGTGGTTGAACAGAAATACAAAGATCTTTGATGATGTTTCCAGTGGTCGAGAGCTACTTCTTGATAAAGTAATGAGTACTGCAGCAGGATGGATATCGATTTCAGCTGATTAGATGGAATATGGAGTGGGGAATATTGTTAGAAATTGGGAGGCTTTGATAAGCTAGGGAGGCAAGCATGTGTTGTAACTCAGTGTAGTTTGCTGTCTTGCTTGTTGATCATTTTTGTTTGTACTTCTGGATGCCCCCCATTTCACATGGGAAGCTTCCGCTCTCTGTACTCTTTTAATTTTCCTACCTTCTTCTCTTTATTTCTAATACGTCACTCTCATTAACGATTAAAATAAAATAAAAAAGTTCTATGGATTTCACTTAAAATCCATAAATCCAAATAATCAAGGTTTTCTCAACTGCTTAAAGAAAAAAATGATTTTGAAAGAATCATTTTATCTTGAATCTTTTATTGTCTCAATCTGAAAGAACAAGATTTAAAATTATTTTGTACATTTTATGATAGGTTATGATAGGAATTAGTGATCTTTAATAAATTTGTGGTTTCACAGAACGGCTAGGCCAAATTAATGTTTTGCATCTTCAGCATTCCCTCTTGATCATGAAATATTAATAAATATTGACATGCATTGATAGTGCTGGTTGACAAATGTATCATCTATGTGAAGAATATTGACTCATACGCTGTAACCATTTTATTTTAATTATTTGCAAAGGATATTTATCACATTGACCAGGTCAGAGAGATGCTATGTATCAATTTTACAATGTTTAGTACCATGATTTTGACTAAATTTATCTAGTTTGATTAGATCTCAAATTGATTAAATTCAGAATGTGTTGTAGTAGGATTAATATGCAGAGTGTTGTCATTTATGCTATTTAGCCTGGTTTACTGTGTCGCTTGATCAAAATTTCATCAACACGCCACTGCAAATCCTGTGCCAGCATGCTAAGAAATTCAAAAAAATTAAAAAAAATTATAACAAAGCAAAAACAATTGTGCAAAAAATATAAAAAAAAAACATTGGACTTAAATTTTCAAGCTTCTATGACCTTTTTGAATTTTCTAAATTTTCTATAATTTTTATACATTTCATAATTTTGAAAAATAAATTGATTATTCAAATATTTAATCATCCAAATCACATTTGGACAAGTAAAATAACATTATAAGCTTCATAGCCTTTTCCAAATTTTCCTAGCTTTTTTAAGTTTCTTATTTTTAGTACTTTTCAATCTTAAAATATTGTGTAAATAATTACACATCCAACATTTGTTTCAATGAGTAGATTGCTCATTGTAGATTTCCATTATCTTCACCTAACTTTTAGTGATTTATAAAAATTTTATATTTTATAATTGAATTATTAATTAAATAATTATAGCTTTTATAGATGAAATAGCCTATATAGCTATCTAATTATTTTTAATTGTATTTCCCGTTTTTTCAAAAAAATTCATATTTTTATCAATTTTTTTTAAATTTTAAAAAATTATTTTTCATCAAAAAAAAATCAAGGAATGTGATAAGTAAATCAAGCATTCTTACACAATATATTTTATTGTATAACACGTCACAGATGATTTAAAGCCCCTGCCGTTAAAAACTTAATTTCTTAAAGGCACAAGTGGAATTTCAGCTTGTGGCATTAAAAATCTAACTGAAATGGAAGAAATTTCTAACCCATTACATGTAAGAAATGGGAGGCAAGGACAGAAAGCACATGAAATTGGTAAAACTTAAAAATTTCTCCCATGGTTTTCGTGAAATAGATGTCACGTTCCACCCCATGCCACCCATTTAATGCACGAAACTAGTGGTCCACTAAAGACAAGTTGTTTCGGTGTCGCTTTCCACTGGCACGAGTGAAATTTTACCAAGATTACATTCCTTGAGTGGGATTTGGGGGCAAGTGTTAGTATTACGAAAATGTACCCCGTGCAATAGAAAGTTCAATAACATGGAAGAATTTTGCAATATGCAGCCCAAAATCATGCCTTATATAATTTCATGCACAATTTTTCTTTGTTTCACTGCAATTTCCATAATTATTCCTCTTCCTCATTTCTTGAGCTAATGAAAGCAAAAATATAATTTCTTCAACCTAACAACCTAGAAAACACTCTTTTTTATTGGAGTTTTGTGAATCTAGAATTTGAAGCATCTCAAAAGCTCGAGTTTGAGATGAATGTTGATAGCAAGTTTTATAGAGTTATTTGACTTGTACTTTTATTTTCATTCTGCAACTCTTTAATTCACATTAATGACATCTTGCCATTTTAACCTATATATACGTTACATGCACACATTTTGTCATATTTTGGCTTAATTCCTTGTAATTGTCTGTAACTTAGAACTCTATAAAATTCCGCAATATAAATCAATCAATTAAATGTACCTTCTCTACAATTCTTGCATTTGGTACATAGTCATACTAACATATTTGTAACCATGAAGCATATTATATCTTGTAATTATTGCATTTATGTCGCAGTGAAAGTTACGAAAACAAGGATTAATCTCCGTTAATCCTAGAAAACTGGAATCCACCAACAAATAACCTTGAATCCACAAGGAAGATGAAAGAGAAACTCTATAGTTCTTTTAAAAAAATAATGTCTAAAATTCTTGTACAACCTTTACCCCTTATTTATAGACCACTGAAGATCTCAAAACAAAATAAAAACCTACTAAAATTAGGACTCCTACTCATAGTAAAAAACTTAGAATTAAAATCTAACTCTAAAACCTCTTAAAGACTCCTAATATAACTCAAATACCTAATACATTAAGAAGCAATAAGAAATCGCAAAACTAACCCCAACTTAAATAAGAAAACAACTAAAACAAACTCTAACGACTCCTGAAAGACTTAAAAAAAAACAAAACAAAACAGCAACAGCACTCCAACTCGTCAAGCTTTGTTCGTCTTCTTCATGTCGTGCTTCTCTAAATATTTCATGGCTAGATGTTCTACATTAGTCCCTTCCACTTCAGAAAAACTCGCCCTCAAGTTGATGTCTGAATAAATAGAACCATCCTGTGAATGATACTCGAACAAATCTGCAACATTGAAAGTCCTAGAAATACCCATGTCATCTGGCAAATCGATAACATAAGCATTGTTATTAATCTTCTTCAACACCCGGTATGGACCATATTTCTTAGGCTTCAACTTGCTGTATGTACCGATAGGAAACCTTTCCTTTCATAAGAAAACCATCACCTCATCACCTACAACAAACTCCTTGAACCTCCTGTGCTTGTCTGCATTAAACTTGTTTTTAGCATTGGTTGCTTCCAATCTTTGCCTAACCTCCTCATGAATTGACTGAACCTTCTCAACCATGTTTTGAGCTGCTGTACTAGCACTTGATGACTTGGGAAGAAAAACCAAATCTAGTGCATGGCGTGGAGCCTTTACATACACCACAGAAAAATGTGTCATACTTGTAGCACTAGATACCGAATTGTTGCATGCAAATTCAGCTTGTGGCAAAGCTTGATCCCACTGTTTCGGCTTATCCCCACAAATACAACGAATCAAATTCCCAAGTGTTCTGTTAACCACTTCTATCCGCCCATCAGTCTGTGGGTGTGCTGTACTACTGAACTTTAAGGAAGTATCAAACATCTTCCATAAATTAAGCCAAAAGTGGCTAAGAAATTTCGTATCCCTATCAGATGTGATAGATTTGGAAACTCCATGGAGACGAACAATTTCACGAAAGAATAGACTAGCAATATGAGAAGCATCCGATGTCTTACGACAAGGAATAAAGTGTGCCATCTTGCTAAATCTATCAACTACCACAAACACCGAACCCACACCCCGCTAAGTAGGAGGCAAACCAAGCACAAAATCCATAGATAAATCCTCCCAAATAGCTTCTGGAACTGGTAAAGGAGTGTACAAACCTGTATTTTGCACTTGTCCCTTCGATGTTTGACAGATATAACACTTTTGAACATGATTTCCAGCTTCCTTCTTCAACTATGACCAATAATACGTCTCCTCCAACAAGGCTATGGTCCTATCACGACCAAAGTGTCCACTAAGGCCACTACCATGAAGGTCACGAACTAGTTTCTCACGTAAAGAAACCCGTGGAATGCACAATCGATTCCCACGAAATAAGAAGCCATCCAACACAAAGAAATCATCCGAAGACTTGTGCGCCATACACTTTTGCCAAATTTTTGCAAAATCATCATCAGTAGCATAAAGTTCTTTCAAAGAATCAAACCCAACTACCTCATGTTGCATGGTGACCAGCAAGCTAGCTCTCCTACTTAGATCATCTGCAACTCGGTTAAGAACTCCTGATTTATGACGAATCACAAATGGAAATTTCTGCAAATATGCGGACCACCTAGCATGCATACTAGTCAACTGCTTCTGACTATTTAAGAACTTCAAAGCTTGATGATCAAAATAGAGAATAAACTCACGCTGTACAAGATAGTGTTCCCAATGCTTCAAAGCACGAACAATAGCATAGAACTCTTGGTCATAAGTAGACCACTTTTGCCTTGCATTACTGAGTTTCTCACTAAAGTAAGCAACCGGTCTTCCCTCTTGGGAGAAAACAGCCCCAACGCCTACTCCACATACATCAACCTCAACTTCAAATAATTTTTCAAAACACGGTAAGGCCAATACAGGAGTGTTGCATAATTTTTCCTTGATCAAGGAAAAACTATCATCTTGTTCTGGACCCCAATTAAACTTCCCCTTCTTTAAACATTCAGTAATTGGAGCCATAATAGAACTGAAATTTCTAATGAATTTACGATAAAATGTAACCAAACCATGAAAACTACGTACCTCGATAATAGTCTTAGGTGTAGGCCAATCCCGAATAACTCGTACCTTGTCATCATCAACATGTATGCCGTTTGAACTCACCACATAACCCAAAAACAGCAACTTATCAGTCATGAATATACACTTTTTCAAATTGATAAACAACTTGTTTTGCCTCAAGACCTCCAATACTTTACGCAAATGTATAAGGTGATCCCCATATGACTTGTTGTATATCAAGATATCATCAAAGTAAACAACCACAAACTTGCCAATAAAGGGTCGTAGTACCTAATTCATCACCCTCATAAAAGTGCTAGGGGCATTCGACAGCCCGAATGGCACGACCAACCATTCAAATAAACCATCCTTGGTCTTAAATGTAGTCTTCCACTCATCTCCAGGACGAATCCGGATTTGATGATAACCACTTCTCAAATCAATTTTAGAAAAAATAGCAGAACCAAATAACATATCCAACATATCATCAAGGCGTGGAATGGGAAATCTGTACCTTACAGTAATCTTGTTGATGGCCCTGCTATCAACACACATACACCAACTCCCATCCTTCTTAGGAGTTAACAAAGCGGGAACTGCACATGGGCTTATGCTCTCATGAAGGAAACCCTTCTGTAATAATTCTTCCACCTTCTCACGTAGAATCTCATTCTCCTTGGGGCTCATGCGATAATGTGGAAGATTAGGCAAACTAGCACCTGGTACCAAATCAATGTAATGCTGAATATCACGCAAAGGGGTAGTTCGATAGGCAAATCATCTGCAACCAACTCAATAAACTCCTGTAATAAAGGATGAACTGGCTTGGGCACCACCTTCGCATCATTGGAAGTCTTCACCATATTGGTTTTGACTACCAACGCATGCACCTCTTGCGAACCTCTGGCATCATCTATAAAATCTGAATCCGACATGGTGATAGTGAGGAAAGACTTGCCGTCCACTTCAGAAGCTTTTGGGGTCTTTCAAGATGCCTTGGTTCGTACCATAGATACGTTGTGTCCTTTCCAGGTAAACAAGTAGACATTGTCTCTACACTTGTATGTGGCATTCACATCGTACTGCCACGGCTTGCCCAATAAAACATGACTTGATGGGTTATTTGCATGGTTTATGATGTTTTTATTTGTTGGAAATTGTTCTAACATGTTTATAAAGTATTTAGAATGATTTGGAATGGATTTAATGCATTGGTTATTGAGTTGTTGAATTTTTAATGATTTTTGCCACTTTTCAGAAATCTTCGTCATGACGGATCGTCCGAACAGTCGCTCAAGCACCCTGTTTGACTGTTTAAAACCCGAAAGCAATTTATACTCAGAAGAACTGTCGCCCGAACAATTGCTCGAGCGATCTATCGAGTGACCAACCCCTGAAACAACCTAAGTATAAGGCCGTTCGAGCACCCCTTGGCCGCTCGAGTGCTCTGTTTGTCAGAATTTTGAAATTAGCTAATCAGCCTAGTTT
The DNA here is from genome assembly GCA_947561395.2 of Buxus sempervirens. Taxonomy (NCBI): domain Eukaryota; kingdom Viridiplantae; phylum Streptophyta; class Magnoliopsida; order Buxales; family Buxaceae; genus Buxus; species Buxus sempervirens. The sequence continues at coordinate 27,855,795 of OX387191.1, read as the reverse complement.
TTCATTACGGAATTGTTTTTATCTATTTTTAACCTATGTACCATCAATTTTAGAGTATTTAGAGATAATTCGCATTGGCGGATGTTTAAAATTCATTTTTATAATAAATTTGAGTAGATTTTACTAAAGAGGCTTTTCAACTTAATACCTTTGTTCCAAACAATTCTATTCTTAACCAAACTTGATTTTAAGAGTTCCTACACCTGTATTTGGACTATCTGGACATGTTTTGAATTCCGAATGATTTTACACACACCCGGATTATTTTGCCCGTTGAAACCATGATTTTGAGATATGTATTTGATTCCACTTGTGTGGGTTTTTGGGTCACAGATGTGACAAGACTATTGCCTAGTATGTTTATTCTGCTATTGTGGTTGTCTTATTTTATCCTCTATCTGTGTACTTGGCGAGATAAGTGGGAAGTTGGTTATTTGTTTATCCTCAGTCCGTGTACTTGACGGGATACTTCCTCAATTCGTGTACTCGGTGGGAAGCTGATTATTTGTTTATCCTCAGTCCGTATACTCAGCGAGATATTTCCTTAATCCGTGTACTCGGTGGGAAGTTGGTTATTTTTTTATCCTCAGTCCGTGTACTCGGCAAGATACTTCATCAATCCGTGTACTCGGAGGGAAGCTGGTTATTTGTTTATCCTCAATCCGTGTACTCAGTGGGATACTTCCTAAATCCGTGTACTCGGTGGGAAGCTTGTTATTGGTATTTACTTCTTCAATCCATGTACTCCGTGGGAAGCTGGTTATTTTTGTTAATCCTCAGTCCGTGTACTCGGCAGGATACTTCCTCAATCCATATATTCGGTGGGAAACTTGTTATTGGTATTTACTTTCTCAATCCGTGTACTCGGTGGGAAGAATGTTATTTGGTGGTTGTTGCCTTTTATCCTCAGTCCGTGTACTCGGCGGAATACTTCACTATAGTTGTGTTTATATTTCGCAGTGTTTTAATTTATCGTGCTTAGTCTGATTAAACGCTGCATATACTTGAACTGTTACAAATTATTTGCATGACTACTTACTGAGATGTTTCTCACATTATTGTTTTATCGGTTTTGTTTTCAGATATTCCTGGTGAAGACATGGCAGGGATAGATACTTCTGGGGACTATAATGAATACTAGGAAGAAGATTACTTTATTCCTGTATAGGTTTAGGGATTTATATTATTAAATTTGACTTGGTATTGGAAGAATTGTTTTAAATTACTTTTATTTAGATGACATTGGTGATGTACATTTTATTCTAGTTAACCCTTTCCAGACTTAATTGAGGAATTGGTATTGGATATTTCCTTTTGTATCCCGCGCTTGAAAGAAAAAAAAAATTTATCTGTCATTTCTGCACTCTAATTATATTAAATGAAATTGTTTAAGTCTGGATTAGTTATTTTGGGCTATTATACTAACGTTCTAGGGTCGGGTTTATGTTCTTAAATAAACCTGGATCCGGGGCGTTACATTGCTTTTCCCACATGTCTAACCTATGTATATTTTCTCCTTTAAATTTATAAAACTTTCATTATTCGTCACAAAAAAAAAAAGGAAGGCCAGAAAAACTTCAGACCACACCCACCAGAGCTAAAGAAGACTGAAGGAAGTTGTAGGAGGAAACTGAAAGACATGTAATCTATATGAAAAAGCATGAAAAACACAGATTGGTAAAAACCAGTAGAAAGCACGTCCAAAGCTGGAAAGCTGGAACAAAAATACTCGGCACATGAAGAGAGCTGGAGTCTTTAGTGGATTCCAGCAATTTTATGAAAAAAGAGGTTGAGAAAAGAAGTGGGTAAAAAAAAGGATTAGATGACCTTTAGATGGAGGCAAATGTATACACTTATGTGAATCAAGGAAAGAGATTGAGGATTGGGGCTCTGCTGTAGAATTGCATATGGTTGGAAGTACAGCATTGAAAATGGTTGGAAAAGGAAGTATTCTATCACCATATTTGTTGCCAATAACAAGTTGGTGAATGGCATTGATAAAGATGTGAAAATTTTGACCACTGTCAAGTGTCAACAGACTATATCACTTTCTGTTTTTTGCTATTTGTTGGTGTGTTTGGAAGGAGAGAAACAGATGTATTTTTTAGGATCGACAAGATTCCTTATCAGATATTCAGGAGTCCATTGCACATCACGTTTCTACTTGGGCAGCCTTGCTTCCCTTTGTTTTCCTGTTATTCGAGTAGTGAGATGGGTTTCTATTTCTAGGGATTCTGGATGGAGCTCTTAGCAGGATGGACATATATAGATTTGGTTCTTATATAGGGCAGTGTGGTGCCTTCAGTTTTCTTACTGATTGATCTTGGAATGTGAGTATGAATGTCTTGTTCAAATCACGGTCTAATTTCAATCAGCTAAGAGTATGGCACTTTTGTTTGGGTAATGAGGTTGCGCAAGATGGCTAGGGATTGGTATTGTACATTTGTTTTTAGCTTTCCATTGTATCATTTACACTTACTTTACATCATATATATATATATATATACACACACTTCATTACTGATTAAAAAAAAAGTGTCAACATGATATTAGGTTTACCCTTGAGAATTTGGGTAGAATTTCAAAGGATTCATGTGCTTTGCTTGAAAGGGAAAGTCTTGAGTTAGAAGATATCACAAGCTTAGCTTGGGATATGAAGAGGGATAAACCCCCAGGTCTAACTGGTTTCACATAGCCTTTTCTAAAAAGAGTTGGGATACTATTTGTGATGATTTACTTGAAGTTCCAAATAATTTTATTCTGTTTGTATGGACAATAAAGCCTAACTTTTTTTGGTTGTGATTCCCAACAAATCACCAGTTAGGAAGGTTAAGCTTTCTAGGCCGATCAGTCCACTAGCTTGTACAAGACGTCCATGAAGTTCTCTCCCTGGAGCACAAGCAAATGCCAGAACCCATTATATCTCACTGTCAAGAGTGCCTTTGCTCAGAGCATGTTCGAGCATCCATTGTTGCAGAAACGGCGGAATCGGAATATAGCTTTTGCAGAGAGTTGCTGTTGGAAATAGAAGGATCGAGGGAAGGGTCCCCAGATATTTCTAAGGAGCAGATCGCAACTGGGGAAAGTGTTTCAAGCATAGCAATCCCTTGCGAAGGGGCGCTACTTGAGATGCTTGAGACCTCCGAAGATGTTCAGGTTCAGGCCACTCCTTTGGAGATAGTATTGGTAGATGGGGGTGAAGATTTAGCAGCAGAAGAGGTTGGAGGGGTGCACTGTTTTGTCAGGGGCTCACGGGGTGTCATCTCTTAGAGATAGTCTGTTGTGGAATTCTGTTTGTGTGGCAGGGGTGGAGAGAGCATGCCCATGGTTTAGTTCAGAATTCACTCCTCTTAATTCTCAGTCCCTTGTGCCTTCTCTTTCTGTAACTCCATTAAAGGTAGGAGTGTCAGAGGACGTTTCACTCCTAGGGACACCCATCCAGGCTAGTTCAAGTGGTGGAGATGTTTGGTTTGGCAGGTGTCAAGCGTCAAAGTTGGTGCTGGATAGAATTCTGGAGATGAGTAACTTTTTGGGTGTGTCATGTAACGGGTTCAAAGAGGAATTAATGTCTCTACTTGTAGCAATCGAGACTCAGCACCTGAAGCTAGTTTCTATCAATAAGAAGAAAGAAAGGGAGTTAAACAAATTGGCTTGGTCCATTTCTGATAACGTAAAAGGTCTGGGTCGTTCTAGCAGCAGATCCTGCTCTAGAAAGGGGAAGTTGTGTTGTAATGAATCTTAATATTCTTTAGTGGAATGTTCGGCGGTTGAACGCGGAGAAGAAGAGGGTTACAGTTAAGGCAGCCATTAATTCATGGGATCCAGATGTTATTATGTTGCAGGAGTCTAAGCTGGAGAAGGTGTCCAGAGACTTCTTTTCGCAACTGTGGTCTTATTCGGATGTTCAATGGGTCTATTTAACAGCTCGTGGTAGTGCTTGAGGAATTATTTCGGTGTGGAAAAGTTCCTTCTTGAAGCTCTGCAGGACCTGGACTGCTAGTTACTCTATTTCTGTACTTCTTCAAGACTCTAGAAAAACAGAGTTTGTTCAGATGACAAGTGTTTACGGGCCCAATGATACATCTCTTACGGTTAATCTATGGGAGGAATTGAAAGAGATAAGGGAAGATTGCACAGATCTGTGGTGTATAGGGGGTGACTTTAATAAGATTCGTTTCACTTCAGAAAGATTGGGATGTAGATATGTTACTGCTGGTATGCAGAAGTTTTCGGAGTTTATTAACCAATTTCACCTTATTGATGTCCCTCTAGAAGGAGCCAAATTCACATGAATCAGGTGATGCCTACAATGTCTAAGATTGACAGGTTTTTGATCTCTCTTGGTTGGGAAAATCTTTCTCCAAATCATTCAGCGAGTGCTTTGCCCAGGACAACCTCAGACCATGTTCCAATTCTATTGAAGAATTCAAATGGTATTGTTAAGGCTGCCCCTTTCAGGTTTGAAAATATGTAATTAGAAGAGGATACTTAGTCCTTGTAGAAGAGACCCAGGCAACTAAGACAACGAAGGAGACTCAGACGCAAGCGACTAAGACAACGAAGGTAGGAGACTCAAGTGACTGAGACGATGAAGGAGACTCAGGCAAAGGTGACCAGGCGAAGGTGACGAAGGAGACGCAAGTGACTAAGATGACGAAGGTGATTCAGGCTTCTAATACGAAAGCGATTCAAGCGATTGGGATGAAGGGGATTGAGGCGACCAGATTCTAAGGAGATGCAAGCCACCAGGTACTAAGGAGTCGAAGGCAACGAAGGAGTCGAAGGAGGTGCAAATCAGGGAAGAGGTGCTTCCGAACACCTAACTAGAGAATGGCAGCTAATCAGGGAAGAGGGGCTTCACAAGGTAATGTCCCAGAAGAGTCGGCCGTTAACGAGGAAGGTGAATGAGTATCATCGGAGTATGTTCCGAAGACCAGTGTTTTCAGTTTCGGCGGCACGCCTCGCCGAAAAATCGATTTCAACAAGCTAGCAGCACGTTTCACTAGCCGAATGTCGCTAGCCTGTCAAATCCCTGAGGTGCCGAAGAGTTTTGACGAAACGCATTGAAATTTCGATGCGTTTCATCGAAACGCTTTTTTTTTTAAAATTTTAGTCGCGTGCACGTGTGAAACACTAGTGCACGCGAAACCGACTGATATGTAGTCGATTTTGGAGAAAATTTCACCCAAATCGATGACATTTCGACAGAAATGAAGGGTGAATGGTTTTTGATGATTTCTTCATCAAATATTCACCATTTCTTGTGAAATCAGTCCCGAAGTTCATTTTTTCTCAAGATTTTCATTCTAGAAGCAGGCTAGGCACGATTTGGAGTTGGATTGGAAGTTCTATGACATTCATGCTCAATCCTAAAGAAGGTAAACATGTATTTATTCTATTTTATAGGCTTAAGGGTATTAGATTGAGATGATTTTGGATATGTTATGCATCGGCACCCGATCTATCGATGGGTGTCATTATCTATAATTTTATTTTTGAAAAATAATTTTTTTTAATTATTTGTCACGAAAATTAATTAAAAATAGGGAAAAATATACAAAAATACAAAAATCATGCTATAAATTAGTAAAAATTACTGTGAATTCCATGTATAATTATCTATAATTATTTGTATGGAAATTAATTTTTTTAATTATTTCTTGCGAAACTTAATTATCAAAATAGGGAAAATATATAAAAATACACCAAGTAAGCTTATAAACTAACCTAAATTTATTTAAAAATCTGAAAAATACAAAAGAATAGAAATAAGAAATTATGTTTACGATGTCTTATTAATTTTTTTGTACTGTACTTGACATTATAAGTTTGTTTTGTAACTAAGCTGTTGTTGGTATTTTATTTGTTCGTTGTGCAGGTGATTGTTAATTGTTACTGTATTGATCTGGTATGGCTTCTGGTTCTGGCATTGGCAGTGGAAGTGACCAGCAGGGTCGTAGGCAGGTAGATATTGATTGGAGGCATTGTAAGAAAGTGGATGGGGACAGAAATAAAACGGAATGCAATTACTTTGGCCAGCAATTTAAGGGTGGTGGGATTTCATGCCTAAAACAACACCTAGTACATGGCTACAGGAACATAATCAACTGTCCAAGAGTACCTCTAGAAGTAAAAAAACAAATGCAAGAACATCTACATGTCAGGACAACTGGCCGGCAGGAGAAGAGGGACATAGAGCATGAGATCAGAAGCAGGCTATGAGAACCTATACAACCATCTGCTGGGGTGAGGATTCAGAAGATGACATTGTCTACCCCGCTGATATGGTGACAGAGGCAAAGAGGGTAGCATTTTGAGCTAGTGTTCGAGATTCTTTACGGGATAAGTACAAGAGGAGGAAGTGCCACAGATTGGGCTTTGAGAAGGGTGGTTACTCTGAAGGTGACCATGGTACTCGTGTTCGAGGTTCAAGGCATAGGACTGAGCCTAAGTTAAGGCGGACACAGAGTACGAGGATGCCAGTCTACCCTACAGAGCCCTCGTTATATAGTTCTTCTAGATCGAAATAGTAGAGACTTAGGGATGTTTGGAGCAAAGGATCACTGAAAGAGAGAATGGGAAAATACATATCGAACTTCTTCATCTTTAATCACATCCCAGCAAATGCAGCGGCATCTCCCAACTTCAAGAACATGGTAAATACTATTCAGGAGGCGGGTCCAGGAGTGCAGCCGCCTATACCCTGTGACATTATGGGCAGATATTTGGATGAGCAGGAGATGAAAGATTTTATTGCATCCCTACGACCTCATTGGGAGCAGTTCGGGGTGACTATTATGTGTGATGGTTGGATAGGTCCTACTAGACTGTCCATCATCAACTTCATGGTATACTGTAGAGGGAAGGCAGTTTCTTAAAGTCAGCATCAGATAAAATAAATGATGCAGACTATATAGCATGGCTACTTGAGAGGATCATAACTGATGTCGGTGCACAATATGTGGTCCAGATTGTCACAGACAATGGAAGCAACTACAAGAAGGCTGGGAAAATCATACAGGAGAAGTATATTATATATTGGACGTTGGTGCGGACACCAGATATAGACCATCAATTATACGAGTGTATGGTCGTCAACATTGGAAGACAGCTCATCCAATGTCGTTATGGCTTGATCATCAAGACACTAGATAGGGAATTGTTATTTAGCTATTATTTGGGTTATTTGCGTTTTTTGGGTTATTTTGTTATTTCTGCTACTTTTGGGTTTTCTGGTAATTTATGTTTGGGTCTTAGGCTATAAAAGCCTACTTTTGTGAGTTGGAACTAACTTTTGAAGAATATTAACGGACTGAACTCCATCGTCTTCTCTTCTTTCTTTTTTTCCCCTTCTTCTTCTTCTTCCCCATCTTTCTTCCTTTTTCTTCTCTACTTTCTTCTTCATTTACTCGTGCTACATCAAATTTGGTATCAAAGCCCTCCTTGGATTGCTTCCCATCGACAATCCACAATCCCGAGTGAGCGAAGGCGTCACATCGTTAGTTGCTCAAAGTCAATAGCGGCAATCTACAACAATTCTTCTGTCTTTGTCGATCGTCAAGTCCCCAGGAGTTTTCGTCTCTTCATCAACTCTTTTGCGCACATCTTCATCAACAGCTATCATCTCGCCGTCAAGTCTCCAATAACCTTCATTATCTTCACCAACGCACACAGCCCTCTATTCGGCAACCTACTCCTCTCTCATTCGAACCCCATCTGTCGTCTCTCTCTTTCTGTCCCATTCTCTCTCACTCGTGATCACTCTGTCTCACTTCCTTTCTTCCTCTCTCTGTTTCAGCATCAATCCATCATCGTCATTACCTTGCGGCAAACCCCAACTTCTCATTCAGTCGTCGTTTTCGGCAATCAAGAATGGCAATTGAGGGACGACTCCATCCTTTCATCTTTCTCTTGTTCGCCCTCTCTTTCTATCTTCGTTGATTTCTTGTTTTCTTTTAGACAAAGATAACGGCAACAGACGCACCCATCTATTCGTCTTTCTCCCAATCGCAACCTCCGTTTCCTTTCTCGCGCGACAGAGTCCATTTTCTCTTGCTCGCGCGACAGCTCTTTTCTCTCACTCCATCACCTTTGTCGTAAACCTTCCTGTTATCTATCTCGCCATCCCATCTTAGCAACTGTTATTCTTCATCATCGAGGCTTTTTGGAATTTCCGTTGTCGCCAACAATCATCATCAACAGTTGTCTTTCGCTTGTCTATTTCGTTGTAATCTTTGGATTAAGATTGCTGCTGTTCAGTGATTGTGTCTCAACTCAGCAGTTACAACCAAGTATCAACCGTCAGAAACCTGAAGTTAGACCTAACCAGCGGACTAGTGACCAATATAAGTTTTTTTTTTCTTGGTATTATATATTCGTGATTCTGAATTATTATCAATATTATCTCTTGTGGCTGGTTGGTTGTTTCCCATATACATATTCCACCCTTTTCATTGAGCCTAACTTCAATTCCATATTACCACCTTACCATCTGAAAACCCATATATCACTAGTTTTCTTACTATTAGATGTGGAGCTTATCTAATTATTTGGAAGTCTAAGATATGTGTTGATCACTCCACTTACTTTGAGATTTCAGTACTACTTGTTTGTAATTTATTTGTTTAATTTGGACCTTGTTTAAAAAAAAAAAGAAGAAGAGGAGAAGACGAAGAAGTTTAGTCCGTTAATATTCTTCAAAAGTTAGTTCCAACTTACAAAAGTAGGTTTTTATAGCCTAAGACCCAAACATAAATTACCAGGAAATCCAAAAGTAACAAAAATAACCCAAATAACGCAAACTCAGTTGAGAACCTCCCAAGAGCAAACAAGAGACCTAGTCGTTAGAGTTGAGTCAATTGAAGCGAATGATGTTGGTGAGGCTCCCAATGGTGGGGGTCAAAATATCAGACAAGAAAATAGGCCACCTCGTGGACATAATTTTCATTGTCAGGATAGGGGTTATGAAAATTTTGATTATGTCGATCTCAATGATAGAGTCATGAGTCACATTAAAGTAGATGCTCCTACTTTTGATGGTCAATTAGATCCCTGGGTTTTCACCAAGTGGTTGAAGGACATGGACTATTTCTTTGAGTGATATAACCTATCTGAAAATAAGAAGGTTAGGTTTTCTAAGATGAAACTCATGGGTAACTCTCAATTGTATTGGGAGAGTTTGGAAGAACGTCTTCGTAGAAGAGGTGAACCACCCATCACTGATTGGATAGAAATGAAGCATAGGCTTAAGGAGAAGTACCTACCCCGTTCTTATCAAGGCAAACTCTTGGACCAATGGAATAATCTGAGACAAGGAAATAAGCCTGTGACTGAATATGTGGCAGAATTTGATGAATTCAAGATGAGGTGTGGAATCCTTGAAGATGAAGCTATGACCTTGAGTAGGTTTAGAAGAGGGCTCACTGATGAGCTTAGGAAAGAACTTGTGCTTCGTGGCATTGCCACACTTGATCAAGCATACACTTTGGTTCAGGATTATGAATTAGTGACTCGATCTTCATTTACTAGGCGTGTTGACAATCGAGTCAACACAAACAAACCTCAATCTTCAGGTAGCAATTCCTTGTTAGGACCACCTCCTCAGAAAATCAACTCTTCTGGTGCACCACTTGATAGAGACAAAGGCAAGGGAGTTGTTATTGATAATTCTAGGCAAACTTCTAGGGTTCAATGCTTTAAGTGCAAAGGTTTTGGTCATGTTGCTGCCAATTGCCCCAGAAAAACTCTTGTCATTGAGGGGCAAGAAAATGTGAGTGATGCGAACTTTGAGAATCAGATTTATGAACCCAATGTTAAGGATTTTGATGACCTAGATGAAAATGCTGAGACTGATCATGATTTTGTGGGTTGCATTCGTTCCATGCAAATTGAACAACATAGGACTGAATTGGAAAGAATTAGACTAGGTGTGGTTAGGTGTGCTTTGGCGCAGCCAAAAGCAAATGATGATTGGAGAAGAAATGCAATTTTTCACACTTACATTAAGTGTGGAGATAAGAGTTGTAAAGTCATCATTGATAGTGGTAGTTGCATTAATGCAGTCTCCACTAGTACTGTCACCCGTTTAGGTTTGAAATCAGTTCCTCACCCTAGTCCTTACAATGTTTCTTGGGTTGATACATCCTCAATTGCTGTGAAAGAAAGGTGTCTTGCTCCCATTCAATTTCTTGATTATAAGGACAAGATATGGTGTGATATGGTTCCAATGGATGTAGGCCATAAAATTTTGGGTAGACCATGGCCTTTTGATTTGGATGTTACCATATATGGTCGTTCAAATTCATGCTCTTTTAAATTTCAAGGCAAGAATATCCAACTTAATCCATTGCCTCCAAAGCCTATTGATCAGAGTAAGAAAAAAGGAGTTGAAAAAGCCAAGGGTTTGAACATTATTAGCTTCAAAGAGTTTTAAAGGGTAACCAATAAGGAGTTTGTTATATTTGTTGTTGTGGCCAAAGAGATTTCCAAGGAGTCTCAAGAGAAACCACCTGAAGAAGTTATTCCTGTACTCAAAGACTTTCAAGATATTTTCCCTATAGATCTACCAAATAATCTTCCTCCCATGCGTGACATCCAGCATGCCATAGATCTTGTTCCAGGAGCTACCCTTCCAAATTTGCCTCATTATAGGATGAATCCTACAGAACATTTAGAGTTAAAAAGGCAAGTTGATGATCTCCTTAGTAAGGAATTTATCCATTAAAGGATGAGTCCTTGTGCAGTGCCTACCCTTTTGACCCCTAAGAAGGATAGATCTTGGAGAATGTGTGTAGACAGTCGAGCCATTAACAAGATTGCTGTGAAATACCGATTCCCGATTCCTAGGCTCGATGATATGTTGGATATGATGGCAAGGGCCACAATCTTTTCCAAAATTGATCTAAAGAGTGGTTACCATCAAATTGGGATCTGACCTGGTGATGAATAGAAGACAGCTTTTAAGACAAAAGATGGGTTGTATAAGTGGCTAGTAATGTCATTTGGTTTATCAAATGCTCCAATCACCTTTATAAGAGTGATGACACAAGTACTACAACCTTTCATGGGAAAATTTTTGGTTGTCTACTTTGATGACATACTAAACTATAGTAAGTCGAAGGAGCAGCATTTAGACCATCTTACTCTAGTTTGCACCACGTTGAGGAAAGAGAATCTTTATGCCAATCTTAAGAAGTGCTCATTCTTCACAGATAGGATCATTTTTTTTAGGATTCATAGTTTTTCGTGAGGGTATATCTGCTGATCCCCAAAAAGTTCAAGCAATTGTAGATTGGCCTGAGCCAAAGAACATCCATGATGTTCGGAGTTTCCATGGACTTGCTACCTTCTATCGTCGATTCATTGGAGGGTTTAGCACGATTATTTCTCCTATTACAGATTGCATGAAGAAGGATGGTTTTAAATGGTCACAGGAAGCCCCTAGGGCATTTGAGGAAATCAAGAAGAAAATGACTGAGGCCCCCGTCATGTGGCTCCCAGATTTTAGTAAAGCCTTTGAAGTTGAATGTGATGCATCTGGGATTGGAATAGGAGGAGTCTTGAGTCAAGAGCGTCATCCTGTAGCCTACTTTAGTGAAAAGTTGAATGAAGCCAGGCAGAAGCATTCAACCTATGATAAAGAACTTTATGCGGTGATACAAGCTTTACGGCATTGGCATCACTATCTGCTACCACAAGAGTTTGTTCTTTATTCTGATCATGAAGCCTGGCGTTATATCAACTCTCAAAAGAAACACAATCATCGACATGGTCGTTGGATTGAATTTTTGCAGGCTTATTCTTTTGTGTTGAAACATAGGTCTGGAATTGAAAATAAAGCTACCGATGCACTCAGTCGTCAACTAGCTCTACTTTCCATGATGAGTTTAAAGATCACAGGATTTGAAAGGCTCAAGGAGGATTCTAAAATCATGCCCTGACTTTGGTGAGACATATATTGCCCTACGGGATGGGCAGGACCTTCTTGTGGATGGTTTTCACCTCCAAGATGGATTTCTTTTCAGGGCAAATAAACTTTGCATTCCGCGAACTTCATTGAGAGATTTCTTGATATGGGAGATTCACGCAGGTGGTCTTTCAGAACATTTTGGGCGTGATAAGACCATTATGGATGTAGAGCATCAGTTTTATCGGCCAAGCTTGAAGAGAGATGTTACTCGGATCATTGGTCAGTGTCGAACATGACAATTAGCAAAACATCTGAAGCAAAATACTGGCCTTTATACTTCTTTACCGATGCCTATTTGCCCCTGGCAAGATGTGAGTATGGATTTCATGCTTGGGCTTCCACGAACATTCAAAAAGCATGACTCAATCTTTGTGGTTGTGGACCGTTTTTCTAAAATGGCACACTTCATTCCTTGTACTAAAACTTCAAATGCCTCTAAAGTTGCAAAACTTTATTTTGATGAAATTGTGAAGTTGTATGGTCTTCCAAAGACCATAGTGTCTGATAGGGATGTTCGGTTCATGAGTTACTTTGGAAAACCTTATGGCACATGGTGGGCACCAAATTGAAATTTTCTACTGCTTACCACCCTCAGATAGATGGCCAAACTGAAGTGGTCAATCGTAGTCTAGGAAACCTTTTGAGATGCTTAGTTGGAAATCACACTAGGAATTGGGACTTGTTTCTTCCTACTGCTCAATTTGCCTATAACAGTTATGTCAATAGATCTATAGGTATGAGTCCATTTGAGGTTGTGCCTGGTTATAAAAAAAGAAAACCTTTAGACTTACTCCTAATGTCTCCGCATGCTAGAGTTTCTGAGTCTGCTGAATCGTTTGCACAACATGTTCGTGACTTGCACATTGAGATCACTAAACAAATCAAAGCAAGTAATGCACAATATAAAATTAAGGCTGATTTGCACAGGCATCATGTTGAATTTAAAGTAGGGGATTATGTCATGGTTCGAATTAGGCATGAACGGTTTCCATCTGTATTTGTTCGTAAGTTGTATGCCCGTAGTGTTGGTGTAACATCCTAGAAAATTTATAGGGATATTTTAGTCTTTTCCTAAATAATATAATTAATTATTAAATCCCTAATAGGCTTAAAATATTAATTAGAATTAAATTAGGTTTAATTTGAATCTAGATATATAGTTTTATCATGATTAAGTGAGAAAAGGGTATTTTAGTAATAATATATTTTAGGGAGTCATAATTTAGTAAATAGATTAAGTAAAAGTGAAATTAGCTGTTATTTAAATTATTAAATAAAATAATTACGAAAATTAGATTTTAAATAGCCACTTGGAATTTCAATAGAATTAGGATAATTTATGAGATCTAATTTAAGGGGTAAAATAGTAATTCTGTAAATTATAATTAAAACAACTAAATAGATTGAGTGGCTTAGCCACTTTATTAAAATAAAAAGGGTGAACCTAACCTAACCTAACCCAAGTTCTCTACGAATTTGGGGTGTGATTGTAATTAAACATGTTAAAACCCTAGTATAAATATAAGTTTTAGGTTAGCATTATGATCTTTTGTTATTCTCTACCTTGATTTGGACGTGTGGTTTTGTGGAAAAACCCTAGAGAGTGCTGGATAGCTAATTCAAGAGGAGAAGAAAAGTAGATTTCAGGATTAAATTAAGAAGGAATCAACAACAAAAGGATCTAAGGTGTTGAGGTAGGTTGATCTACAATTTTCAAGTCGTTTGTAGAACCCTAACTAAGGAAATCCATGCCAAATATATATCCGAAATTTCTGGGCGTTTGGAATAATTCAAATAGTGATTTTGTAATGCATAGATGAAGAAATCATGATTTACATGGTGTTTTATTGATTAATCACATACTTGAATGAAAATCTAGAAACTTTGCATGGAAAAGATGAAATTTTGATTTTATTGTTTAAACTTTATATTTTTTAATGGGTTTTGCTTCTAATATGTTTCGAACATGTTGCTCGGTTGTTTGAAAGGGTACTTGATTCTTTGTTTGAAAATATAAAATTCAGATATGAATTCGAGAACTAGAACTTTAGGGTTTCATTGGGAAGATGGTCAAACATTGATTTAATGATTCATGATTTATTGGCTTCTAATAATTCTTTAAATTGTTATATTATATTGATTGAAAATTTATTTGAGTATGTGTATGGTTGTTGATGAAAACCATGTGTGACCTATGACTAAATCTGCATATATGTTCTACTTGCACTCCCATGCATTAATATTACATATTTGACATTGTTTTAGAATGGGTGAGGTGTGAGGGTCTATCAAAATCACCAAAAGACCTGGTTCATAACCTTACATTCATACTGAGAACTTTTCTGGGAGTCCAATACCTAACTTGTAAGATGTGGCTACTAAGTGATGTAAGACCTTGAAGGGTAAACTTCTGAGAGGCATTAATAGGTTGAAACCGTGTTATTGTTTAGAGCCGGACTTCACAAAGATGTTGTGGGCATCTTGGGATTAGGGCCCCATTCCACAAATAGTGGTTCGGCATAGTGCTCCGATCGGTTGAAAGCCCGTAGAACTACGATGTACACGTGGAATACTTCAGATTGCCCGGGTGGTGTCTGTAAGTTGGAATGTGTTTGGGTCGGAGATATCTAAACAGTTTCACAAACACATGCAATTATAAAGGAGCAGGGGGGGAAGTTATTTATAATTTGCAACTCTAAGATACTTCATGAGGCGAAGATGAATGTCTTTAGAGGTTGTGCACACACTTTCTCACTGCATACATTACATACATAATTGTTTGAGCATGATTTGTGGATTTTGGAGTGTTTCTTTCATATAAAGTCCATAGGAATCCATATACTTGACCACATATAGTGATATTAGGAAGCTTTCATGTATTGCATTCATCATTGCTTTTATATTTTGATTACTAATTTTTCATGATACACTTGTTTCTTTTATTCATATTTTTATATTTAGGGTGTGTTTCTACAGTTTGAGTTCTCCATGGGACTTGCTCTGTAGAGGTGATACCTACTGGGCTATTTGCTCATTCCCTACTATTTTTACAGGTGTGCATGATGCAGCTTTTGAGGACCAGGAACATGCTTAGGATATGGACATGATTCGGCATGGCCTACTTAGAGTAGTAAAATATAGGGATTTTTTTTTTATATCATGAGCTAGTAGCTTAGGGTTTATTTGTACTTCTTTACTATTGAAATTTTCTATTAGTAGGATGTTTATTTTATGGCGTATTCTAATATTTTATTGGTTAATGCATAATAGATTTATTCGTCTTATCTGTGCAAGATCTTGGTATTTCATTTATTTCTTTGAAATTTATTGTACAGAAGTATTATACATCAAGCACAAGAGAGTTGAGAATCTGCTTGGGTTTTCACATGTGGGGTGTGTGGAAACTGCAGTTACGTCCTAGTATCCCTTTTCCCCCATTGTCCGTAATTATTAATTATTAACATATAGGGATATTATTCGTATAAATTTCGGGGCGTGACAGTTGGACCTTTTAGAGTTTTGCAACGTGTGGGACCAAATGCTTATGTCATTGATATTCCATCTGATTTTGGTATTAGCTCTACTTTTAATATAGAGGATCTTGTTGCATATAAAGGCCAAGTTGCTATTCCCAATAATTCTTTTGAGGAACTTTCCCATAACTTGAATCCAATTCCTACCCCTGAATCCCCACAACTATCATTTACCCCAGCACATAAGGATTCTATTGATACTATTTTAGATGAGTAGATTGTTTTTACCAGGGAAGGAGATATTCAACGTTTCCTAGTTCATTGGAAGGGACGACCAGAATCGGAATCTACATGGATTACTAGGGACACATTGCAACAGCTTGATCCTGAGTTATTGGAGTACTACCAGAGTCAGCAAGACCTACACTCATCAGAGTTGAGTTCTTTTCACACCGGGAGAGTTGGTGCGGACACCAAATATAGGCCACCAATTATACAAGTGTATGGATGTCGACATCAGAAGACAGCTCATCCGATGTCATTATGGCTCGATCATCAAGACAATAGATAAGTAATTGTTATTTAGCTATTATTTGGGTTATTTGCGTTATTTGGGTTATTTTGTTATTTCTGTTACTTTTGGGTTTTTTGGTAATTTACGTTTGGGTCTTAGGCTACAAAAGCCTACTTTTGTAAGTTGGAACTAACTTTTGAAGAATATTAACGGACTGAACTAATTCATCTTCTCCTCTTCTTTCTTTTTTTCCTCTTTTTCTTCTTCTTCTTCCCCATCTTTCTTCCTTTTTCTTCTCTACTTTCTTCTTCATTTACTTATGCTGCATTAGACGCCGTGTGCAGCGCATTTCATCCACTTGATGTTGGAGGCAATTGCAAAGAGAAGCACAGTAGTTAGTGTTTTACGAGATTCCCAAGCCCTGACGACATTTTCTACAACCACAACTTCGTACTAGCAAAGATGAGAAAGATATGTGGTGGAGACATAGTTCAGCCTAGTATTACCAGATTTGGCACGAACTTCATTGCCCTGAAGAGTCTTTTGAAGCATCGGGCCAGATTAAGGACACTTTTTACTAGTCAGGATTGATGTAGTTCTTCTCATAGCAGCACGGCAGAAGGTAAGAGAATCAAGGACATTGTATTGTCTAGTAAATTTTGGGATGATGTCCGAGACATTGTGGGATATTTGGAGCCTGTGTACTGTGTTTTAAGGATTATTGATACGGATGCCTATCTCATGATAGGGTCCATATATGAATGCATGAGAGTCATGAAGGCCCAGATTATGAATGCATCACCTGATTCGTACAAATGGGTGCACAAGATTATTAATGCGAGATGAACCAAGACTTTGTTGCATCCCTTACATTTAGCGGGTAAGTGTGAATAAATTTATGCTTTATTACATTTATATTATAGTTTGTCAATTGTCATTATACTAAAATTTTCCTTTCATACAGCACACTATCTGAACCCCAAGTATCACTACAAGCACCAGCTTGGCACGAATCCTAAGCTAT
The DNA here is from genome assembly GCA_947561395.2 of Buxus sempervirens. NCBI lineage: Eukaryota > Viridiplantae > Streptophyta > Magnoliopsida > Buxales > Buxaceae > Buxus > Buxus sempervirens. The sequence continues at coordinate 27,838,816 of OX387191.1, read as the reverse complement.
GTAGCGCAGTGCATCAGGTATTTATGAAGTTGGATCCTGATTCGGATGCGGCTAGCCGGTTCAGAAATGAGGTAGGATTAGCAATAGGATACTTGTTAAATATAAGTCTTCACTGTAATGACATTTTATTAAATAATAAATACTAACATTTATGTTTGGTTTTCCCAGTTGATAATGTTTAGAGATGCATTGGGGTCATTCGGATCGACCACGACGATTGCATCGAGGGACACGATGATGCCGTGTAAGTAACTTCATAACAAATAATGTCATTAGCCTTTAAACACTTTTATTTTGATATTTTCTGATAAACTATTATTGTTTATTCGGATCACCGGTGAGTGGTGGGCAATGTACGAGTACGATGCGCGTACTTTGCGCAAGTTAGCAGCTATGATCCTAGCTCAGACGGCGTCTTCTTCTGCGTGTGAGTAGAAGTAGAGCACATTTGCTCTTATTCATACGAAGCAGAGGAACAGATTGGCATACGCAAGATTGCAGAAGCTCGTATTTTGTCACTACAATATGAGGCCACAAACGAAGCCGCTAGAGATTGAGCATCGCACTACGCCCATCAGAGATCCTCTAGAGGTATTATTCAGCAATGAGATTGATGAAGAGGATCCATTTTCAAAATGGATTAGATGTACTTCCAAGATGGACGAGTCAGATGGTAGACCTAGCCCAGTCATCGCCCGTGCAGCTACAGATATGGGTGTAGACATCGATGCTGTCATGGAGGAAAGGGGGGAGGACAGCGGAGACTCATTCGATTGACTGCTTAGGGTTGTTCCCCCCTCTGTTTCAGCCACACCATCACGAGCAACCCCAGCCCCTGCCTCATCCTCACGAGCAACCCCAGCCCCCTGCCTCATCCTCACGAGCAACCCCAGCCCCTGCCCTTGCCTCATCCTCACGAGCACATGATGAATCATCATCATCTGATGATGATGATGATGATGATGATGATGATGATGATGATGATGATGGTGATGAGACAGACGACAACGACAATGATGATGATGATGATGCCGAGGGCAGTGTTGCTGGCAGTAGTGCCTCAGGTTTGAGTCCGTTCACTGGAGAAGCATGATACGATCATGCCACACGGGACTGAGACCATGGGGTCAGAAGGGACACCGGTACGAGTTCGACACTGACACAGACATTTCGGAGGAGGGACAAAGGAAAGCAGCATACCAGTGTGCACAACGACGAGGCCTCTATAGCTCAGATTTTTGGATCACTAGACGTTGGATCCATTTCATCTTATGGGGACCACTATCCACATCAAGGTCATGGACATTACGGCTCATATTATTATTCTTAGCAGCCTGGCCTAGCAGAGTCCTCAGACACCGGTAGCTATGGATCATATGGATATCCTGACTTACAGCATATGCAGACCGCTGATCCTTTTGGGATATTTCCAGTAAACCCATATCCATATGGATACTACGCCACACCGAGTGCAGTGATGCTCGTTCGATACGGTGTTGTTGCTTATCCTCCACCACCACAGGCACCGCTTCAGCCCGAACTATAGTCAAATGCAGAGGCAGCTTGAGCAGTTATTATCCTGACTTCCCTTCTGTTGGTATTATTGAACACGTGTCTCAAGAGCAATATGAATACCATATAAGGTTATTCAAAAAAGAGTACATGTATCGGATGTCATGGAAGCGCTTTTGCCACTACATCGGGGAGCAGACAGGGTTTGAGTCTCCCATGTTCCAGTCGGGATGTCACTCCTTCCATTCTTGATGGTATGATTATTGTACAAATTGAATGCTCTGTTTATTATTGTTTGCACTTTGCATCATTACTAGTTGTCAACTTGTCAGTTCAGTTGCTTGCAATGCATGATATTAGTATACTATTAAGTACTATCATTAATTTACTGATTATTTACACATGCGCTTATGTTATTCATGTATTATAAACTTCTAATCATCTTATTTATCAATAATATTTGATTTTTAGCCAAAAAAACAAAAAAAAAATTTGATTTCTGTTGAAATTTCGCGACACGCATCGGCTTGCCGACGAAATTTCGACCGATACTTACTATAGGCTGTTTTTCCTCCGTTTCGTCGATATTTTGTTGGCGTGCCGATTTTTTCAAGGATCGACACGCCCAACGGCACCGAAACTCAAAACCCTGTCGGAGACTTGTGTGGAGTCTGGGTTCCATTCTCAAGCCATTGTGAAGGGAAGATCGAGAAGAACGTTACGGGATGTGAAGACTTTCAACAAGATTTTTGTATTTGCTTTTGCAACTCTTTCAAATTGACTGGTGTTGAAAATCTCCGAAAGAAGTACGTGGTTTTCGAAGAACATTATTTTAAGTGATGGAGTCAAATGGTTTTACTCAAGTTTTCAAGGTCTGTGTATGAGAGAGAAGAATGGTTTGTTGGGGTCATTCGTGAAGGAAGCATATTGTTTGTTCTAGAGCTTAGGGCGAACGCTAGGGGAGAGTACATTCAGCTATCTGCATTGTCTCGAGCTAGAAGGAATGCTCTTCTTGTATTTCCTAAAGAAAACAATGTAGTAGGATGGGAATACGTTCTCTGGGGATGTGGTCTATTTCAATCGCGTTCGGGTCCTCTGGTCACGGAATGCATCGAAAAATCATGGTTTAATGGCAATCGCACTTGCTGTTTATCCCATGTTGAGGGTGAACCGCCAGCGGTTTATATGCGGCAAGATGAATGTCAGACTGACAGTCGATGGAAATACCCATTACTCTGCTCTTCCACTGTTGTAGTGCCCAATTGGGAGAAAGTGGTGGTGGAAGTTGGGAAGGAGGGCATCGCGTGTTTTCTTCCAATTTCTTCTCATGCCATGGTGGTATGTCCGAAGTTTGCAGAGGAGGCCGATGTTTTGGTGAAGATGAAGGTATATCTAGCTTGTGGATTGAAAGTTCAATTTTCCATATAGGAAGCAACAATGGGTAACGGTGATGATATAGGAAGTGTTGGCGGAACATGGATTATGCTTTTGGGGATCCCAATTCACTTATGGGCTGAAGCATCGTTCCAATTTCTCAAACCATGCACGCAGTGCCTGCTTTAACCCGTACAAAGACTGCTTCAACTGACAAACCTTAGAGGAGTGAGTGAACAAGCTTGGAAAAGGAGTCATGTAAATTTCTTCCTTCATATCCCCATGTAAAATGCATTCTTCACATCCATTTGTCAAAGAGACCATTCTTACAAGGCAGCAATGGCCAAGATCGTTTGCCCGATTGTCATTTTAGCCATGAGTGCAAAGGTCTCCTCATAATCAAGACCATACTCCTATTGATCCCCAAGGGCCACTAGACGTGCCTTATGTTGTTCTATGGTACCATGAGGCCGCAGCTTGATTGTATATACCCATTTGCATTCAATAAGCTTCACGTCAGCAGGACACAATATGATATCTCAGGTATGGTTATCTTGAAGAGCCTGAAGCTCTTCTTGCATAGCTTGTTGCCAGCATGCTTGAGGAGAGTCTTGAGAATAAAACGAAGGCACAGAAGTAGTATCCAAAGTTTCATAAAGAGCTGTATGAGAGAAACCATACCTATCCGGAGACACATGATATGGGTTGCCATCGAGGTTCAAGCACGAATGGATCAAGCATCAGTTCAAGAAGAGGCGTCAAGAACAGTGGGTGATGTCTCTAATACTTTAACCCCTAGCCTAAAGCACTCTATAGTACATCATCAAATGTAGGAAGCATAACTATAGTAGAATCATGAGTGATTTGAGAATGAAAGAAATATTGGTTTTCGAAGAAAACCACATTTCAAGAGACACGAAACTTGTTAGCAATCATATTATAAGTTCATAAAACATCAACCCTTTATGTGCATTACTATACCCCAAAAATGCACACCGAATAGCTTGAGCATCAAGCTTGTGACGTTCAATGGATGGCAAGTGAACAGAACAAACACAACCAAATATATGGAGAGAGTGATACTCAGGAGCAACACCAAACAAAAAATATTATGTCTAAACATAATGTAATATCTTGGAAGGCAAACGATTAATCAAATAAACAGCTGTAGACAAGGCTTCTACCTAGAATTTAGTAGGCACAAAAGATTCAATCAACAAGGTATGAACAATGTCCAAAAGATGACGATTCTTATGCTCTGCTACCCTATTCTGTTGGGGAGTGTAAGGACAAGAACACTGGGAAAGAATACCCTTCACTTTTAGATAAGCATGAAATTCATTGGACATATATTCCCCCCGGAGTCGGAGCTTAAGATCTTAATACAAGTAGAAATTTGTGTCTCAACAAAAGCAAACAAAAACCTAAAAAATGGAAGACACATCAGCTTTAAAGCGAAGAAATTATACCGAAGTAAAACGACTATAGTCATGTATGAATGTCACAAAATACTTGTACTGAGCATGTGAAATAACCAGACTCACACCCCATACTTTAGTATGAATCTCAAAACAAGTGGAAGCGCAACTGCCATGCAAAGGAAAAGGTAAAGCTTTGCTCTTACCAAGTTTACAAGGAGCGCAATCAGAAGGCACATTAAGAGATGAAAACGAATCTGTATTGCCCAAATAACCATGTTTCATAAGATGAGTCAAAACAGAAAAATTGGGATTTCCAAATTTCTTATACCAGATATAACTATCATTAGCAACAGTAGTACAAGCTAAAAAAACCAACACTAGGAATAGAAAACGAAAAAGGAAATAAACGTCCGACTTTAAGCCCCTTTGCGATCACCTTCCCCGACACTTGATCCTGCACAAGATAACCATCACGACCAAAGTGAAGTTCATAAATATTATCTACCAATTATCCAACAGAAATCAAATTCTTAGATAAATCTGGTGACACAAATACATTGCTAAAGGAAGGTCCCAAATTTCCAATCGCAGTGATTTGAAGAGTATTGCCATTGGCTATTTGAATATGATGCTCACCCTTATACTTTTGAGCATCATATAAGGCATCCGTATTGCCAGTCATATGATTTGAAGCAGCAGAGTCAACCAACCAAGAGCGGTGAGTAGTTTTGCCTTACCTTGCATGTTGAAGGCAAAGTGAGCTATCATCTGTTGTACCATCTCGGGTGTGAGAGTAGGTGAATGACTGCTTACAGATTGCTGTTCATTAGCAGGAATGACTGGCCAGCAGCTGAAATAGGCTGGACAGCAGTATCGAAGGCTTGAGCCTATCGATTTTGAGGCTGTATGCAACATTCCTTAATGATATGCCCTTCCTTTTTGCAATAATTGCAGAATTTCTTGTTGTAATCCTTTGCAATATTCCCAAACTCCTTACAACTGGGGCATTGTGTTTGTGACTTGAACTTTCATTTTCCCTAAGCAGCATATAACACGTTAACCATCTCAGAAGTTACTGTTTCTTGTATCATGCCAAGCTGTATGGCTAAACGCTGCACCACAGGTAATAATTCCCTCAAGCATACATCCAAATATGGAACAGGATTCCGATTTAGCAAACCAGCCCGTGCAGTTTTAAATTCTGGTCTTAGCTTCATCAGAAATCGATCTCTTTTGCTCTCAGCGTGGACTATTTGCAAAGCTACTATAGCTTCCTTAGGAAACTTAGAATGAATAATTCCATAATATTCGCTCCGTAAGTTAAGAAATCCAGCATATAATTGTTAAATAGAGAAATTACCTCAACTATAGTTAGCAATCTCTAACTCTAACTGAAACCTCTAGGCATTGTTATCTTGGTTATAAATTCACCAAATTTAATCCCACATCTCCTTAGTGATAGTGAATGATCGAAGATGATTCACCATATGCGGCTTAATTGAACCCAATAGCCAAGACATAATTCGAGCATCCTTGCTCCACCATTGATCAAGTCAAGGTTTAAAAACTCGGTATCGGGTTTGGTATCGGCCCAGCCCGATACAGAGTTGTATCGGCCAATACTGAGAAGTATCGACCAATACTTCCGGAAAAACCCCAAGTATATGCTTGGAATCGCCTTGAGGCAATACCAATACGTATCGGCCGATACTTCTTGGTATCGGCCGATACTTAAAACCTTGGATCAAGCTCCTTTGACTAAGTTGCAGCCTGAGACAACCCATCTAAATGACTCCACAATTCATTTCCCTTCACAAACATCTTGAATTGAAACTCTCATGCAGAGTAATTCTTTCCATTAAAACGAACAATAGAATTTTCTCCTAACATTATAAAGCAAAATGGGAAGAAAAGGGCTAAAGAGTTAAAAACTGTTGACTTGAGAAGACCTGAAGCACTTCCAAAGAAGAAGAAATCAGATCTTAATAACAAGATCAAGCCAAAAACTTGCTTCTGCAGACCAACACCATGAAACTCCAAGTGACCTTGCTACCTAGAACTTAAACCTCCAAAACAACCGAGATTGGCTGGCACCGCCACCAAAACCAAAAAGAAAAAAACTGACCAGACTCTAGAACAAAATTCAAGAGTCCAGGGGCTTTACCAAGAGATTGTGACCCAGAAATCCTTAGGATCAGAAGGCTAGCTTTGATACCATGTCAAATGGTCCAAATGCCTCTCAATGGAGAGTTCCTCTCATTAAATAGAAAATTGTTACCTTGATTACAGCCTACAATCAATTTGCTATCAATCAAAATCTCCCTAACAATGAAACCTCATATTCAGCTATATGGAATTCCCTTAAACAAGGAAACTATATACAGATGTTACCTATCTATGGATATACACTATACAAGGAAAGAATATAATGCACAGTTGTACAGATTTACACCCACACACAAAGTTGTAAACTAACAACTCACAAGCACACACACACATACACAATGCACACATGCAAATATAAGATTGTGCACATATATTTTTGCCAACCAGATGTGCTCAACATCTATTGTCATCTAAAGTGGTTATACAGATAGAAAAGCAATTTCAGACCACACTCTAGCCCAATTTAAAAGGGAAACTTCCACAGTTTTCTGGTTTCCAGATCAAGCTATCCTTCATATTGAAATTTGATTCTTGGTTCCGTACTAAATACACAAAATGGTAGTGAGAAAGCATGCCTGTAGAGACTCCGAATCTGTTGTCATGAGATTGGTTATTTTTCCAGATGCAAACTTCTTTCGACCCTCGTGTGTGAGTCGTAAGGATTTGCGGAAGACAGCAGCAACCTGTAGATTAAAGTAGAAAAGTAATAATGACTTCCTGCATATGGACCTATAAACGAACACATGAAAAGAAAACATGACACTAAATTACATAAACACCAATCTCACCAACTATGAGAACTGATCACATGTCAAACTACGTGAGATATTACAATGAACTGCTTCCAGATTTACGATCCTTGTTTCGTGTACGTAAGAGAGTTATGGACATTCTCAATAAAGCACAAAGAGATTTCCTATGGACGCGGAGAAGGGGGGGATGCATCATGTTGAATGGAAATGAGCATGTAAGGTCAGGGAGAGAGAAGGGTTAGATATTGGCAATGTGGTTTCTCATACTTCCTTTCTTCTAGCCAAGTGGCTTTGGCATTCCAGCACTGAACAAGAAATTCTATGTTGCCAAGTGATTGTCAATAAATATGGAAAGTGAGATAATGGGTGGACCATTAACTTGAGGGCACGGCCTTTGGGAACTTACCTGTAGAAAGCTATTGTTCGTTTGGCACATTCCTTCTATCCCCATATTCATGCATGTGTGGGCTTTGGCTCTTCTACTTGGTTTTGTCATGATCTATAATGGGGTCAATCTGTGCCATCCAAAGAGTTCCCAAATTAATTCCCCTTGGTCCTTTAGCCTATGCCCTGGTTTCGGATATTTTTTCATGGCTTATCTTATAATTTGCACCTTAAGTCCTTAGGAGAGATCCAAAATCAGTCAAGCTTGAAGAGTTAGCTTCCCTTTAGAATTCCTTTCGGGATTTTTTTCTCCATTCATTGTGTGGGGATAGAGTTGTTTGGTCCCTTTTTTCCTCTAGTGTTTTTCATGTAAATCCCTCTTCAGTATCTCTTGTCCATATCTGCTTGATGGTCCCACCCCATTCCCTATCCATAAGTTATGGAAGCCTATGTTACCTCCAAAGATCAAGGTATTTTTCTAAACTGCTCTTCTTTATAGGATCAATACTACTAATTGCATTCAAAGGAGGTGGAGGGGGTTTCCTTTATCACCACATTTATGTTTTTTATGTGTGAAGGCGGAGGAAAGTATTTATCAAATCTTCCTTGAGTGCCGATTCACTAGGGGCATTCGGATGCGGCTTTTATAGATTACTAATGCTTCTTGGGTGGTGCCAGCATCATTTGGATGCCTAGTTCAATAAGTGGTCAAGGAATTAGGGAAGATGGGTTGTACCATGCATGGGATCCTATTTCATGCAACAGTTTAGCATATTTGGATGTAAAGAAACCGTAGGATTTCTCATGACAGATGCCTAGTGTGGTGGATGTAGCATCACAAATCTCTTTTCAGTTAGAGTTTCACGACATGGTTAGCATCACGAATCTCATTCTTGTTTTAGGAGGTTGGGACTAGGTGGAATGGAGCCGAAGAAGGCTACCATGAAGGTCAATGTTGATGGGTGCTCTTTCGGCAATCCAAGACCTTGAAGTATTAGGTGTGTGTTCCATGATGAGTACTTGGTAGTGTTCATATTATTTTCTATGGCTCATTATGTGTTGGGATTCCATATAGGCAAAGCTTTTTGCCCTTGAACATGGACTCATAGAGGCTAAACAGCTGGGAATCAGGGATTTCATGGTAGAAAGCAATGTAGACATCATCGTTAGATAGATGTCCAATAGTGACATTGGTTCTTAGAGGGTCTCACATCTCACCAATGGAGCTAGATTTCTAGCACGTGAGCGGAATGCCTCGTTTCTTCATGTGCCCTAGAAAGAAAACTTTGTAGCAGATCGGTTAGCCAAGCATGAGACATCGATAGCAGATTTATTCAAAGGGGCCCCATCAGGGGAGTTAGTGGAGTTCTTGGGAGGTTAGTGATGTGCCTAAATTTTATACATGTTTTGTCATACGTTTACCCTAAATTTTATGCTAATTGGTGTTTAATTTGCCTATTTATTAGAATTTTTATGTATTTTGTTTATTATTGCTTAGGAATAAATAAATTGAAAGAGTGAAGAGATTGAGGAGGGATTTACAACAAATTCTCAAAATTTTCAAATTGGCAAAATTCCTTTCATCAAGAGAATAGGAAACTTTCCTTTCTCGAGTTTACAGAAAAATCCTTTAGTGTTTTGAGCAAAACTTGAGCTAGAGAGCTCCAATAAGCGCAATCTTGGTGTCTATGGAAAGCTAAGAAAAAGCCCTACAAATTTTCTGTTGAAGACTTCCCCAAAAAGATCATCTTGATGGAAAAAATTGGGCGTCAATATCAGAGACGGAAAACTGCTATTTTCATAATTCTGTTTTGGGAAACAAGCAAAAGGGACTTTTTAAAGCAAGGAAGAAAATTTTATTGAGGGAGTTACACCAGAGGAGGACGTCCAGAGCTTGAAGAGAGGAGTTTTTCATTATTGGAGAGGATTGGAAGCTTGGAGAAAGAAGAAGAAGACAAAGGCTGAATTGGAGTTTGTCGATAACTAAAATTCACGATCTACATACAGTTTCCCCCTTAACTTTCTCATCTTCTCTTTGCCCAATTTTCATTATGAATTTCAGAGATTTTATGATTTGTCTGGATTAAATGATGAGCTAATTTCTATTGCTAAGGCTCTGATGTAATCTCTCCAAGACAATTCTGAATCCTACTTCTATGTACTCATGATTTTATTATTCTTTTTGAGTATACATAATTAAGTTTAATGCTTTCAATTATCTGGCCAATAGTTGAATGATTTTGTGTGCATGTTAATTTGAGAAATGATCAATGTAGTTTAGCTTCGTTTGATGTATGCCATAAATTGAATGAAAGACAAAAATGTGCCAACGTGATTCATGCGGTTTGCTTTTGTGGAATATGATTAATCTTAGTGTACTCGAATGCTTTAAATTCGCATAGACATATCATGGGTTATCGCATGTTAGGTAATTCTAATTCTATACGAGAGAGGGTTTTAGATATATTTAAAATATTTCACCGTCAAATAGGATAATAATTGATTGATTACTAGGTTAGGATTTGGAATTGGATTGGTTTGATGAGTCGGATGCCTTAGTGTTTTCTTTTTGGGTGAAATATTCTTTTTTTTTTTTTAAAGTGTTAAGTCGAATCCTTATTTTTCAATTTAATTTTTATTATTTTCAATTTTTCAAATTCAAAACATCCTACTTTTCTTGATTTTCAACTAATTTAGAATTATAAAAATTTCAATAGCTAATAGGTAAATAGTCCTTGTGGGTTCAACATTCTTTTCATCACTATATTACTTATTACGATTTCGTGCACTTGCGAATTTTCACAACAGTTAGGGATTTTTGTTGAGCATACAATCTTACTTTTTATAGGTGTATATAGCTTATTAGGCTGCTGATGGTTGTTAGATTGTAGCATTAGTATGGGTAGTGTGTGTAAATCCTACATACCCATACTGCTGCTGAACATTTCGCATTTCTTGATTTAATATATACTTCATTATTAATAATAAAAAAAATATATCATATAGACTTTGCAATAGTTTTGAAAAGAGAAAGAAGCCAATGTAAAAGATAGCATATCAAGAATTTTTTCAAGGAGCTTTGATAGAAAAATATGAGTAATATCATGTCTGGAGAAAACTAGAGTTCCCATCAGCTTGACTGTTCCTTTGGACATAAAAGTGACAAACATGCAAGATATGTATCACATTCAAAAAGTTTTAGAAACTATATGATAGTACATATCCCATCTTAGATTTCGTTCTATAGTGTTTCAATATCTTCCACCCAATATAATGAAATAAGCAGATAACAAGTATTAGACTGGAATGTTTTAGGATGAACATCTAAGTACTTCAAATCAAATGGTAACACCAACCTCCAAACCTAATACTATCAATATATCATGCCAACCCTTTGCCTGACAGCATGTAAGATCCTATGGACAAGCAAATCCCACACTAAGAATTGATCCCGATTTAGAAGCTTACCTTAGCCTATACAACTTATTACTGGTTAAACTGCATTCAATCATTGTCCAAGATATACAATATAAACCTACCCCTGCAAAGATATAGCCTATCCTAGGGACGGGCCAATTTTTTCGGCCAAAGACTAGGCCTACCAAATATCTGACTGCAAGATTGATCTATTGACAACCATGAAAATAACATACAGGCATGCATACAAAAGAGGGAAAATAAGAAGATAGGAACTATAAAACAGAGACATATGCATCGTATTTACCGTTGCATTAATAAGTCATGATATATTTGCCTGTTTCACATAGAAAACTAGAACTGGATTCAGAATTACAGTCTCTTCAGAAATGGAATTCTCTGAATTGAAATTCTACTTTTGATTGCAATTTATAATTATTAATATGGAAAAGTGGCTTGATTATAGTTCATATTCCAATGTTTGGGACCACAACAACTCTCTCAGATGTGTATTAACAGCTTTCATGTTCTGCTAATTTATTATGCATAATCCTTTGAAAAAAAAAACACAGCAAGCTAGGGTTCCAAATGATAGAATAATAACAGGTGGAAGTTTTATTATTCAGGGTACACTTGAAGCATCATAATTCCTTTTCCTCCAAATGGCGCCCAATGCAAGTCGTATGAATAGAAGTTGACAAACCACTGGTGCAATAGCTAAAACAAAAAATCAGCAAATGAAAGCATCCCAGATGGGTACAAACTTAATTTGAGGTTTTCTAGGCCATTAAATTTATATAACAAACAGTATGTCAGAGCAAAACAGGATATCTTTGAAACTCAATCGGATCTCTACCCTACGCATCAAGCAAAACTCTTTTTGTTAAAGTCACTGTAGTTGAACAATGGCAGATAACATTGTAAACATAAACCTGCGACTGGTACAAAGAGGTCAAGAAGTTTCACAGAGTAACACAGTTTTTTTTTTTTTTTTTGATCGGTAATGAAAAATTAAATTAAAGTGAAGCTGAAATCAAAATACATTGATGTACACCAAAGGTGTACATAACACTCATCCCCTCCCCATCCTCTACAAGTCATTGAAATCCTCACACATTAATACATCATGACATTTCAATCCCTAACAAGATTCCACAGCAGACGCCCAATATAGGATAAAACTAAGTGAGTAATTGAAAAGAGCATCCCGAGATCTTTCCTTATTCTCAAAGATCCTGTTATTCCGTTCCTTCCAAACTACCCACATCACTGCCCCCGGTGTTAAACTCCAAAAGACCTTGAAAGGAGAGTCTCCTTTTGAGATATTCCAACATAAAAGAAGATTAGAAACATCTTTAGGCAGAGCCCAAGCTACACCAAATCTGGCTAAGAACTCATTCCAAATTCCACTTGTGATTGAGCAATGAATGAGAAGGTGATTGACTGACTCCGCATCAGCTTTGCAAAGACTGCATCTATTTAGAAGCTGCCATCCTCTCTTCATCAATTATCCAAAGTCAAGATTTCTCCAGCACCGTTGTCCACAAAAAGAAACCTACCTTTGATGGGAGTAAGGGTTGCCATAACAGTTTATGGACCTTGAAATTGAGATTTCGCTTGGTAATATACCCATAGAGGCTCTTCACAGAGAAAACCCCATCACTGCTCCTTGAACTGCTCATGAAGTCCTGATGAGAATCAAAATCCTTACCATTGATGCACTCCAGAAACTGGGACAATCCTTCCAACTCCCAATCAAACATACCTCTTCTGAACTGCAAGTTCCATTGCATGCCTCCCACTCCTTGAGAATACAGGTCTGCAACAAAGGCTTGTGGGGATGTGGATATGCTATAAAGCATAGGATATTGATCCTTAAGAGCTCCACCAGAACACCAAGGATCTGCCCAAAACCTAACCCTATCTCCCCTCCCCACCTGATACTTAACTCCTGCCTCAACCAGGAGAGACAATCTGCATATGGGCCTCCATAAGCTGCAACCAATTCTGCCATTCACCTGATCTGGGAGCCACCTTGTCTCATCATAGCCATACTTAACGACAATTAATTTCCTCCAAAGACTATTTACCTCCTAGCCAAATCTCCAGCACCACTTCGCCAAAAGGGCTCTATTGAAGAGCCGCAAATTCCTTATATCCAAGCCACCTTCATCCTTTGGGTTACAAATCTCCTTCCAAGCAACCAGATGATATTTATTGGACTCCTCCCCTCCTGCCCATAAGAAATTCTTCTGTAACTTCTCAATTGCCTCTAACACTGATTTCGGGGCTAATAAAACATAAAGCATATAAGTTGGGTGGTTAGACAAAGAACTCTTGATCAAAACCACCTTACCACCTTTAGATAAAAGATACCCTTTCCAAGACTACAACTTCTTTTTCAACCTCGATAAAGTTGGTTCCCAAATTGATTTAGATTTAAAGGACGCCCTAATAGGAATTCCGAGATATGAAGTAGGAAAGGACCCCAAACGACGCCCCAAAAGATCACATAAAAGACAAGAAGTTCCACTTCCTCCAACATCAAAAAGATCGCTTTTCTGTAAATTAACTCTCAAGCCCAAAAGAGCTTCAAAACAAGTCAAGATTGATCTTACCACAAGAACTTGGGAAGCTTGCGCCTTGCAAAAAAGCATAGCATCATCCGCAAAAAGTAAGTGAGAAATAGATAAAGAGCCTCCTCCAAACTTCACCCCTTCAATAAGCCCCAAATTTTCCGCCCTTGCCACCAATCGACTTGGAGCCTCCATAACCAACAAGAAAAGTAAGGGGGAAAGGGGATCCCCTTGTCTCAAGCCCCGTGATGACTGGAAGAAACCAGCCGCCACTCCATTAACCAAAACAGAAAAAGATGCTAAAGAGACACACGCTTCCATCCAGGATCTCCATTTGGCCCCAAATCCCATCCTCCTTAGAATGTACCATAAAAAATTCCAATTCACATAGTCGTATGCCTTCTCAATATCCAACTTGCACAGTAACCCATCAATACCCTCTCTTTGAATGGAATCCATGCATTCACTAACAATCATGACACCATCCAAAATTTGTCTCCCCCCTATAAATGCATTTTGATAAGATGATATAACATCCGGAAGCACCTCCCTCAATCTTTTAGCTAGAACTTTAGAAATTATTTTATAGAAACTCTCCACCAAACTAATGGGCCGGTAATCCCTCAATGATGCCACCCCTTCCTTCTTAGGAATGAGGGAAATAAAAGTTGCATTCAAACTCCTTTCAAAATGAGAAGCATTATAGAATTCTTGAACTGCTCGCATGAAATCAACCCGAATATGCCCCCAAGAAAGCTTGTAGAATTTGATAGTAAAGCCATCCGGCCCCAGGGCCTTGTTTCCTTCCAATTCCTTGATAGCCTCCAACACCTCTTCTTCACCAAAGTGCCTTTCCAACATATCCCTGTGAAAATTTGAAATCAAGTCAAACTCCATGCCATCCAGTAGAGGTCTTACATGAACTTTCTCTTTGAAAAGATCTTCAAAGTAAGCTGCTGCCGCCTTCTTAATTTCATCTTGCTCTAGCAAAAGAGACCCATCCACCTCCAAGTGGTCAATGGAATTTGCTCGCCCTCTAGCTGAAGCCATCCTATGGAAAAAACCAGTGTTTTTATCTCCAGAATTAAGCCATAAAGCCCTCGATTTCTGCCTCCAACTGATCTCTAATAATGATGCAGCCTTCTTGAAGTCTAACTTAAAGTATCCCATCTCCTTCGACTCTTCAAACGACAGGGTCCCTTCCTCTTTAGACTTTTCTAACTCTTTTAATCTCGCCATAATAACCTCCAGATTCTCATCAACTCTACCAAACACATCTCTATTCCACTCCTTGATTTTGCATTTTAGCGCTCATAGTTTCCTGGAGAACACAAAAGAGCCTGACCCTTTAAAATCCATCTCACTCCACCACTTCCCCACCAAGTCAATAAAAGACTTATCTTCAAACCACATGTTCTCAAATCTAAAGGGTGATGCTTTCCAAAACTCATTTTAACAAGTAAACAATAATGGGGAGTGATCAGAAACTGATCTAGGCCAAGCAAAGAAGCTAAATTTGGGAAAAGATCTCTCCCACTCCATAAACACAAGAAATCAGTCCAATTTAGATAGATTTCGGGAAAGTTGATTTTTAGACCAAGTGAACCTAGAGCCTTTAAGAGGAAAATCAATCAAATTAGACCTTTCAATAAAGGAAGAATCAGACATGACTTTAGAACAACTCCTCCCACTTGTTCTTTCTTCCAGAAATCTAATCACATTAAAGTCTCCTCCAATACACCAAGGAGTTACCCGTATTCCCCTTGCTTCTGATAGCTCCTCCCAAATTAAACTTGACTTTGAGTGGTCATTGGGCCCATAAACAGCCGAGAAAAGCATCAACTCTAAGCTAACCGAAAGTTTCAGCAAAACAAATAAGGAATATACACCCATCCAAGTCTGAGCTAATAGAAATTTGTTGCTCTTCCATGCTAGAATCATACCACCTGAAGTTCCCTGAGACGGTACGAAAGCCCAATCCACACTATCCTCCCTCCAAATCTCCCCCAACATGGACTTGGAAACCATGGCTAACTTCGATTCTTGCAGCAAAACTATGTCAAGGTCCCACATCCCTAGACTTGCCTTGACTCTTACCTTCTTATCTTGGGCGTTGAGCCCTCTCACATTCCAAGAAATTACTTTTAAGAACATTGGAACAACAATATCATACCCGACCAGTACCTTAAACTACCCCTCTGAAGAGGTCCATTCGAGTTAGGCCGCCTTCAAGGGGTCACTTAGCACTCCCCTTACAGACCCCTTCTCCCTCCTTCCTTCGATTGCTGAAAATAGGGCCTACGCCTCCTCCTCAGACCCCTGGAAAGAAACTCCAAGTGCCTTGCTAAGATTCATGATATTATTAGCCACCCATGCGGATGCCTCGCCATTCAAGATAGGCAAGAGAGAACAAATCTGGTTCTCCTTGCTGAGAACACAATCATTGGAGATCGCCTTCATCCTGTCATCGTTGATCGTTGGGATTATCAACCAAATCCCCCAACTGAATCCTGTCATCCTCCTCAACCGAGAGGCAATTATTAGCCTGGACAGACGCCACAAGCGGCGGCAAGGAAGAAAGAAGAGGGTTGGGAGAAATCTCTTCGAACAGATTACCCAAAAACTTTTCTTCATTAGGAAGATCGAGAAGACTTAGCTTACCACCCTTCGACGATTCAACTTCTGCCAAACCTATCACGACCTTTTCACTCCTTCGATCCTCGACCTTCTTACTCCCAGGAGACAAGCGACGTCTGCCAGCAACATTAGGACGACGCCTAGAGTAGCAGCCAACAGCAACCATCGGTGATCGAGGGTTGTCATTTGTTGAAGGACCGAGACAATCCGCTATGACAGCGCCGCTGCCTCTAAGAAAACCATCCGAGCTCAACTCTCCTCCAACGGACAGCGACCGCTGATTGCTGTTTGTCCCCTTCACCCAGTTCTCTAAATCGGAAATTCTCCCATCGATTCTTGACATTGATTTCTCCAGACTGGCACAGAAATGAGATAAGCTAACATTACTTGGATTTCCAGCTAACATTACTTGGATTTCCAGCTAACATTACTTGGATTTCCAGCTCCGACGCCGACCCTGGCGACTTGGATAACCCCCTATGCCACTCCGAGAGACTATCCGAAGAGCCTCTCATGACGGGGGGGGGGGGGGGGGGGGGGGGGGGGGGGGGGGGGGGGGTGTCAGCCTTCTCCGACGCCAGCTTGAGATATGGGGTTGCCTTCACTCGATCAAGTTCTTCTCAAAAAACGCTCCCTTCCTGTTGGTCGAAAGAGGCCTACCCTCCCAAGTTTCACCCTCGACCCAACTCGGCTCACCCAATTTGGATGGAATCCCATGGGCTGAGATACTAATCGATGAGTTGGGCTTCAGCAAAGAAACTTCACCCATCCCAATAACTTGGGCTTCACCATTAAGCCCAGCATCATTCAAAGCACTGATGGCTGCCACTTGAGAAGCGGGAGCTCTGCCTTCCCCTACTCCAATATCAGACAACACGCCATCTCCAACTGAATGGGCTTTGCTCACTAAATCCCCGTACTGCCCTTGCCTAGGAGCACAATTTGCCATCCCAGGAATGCCACATAGGTCATCTTCAACTATTGACCATTTCTCCTTCTAAAACGTAGAAGATTTCGATGAAACAAAGTCTTCGATGACCAACTCCACAAAAATCTCAAACCATTCCTTCCCGTACCAAACATCCAGACATCTGGGAATTCTACGCGCAAGCGACTCCCCCACTTTCATACGAATAGCTCCGTCATGGTCTAGGCCTCCCATCTTTTTTAGGCCACCCATAATCTCTCCAATACCTTGAAACGATTGGAAAGCGAATAGGTGATGAGGGATCCCCATTAATCTAATCCACCACCCGTTATCGTTAATAGGACCAAGAGAAACCCTTCCACACCTAGACCACCAGTCCAGAGAGACCAAAGTCCCATTAAGAACAAACGAACTACCCGCTACCAACTGTCCCGCCATCTGTGCAGTAGATGCAAGCAACACTGCATCCTCCGGACTAAGCGGAATGAAAGAAGGCTTAGGGGAGAAACCCCTCTTCTGAAGACAAACAGCCAAACAAGGTTCCCAAACAACAGGGACAGAAGCTTTGCAACTGATTGGAAACTCCCACCA
Source organism: Buxus sempervirens (assembly GCA_947561395.2). Classification (NCBI taxonomy): domain Eukaryota; kingdom Viridiplantae; phylum Streptophyta; class Magnoliopsida; order Buxales; family Buxaceae; genus Buxus; species Buxus sempervirens. Next base: position 27,821,058 of record OX387191.1, on the reverse strand, counting down.
ACTATCAGAAATTTGATAGACTTGCTTGATCTCAATAGCGCACTCACACCCTTCTCTCATCAAATTGCATCTCATATAATTTGCCGCACAAAGGTGGGAGAAATCAGCACTCGAAACCTTCTCTGCACTTTGGGAATCAAGATTCCTTAAACTCCTCTAGCCAGACTCCTGAGAAAAAACTTCACCAACTCTACGTCTGCCCACCTGGTCTTGGACCACTTTTCCTCCTCCTGGATTAGCCACCAACAACTTAGATTTTCCTTTCATCTCAGACGACAAATGCTCCCAAGTGTCAAGAATATACTTCCATCTAAAAGCCTCATCAGCCATCGGGAAGATAACAGAGACACCTCAACCAGTACTAACCAAAGCAGAGATGACCAACAATCTGCCTCTACGATTAACCAAGAGCTTTGCAGAGAACTGAAAGTTCCCCACCTTCAACGGACCTAAATTCCCCACCATTCGAGAGTAATTCTGTGCCTTATCAACAACACTCAAGAACCAATGAACGTCTCTGCCCTTGAACTGAACCCATGAGGAAAACTTCCCAGATTTCTCCACTATGCGAAGAGTCACACCCTGACTCCCGGATGCTCTACAGAACAGGAAAGATTTCCTTTCAATCGAACCAACTTTTTGCCGACCTCCACAGGACTATTCAGCTTCAAATCCTGACGTCGGCCCAAACCCACTGGAAATTTTCTGCAATCCACTTCAGCATAAGAAGTAGAGCCTCTTGCCTTAACCACCTGAGATAACGAAGCCCCCTCCCGAGCTACAATCAGGGCCTCCTTGCACTCCAGAGGACAAACATCCTCAGGGGAAACATCGGCTTCGCTCAGGCTATTCCGAACAGCCAGAAGAATATCTTGAGCCGAGTAACCAGCAGATAAAAGATCTCTGCATACCAAATGCAGATTGCCGAACATGACTACTACCCAGTAAAACCTGAAGAAGCTCCAAGACAACAGGAGAATGCCACGACACCCCAAATCACGCAGCACCCAAGAAACCAAACTCCAATCTCTCGGGGAAGAAGGAGATGAAGAAAAAAGAAACGGAAACCTTTGTCGCCTTCAAACCTTCGCTTCGACGCCTTTTCAGATGCATAACTTTTTCCAATAGCAACAGTTTTGTTCAGATGCAGAGTAACACAGTTTCTTTATCATTTGAATGTAAGGATTGTAAGTCTAGAAGCTATATTTTCAGTAGCTGGGTTTTGTTCATCAACTCTCACTGGATGCTTCTCTTTGGCCGAAAGAAAAATATTCATCTGTAAGCAAAAAAGAATGCCACAATGCTTTATGCAAGTTAAAAAGAGAGTTTTCAGGCATCTGCTCCGGCTGGAGAAGATAGTCAATTGATCACAGGTTAGGTAGAAACTTGGATGAGTGAGGATCGTGCAGCCGGTATGGATGTTAAGAGGATATGATGTGGGGATGTACTCCAAGAATTCAGTGAGTTCCAAATCCAATCATCTCCTATGCATCATGCCGGCAAACTTCAATCCCCAGAATTCAGAGTTCAATCCTCTCCTAGCCATCATGCCTACAAACTAAAACTTGCTGCCACATTTATGTATCTCATCACAACTCATTATATATCACACATCTTACATTCCTTTCCTGTTGTAAAATATAATGAAGTGAATAAAATAAATATCAAGTCATTCTAAAGGTAACAAAAACAACGAATCCTTAAATAAGCATCGCAAAGCACATATTCAAAGATGCATATCCAAGATAAATAAATATAGAAATATACCAAGGTTGATCTTAACCGGAAACCAACACGCATAACATTCTGGAAATACTGCGCCTCACATAGCACCCCCAGCGCCTAAAAAGTTAAATCCTCGAGTTAATAAGACAAATAACCAGATTTAAACAACAGAAGTTATAATTAAGCAGATACCTGTTAATTGAGACAAGCCTATCATTATAAAATAATTAAATAGGAAATAGACAGAAACTAGTTGAACCCAGACATGACGTGCAAACTAGGAGTTCCAATACCAATGTCTTGAACATAATTTGTGGAACAAAGTTCCCCTTGCATTTGCTGGCCACATACAATACTTTTAATAACACTAGTAAGGTTAACGTGCATTGCACGTTAATTCCCTTCTTCTTTTTTTCCTTTGGTAGCTGATTTTTAATTATTAAATCAGATGATAAAGTTACTTTTATATTTAAAATATATTGCGCTTTTGAATCATTTTTAGAATGTCATAATATATGATATCATCGCAAAGTCTTAAATAAAATAATTTGTTTTAGAATTTTGGGGATTTTAGGTTTTTAATTAGTTAATTAAGTTTTTACTCAATTATTTTTATTAAGATTAATCTTTAAAATGTTATTAGAGTTTTGGTAAGTTCTTAAAATTTAAATCAAATGATTTAATATTTTATATTATGAATTTAATAAATGTTCTGATTATTTATGATCATAAATAAGAAAGGTAATTTTAAAGACATGGTTTATTTTAGAATTCTAAATAAAATATAAAATTCTCCCTTGAAATAAGAATACTCTAGGTATTCAAAATTAGAAAAAAAGATTAAGTTACCTTAAACTTTAATGACTTGTTTTCGAAATATGAACGATTAGCATGTTAAAAGTATCACGCATAATTACTAGGGAAATTTAATTTTTAGTGGTATTTTATCAAACTATTTAAGATTTAGTCAACAAAGTTTTGAATTTAACTTTTAATACACTTTTATCAAAATAATTAATTTTTAGTGTCATTTCACTGTTACGGATAAATTCTTCCAAAAATACCCTTATACAATTTACTTCCGAGACTTGTACAAGCAATAAATTGACTTGTACAAGCCATTTTAGACTTGTACAAATAATAAAATGACTTGTACAAGTCAATAAATTAAGTTGTACAAGTCAATAAAGTGACTTGTACAAGTCATTTGGATAAGTGATGTAAGGGCATTTTTGGAATAGTTGATTTGTAATAGTGAAATGGCACTAAAAATTAATTATGTTGATAAAGGTGTATTAAAAGTTAAAACTCAAAACTTTGCCGACTAAATCTTAAATAGTTTGATAAAGTACCACTAAAAATTAAATTTCCCCATCTTGAGATAGATTTATATGATATTATAAAATTCTATTTTGCAAAAGAATTTTAAATCAAAATTATTTAAGAAATTTATATATAGTTTTTTTACAAATATTTTATTGCTTTTAAGTTTTTTTAATGTATGACATTGATTAAGGCCCTAATTATAGCCATAGTTCTAAATATCGTGCCGTATCGGTCGATACGGCCGATACGTATCGTGTATCGTGTGATACGGCATGATACACAACAATGTATCCATAAGTCAATTGTATCGGCTGATACAATTAATACGGTTGTCAATACACTCGATACATAGTCGATACTCTCGATACAGTCGATACTTAACGAAAAAATATGATTGAAGAGGCCATTCTAAAGAAAGGCTTATTCTCTCAAACCAAAAGGAGTTCAGAGAAAGCTCTACATCCCATTGTTCGAAGCCTATTTTCGATCTGATTTCTCAAACAATTTTTGAGAAACAACTTCTTGCAATTAATCAAACGAAGAAATTGTACTGGTTAATATTCTATATATCAATCTCCATGATTTAGTTATTGATATTTGTATGGATTATTGAACATTTTGTATATGGTTCTAATTGTATCAAGTATAATATGAATTAATTTTTCTTACTCTTGTTTTTAGTTTATCTAGAATATTATAGCTTTTATTAATCTATAAGTACTTTTTCTGAAGTTCTTATTCATCTATGCATATGACGATTTATTCCATACCAATACCTGTTATGTGTAGGCTTATGATGTGAGAAACATGTTTATTTATCATATTTTTAGTTTATCTTTCTATTCAAATCTGTTTTGTTTTATGTATCCACCATTTTATAGTGTGATGTGTATTCGATACGTATCCATTTTTGGATTGGTTGACGTGACATATCGGCACGATATTTTGAACCATGATTATAACTTATGTTTGTTATAGCAGCATTAAAAAAAAAAGACTAATTTTATAAGTATATTATTTTTATTGGAAAATAAGAAATTTTTTTTTTTAATCTTAGTGAGTGTAAGGCCTCAGTCAAAGCTTCAACTATTTATTAGGGTTGAACTCTAACTAAGTCAAGAGTCCGTATTTTGCTTGAGTCATATTGGCTATTATATGGAGGATGGGTGCCTGCACACTCACCAAATCAATCTTTTAAGTGTTCATATCTAGTTTAAACCTATGGTTGTTATTCGAGGATTTCTTATGAAGAGCATTAAAGTCTTTTGATTCTAATATAAGGTTAAGAAGGGATTAGAAAACATAATTCCATTTTTGTAAAAGAGTTGTGTTTTGTAGACTGCAGAAGAAGGTTTTGAGGAAATTTATTTTGGTGCTACCCATCCTCTAATCTAAAAAGGTAAGTGGGATTAATGCAATCTTTATACTTCAATGCATATATTCTCTTAGCTTTACATCTCTAAATTAAGTGTATGTTGATTTGCGCATATAGGATGTTGGATTGATTTATTATCATACATATGAGAAAGGAAATCCATGTTTTATCATCTCCATATCTATTCTAAACTATTGATTGTATGTTATTGTTAGTGATGGATTTCATGTTTTGTTCATGATATATGTAATATGCACAGAGATAGGTTTAGATTTTATATATACTAGTTGCAAGAGATTAGATCTTCATATTCATGTTGTAAAAGTTTGGAGTTTTGTCTTCTAAATGTTTGGTTGCATTTAGGGAGTTTTATCTTGAATGATTTTTATGTTAATCCACTTCACTGTAGTCTAGGAATGTTGGATTTGAGAAAATGATGAAAATCTGTTTGAAGCAGGGTTTCAAGGCATGACGCTTGACCCGCGCTCAAGCAGCTTTCGAATGCCACGTTATAGTGGTCTTGCGTGCGACCCCCGTGCTAGTGTGAGCACATGTGTTGTGTTTTGAAGAAATTATAAAAATTCAGAACTCAAGAGCTCTCGCCCAGACCGTGCTTGTACCGTGCGAGCCTCGAGCTCAAGCGGTGGAAGCTCTGTTATAAATTGTCTTTGACGTCTGTCCAACGCTCAAACCGGGCTTGAGTGAGAACCCGTGGTACACGACCTTCACCTGAGCGCTGATTGTTGCCTATAATGCCTTAGTTTGGCGCTCGACCCACGCTCGAGTGGAGATGGAGTGGCAACACCAAATTTTGTAAAATTCGTTTTAAATTATTGGAAATGATTCCTTAATCTATTACTGGCTTCATTAGCATATTGTAGAGGATTCTTGGAACTTTATGATATATGAACATGGTTCAAAGTATCGTATCGACGTGCCGTATCGGACGATCCAAAAATGGAAACGTATCGAGGATACGCACGGATACGGTCTAAAATGGTATATACGGGTGGATACGGTGGATACATAGATTAAAACCTATCCAGATAGAAAGATAAGTTAAAAATATGTTAAATAAATATGTTTCTAGCATTATAGGGCTATACAAATAATATCTATGCATTTTAGAAGCAAATAGGCACACGCGAAAATGAATGAAAATTATAATAAAAGCTATAAAAGGTTAAATAAACCAATAAATAAGGTTAGAAAATTCATTCAAATAATATAAGTAACACACTAAGTTATTAACACTTAAAACATCAAAATCAACAATAAATTACTATCATGATTCATAACACAACATTCTCCATAATCCATTACATAAAAATAGGTGGTTTCAAAATCCAAACATAAAAAGCTACTTCATGGTCCCTAATATCTTCTTCAATGCCAGAAGGAGTGACGTGCAGGTTCATCTTCAGCTTCTTCATAATCGGCCAATGGCACGTTATGCATGCGCTGAACATGCTGACAATAAGAAGCCCAATCCATATAATTTCGATACCATGCTTCATACTCCCTTCTAAATTGCTGATACTGTGCTGAAGTAGGCCTATAGTAACCCCCAACATTACCACCATAGTGACCATACTGATCCATCTGCTGCCCATAAGATGATGATCCCTCCTGGCCATACCCATAGCCTGTATGCTCATAACCATATCCATAACTAGACTGATAAGATGATCCTCCCTGGCCATAACCATAATCATATGAAGAAGATGACCTCTCCTGGGTACGCCCAAAAGACGATGACCTCGACCCTGAATTTGGTCCACCTCCAAATATGCCTGAAAGACCCACATTAATCAAGTCTATTCCTTGTGTAATGGCATCTAAATTATGTCCACGTGGCATCATCACATCATCGTGTTCTGATCCTGGTGCTGGATGGCCTCCACGTCGTTTCCGATGGTAAAGCTTATGAATGGAAGGAGGATGTCCCCTATGACCACTACCATGATCATACTGCTGCTGCTGCTCCTCAGCCTCCTCTGTAATGTGAATACCACCACCATAGCCACTACCAGTACCACCCTGTGGTAGACTTGGTGGTGATGAATGACTCTCACGACGTCCAACATCATCATCGTCGTCATTTTCATCATCATCATCTCCATCATCATCATCATCGTCATCATCATCAGGAGGATCACGACTCACCCCAGCTCGACTACTCCCTGCAGCTCTAGTATTTCCTCCTCCTTCATCATCACTAAATCTGTTGACCAAGTTTTCCACATAGCTACTTGGTCTTGTAGGCCTCCCCTCATCATCTAATTCATTGAGCACTACCTCCTCTGGATTATCCAACCACTCCGTGAGTAGCTCATCTGCATCTTCATCAAATATGTGTGCAAGGTCAATCGGCCTAAACTCGCCTTCCCCCCTTCTGCTTTGCTTTTGAAGATGTCGTATCTTTAGCCTCATGTTGTAGTGCACAAAAACCAGCTTCTCCAACTTTGCATAACTCAAACGGTTCCGCACTTTAGTGTGGATGAGAGAAAAAGTGCTCCAGTTTCTTTCACATCCACTGGATGAAGCCGTCTGTGATAAAAGTCTTAGTGCAATTCTTCTCAAATTTGATGCATCGGTTCCATACAAGAACCACCACTCAGCTGCAGAAATAACAAAAAAAAAAAAAATGAATCCCTCCCACATGCAAATTATACAATTTACTTGAACAATGAAAATAAGTATTTTCATTGTTTAATTTCTATTACCTGGCTCACATGTAGTCCGTGCCCTAATAGCGGCTGGATCTCCAAAGCCATACATAGCATCTCTAAATGTTTTCTCCTATTAAAAAAAAACACTGTTAGTGATTGTTCATTTCAAAAAATAATAAGTAAATAATTCTGAAAATTCCTAATTCCTAAATCACCTCACTAAGTGCTTTACTGACACGCTCTGGATCCCTTTCCAATCTCAACATCACCCTTCTGAATGAACTCACTAATTCCGTATCGTCCCCAAGATTTTCAGTGTAATGATATGCCGGATGGAGGTAAAATGCTAATTCAATAAAAAAAATTAGTAACTTGTTCAAGATAGGAAGTAGACAATTGGCAACAAATTTACGTATATTACCTTCACGGTGGATGTCCTGAATAAGCTGCTTCTTACATCTTTTATCAATAATTGCACAATACATCTCTTGATCAACAGGAGCAGCTTCGGCAATAGCAAGCTTAGACCTTCTAATAGCTTCATACAAATAACCTATTGTGGCTTGCTTCTCTCCATCCATAACTCTCAACACTTTCACAAGAGGATCATGTATTTCAGCTACCAATCGTCCATTCTTCCAAAAAGTGATACTTAGAACAATATCTTCAACCTTTTTTCCAATAACATCCCGCCTTTGTCGACATTCTTGCCACTGATCCGATAAAAACATTCTTCTCAATCCAGCCTTCTCAGACATAATACTATTAATTGCAATGAAATTTGTGGCAAATCTTGTAAGACCAGGCCTAAGCAGCTCCCCTTTAGTGTGTTCTCTCATTAGGCTAAGTACCCAATTGTGGTTGTAAACAAAATTTGTCAATCTCCTTGCTTTTTCAATCGCACCTTTCACCTGCTTCTTCTGACCAAAATCATGGAGCATAAGATCAATACAATGTGCCGCACACGGGGTCCAGTACAGATGTTTCCTTTTCTCCATCAACAACTCCCCTGCTTTCTTGTATGAAGATTGGTTGTCAGTAACAATTTGTACAATGTATTTCTCACCAATCTCCTCTACAACTTCATCCATCAATTTAAACAAATACTCATGGTCCTTGATTTTGTCAGAAGCATTAACTGACTTGTGAAAGTTTGCTCTTCCATCACAGTAAACCAAAAAGTTAATGATCGAAAGCTTGGTAGGCCCAGTCCAACCATCACACATCAAAGTTACACCATAGGTATCCCATTTCTTCATAAACGACTTTATGTAAGTCCGCATCTCATCCGCTTCTGCATCCAATATAGGGCCTGTGATCTCATATGGAGTGGGACCTTTAATCCCTGGTCCAGCCCTAGCGATCTCATCAATCATCGTCTGATAGTAGGGGTTATTTGCAGCATTTGGTGCGATATTGCTGTAAATGAACCACCTACCAATGGCTTGCTTTACATTCTTTGCCCATTTTCCTGGATGCCAAGAATCCTTCAACCTAATTTGCTTCGCATCTCTATTTCGATAAATTGAAGGATCCATCTCCTCTATAGTAGATCCCTTTGACTTCTTTTTTGGCTGCTTTGACCTCCCAACCATTTTGTCAAAAGCTTCTCTGACACTTGTACTGCGCATCAAACCAGCTCCATGACGACGCCCACCAGAACTAGCTCTACCTGGTGTGCAACCAACATCTACAGAATCAACACTTCTTCTCCCTCCTTGCTCTCTGTAATGAATGTCTGCAATTGATCTTCTCATTGCTTCATCAAGATGTTCTCTTTCTTCTCGTGTTATAACATCTTCTCGATCAGAATCATCATCAACACAGATGCCCTTTCCCCTATCCATCCATGCTGCCTTTCCAGCTAACCTATCTCTTAAAGCATCCCTCTCCATAGTAATTTCCTCCTTCTCCTTCCTTGCAGCTCTAAGATGCTCATTCATAGCCCTAGAAACTTCTACAGGACAACAATAGCATTTCTCTACATTCGGATTCCCACCAGCAAGATGATGTTTCAATCTAGTAACTCCACCCCCTCTAAGCTCCTTCTGACAATAATTGCATCTTGTATGCAATCTATTCCCTCCAATCATCTCTCCGTGTTGCCAACCGACGTCTGGCCCTTTCCGTTGTTGAATTTTAGGTGCCATATCTACAAAATAATTGAAATTATATCAAGAAGCATATAAATGGCATCACCAACCTCTCTTAGGAAAAAAAGTGGAACTAAAATATCAAATTTGATAAAAATATAATATTATTTTCCTATATTTTTAATTAATATTCAACAAAAACAATTATTAAAAATAATTTTATTCATGAAAAAAATGCAAGAATCATAGGGATGATAGATCAGCCCCATGTGCATCTCATATAAAAAATTGAACACAAACCGTTAAGATTTGTATAATTTTTTTCCAAAAAAATTAGAATTTTCGTCACTTTTTTCCCTATTGCAAAAAAATTTGATTTTTTACCTAAAAACGCAATTTTTAAATCATGCTTAAATATGAAAATATAAAGATTTAGAATGAAAACAATCGAAAACCTAACATACCTCTCAAAACTGTTGACGAATCTTACTTTGGTTGTTTGATTCGTTGTTCGAACTTGTTTTGAAGAATTTACAGCACTAATTAGGTCGAAAATAAGTTAGAATCAATGGGGTTTGACAGATTTTTGAAAGAGTTTCTCACGAAATGGCTATCTTAGTTCTTGTAAAGGGCTGTTTTTGCGTTTTTAAACGCTACAGCAGCTTTTAAGGGACTGTATCGATCGATACAGTCCCTGTATCGACTGTATCGACTAGATACAGTCGATACTATCGCGATACAGCTCGATACGAGCTGTATCGCGATACAACTAACTAAATCGTGCCGTAAGGCACGATACTCGAGCCGTATCGCGCGTATCGCGCGATACGGCACGATACTTAGTACCCTGTATATGAATGATTGATTAATTGTCGCTATATATATATGTGTGTGTCAGAGCCATTTCTTTCCCAAGGATAGTAAGGATTTGAAGTTATTTAATCATATTTTAGTTTGAAGTATCTGGACTCCTTGCATGACCCCAAGTTGCGTAGCCGTTTAAAGCCGTCTGTGTGATTAAGGCCTTGTTTTGGCGTAAAACGTTGATAGTCCGAAAGGAAATGATACTGATAACTAAGGTAAAAGTTAAATGACCAAAATACCCTTATGAACTATTTAAGGAGAAGTATGTCTCAGAGAACGCTAAATTTAGGTCAAACTTTAAAAGTAGAAGAAAATAATCTAACAAATATAGAAAAAGATTTAAATAATTGGACAATTCCCAAAATACTAATTGATCATGTATACAAAAAAGGTAGTTTCAAATTTATTTCAGATTATACAATCAAGACTGTAAAATAAACAATTTCCCTAACAAATGAACATGAAAAAATTCATCTATTAAGCCAAAAAACTTTAGAATAACATAGGCAAAAATACAATTACATACACATAGGCATGGTCCAAGTAGCAGTCAAGCCTTTAACTACGCAAGGTTTCAATACAACAATTTTGTTGTGTCTTAGAGACTGTAGACATAATCAATTCAACGATTCACTCTTAAGAATAATAGAATCTAATTTACACAATGCCTCAATATACTTCAATTGTTTTCCAAACTTTTTCTATATCTTTAACACACCCAGGAATCCTTCAATCTTTAGTTTTAAATCCTAAGTCTTCTAATTATAATATGCTTCCGGGATCCCTCCCGTTTGCAATCATTTACAGAATTCATTACAAATCAATCTCCACAATGGTTGATCCTCTAGTTAGGATCACAAGTCCGAAGGGTGAAACACACCTTATACAAACAAATCCTCAAGATTCAAATGTCATAGTACCAAAAACCATCAAATGGAATGAAGTTAGGGTACCTAATGAATGGGAAATCCAACTAGCTATTCCACCTCCCAAGAAAGAGAACAAGTCAATAGAACAAATAATCCAACATGAAGATGGTACAGTAGATATCAAATTTTCATCAAATAGGATAACAAAACTAAACTTAAGAAATTTGGTAGTTGGATCAGGTAGCCAAAACCCTCAAGGTAACAAGAATCCGACTTTTACAAGTTCTAGAAAGTCATGTTCTTCAATTCCTTCAACCATAGATTTAACTGGAATAAGAACACAAGCCAATGTAGTCAGGCCAACTTATAAACAAACTGAACCAGAAAATACAAATGAAGACAAAGATTCAGATGACAAAAATCTTTCACCAACGTATTCACAAATGCAAGATCCCCAAACAAACCCTAGTTTAGTGATGATAGAAAAACAATTCCAAATAGATAAAGATTTCTACTCTAACAAAAACAAATTAAAAAGAAACCAATTCTTTGAAAATTATACAAAAGAACAAAGAGACAAAATCCAAAAAAAAAATTATGAATATTTAAATACTTTACAAACAAACATATATTTCTTTGACTGGTTTAAATTTGATTTATCAGTTTTAGAAAAACCAACAATAATCTGGAAATGTGCAGATGGTAAGAGTATCACTACTGTACATCCTCCACAAGAGAAAATTAAATTTGAAATTAACAGAACTGAAATTATAGCAGCACCTTATAAAATTCAAAATAATGAAAAAGATCAAGTAACAAATAAAAGTATAAACAAAGTTATAGAACAAAATAATTTTACAAATAAATGTTTACAGACAATAGGTAAGCAAGTTGATAGAATAAAAACAATAATTCAAAAACAAGATACTATTCCAACAGAAATCTCGTTAGTTAAACCAACAACCAAAAATAGTCCAATATTCAAACCAACCTAAATTCCAAAAGAACTATCAAATCAATTAAGAAGTAGAAAATTTGAAGAATAATTAGATATCAGGTTAAGACAAATTTTAGTAATACCTGATTCTCAAGGAATCCCAACAACTCCACAACAAATAAGATTTAGCAAGGAAGATGATAAGGGAAAAGGTTTAATAATAATAGAAAAATCAGAAGATAGATTAGAAATCAATAAAATGAATTGGAAAAATGCTAGAAATTATTATCCAAGACCTAGTTTCCCAAATTTGCAATTTGAAGAAAAAACTCAATTTACACAAGCCTCTTTTCACTTGACACAATTTACAAATGGAACATGGATGACAAATCAAAACATTTAATTTTAGAAATACTCCAACAAATGACTATGGTAGCAACAGCATATAGGATTAAACAAGAAACATAACTGAATAAGCTATAGTAGCTGCCTTGGTTGCAGGTTTTACCAGTCAATTAAAAAATTGGTGGGATAACTATCTCACTGAAATTGATAGAGAAAGCATCTTTAATTCAATTAAAGTTGATGAAAATAATGACCCAATTAAAGCGGAAAATGATCAAGAAATTCCCAATCCAGTAGAAACTTTAATTTTCACAATAGTCAAAATGTATATAGGAGATCCATCAAAACTCAAAGATAATTCCTCGGAAATTTTATTAAACCTTAGATGTAGGAAATTACAAGATTTTAAATGGTATAAAGATATGTTTTTATCCAAAGTATTACTTAGGGAAAATTGTAGTCAAGCTTTCTGGAAAGAAAAATTCTTATCTGGATTACCTCAAGCCTTGTCGGCCAAAATTAAAACCAAATTAACAGAACAAGTGAACAACACAAAGGTTCAATCCCATATGATAGGTTGACTTATGGAGACTTAATTTCAACAATCAATTCTGAAGCCTTAGCAATCTGTACCGAAATTCAATTAAAAAATAAATTGAAGAAAGATAATCTAACAACAAGAAGAGAATTAGGAAGTTTTTATGAACAATTTGGATTTGAAAAAATTAAAACACCATCAGCAAAACCTAGAAAGACTTTCAAATCATACAAATCAAAACCTTATAGATCAGAAAAAAGATACAAAAAATTCAGGAAACATCCTAGAAAAGAAATCGAAGAAAATAAAGAACAAAAACCAAGTTTTTCAAAAAGAAAAGAAACCATTCAATAAAAAATTTAACAAAGATAAAACATGTTACAAATGCAAAAAAAATAGGTCATTACGCAAACAAATGTAGAGTAAAACAAAAAATCAATGAATTAGAAATAAATGACGAATTAAAAGAACAATTACAAAAAAATTTTATACTTCAAGATTCAGATACTGAACAATCAGAAACACAATCTGATAATGAAAACATAAATCAAATTCAAGATGATGAAATCAATTCAGAGTCAGAATAAATTTTAGATAGTGAAACAAAATCAGAAGATGAAAACAATCCAAAATTATGCACAAGAAACTGTTGCAGCGAACCAAATATCTGTGTTTTAACAAAAGAACAAAATTTATTATTAGACATCATAGATGAAATTCAAAACCCTAAAGAAAAGAAATTAGTATTACAAAAACTTAGACAAACATTAGATCAACCAAAACCAAATTTTTTAGAAAAACAGATAGCAGACAAAACAAAAAATTTATACAATTTTAACGATATCATAAATAGATTTAAATCAGAATCAAAAGAAGAAATAACAATTCAAAATTTAAAACATGAAATCAATCAAATTAAATTAGAATTAAAAGAATTAAAAAATATAACAAACAATTTACAAGCTCAAGTTAATATCCAAAATCATCTTGCAAACAATCAAATGAGAAAAATTCCTGAAGAAAAAGACGAAGCTCCAACATCACAAGAAGTAGAAGACCCAGAACTGAACCAATTTTTAGATATTATTTCAAAAGTAAATTATAGAAAATAGTTAATCAAAGTAAACTTAGTCATAAACAATGAACATAGTTTCAAAACAATAGCCCTTGTTGATAGTGGAGCAGACCTCAATTGTATTAAAGAAGGTATAATACCTTCAAAATATTTTGAAAAAACAAAAGAAAATTACACACAGCTAGTGGCACAAGATTACAAATCAGTTATAAACTATCAAATGTTCATATTTGCAATAGCAATATTTGTATCAAAACTCCATTTATTCTGGTCAAAGACGTAACCAGACAGGTAATTTTAGGAACACCACTTTTAACTTTAATTCAACCTTTCACAGTCACAGATAGTGGACTAGAAACAAATATTCAAGGTAGACAAAGAAAATTCGATTTTATCACACATCAAGTTTCAAAAGAAAGAGATTTATTAAAGCAATTGTCAATAACAAATGAAGCTAATTTAATCCAAAGAAAACAAAAACAAATAATGTTCCTCAAAGAAGTAAAGCACAAAAATATAGAGAATCAATTAAAAATCTAAATTTAATCCAACAAATTGAAAATTTCAAACAAAAGCTAGAAAGAGAAGTTTGTTCGGACGTACCAAATGCATTTTGGTACTGAAACAAACACATAATTAATTTACCTTACAAACCAGATTTTAATGAAGATAAAATTCCAACAAAAGCAAGACCAATCCAGATGTCCTAAGACCTATTACAATATTGTAAAAAAGAAATCCAAGATTTATTGGATAAAAAGATTATTAGACCAAGCAAATCCCCTTGGAGCTGTTCAGCCTTTTACGTCAATAAGAATTCAAAAATAGAGAGAACACCTAGATTAGTAATAAATTTCAAACCATTAAATGATGCACTTCAATGGATTAGGTACCCAATCCCTAATAAAACAGATTTACTTCAAAGACCATACAATGCCAAAATTTTTTCAAAATTCGATATGAAATCTAGATTCTGGCAAGTCCAGATTGCTGAGGAAGACAGGTAGATAACAGCACTCACAGTCCCATTCGATCATTATGAATGGAACGTGATGCCATTTGGCCAAAAAAACGCTACCTCAGAATTCCAAAAAATAATAAATGAAATTTTTAATCCATATGACAAGTTTACAATTGTTTACATTGATGATATGTTAGTCTTTTCAGCATTAATTTTCCAACACTGGAAACATCTCAACCAATTTTATCAAGTGATAAAACAAAATGGTTTAGTAGTCTCTAAGCCCAAAATTGTCTTATTTCAAACCAAGAGTAAATTTTTAGGTCACATTATTCATCAAGGAAAAATTCGTCCAATAGAAAGATCCCTTTCATTTGGAGAAAAATTCCCTAATGAAATAAAAGACAAAAAACAATTGCAAAGGTTTTGGAAAGTCTCAACTATGTTATAGATTTTTTTCCCAAACCTTAGCCAATCTGTACAATTGTTCAGGAAAAGGCTAAAGAAAAATCCGGGTCCTTGGACCTAAAAACATACTAAAATTGTATAAAGGATCAAACGGGAAGTTATAACAATTGCCATGTTTGACTTTACCAAACCCAACTGCCCCCAAAGTCGTTGAAACTGACGCATCTAATATTGGTTATGGTGGCATTCTTAAACAAAAAATTAATAACAAAGAACAATTAGTTAAATTTACAAGTGAAACATGGAATCAAACACAAAGAAATTATTCAACAATTAAAAAAGAAATTTTATCAATTGTTTTGTGTATTCAAAATTTCAATCCGATTTATTAAATCAAAAGTTTTTGTTATGTGTAGATTGCAAAGCTGCAAAATCTGTTTTACAAAAAGATGTCAAAAATTTAGCATCAAAACAAATTTTTGCCAGGTGGCAAGCAATTTTGAGTGTTTTCGATTTTGATATAGAGTATATTAAAGGAGAAGACAACTCACTTCCTGACTTCTTGACCGGCGAATTCCTGCAAGGCCAAGATGCCAAGACAATTTTCGACAACCTAGCTCAAACTTAGGCCCGGGACTCAGCCAGCCCAACAACAACAAGCTAGCCAATCTCAAAATCCAAGCCCATACACAACACCTCAAATGTATGCCCAATCACCAAGCCCAAGGTCCATCCAACCAATTAATCAATCTTCCATCTCACAAGCCTCTCCAAGATTACCAAGCCCAAATCCAACTCAGCCAAGTATCCAATCCACACAATATTGGGCCCACTGAACAAGAGAAGAAGAGGATAGAAAAATCCAAATGATCCAGCAATCTCAACAACTATCGATTCAATCACAACCATTTAAAGAGATTGTAAAGAAAAAATTAAAAGGCAAAGAAGTTGCAGTAAATTGTGGAGTCCTCTTCTGAACCCACACCTTTAAAATCAGCAAAAGTGTTTTCTTCAAACTATTTAATTAAATCAAAAATTTTACCAATTTTTAGAATTGAAAAAGAATTTTGGCATCCTGATGCAGATCAGTATGCCTAAAACTATTTTCAATTTCAAAATGAATTTCCTCAAGGTTTTTCAAAAAAACTCAAAAGTATTATGAGTTCATCCTGGTTGATACAGGCTCTGTTCTTCTCAAACATTATACCTCAAAGGAGTCGGACCCACATATTACACATTCAACTTGCCAAATCATCCAAGTCCACAACTTAGCCACATGAGCCGGACACCCAAGTTTTCCAAGGACCTTTACCCAAGCTTTTGAGCCACAACACTACAATTATTGGGATTACTGTAAGGCCTGGTACAACATGTTCTTCCTTAGGCCTTCAACCCATTCTTGGCTCATTTACTTTCACAAAACCCAATTCCAAAACACTGTTCTAGCCTAGTTCCTTAAATGGTGGACCTATTTTGGACCCATTCCAGAGAACCTCCATCTAACAATTGAACCAATTTTTGCCCTGTTCAATACCCAATTCAAAAGCCCAAAAGACCATCTCAAGAATTTTCCCCAATTATTTCAATTTTACACTAATTTCAAGCTATCATGGATCCTCAACTGGGATTATGTGATAAGTCAAAATCAAGATAAATCATTTCCCCAACCATCAAGACAATTCAGAACTAAGTGGTGGGACAAGTTTGATGCCTCCCATGCTTCAGTTGACAATGTAAAACAGTGGCTTCGTGCCCAGGCTGTCAAACAAATCAAAGGACCAGAACAAGAACAGTTCTTGATGACCAAATCTCAAATACAAGCCGGACTGGCGTCCACCATGACCAAGGAACAATACAGACAATACCTCCAAGACGCCATAAAGACATTGGACAAAAAAGACAGTGAAGATGATGAACAAGAATCTGTCAGGAATTATGACCTTGAAGATTTTCATGCGCTTGTTTAATTTTCAACAAATTCAAGACCAATGATGGACAATTCTGTCTCAAGAAGACCCAAAATAATTTTAATTAAACAATCTAGAAAAATTAAAATTTTCTGGAAAACGTCAAATTGCAAGAATTCAAGAATCAAAATTTATGATGCAGGAACGACCTCAGCATGATGCAGCTCATGATGCAGCCATGACACCAGTATGACGCCATCAGCATTGGATTCTTCAACAGTAGAAGACAAGTGTCAAGTGCTACAGTAAAAGTCAAAAAGTCAAAAGATGCTACAGTAACATCAATTAGTGAGGTTACTATTCGGATCTCAAAATTTTATTTCAAGTCCATAAGGTCCATTTGTCTATATAAGGTGACATTCTCTTCATTCCAAGACATCTTGGAACTCTCTTCTTCTTCCATCCCTCTTATCAAACCTCTCAACCTCCTTCCTCTTCTTCAATCTTCAACTAACCTAGATCAAACATCAAAGACCTTCGTCCAAAAGAGGAAAGATCTTTGTAGAGACTCTTTCATCCAAACGTTGAAGTCTTCACCTAAGTCTTGTAAGTTCAAATCTTTCAAACCTTTCAATCTCAATCTTCTACCTTTCGCCAAGGTCAAGTCTTCTCTTATTTTCAATTTATGTAACCATAGTTACAATTTCAAGTTTGTAAATCAATCTTATGTTGTAAGTTTGTTTTATTATTAATAAAATCAAGTTTTTGATTCTTTCTTTAATAATCAATTACACTTGTTAACACATATGCAATGTAGATCTCGTGGTTGGTGCTACGGCTGTGGTTCCACAGATCTGCGCATGACGGACGGCTCTGCCGCCGGTTTTCCAATTTCTTTCAAAATCTAAGATTAATCAATAAGATCAATTATCCAAGACCAATTATGGCTAGCTCTACCGCCTTTACTTTGTAAGAAAACCCGATTCTGAATAAGGGTCGTCTAGTAAACACTACAGCCTCTGCTAGACACTACCGGAACAGGAGAAAGGATCCGAGTATCTTTTCGGAGTGAAAGGTCTCCCTAAAAACTCCTTGTCTGTCAAAGCGAGTATCATGGATCAGATCAGTTCATTTTCAAACTGAGTATTAATTGATCAAGTCTATTGATCTATTTGATCTTATTTGAAGATCAATTTTCAATTTGTTTAATTTACCATTTCAATTTCCTTTGTTTATTTCTGCTTTCTTATTTACCTAGATTATTTTCTTTGTGTGTTTAATTTAAAAGATCCTATATATATGTGTATATATATATATATATACACATATATATATGTATGTATATATTTATCGATAATCAAAATTGTATATATAACAGTAAAAGATATAAAATAGTTAATGATGGTTGCTATATTATATTGATGATGACATGCGAATCATATAATTGAAAAGTTACACTTGTGAGTTGTTGATGGGATTACATCTTGTACCATGATATTATATTTATGCCGGGTCATAAATTAGAGATGTTGAGATCATGTGGATGATCTTGATAATAAAAGGGGTACATATTGAAATGGACTTTGGCTTGCTTCAGCAAAGGAAATTCCTAGCATGATAATAATCCGTTGGATGATGTGCAAACCCATTGGATGTGATTAATTCTTTATCTAACTTGTAGTGTCCTGGGATAGAGTGAGCTCAGTGCTCTTTCCGAAACAATTAATGTGACCGGTTCCTTACAAAATTCACAACTGCTCCATAGGTCTAGGGTTTGGGTCCCTTAAAACAAAAGAGTCAACCAAGGAGCCTCATGGGTTGCAACACCCTAAACCCCATAAGAGTACTCGTAGTTATGTGGGAAAGTATGATCCCTACTGATCGCTAAAGTGGAATCCATGGCTGTAAGACTGTGTAGATTTGATGAGCGGAACCAAATCATGTTAATTGGTATGATGTTAATTGGTATTAATTGAAATAACAATGTGACAAATGAGATGAATCCCTGGAACTTATTCAATTCTTGATTGTTAGCTTGTCATTGCATATGCATGCTTGCATGATTGATCTCTATTGCATGACTTTTTTATAACTTCTTAATTTATTGTTTAATATTGTTAAAATGTATTTTTGTTTTACAATGTTCCTATTATATTATTTCAGCTAGATTGCATGCACCCCTAAAATGAAATTTATTATAGATTTATAATATTGTTTTATGAATGGAACCATAGGTTTACCAAAAACAAATGAATGGGACCATAGGGTACAAACGTAGAATAATTATTTCTTTAAATATACAATTATTAGGTGTATTTATATACAGTAGATGAGATGTTGTGCATGTAACCATATGGTGTATATTAACCTTACTCACTAAGTTGTTGAGACTCACCCCTTAATATTTTGAAGGTAAAACACCAGAACTGCCCAAATGAAAGCAAGTGATTGGAATGGAATGTTTTATGTTGAGTTAGAAATTGAAGATGTTTATTTGATAGCAGTGGAATGTTTATGTGATGGGATTGGAATATGGAGCATGCTTATATTCGTTTGGCCTGGTTTAGAAAATGGTTTGATTTTAAGTTATTATTGAATTTAATTCCGCCGTAACTCTGATTTTAGTGCATTTAATGTAATGAATATTGGGAATTTATGGAATTTAAATGAAGCTTTGGAGTTCACTTATGAGCATGGTTACACTCAGTCCTACACATGTATTGTAATACACAGTGTGTGCATTCATGACAAGACAATGTGACTCTCTTTTTATTCTTTCTTTAAGATTTGTGCAACTAGAAACTCAAATAGGGTATGGATTTTTAGAATTTTAAATAGGAGTATTTTGGGCATACAAAAAAACCACTTAATTAGGAGTTGAAAAAAGTATTTTTTTGAATTAAAATTTTTTTAGTAAGTGATTATTGTTAGCATAGTATAGGTAGAGATTTGTCATAATGACTCTAAGGCTATGAAAATAACACTCACTTTTCATTTTTCTTTAATGAATAAGAATTCTCTTTTCTTTTAATTTAATTAAAGGTTAATGACAATTAGTAGTTTTGTAGAATTCACCTTTTTTTTTTCTTTTTTGAGGAATCGTTCCATTAAGTTAGGATTCTAGGATTATCTCATTTTTCTTGAGGTTTTTATTACTGTAGTAGTGTACATGTATTATTACATTCCTTTTTTTTCAAAGGAAAGAAAATCATTTGTAAACATAAAAACATGGATTTGTTTTATTTAACAAGGGCTCTTTTTCTCTCTCTTTTTTTAAGGATTTATTATTGTAATAAGATTAGTATACATTACTTTTCATTTTTCTTTAAGATAAGAAAATTATTTGTTAAAATAAAAATATTTTTTTTTTCCTTTTCTTGAGGATTCGTTCCAGTTGGACCATTAATACAAAAGACAATTACAAAAATAGGAATTCTTAACAAGGATATTTCAGACATGAGACAATAAAGAACACTAAAGGTAGTTCATGCTGTTATTAGTAGGATAGATAATCCAATATCTTTTTTTCTTCCACATCCCTTGTGGTGTAAGATTAGATACACTAACCCTCTTCAACGTGTGGGAAACAATCTTTAAGACAGAAAAATCCCCAAGATCACCCTGTTACTGGTATTCTTGGTGTCCCTTCCACCATCACACGGCCCGAAGAGACATCCCTCATTATTTAAACACCTTATTGAAGAGCCTAAGTTTCCTCAGCAATTATAGAAATTAGTCTAAAATATCAATCTTCTCAATTAGGACGTTGGAAGATTAACGCAGTCCCATTAATTTATGTAGAGATGCAAACATATGCACAAACAGTTATGAGTAGAAATGCATTATATATATACACACATATAATAGAGTAGATTGGTGATTGGTGAGTTACTACATATCCTATCAAGTCAAAAGTCTACTCTTCTAGGCAGAGTCAATTTCATGATTCTCCAAGCTTTGTTGGTCTTTTGCTCGGTAGGCAGAGTTAACTTGTAGCATGACTGCTTCAACAGTGACTTTTCTTGTTAATGAAGCTTTTGATAAAGAAATACTGGTGTGCGACGATGTGTGAAGGTGATTATGAGAAGGTGTCCAACGTCACCGTCGCGCAGTCACTCTTGCACTGTCACACAGTCAATGTCGCACACTTCCGCATACCGTCGTCGTACAAAGTAGTCCTAAGTAAGTATGGCAGTAAAAACAATGTCAGGGAAGTCAACAGCAATGATAGTGTCTGCTACGAGTGTCCTTCGAAATCGATATTGGTTCAAGCTCGATATTTTTTGCCTCTAGTGTTTACCAAGCTTCATATGGGGGACACTAAAAATCCTTGTCTGATGTATGGTGGGGTGAGTCGTCTGTTGGTTCACGTTTCCCACTCATTTTCCGTGCTTGTAATTAAAGGGAGTCTTTTGTTAGCCATTTATTCTTGGTCAACCAATGGATTACAATGGAACCCTCAGTTTCGAAGGGACTTGCATGGTCCTCCTTTTCCTGTTTCCTTCATTTGGCACACTCCAGTTCTTCCTAGAGTCAAGGCCTTCCTTCAGTCCTCACTTTACAATGGCATTAACACGCTGGATAACCTCCAAAAGTGAAGGAAGTCTCATACAATCTCTCCTAATTGCTATGTGCTCTGTCTCCAAGGTGGGGAATCAGCCAGCCATTTACTGGTGCATTGTGAAGTTGCAAGTTTCTTGTGGTCCTCCTCATTGGGTTTGATTGGGCTGAACTGGTTTCTTCCAAGAGGCTTGCACGATCTTGTTCTTCAATGGTGTTTCCATTTTTTATCCAAGAAAGGAAAACTGATGTATCATGCACTTTTCTTGCCACTGTTTGGGCTGTTTGGCAAGCCCGGAATCAACTTATATTTGAACATGTAGCAGTTCAGTGGCAGAGGGTTCAAGACAACATTCTAGACTTTGCTTCATCCTGGGTTTCCCTTAAGGACAGGCTTAGGCTTTTATATTGTGACGATATTCTAGGGGATTGGGCTGCAATCCTGTATGATTAACATTGTGGTCCCTTGGTTTGGTTGCATGATAGGTTTCCTTCATGTCTGTATTTTCTTTTTTGGTATTGTGACTTCTTGTTTTCTCTTGGTTTTGCTGTAGGTGCTGCTCTCACCCATTGCTCATGGGTAAGCTTTTGTTTTTCCCTGTTCCCCTACCCTTTTAATGGAATCTGTCTCATTATTCATCAAAAAAAAAAAAGAGTTGGAGACATTTGAGTTTTCTTTTTTTTTTTCTTTTTTTTTTTTTTTTTTTTTGAGTTTCTTAAAGATGTAGTTGTACAACCTTCAGTTCCAGATGAACTACAAATTTCTGAACAGTAATGGTTCTTTATTCCTGATCGCATATGTGGAAGGATTTTAGATCCTAAAGTGGCATTAACATGTTTCTCAAATAGAAGGATAATGTGCAATACCATCCAACATTGAAAACAATAAATCTAAAATTCTTTGTGGTAAATAGTGCAACACGTAACTGGAAAGTAAGAAAAATAGCAGCAAGAGTATAGACATACCACTCCAGCAAAGATTAAGAATGAGTAGATGTAACCTATCCAAACAGGATCCCCTCGTTGCATAGACTGTTCAAGATAATGACAAGCTAATTAGTCCCCACAATTATTAAAGTACACAATATACTCCAGTCAAAACAGGTCCAATAAATAACTCAAGTGAAAGAGTTATGAAGAGAGAACCAGTAGAATAAAAATTTTATTGACTGAATGAAACATTCATTTTATCATAAACACACTTTATTATTTTCATTGCAAAGAGAATTTAAAGATGCATACACAAGCCCCATGAGCAATTACGTACATGAAGCCTAAACAACTAAAGCAATGACCCACACACACATATTAAGGAAGAAGAAGAAGAAACAGAGAGAGAGAGAGATAAACGAAAATATAAATGCTATCAAAATATATATATATATATATATATATATATATATATATATATATATATGTATGTATGTATGTATGTATGTATGTATGTATGTATGTATGTATGTATGTATAATAAGGGGGCATCCATATCCAATCCTTGTATAATGAAATACAGAACTTCAAACAAAGAAAAATAGAATTTTATAATGAAATTTACAAGAAAATGACTAACCTGTAAGAGAAGGTTCAATATAACAGGCCCAACAAACTGAGAAAGATCATTGCCAATCTACAAATAGATCAAAGGAAGAAGAAATAAAGCCAGAAATAAACTAGGGTAATGAGAAGAGGGCACAATATGCACACAGTGCAACACTTGAAACCTAATTTTTTCATTTTATCTCCTGATATAAAAAAAATACAAGATATCCAACACACAATTAAGTATTCGATATTCAGGACCCAGCTCCTTTTCCCTTCAATACCTTGCAATCAAAATGAAAGCAGGTGTAATAACATGATCTAAAAAAGACACAAACACACACCGAAAAGGGGAAAAAAAAGAAATAAAAAATAACCTCCAACTTCTATAGAATTGGATTTGAAAAGAATTAAGAAGACAACAAGCAAATTCTAGATCAAAGCTCTTTTCTGTGCACTCCAGATTATTAAAATGTATTATCCAATAAATTTTTAGTCTTTATACTTACATTTTTACCACTAAAAACAACATGAATAAGTGTATAATTATCAATGCTTACACATGCCAATCAAATTCAAATGAATATAAAAATTATCAGATTAAATTACTGGGAAATGTGAAATACCGAAAGAAACATTTGATTTGACAGAATTTCAAATGTTTCACCCAGGTCATTGTCCTTAGGACTTGAACAGCAATAAATTTAGAGTGTATCAATCTCTGACAGGTTTAAGAGGAACCCCGCCAGCTTGGTCTTTAATGGGGACTGATACATTCAATATCTTAAAAGATCGGATCAGATGTCAAAATTGTGAAATGGTCAACTCAGTTAAGCCCGTTTGACCACGTACTCAGGTTAAAATTGAGTTGCGTTAATTAATGAACGTTAGTTAAGCTTGGTAGACATATCATTTGAAAGAAAGATCTCATTACCTTGAATAACCCGCCCAACCAAAACCTACAAAATGAAATAAGGAACAATCAGATAAAATGCATGCACATGTGGCTCGAAAATATAAACAGAAGCATAAAGTAAAATAACCATTCAAGAAACTTCATTCATCTCATAGAAAAAGAATCAGATATGTTAACAAACGTAAATTTCATTCCACACCTTCCTCCAAGGCTAAAATTCAATGCTCTCAATAGCCAAGGTGTAGGCCTTCGAGATTCTTCAATCCAGCATCTCTGGAACCTTTAAAATATACACAACCAAAGATTCAATAAACGATTGATATAACTGACTTCATTCAGAAGCTATTATCAAGGAAAACAAGGCACGCACTTGCTATAAAGTGTCTCAGTATGATCCAATGTACCTAATTTCCACACATCCTTCTCAGTTATGGGCCTTTTGTAGCCCTGTTGCATAAGTGGAGTCATCCATCCAAAAGTTATCTCTATCAAAGGAACAGAACAACAATATGTAAGTCAAAAGAAAAGTATCCTGATGACAGCGTGTACAGAATGCATATATGCACACACACGTGCACGAACTCAACCTGATGTAAACATGCTATCGCATGCATACACATATGCACTCATGCCAACATGCATACACACTATGTGAACATACTAGAAGACCGGATGCAATCAGTGTTTACAGTTTCACAGCACCGAAATTGCGTTTCTTCTTTTTTTTATAATTAATGATAGAAATGATATAAATAGGGTAAAAGAACAATAGTTTGCGATGCGTTTCGCAAGAGGAAAATCACTGATTTGCATTTCTTGTGATTTTTGGCAATGTGCCAGCAAAACGGGGCAGCATCCCCGGCGAAACGAGGTGGGAAACGCAAATTTCTTCAACTTCCATTGGCGATTTTTCTATTAAAAAAACCCCAGGTTTCGCCTTTTTTTTATTTTTCCAGCGTTTTGGCTACCAAAATTTCGTTTCATACAATGGGTGGCACACCCATCGGCACCGAAACGGTAAACCTTGGATCAAGGTTTGACATTTTTTGCTTTTCATGTCCTTAATGGCACGAAAAATGACCCCAAAATGGTCTCCCCAGCGTTTCACTGGGGTGCTGCCGACACGCCACTAATTTCACCAATTTCTTCAAAATTTTGCTAGAATTTCAATAATTTCGCCAAATTGGTCTAATGTGCTTGTAGTTGTAGCCTTGTAATTGTTTATGCTCATGTGCTTAAATCTGTTTATAAATTAGATGAAATACTTCCTTATTCTATCTATCTTTTGCATATAAATTGTATAAAATCATGTGTATTACATTTTTTTCACTTATTTATGCCTTTTCACACAAAGCAGGCCATTTCGCTAGCGTTTCGTTGGTGTGCTGCCAGTTTCGCTAAAAAATGGATTTTGGCCCATTTGGCCGGCTTTTCGTCGGCATCTCGTTTCCGCCAGGCGGCACCGAAAAGTGAATCCTTGCCTTGGATGCATTTGCCTCATCATACAGATATTCTTCTTTTTCTTTTTCACTTCTTATCTTTCATTCATTCAACTCCTAATATTAATATAGCATTAGAGCATATTTCTTTCTTTCTTCTTCTTCTTGTCTTATCTTTCACACTTTAAAATCCTAATATTAACATGGCATCAAAGACAAGGCTTGACTAATTCATCTCTCTTCCAAAGGTAAGTGTGATACTGTTCATGCTGCTATTCATGGGTACTATTCAATGTTCATATAGTATTGGTCAAAAGCTTCCCAAAAAAAAAACCGTGCTAATAAGTTTGAAAATGATAGCTATGTTAAGAGCATACAGCTAAGGTGGATTCAATTTTTGAGAGCTTTAGGTCACTGGATGTTGGACACAGACAATATGACAATATGGCCATCATGGGATTGGGCTTACACAAGCCCAAAGCTATCGTTCAGAGGAGTCCGATGCATATGGCTATGGGATGATTCCCTATGATGGGTATACGAGCATGGATATGAATATGATATCTTCTCACAAAATCCATAGTCCCTATCATATGATTCCACTATGTATCCTTATGTACCACCATCCATTGCACATCATGTCCCAAACTACAACCCTCAATATCCATTCACGGTCTTCATGATGAGTATCAACTCAAAAGAATATTAGAGACAGTTAAAATATCGTGATAACCAATATCATTATACCATAACTGGAAGCAGTATTGTCATTGCACAAGAGTATGCATTATAGTCAGCCAAGGAGTGCAGTTGATAGGTCTAATTTCGAGCTAGCGTTGACAATCATTGTGGATGTGGTTTATGTTTATCACTTATTATTATTCTACATGGATTAACTTTTGGCATTATTTAGTGAGTCTTATTTGCTTTATATGGGCTGATTGTGTGCCAAGTACTGTTAATTTGCTTATATTTGAGTTATCTATATTGATGCATGTTAATGTGACTATAATGCTAGTGGTCTTCGTTTATTTTCATTTTTTTTGTGGGTTTTCATGAGAATTTCACCCCACTTAAATTCCAGTACAATTGCAGGAATAAAGAGGTTTTGTGCTAGACTCTTTCATGTCTCCAATACCCCCAATTTCTTTGGTTAAAGAGGTTTTGACCTGGTCTCCTTCTATTTGAGCTTGGAACCTCTAGTTCAGAAGGGACCTCTTACTTGAGTGACCTCTTCTCTCTTTTTTCTTTTGCTCAAGGATGAGTTCATTAACCCTTGTGTTGCTGATAGACCTATTAGGATCCCTAACCATTCAGGACTCTTTTCCTCAAAATATTTTTCTCATCCACTAGGTCTGATCTTTCTATTCCTCTTGCATCTTTTTCCTTATGGCCTTTTAGGTAAGCAGGCTCTTCCACCGAAAATCAAGGCATCCTCTGAAAGTGATTCTCCTCTACAAGATTAACACTGCCAAAGTCCTCCGAAGGAGAAAGAGATTCATTGCTCTCTCCCCCTCTATCTATTTTCTCTGCAGGTCTCATGGCAAGACTATTGATCACCTATTTCTCATTGCCGTAGCACCACACAAATTTGGAACCATATTTTCTGGCTTTTTTTGTGTTTATTGAGTTATGCCGGAATAAGAGTTGCAGCTATTTTCAGAGTGGAGAATACTTGAGCTTGGAAGAGCGGGTACATGCTTCATACCTAATGTAGAACATCTAGCCATGAAATATTTAGAGAAGCAAAACATGAAGAAAAGGAACAAAGCTTGACGAGTTGGAGTGCTATTGCTTTTTTTTTTTTAAGTCTTTTAGGAGTCGTTAGAATTTGTTTTAGTTGTTTTCTTATTTAAGTTGGGGTTAGTTTTGTAATTTCTTATTACTTCTTAATGTATTAGGTATTTGAGTTATATTAGGAGTCTTTAAGAGGTTTTAGAGTTAGGTTTTAACTCTAAGTTTTTTACTATGAGTAGGAGTCCTAATTTTAGTAGGTTTCTATCTTGTTTTGGGATCTTCAAAGGTCTATAAGGTTGTACACGAATTTTAGACATTATTTTTTAAGAACTACAGAGTTTCTCTCACATCTTCCTTGTGGATTCAAGGTTATTTGCTGATGGATTCCAGTTTTCTAGGATTAACGGAGATTAATCCTTGTTTTCGGAACTTTCACTACGTCAATTGGTATCAGAGACAGGTTTTGCCTGACGAGATAGCCAACAACGAGGGTGACGTTAATAATCCCATCAACGTTGTTCATGGGCAAGAAGTGATTTGGGAGGCCATTAAAGTACAGCGGCAACAAATGGCGAAGATTCGTCAAATGATCGCTGATCTAGCAGTTAATGCCAACCCTAATCAAAACGCTGTTGGGCGCGAAGCCGTAGGACTTGCCCGAGGATCCCCATGCGTTGAAGCCAAAAGACCCTACCAACGACCCCATGAACGCAATGTTCGCTGGCATCATCAGACACTATTTGGCAATGATGATTCAAACCTAGAAGAGGAGGAGATAATTCGCGATCAGGGAGATCGTGAAGTTGGCAATAAAAGGTTCAAAGACTACCGCATCAAGGCAGATATTCCGTCTTTCAGTGGGAATATGAATATCGAGGAATTTCTCGATTGGGTTTCAGAAGTTGAGATTTTTTGAGAATATGGAGGTTCGTGAAGAGAGACAAGTGAAACTTGTTGCTTTCAAACTAAAGAGTGGAGTAGTCGTCTGGTGGGACACGTTGCAAAATAATAAACATCGACAGGGAAAAGTCCTAATCCATACATGGAGGAAAATGAAGGAACTGATGATAGAGAGATTCTTACCGCCAGACTACGATCAGCATCTATTTCAGCTTTATCAGAACTGCATTCAAGGAAGTAAACCAATTTCTAATTATACTACTGAATTCTCTAGACTATCTGCACGTAATAATTTGTCTGAAACAGAATCGTAGAGAATTGCTAGATATTTGGCAAGGCTGAAACCATCAATTTGAAACAAAATTGGGTTGCAAACTTTGCGGTCATGGATGAAGCACACATGGCATTGAAAGCTGAATTGATGGAGAAGACAGTTGGACGCTCCGAATTCACTAATAGGCCTTTTTATGAGGCTGGTAATTATTCTGGAAAGGGCAAGGCACCTCAAACAGACAATCCAGCAGACCATCTACAGGTGGCGTCAATTCCAAAGTTAGTTCTACTCCTGGTGTCAATTCCAAAATGGTTCCGGAAGGTGGCGCTAACCTCAAAAAATCAACAGATGTTGGTTACCGAGAACAAGCTAAAAATTCATCCCGTTTTGCCGCAATTAAGTGCTACAGATGTAGTCAAACAGGGCACAGATCTAATGAGTGTCCAGCCCGGAAGCCAGTTAATTTGATTGAACATGATGATATTTCAAAAGAAGAAGGGGGTTAAGATAGAGCTATTGTTATGTATGATAACGATGCGTATGAGATTGGGGAAGAAGATCAGGGAGACCGCCTCAATCTAGTCCTGCAACGAGTGTTGTGTTTAGCCAAGCAGGATGATTTCTTTGTGTTGGATGGCTTCTTATTTCGTAGGAATCGATTGTGTATTCCACGGGTTTCTTTACGTGAGAAACTAGTTCGTGACCTTCATGGTAGTGGCCTTAGTGGACACTTTGGTCGTGATAAGACCATAGCCTTGTTGGAGGAGAGGTATTATTGGCCACAATTGAAGAAGGAAGCTGGAAATCATGTTCGAAAGTGTTATATCTGTCAAACATCGAAGGGGCAAGGGCAAAATACAGGTTTGTACACTCCTTTACCGGTTCTAGAATCTATTTGGGAGGATTTATCTATGGATTTTGTGCTTGGTTTGCCTCTTACTCAGCGGGGTGTGGATTCGATGTTTGTGGTAGTTAATAGATTTAGCAAGATGGCACACTTTATTCCTTGTCGTAAGACATCAGATGCTTCTCATATTGCTAGTCTATTCTTTCGTGAAATTGTTCATCTCCATGAAGTTCCCAAATCTATCACATCTGATAGGGATACGAAATTTCTTAGCCACTTTTGGCTTACTTTATGGAAGATGTTTGATACTTCCTTAAAGTTCAGTAGTACAGCACACCCACAGACTGATGGGCAGACAGAAGTGGTTAACATAACACTTAGGAATTTGATTCGTTGTATTTGTGGGGATAAGCCAAAACAGTGGGATCAAGCTTTGCCACAAGCTGAATTTGCATACAACAATTCGGTATCTAGTGCTACAGGTATGACACCTTTTTCTGTGATGTATGTAAAGGCTCCACGTCATGCATTAGATTTTGTTTCTCTACCCAAAGTCATCAAGTGCTAGTACAGTAGCTCAAAATATGGCTGAGAAGGTTCAGTCAATTCGGGAGGAGGTTAGGCAAAGGTTTGAAGCAACCAATGCTAAAAACAAGTTTAATGTAGACAAGCACAGGAGGATCAAGGAGTTTGCTGTAGGTGATGAGGTGATGGTTTTCTTACGAAAGGAGAGGTTTCCTATCGGTACATACAGCAAGTTGAAGCCTAAGAAATATGGTCCATACCGGATGTTAAAAAAGATCAACAGCAATGCTTATATTATTGATTTTCCAGATGGCATGGGTATTTCTAGGACTTTCAATGTTGCAGATTTGTTCGAGTATCATTCACAAGATGGTTCTATTTATCCAGACATTAACTCGAGGGTGAGTTTTTCTGAAGTGGAAGGGACTGATGTAGAACATCTAGCCATGAAATATTTAGAGAAGCAAGACATGAAGAAGAAGAACAAAGCTTGACATGAAAAAGAGGAACAAATCTTGACGAGTTGGAGTGCTGTTGCCGTTTATTTTTTTAAGTCTTTTAGGAGTTGTTAGAGTTTGTTTTAGTTGTTTTCTTATTTAAGTTGGGGTTAGTTTTGTAATTTCTTATTGCTTCTTAATGTATTAGGTATTTGAGTTATATTAGAAGTCTTTAAGAGGTTTTAGAGTTAGGTTTTAACTCTAAGTTTTTTACTATGAGTAGGAGTCCTAATTTTAATAGGTTCCTATCTTGTTTTGGGATCTTCAAAGGTCTATAAATAAGGGGTAAAGGTTGTATACGAATTTTAGACATTATTTTTTAAGAACTACAGAGTTTCTCTCTCATCTTCCTTGTGGATTCAGGGTTATTTGCTGGTGGATTCCAATTTCTACGATTAACGGAGATTAATCTTTGTTTTCGTAACTTTCACTGCGCCCATGGTTCAAATTATCATGCCGTATCACGCGTATCGCGCAATACGTTTCGTGTATCGTGCCGTTAGGCACGATACACCATACAGTTTCGCGATACAGAGAATAACGAGAGAGGTCGCGAGAGAGC
This sequence comes from Buxus sempervirens, assembly GCA_947561395.2. NCBI lineage: Eukaryota > Viridiplantae > Streptophyta > Magnoliopsida > Buxales > Buxaceae > Buxus > Buxus sempervirens. The sequence continues at coordinate 27,790,167 of OX387191.1, read as the reverse complement.
GAGGGAAAGAACGAGAGAGAGCGAGAGATAGAGAGCAAGCGAGAGCGAGAGAAAGGGAACAAGAGAAAGCGAGAGACAGAGAGGGTGAGAGAAAGAGCGAGAGACACAGAGAGAGAGCAGAGCGAGAGAGAGAAAGCATGAGAGAGGGAGAGAGAGTAGAGAGGTGGGTGGCGTACCTGGTTTTGTCGTCGCCGCCTCCTGTTTCTCCATGAATCGAAGTCGTTCTTCCTTGAGTTGAAGTCGACTTAAATGGAAGAAATGTTATAAAATGTTTTTTATATTAAATGTTATATTTTATATACAAAAGGAATAATGACTTCGATTCGAGGAGAAAACAGGAGGCGGCGATACGGCACGTCGATACGGTTCAAATATTTTTTTTGTATTATCTAATACTATATTATATATGTGTACATAAGAATAAAATTTTTATAACTTTTTACCATTCAAATATTTTTTTGTATGTAAAATATAATTTTCTAATATTATATATATATATATATATATATATATATATATACATACATATTTATAATTTTTCAATTATTTTATGTATATTTATAATTAATTTTCTAATATTATATATATATATATAAAAGAAAAAAAGAGTTTTCTTTTATAATTATTATATAAATATAATAAATAGAATATAAATACAGATAAATGCGATAAAATTAATTATAAATATACATAAAATAATTGAAAAATTATAAATATGTATGTATATATATATATAATATTAGAAAATTATATTTTACATACAAAAAAATATTTGAATGGTAAAAAGTTATAAAAATTTTATTCTTATGTACACATATATAATATAGTATTAGATAATTATATTTAATCTACATACATAATTGTAAAAAATATTTTTTATTATTTACAAACACGTATATATACATTTATATACATTTAAATTTTAAATTGATATGCACAATAACCTTTCTTACTCTATTTATTTGTTTATTTAGCATATTATGGCTTGTATTTATTTTTTATTAAATTTCCTAAAGTCTTTTTGCATATATGTTGTTTCCATAATACATAAATATTCTGTGTAGACCTATGATGTCAAAAACATGTTTATTTATCATATTTTTGACTTATCTTTCTATCTAGATATGTTTTGTTTCATGTATCCACCATCTTTTATGCGTATCCACCATTTTAGTGTTTATCCGTGCATATCCTCGATACGTTTCCATTTTTGGATCGTCCGATACGGCACGTCGATACGATACTTTGAACCATGACTGTGCCAATACCTCTCTTTTCCATGCCGAAGTACATCATATTCAGTTAGAGAGCAATCAGAGGAATTTTCACCATAGAAGTTCTACCATAGGGAGGCTAATTTAAGATATCCTCATATCTATAGCTGTTTCGGCCTCAGTTCTACTGACAGTTAGAGGAATGTCTATATTAAACATTGTGAGAAGGCGGAATAGCAAACCAGAGGCTTAATTTGGGTGCAGGCTGAACTGCTTGCAGACTGAACAGGTTTGGAGCTAGCAAAAAAGGATGGCTTCTTTGGATTTATGGCGACAAGAGACCTTGCCACCTTTATTCCATGGATGAACAAGAAATTTCAAGATTCGTGGGTCATCACATTTTCTGTTGAAGGATAAATCCTTGGCTTCGGATCTAAACACCTCATTCAAGAGAGTACCAAGGATTGCCAACTCCTTAGCAGAATATCTTGCCAAGACAGAGGTTGGTCGAACTGATTTGTTTGGAGTCCCCCTAGTTGACATGCTAATTTTAGGGCCATCTTATATTTTCCTTCCTTTTTGCTAAGTTCTTGTTTGAGCTCTTTTAGTAGGTAAGGTCAGATGGTGGTTTATTGTTATTGTTTTTCTGTTACTTCTATTTGGTCTTACTCTCTTTAAGCTTTCTCCGTAATCTGTTTTCTGTGCTCAATAAATTCCTCACTTCAAAAATAAAAACACACATGCAAAAGGGACCTACTTATTATATCATTAACCTTTTTCAACCAAGAAATGAAGTTGTGTTCAATGTGTATCACATGTTCTTAAATTTTTTCCATGTTACCCTTTGAGAATATGATGATACATCTATAAACAACCAAATCATGGTCTTGCGACAAGGATTAAGGACTTTAGGCCAATTAGCTTGATCACTAGCATTTACAAAATCATTGCTAAGGTGTTGTCGCTAAGGCTAAAGAGAGTTTTACCTGAAGTGATTTTAGCAAATCAGAGTGCTTTTGTGGAGGGTCGCCAAATAATGGATTGTTCTTTAATTGCTAATGAACGTGTGGAGAATAGGAGGGAGGGGAGTCCAAGGGTGGTGTGTAAGTTGGATATTGAAAAGGCATATAATTTAGTGGAGTGGGGTTTTTTGAATTCCGTTATGGAATGGAAAGGATTTGGGACAAGATGGAGGCGATGGATGAAGGGATGTATGGACAAAGTTCATTTTTCTATATTGGTGAATGGGGTAACTAAAGGATTCTTTCCTTCTTCTAGGGGTATTCGTTAGGGTGACCCACTTTCTCCATTCCTATTTACCTTGGTGGCAGAGGCATTACATAGCTTTATCATGATTGGAAGAGAAAGGGGCCTCATTGAGGGTTTTTTAAGGTTGGAAGAAATGGAGTGATGATTTCCTATCTCCAATTCGCAGATAACACCCTGGTTTTCTTGGAGGCATCTAGAAACCAAATTTTATGGCTGAAAAGTATGTTACATTCTTTCCATATGGTTTCAGGTTTGAAGGTTAGCTGGGTAAGAGTTCATTAGTGGGGGTGAATCTGAGCGAGGAAGACTCTTTGGTGTTTAGTAGGTGTTTAGGTTGTCAAGTGGCGTCTTGGCCCATATCCTATCTAGGGCTTCCCTTAGGTGAATCTCCTCGTAATCTACTTTTTTGAGAGCCAGTGCTAGAAAGGGTCGAGAAAAGGCTAGCCGCTTGGAAAAAAAATTATCTATCTCTTGGGGGCAGAATTACATTGATAAAGGCAATCCTTGCCAATCTCCCTGTTTACTACATGACGTTATTTAGGATGCCTAAGAGGGTCGTGGCATTAGTTGAAAAAGCTCAAAGGGATTTCTTGTGGGAAGCAAAGAAAAGAAAGCTCATTTGGTAGGGTGGAAGAAGGTGTGCTTGGGAAGGGATAAAGGAGGACTAGGCTTGGGCAACATTGTTCACCGAAATTCGTCTGTTCTTGCTAAATGGCTATGGCGCTTTAGTACGAAAAAAGATAGCTTATCGTATCAAGTTATCACAAGCAAATATGGTATAGATGATAATAAGTGGGCAATACTCTTGAGAGCTTGTCCTTCAGGGAACTGCTCTTGGAAAGCCATCATGAGTCAAGCATTGTCTTTTTACCCCCACATGAAATTGGTGGTTAGTTCAGGTTCTATTCGTTTTTGGTATGACATTTGGTGGGGGGTACGACGGCCCTGTCCTATCAGTTTCCACGTCTGTTCTCTGTGGTTCCTAATCCTAACGTTTCACTAGTAGACACTCTCCTCCCTTCATCAAATGGTAATTCATGGAATATGCCATTTAGGAGAGCCCTTAGACTAGCGGAACTGGAAGAAATATCTTCTCTCTTTGAATGTCTTAAAGATTTCTCTCTCGATCCACTAGGTGTTGATAGGGTCATTTGGTCCATCACTCCTTCTGGGTCATTCACTTGTAAATCATTTTTCAGCAAGGTATGTCAAAACCCTTCGTGCCCTAGGGCACCTCTCAGTAGCAACGGTATGGAAGCCTAAGGTTCCCCCCTAAGGTTAAGGCCTTTTTGTGGACAGCCCTCTTGTACAAAATCAATACGACTGCTAGACTTCAAAGAAGATGGAAATAGAAGTCATTATCATCGCAAGTGTGCATTATGTGCATGAGGGCAGAAGAGAGCATTTATAACCTATTTGTACAATGTCCATTTGTTGTTGATATTTGGATGCAACTTTTCCGGATGATAGGGGTATCATGGGTGCTTCCTGAGTCGCCAGGAGCATGTTTTGCTCAGTGGAGGATTAGGGGCTTGGAAAGGGGTGGTGTCATCATCTATGGCCTTCTGTTTCACGCATTAGTATGGCATGTATGGTTGGAGCGGAATTCCAAGATCCTTCAGGATGTGTGCAAATTGGCAGATCGGGTTTTCGATACCATTATGGTGACGGTCGCTTCATGGGCTTCGGTTATTCCTAAGTTCCATGAGATTGCCGCGTCCAAGATACTAGGTATATGGCGTGGGTGGTGCCAGATGGATCCTGCGTCTAGGGATCTATTGCCGAGCCGTTTTGATTCTCTTTAGGAGGGATATGGGATTGTTACTCCATTTCTTTTCTTTTTGTGAGTAGTGGATTTGGGTGGTAACGGAATTGCTTGTTCCGTCACTTTCTTGGGTCATCACAAAGGAGAACTTGGATTGGCAGTGGGTCTGTATAGTAGTGTGGTATCATGTTTTGACCACAAGTATACTTGTATATTTTCACTCATTATCAAAAAAATATATAGCATATACCATTAATTATCAAAAAAAAAAAAAAAAGAATCCAGAATGGAACAATATTTTAAAATGTTTGAGAAACACTTACTAGAGATTATGTTCACATGCTTCTCGGGGCAAATCTGCTCTCCTCCAGGAAGTTCTTCATAGTCTGTGTTCTCAGCAGTCTCAGTCCGGATACGGGTGTATCCCGGGTATGGCTCCAAATTAGGAACATAAACCAGTAAAAGAATTCCTAACAAAACCTACATTAAAATAAAGCAACATGAAAATAGCAAGCATTCTTGAAATAAAATAAATCAAATTCAACTTTTCAGCCAAGAAAAATGCATCTTCAATGTCTAGTCCTGGAACTAATGTAACACAAGACTAGCCATCTTGGCTCATTCTCAGCCATACTTACTCCAACACTTGGCCATGTTGATTTTGGTTCTAGGTCCTTAGCACAAGACAGGTTGGAGCAGAAGACCAGGTAGCAAGTTACAACTTACAAGATGCTAAATTAGTCTTGTGTAAGATTGAAATGGTAAGACTTATGGAACCTATAGACCTAATTTCCGAGACCGAACATAAGAGCAACAAACCTTGCAGGAAACCTCACTGATGTACAAAAAGAAAGCAGACCTGCAGGGATCAGATAAATGTTTATGTATTTCAATTTCTGAAATATCAAATTTTGAACAGCCATTACCAAAAAAAAATAAAATAAAACATAAACAAAGAACGATTTGGATGAGATATGCTAAAGAAAGATTTGCAAGAGAAAACACATGATGAAGAAGGGACCACACAAGTCTATCCCTAGATGCTGGATCAACAAAACATTCTTTGAAGGAATCAAAAATGGATGTTAACCCTTTTATCTCAACTGATCTTGGATCTCCCCTGGAAAGAAGATTCCAAGATAGCCCACCCACAGACCAAAACAAGATGTCAGAAACCATAGCCTCAGGATAGTGTACAACAAAAAACAAGCGCGGAAACTCTCAAGAAGGCACAGACTCTCCCCACCATAAATCATGCTAGAAAAGGATAAAAGTACCAGAACTGACAGAAAAACAAATATGAGGGTAAATTGAAACTGCTAAGCTAACCACAGCTTTCCATGGCATGTACCGGAGGATGAGCCCTCAAGTTAATGAACCATCCATTATTTCCTTGTCAAAGACAAGGAGTCAAGGACCGCCTATAATTAGTTGAACTGTACTAAACATGCGAGCTAAAAATCTACATGATAAAATGCTTTTTAGCAAAAAGATAAGGGCTCATAGCTAATTCTTCGTATAAACCTATGGTTACTGAGGACACATATGTCACATTACCTACTGCTTTCATACTAGTTAGCACTCACTTATACGTGTCTTTAGAAACTTCAATACACTGCATTGGTGCTCCTTTTTTTCTCCAAAACTCAATTGACTCCTTTGTAATTTTGTTATATGCATTTTTTTAGGTTAAAAAAAAACCATATTAAGGTCTCTCTTCTTCTCCCTAGACTTCTCCACTAATTTTCTAAGCCAGATCAATTTTCTAACACTTTTGTTATTTTTCTTACCCCTTGTTCTATCATTCTTTAGCGTAACTTCATATTATGGCTCACAAGCTTAATTCCATAATAATTGGTGCAATTCTAAATGTCACCCTTGTTCTTATATATTGGAACCACCATGCTCCTTTTCCAAGCATTTAGCATTTTACCAATCCTCAAAATTCTCTCAAATAATTTGGTTAACCACATTACACCAATATCTCCCATACACTTCCATACTTCAATTAGAATAGCATTTGCCCCAAGGCCTTTCCAACTTTTAATTTAGCTGAAGCCCTCTTCAGTTCAGGGGGCTCGATTCTACAAATACATACAGACAATATACACACGCATAAGAATAAGTGTGTATAAAACAGAGGTGTGATGATGTTGGTGGCAAAGACAGGATTGCAACAAAGTTCTGATACACAACATAAGAAACTGAAACATTCTTTTTATATAAAGAAAATTTACATGTATAACTAACAACTTTGACCTCTGAAAAAGCACGAAATGACTAAAAATGTTAACAGGATGTTTCCAATACTGTTCCATATCTAATCAGACCCATACCATACTAAAGTTACTGGATCGGTGGATCCAGCTCTTATCAATTGTAGATCCGAATATAGAACTTTTTTGGAACTAGAACTGACCATAGATACCTTATACACATCAGGTACCCTTTATATAACTCATAAGATGGACAATTATAAAATATTTCATACTTGTAATTTTTAGATGCAAATAAAAAATTAAAAAAAATTATAATATCACTCTCTAAAACTAGAAACTAAATCTCTAAACAAAACAATAAAAAACAAAAAAAAGGGTAGCAAAATCGTTTTTTTTTTTTATATATGGAGTAGAAATGGGACTCAAAATGTTTTATTAAACTTCTTTTTGTTTAAGTAATTCTTAAAAATTTATAGTAGATGATTATTAATCAACTATATTAATTGAGATTGGATAATTAGTCATGTATCTTTGAGACAAAAAATATGACAAAAACCTATATATTCGAAGATATATGCATTTACCCAATGGCTACCTGATATGTAACCAATTCTTAACAGTTCCTGAAAAGACTACACAGAACCAAACCGAAAATCATTAATTATCAGTAAACGGTATATCAGTAATCAAGTAACCAGGTACCCATTGACATCCTTTGTCAGATAAAGCAAGACCATAATTCCTATCAAAGAGTCTTCATTTTAAGTATAATTAGAAGATATTGAGAAATTTTGACAGAAACTACAGTAGGAACAGCAAAACTTTTCCAGATACCTCATTGAGAAAGCAGCATGGTACAGGATTATGTACAAAATGGTTTAAATTATAGTACTTCATTGCCTTTCTTTAAGCAATAATTTTTCAGTTTAGTTCCCTGCATAACCCAAGATGTTTCTGCCAAACTATGCTTTTTGGAGAAAATTTATATTGATTTGACAATTTATAATCATTTATTCTTTATATTCCAAAAGAAAACTATAGTCCACTAGCTTAAGATTACTCTAAATTCCAACATCAATAAATTTGGACAAACAAATTTGCTACATACACTTTATGCTTTCAGGTCTTTCTTACCCAAAATAATGTTGCAATATTTATTCAACCAAAAACATTAAGATGTTTAGCGAAAAATGAAGATAAGATTACAGGAACATGATTAATTCCATATCTTCTGTCATGCAAGCACAGTGGGAAGATAAATGGATTTCAGGTATTGTGGAACATCTGTTCCATTTCTATTGTTGGATTGTGTTGAAGGGCCACAATGTTCGCACTTTTGGATGCAAAATCACAAAGAGAAATGAAGAAGGTGAAGCTGAAGGTGTTCTGGTCATTTTATTTTTTTCATTTTCGCTGTTTAAAGTGTTCATAAGGCTTGAATTTTCACCTTTTTTTGTGGATTGGTTCTCATCCTTTTTGTATAGATCCTATATTGTTCCTAGCTAATTTCTTTGTCTTTTATTTTTAGGGGTGCTAACCATTTCCCTCTATCTTCTAATTCAAATCATACTTTTGAAAAAAGATGAAAGTTGTTTTAACTTACTATGTGATGGCCACGGGCAATAGAGAATTGATAATAATAAACAATTGCTTAATCAGATATAACAAATGAACTGTAGCAAGTGAAGAACTCTGCCAAATGAAAGCGAATGAGAATGAACCTTTCATAGTATTTCTTGGCTGTGAGAACGAGATTGAGCACAACAGCCTCCCCTAACAGAACGTAGGTAACTCCAAATCGAACATACCACCGAAATTCTCTTATATAGACTTTTGTTTCTACCCCAAGTAGGACCAGCATTGATAACCAAGAAAGGGTCTCAATGAGCAGAGAAACAATCTGCAAAATAAACCCAAAATGATCAAGCAAAATAACATGTGGAAGTCTATCATATCCTGCATAAAGAGCGGAATTACAGGAATATAATGTTTTATTTTTAGTATTGAGCTTCATGGTGACAAATCGAATAAACTTGTCATTCAGAAACCAGATTGAATTGCAGTCTGTTTTTTTCTTTTTTCCTCTGGACACGTGCTTATATCTGTTGTTCTGCTAAGACAACATTCATACCTCTGTCTCTAAACCTTTTGATCCTCTAAGGGATGTCCAAATATTACAACCCATTTATGACATCTTCATCTTATTATTCTGGCCATTCACATCAGTTCTTCATACTAGTTTCTAATTATTAGTTCAGGTGCTTATCATGTTGCTTAGAATTTATTGCCCTGTGGTAGGGGGCTTTTGAAAGAAAGCTAATTACATAGTGGGAATAGAGCAATGGAAAGTGTATGGAGAGTAGTAAAGTTATAACGGAGGCACTTACTTTAGTTTGTGGAAAGCAATGTCCAAAATCTTTAATCATTTCCTGGCTTTTATCAAGTTTGTCATGAGAATAGGCACTTGTACCAGTTTCCAGCGAGCACTTAAGGTTCCAAATGAGTAGATCAAAGTGGAGTCAAATTGACTTTTTTCTCCTTCGAATGAGTGATCTAGCTATTGATAGAGATTGTAAAGTTACTCCAGAAAAGAGTTTAGCTTCACAACATAGGTTAGAGGTAATGCATATTTAACTTAAGAAGTAGAAGAAAGACAAATACACAAAAACAAACCCAAAAATAGAATGGAGAAATTTGAAGGGAGAGAATTTAGTAACTTTTAGGAATAAGCTAAAGAATTAGGCCAATTGCAACTTAATGAGTGATCCGACTAGGATGTGGAATGAAATGAACTATTGCATCACTAGAGTTAGGAAATAAGTCTAAGGAGAATCGTAAAGTAGTATTCCATCTCATAGGGAAAATTGGCGGAGTCTTGTAGTCTAGGAAGCTATTAAAGAGCAAAAGGTTTAAAAAAAAAAAAAAGGCAAGACTTTATTTCAAAACTTGGCAAAAGAGTAAAACCCAAGAAAAATTATAAAGATACAAAATATTAAAATGGAACCAAGAAAAGAATTAGTGAGGCTAGAAAACATGCCTTTAACAACTAGTATGATAAGTTAGATACTAAAGAAGGTGAAAACTTTATTATAAACTAGCAAAATTGAAAGAGAGAAAAAATAGACTTAGATCAGGTTAGATGTATTAAAAATGAAGAATCAAAAGTTTTAATAAACGATGAGGAAGCTAAAGAAGGTAGAGAAAATATTTTATAAAATTATTAAATGGGAATGACACAAAGAAATCCAGCTTCTGCATGGATGATAATATTAATGGAACTAGAAAACAAATCTATATTCTTGGAATTCAAATTATAGAAGTTAAAGATGCTCTAGTTAAAATGAAAAATAGGAAAACCTTTGGGACCATATGGCACACCTATAGAGATATAGAAGTTCCTTGGAGATATTGGCATATCTTGGTTGACTAAATTATCTATTAAAATTTTTAGGATAGAGTCGAGAGACAAAATGCCAAATGTTTTGAGGCTTAATACAATAATACCAATAAATAAGAATAAGGGAGATGTGCAAGAGTCTACAAATTATCATGGAATTTAACTTATGAGTCACACTATGCAATTATAGGAAAGAGCAATTGAACTAATAACTATTGATAGAAAACAAGTTTGGATTTATGGCTGGAAGGTCTACTATAAAAACTATATTTTTGCAAATACTAATAATAGAGAAGTCTAGAGAAAAGAAAAAAGATCTGCCTATGGTTTTCATAGATTTAAAAAAAAAAAAGTTTCCGAGGGAATTAATTTGATGGGCTTTGTATAAAAAAAGAGTACCAATGAAATATATTGATGCAATTAAGGATATGTACAAGGAAGCCTTGACTAAAGTAAGAACTGTTGGTAGTGGGTTTTCGATTAAGATAGGTTTTTAGCAAGGGTCAACTATTTGTGCTTATTTAATCACTTTTTTGTTATAGATGAGTTGATGAGTCATTCAAGATGAGGTGTATTGGTGTACATTGTTTGCAGACGATGTAATCTTGATAGGTCATACTAGAGAAGAAGCAAATAATAAGTTAGAATTGGGGATAGATGCCTTAGAATCAAATGGTTTTTAAAAAGATTAGTGCGAAGACTAAATACATGAAATGCCATTTTTAATAAACATAATAAAATAACTAATGAAACTTTTATAATTGACAATCACAATAACCCTTTAAGCAATAAATTCATATATCTTGGACAAGTATTACAAAAAGATGGAAAAATTAATGCAAATGTAATACATAGGATTAGAGCTAGTTATCTTAAGTGGAGGGGGTGCTTCTATGTTATCTTAAGTGTGACAAGAGTGTTTAGTAACTTTTCGTTTGCATTTAGCGAACGGCATTGTAGCAACAACAACGGCACTGTAGCAACAGCACTGAAGCGACAACGATGGCGGCACTATAGTGACGGCGACGGCTCTGTAACGACCTCAATTTCGTCATTTCCAGCTAGGGCATGGCATCACTCTCATCTCATGTACCCCTCCTCCAGCTCCCCCCTCCTTCTTCTCTTCCTCCCTATGTGACCATGGTCCTACTATCGGAAGAAATCGAAATCCTTCGACTCGATGGGAGAGCTTACCGTTGAGCGGTGTCTTCAGAAGAGACATTCGAATCGGCTCAAAATTGTTCCTGTTTGAGTTGTTATGTGTAGCCCAAGATCTTGCAACAAGGATTTCAGAACGAAGTGGCGGGCTGCGTGTGGACGTCGTCTTGGATGGAGATAAACTTGCTTGGTTTGCAAAGAAGGCAACTCTTCTTCAAACAAGAGAGGCAAATGGATTCTTGGGGACTTTCATAAGCAAGAGCAGGACATTATTAATGGAAAAGGGATCCAATGTAAGAGGGCAGTTCTGCAAATTTTCCATCCTCCCTACCTCTAGGCATAGCAAATTTCTTTTCTTCCCTAGAGAAAACAATGGAAACAAATGGAGTATTTGCTATGGGGGATCAACCGGGGTTCTCTAGCTCAAGGTTAGTTCAAGAATTCTATGAAAGTTTATCGGGAGTTGTTCAACTGGAATAAAACAGAATCCCTTAATGTCCCAGGTCCATCGGCTGATTTTGCTATCACGCAAAAGGTTGAAATCAACGCTAGATGGGAGTTTCCTTTATTGTGTAGAGTTGACAAGCCTCTGCAAAACTAGGATCCTGTGACTAAGTTTCTGAAAATCCCATCCTTTATTCCTCTATCGCAGCAATCAGCAATCTTATTTTTGAGGTCAGAGGCAGAGAAGAATAGTTGGCTTGAGAAAGGTTGTCTGGATTTCAGTAATCTTTCCATTAAGATGACTCCGTGGAGAGATGGGTATTCCGAAGGAGCAGAGCTCGGCCTTGAAGGCGGAGTATGGGTGGTTGTAAGAGGGATTCCGATTCACTTATGGGCAAGAGAGACGCTGGAAAAAGTGGGTCTATCATGTGGTGGATTACTGAAAATGGGAGGTTTTTCGTTGAAGGTCTTGCAACTGGTTCCTTTGAACTAAAGGTGAAAGAGACAATGTTCCTACGTATCCCCGGATCCGTTAGTATCTGGGATGGGAGTAGTCGTTTCGATTTGCTGATCGAGATCTCTCAAGTTATTTCAGGTCGCATGAAATAGGGGATGAATGTTTTGCCAGAGACTCAGGTTGAAGACGACCAGAGGTGGGTCCCATCATCTTGTGTAAGTTATGCTGACGTGGTGAAAGAAAATTTGAATTCTGGTGGAAGCAAGCAAGGCTTTGGGTTGGGTTATCCTCTCATGAGCTTTGGGTCTCCCCAAGCTGGCGGGTCTCCTCTTAGAAACAGATTTTTACCCGAGGTTTTACCCTCCTCTTCTACCCGTCAAGGCGAACAGGTCCTTCAAGCTGGTGGGTCTCCATTTAGCGAAAGATTTTTACCCGAGCCCTCCTTTCCTACCCATCTAGGTGAACAAGAGTTTCGTTTGATGGAGAATCCTGTCGTCTCATCGAGATAAGTTCAAGCTTCTCGTCAAGTGATCGGCGTCAAGTCTCCACCAGAGAAGATCGATAGGTTGGTAGAAGCCTTGATCAAGAGAAGTAAGCAATCCTTGACGGATGCGATCACTGTAGCAGCCTCTGCAGCAATGACGAAGGAGAGAGAAGTCACGAAGGGAACCCTGTCCAACCGGAAAATCTCCTACTCACCCGCTAAGCAATCTCAGCAACAAATCTTTCATGAAGCTGCCCGATCAGTGCCAAACGTTCAAGACTCGGAGAAGATTTCTGAAGGAGTTCGTGAGAACGAGATTGTCCCCGCGTGGGTTTCTCCTCTGCGCACCTGTCGTCGTGAGATCCTTACGCCATCGGTGATCAAGTGGAGAAAATGATATCGCCATCATCCTCTTGAGCTGAGCTTTCAACCATTCAAGCTGTTAAGGCCCCCCCCCCCCTCCCCCTTTCTCTCTCTCTCCCTGCCAGCAGTTAGAGATTTTTATCCCTTCGTCCTCCTGGAATAAATCTCTACCATTTCAGATTTTACAGATTATTCAAGGGAGGCTTCAACATGGGTGTCTGAGAATATCATGCAATTGAGAAGGGCCCTTGGACTATCCTTTGATGGCTTTGAAATTGAAGTTCAGGCGTTGTTCACAGCGATAGAGAAGGAAAGAGGCACAGGGAATCGATCAAGCAAGAAAGCTGAAAGAGAATTAAGCAAGCTATCTTGGTCAATGTTGGAGAAAGGAGAGCAAAGCAAAGGGGTGCTGAGGAGCAGAATCAGTGCCATAAAAGGGAAAATGTGGTATCATGATCTACAAAATTCTATCATGGAATGTAAAAGGGTTAAATGCCCTTGAAAAGAAACTAGGGGTAAGGAGTGGAATAGAGATGTGTTTGGTAGAGTTGATAAGAAGCTGGAGGGTATTATGGCGAGATTAAAAGAGTTAGAAAAATCTGAAGAGGAAGGGACCCTGACGCTTGATGATTGGAAGGAGATGGGAAGTTTGAAGTTGGACTTCAAGAAGGCTGCATCATTATTGGAGATCAGTTGGAGGCAGAAATCAAGGGCTTTATGGCTGAAGTCTGGTGATAAAAATACAGGTTTTTTCCATAGGATGGCCTTAGCTAGAGGGAGAGCTAATTCCATTGACCACTTGGAGGTGGATGGGTCCCTATTGCTTGAGCAAGATGAAATTAAGAAGGCGGCAGCAGCTTACTTTGAAGACCTTTTCATAGAGAAAGTTCATGTTAGACCTCTGTTGGATGGTATGGAGTTTGACTTGATTTCAGATTATCACAGGGATAAGTTGGAAAGGCAATTGGGGGAAGAAGAGGTGTTGGAGGTTATCAAGGAGTTGGACGGTGATAAGGCCCCGAGGCCGGATGGGTTTACAATCAAATTCTACAAGCTTTGTTGGGGCCATATCCGGGCGGATTTCATGAGAGCAGTTCAAGAATTTTTTAATTCATCTCATTTTGAAAGGAGTTTGAATGCCACTTTTATTTCCCTCATTCCTAAGAAGGAAGGTGCGGCATCATTGAGAGATTATCGGCCCATTAGTTTGGTGGGGAGTTTCTATAAAATCATTTCTAAAGTTCTTGCTAAAAGATTGAGGGAGGTGCTTCCGGATGTTATTTCTCCTTATCAAAATGCATTTATAGGGGGGAGGCAAATTTTGGACGGTGTTTTGATTGTTAGTGAATGTGTGGACTCCATTCAAAGGGAGGGTCTTAATGGGATTCTTTGCAAGTTGGATATTGAGAAGGCGTACGATCATGTGAATTGGAAGTTTTTATGGTACATTTTGAGGAGAATGGGATTCGGGGCCAAATGGAGATCTTGGATGGAAACCTGCGTCTCTTCAGCATCTTTCTCTGTTTTGGTTAATGGAGTGGCGGCTGGTTTCTTTCGGTCATCTCGGGGTCTAAGACAAGGGGATCCCCTTTCCCCCTTACTCTTCTTGCTGGTTATGGAAGCTCTCAGTCGTTTGGTTGCTAGGGCGGAAAATATGGGGCTTATTGAAGGGGTGAAGGTGGGAGGAGGCTCTTTATCCATCTCTCATTTACTTTTTGCAAATGACGCTATGCTTTTTTGCAAGGCGCAAGCCTCTCAACTTCTTGTAGTGAGATCTATCCTGAATTGCTTTGAAGCGCTATCGGGTTTGAGAGTGAATTTTCAGAAAAGCGAGCTTTTTGATGTTGGAGAAAGTGGAAATTCCTCTATTTTCTATGGTCTCTTGGGGTGTCGCTTGGGGTCTTTTCCTACTTCTTATCTCGGAATTCCTATTGGGGCGTCTTTTAAATCCAAATTAATTTGGGAACCAACAATATCGAGGATGAAAAAGAAGTTGTCGGCGTGGAAGGGGAGTCTTTTATCGAAAGGGGGTAAGACAGTCTTGATCAAGAGTTCTTTATCTAACCACCCAACTTATATGCTCTCTGTTTTATTAGCTCCGATTTCAGTGCTGGAGGCCATTGAGAAGTTACAGAAGAACTTCTTATGGGCAGGAGGGGAGGAGTCCAATAATTATCATCTGGTTTCTTGGAAGGAGGTTTGTAACCCAAAGGAGGATGGTGGCTTGGGTATAAGGAATCTGCGGCTTTTTAATAGAGCCCTTTTGGCGAAGTGGTGTTGGCGGTTTGGCCAGGAGGTAAATAATCTTTGGAGGAAATTAATTGTTGTTAAGTATGGCTATGATGAGACAAGGTGGCTTCCTGACCAGGTGAATGGGAGAATTGGTTGCAGCTTATGGAGGCCCATATGCAGATTATCTCCCCTGGTTGAGGCAGGAGTGAAGTTTCAGGTGGGGAGGGGAGATAGGATTAAGTTTTGGTCGGATCCTTGGTGCTCTGGTGGAGCTCTCAAGGAGCAATTTTCTACGCTTTATAATATATCTTCAGCCCCTCATGCCTTTGTTGCAGACCTGTACTCCCAAGGAGTGGGAGGCATACAATGGAATTTGCAGTTCAGAAGAGGTATGTTTGATTGGGAATTGGAAGACTTGTCCCAGTTTCTGGAGTGCATCAATGGAAAGGATTTTGGTTCTCATCAAGACGTTATGAGATGGTCAAGGAGCAGTGATGGGGTTTTCTCTGTGAAGAGCCTGTATGGGTTTATTAGTAAGCGGAATCTTAATTTCAAGGTCCACAATCTGTTATGGCAACCTTTACTCCCATCAAAGGTAGGGTTCTTTATGTGGACAGCGGTGCTGGAGAAAATTTTGACTTTGGATAATCTGATGAAGAGAGGCTGGCAGCTTCCTAATAGATGTAGCCTTTGTAGAGCGGATGCGGAGTCAGTCAATCACCTCCTCATTCATTGCCCAATCACAAGTGGAGTTTGGAATGAGTTCTTAGCCAGGTTTGGTGTTGCTTGGGTCCAGCCTCAAGGTGTTTCTCAGCTTCTTTTATGTTGGAAGATCTCAAAAGGAGACTCTCCTTTCAAGGTCTTTTGGCGGTTAACACCGGGGGCAGTGATGTGGGCAGTTTGGAAGGAACGAAACAACAGGATTTTTGAGAATAAGGAAAGATCTCGGGATGCTCTTTTCAAATACTCTCTTAGTCTTATCCTTTATTGGGCGTCTGCTGTGGAATCTTGTAAGGGATTGAAATGTCATGATGTATTAATGTGTAAGGATTTCAATGATTTGTAAGGATGGGGAGGGGATGAGGGTATTGTACACCTTTGGTGTACAGCATTGTACTCTGTTTTCAACTTCTTTTTAATATATTTCTTCATTACCGATCAAAAAAAGAAACTAGGGGTAAGGACAAGTCTTCGCAGCTAGGATCTTGACATCATTATACTTCAGGAAACTAAACTCAGCAGTGTGAACAGTAAGGTGTTGGAGGATATAGAGGAAGGGATTTCAATGTCGTTTGATTTCCGAAAGAGAGGACTGGTGGAAAATATACGTCTCAAGCTATGAAAGATTTTTCTGCATTTGTAGATTAATATCAACTGATTGATGTCCCTCTCAAAGGCTCAAGATTCACTTGGTCAAGAAATCAACAATGCTCCACTCTCTCAAAATTAGATCAGTTTCTTGTGTCTTTAGAATGGGAAGAGTTATTTCCTAAGTTTGTTGCATCAACTTGGCCTAGAACACTATCATATCATTACACCATAATAGTATCAAGTGAAAACAAATTTTGGAAGGCGTCTCCTTTCAGATTTGAAAACATGTGGCTTCAAAAGCCCACCTTTATGCATCTAATCGGGGAGTGGTGGAAGGAGTTTGATTTTCAAGGATCTCATTCCTTTGTATTGGCTAAGAAATTAGGGGCTTTGAAGTCCAAGATTAAGGTATGGAATAGAGAAGTTCTTGGAAAGATTGACAAGAAACTTGAGGACATCTCTACCAAGTTGAAAGAGCTGGAAAGTTTGGAGGAGGAAGGAAGAATGCAATTCAATGAATAGGCTGAGAAGGAAAGGTTGAAGATTGATTATAAAATAGCAGCGGCGATGTTGAAAACAAGTTGGAGGCAGAAATCAAGAGCTTTATGGCTAAAGTTGGGTGACAAAAATACAAATTTTTTTCATAAAACGGCCAAAGCAAGGGGGAGAAAGAATTACATAGATCATTTGGAGGTGAATGGTTCCCTACTTCTTGAGGACAAGTAGATCAAAGAAGCTGCGGTTAATTTTTTACAAAGATCTTTTCCAAGAAAAGATCAAGGTGAGGCCTCTTTTGGAAGGATTGGAATTTGCTGCACCATCTAATGCCCAAAGATTTATGTTGGAGGATCAAATTTCTAGGGAGGAGGTTACGAAGTCTCTTAATGACATGGAGGGGGACAAGGCTCTGGGCCCAGAAGGATTACTTTAGAATTTTTCAAGAAGTGCTGGACTCATAAACGAGAAGATTTTATAAAGGCTGTCCACGAGTTTCATGAGTCAGCTTTTTTGGAAAAGAGCTTAAATGCCACATTTATAGCTCTTATTCCTAAGAAAGAAGGAGCGGCATCATTAAGAGATTACAGACAATAAGCTTAGTGGGGAGCTTCTATAAGATATTGGCGAAGGTTCTTTCAAATAGGTTGAGGATGGTTCTCCCTAACCTCATTTCTCAGTCTCAGAACACCTTTGTGGGTGGTAGGCAGATCTTGGATGCAGTCTTGTTAGCCAATGAGTGTGTAGACTCAATCAAACGAAGGGGAGAAGAGATGGTAATGTGCAAATTGGATCTCGAAAAGGCATACGATCACGTAAATTGGGATTTCTTGTCCTACCTCTTACGGCGAATGGGGTTTGGAAGCAAATGGTGCAAATGGGTACACATGTACATATCTTCAGCATCATTTTCAGTTCTTGTAAATGGAATGGCCGCGGGTTTTTTTAGATCATCTAGAGGTTTAAGGCAAGGAGATCCTCTATCACCATTATTGTTCTTAATTGTCATGAAGGCTTTAAGCCTTTTAATTGAAAGAGCGTCTTCTTGAGGCCTGATAGAGGGTGTTAGCTTTGGGGGTGGAAGACTATCCATAACTCATTTGCTCTTTGCTGATGATACCATAATTTTTTGCAAGGCTCAGGCTACCCAACTTTTGGTGATTAGATCTATTCTCACATGTTTTGAGGCTGTGTCAGGTTTGAAAGTGAATCTTTAGAAAAGAGAGATGTTCAATGTGGGAAACAACGAAATGGAGAATGAGTTATGTAATATTCTAGATTGCAGTTTGGGCGCTTTTCCAACTAAGTACCTTGGAGTTCCAATTGGAGCTCCTTTCAAGGCAAAAGTAGTTTGGGAACCATTGGTTACCCGTATGATGAGAAAACTAGCAACATGGAAAAGCAGATTTCTGTCCAAAGGAGGTAAGTTGATTCTCATCAAAAGTGCTATGTCCAATCTCCCCACATACTTACTCTCCTCCATGCTTGCCCTAATTTCCATTATAAGAAGGTTAGAGAAGATTCAAAGAGACTTCCTTTGGGCAAGTTGGGACAATGCCAATAAGTATCACCTTGTGGGATAGAATGATGCATGTAAAGACAAGAATGAGGGAGGTTTGGGTATACGAGATCTTCGTCTGTTCAACCGAACTCTTTTGGGAAAGTGGTGCTGGAGATTTGGACGCAAAACATCGTGGCTATGGAGAAACCTGATTGTCATTAAATATGGCTATGATCCAAATGTTTGGCTGCATTCTCTAGTGAATGGCACAGTCAGTTGCAGCTTATGGAAACCTATTAGTAGACTCTCTTTCTCTCTTTTACCTGGATTGAGATTTCAATTGGGAAAAGGGGATCATATCAGATTTTGGGAGGATTTATGGTGTGGTAATTCCCCGTTAAAGATGACTTTTCTAGACCTCTATAGCATATCTTCAGCGCCTCAAGCATACATTTCAGACCCTCATCCTCAAGACTCTAATGATACCACTTGGAATCTGCAATTCAGGTGTGGAATTTTGGATTGGGAGATGGATTCTCTTACTCACCTTATAGAGTGCATAAGTGGCTATCACCTGAACTCAAACCAAGATTGCATGAAATTGATTTGGAGCAAAAAGGGTGATTTTTCAGTAAAGAGTTTCTACACTCATATGCACAAGAAGGATAATTGTTTCAAGCTGTCCAAGATGCTTTGGAAATCTCTCTTACCCTCTAAGATAAGTTTCTTCTTATGGACCGCAACGTTGGGGAAGATATTAACTTTGGAAGAGAGGATGGCATTTACCTAATAGATGTGAACTGTGCAAGTCAAATATGGAATCAGTGAATCACTTGCTAATTCACTGTTCGGTAGCTCATGACATATGGACCGCAATGCTGTTAAGATTCGGAGTTGCATGGGTACAACCTAAAGACTTAGATATGGTCCTTTCTTCATGGGGAAAGTGTTCGGGATCTTCTCGCATTCAAGTAATGCGGGGCTTAACACTGGCTGCTATTACATGAGCTCTGTGGCATAAGAGGAACAACAGAATTTTCAATGATAGATCAAGACCTTCAAGGGTTTTAATCCAGTCAGTGCTAAAATGCATTTTCTTTTGGGCATCCTTTAATGCCTCTTGTATTGGATTGGACATTCAGGATGTTTTCGTATGTGAGAATTTTCAGGACCTGTAGGTACTTAAAACTATTATCTACTGTATACTATTGGTGTACATGTACCACCTTTCTCTTATCTTAGTATAATCTTTTTATTACCGATCCAAAAAAAAAAGTGTGAAAAGAGTGTTCTACTTAAATTAGAATCCATGTCTCTGTAAGTGACCCAACCAAACCTCACACTCACTAAAACTAGGCCAAACCATAGGATTAGAGCTACTTATCTTAAGTGGAGGGGGTGCTTCTATGTTATCTTAAGTGTGACAAGAGTGTTCTACTTAAATTAGAATCCATGTCTCTGTAAGTGACCCAACCAAACCTCACACTCGCTAAAACTGGGCCTTTCTACAACCCATCATTTCAGATAAATGCGCTAACATTCAATTGTAAAAATGTTTTAGGATCTATGTCTCAAGATTGCGAAAGAAGGTTCACATAGGTTGCTAACTTGAAGCATCCCAAATTAAAAACCGATAATGAACAAGGCTATCAAAATGAAAATAAAATCTATAGAGTTATGGCGGTCCTTACTCTTTTCCTAACACATTCTCTTTAATTAACAATAAAAAAGAAACTCAAGCCATCAACGTCCTAAATCTGTCCCCGCTGACTAATCTCTTATTTTCTTTCCATCAAAACTTTCCACAGGTACACCAACAAAAAACAATCAGCTAAAGGTGAAAAATATACCACCATGATACTTTTCTAAATATTTCCAGGTTTTGATGCCACCAAACACAATTCAAGATGGTCAATTTTAAGCAAATCCACTCAATTGAAAAAGAATAAAGGAAAAAAACGAACTCTAACAACAACTGAAAATAGAGACAAATTGACTATCAAACCACAAAAATGTAATTTTGTAAACAAGAAAAAAAGTAAATAAATGATCGTATCACGAACATGGAGGCACGTGCATAGAGATTTAAGCCATAATAGCACAGAAATCAAAGTTGGAAACAAATGAATTTGAATTAATTATATAAATACATGAAACAACAGAGAATAAAGCGCACATCAATAAAGCAGAAGGATACAACATGATAAAACAAAGCTAGAAATAAAATTCACCTCAAAGGGAGCAAGGGAAGTATCTCCATTCAAATTAAAGATCGATATTCCCATGACCAATCTGAACAACGGCTCAGCTGCACCATAAGCAGCCAACAGACCCAGCATATAGTTATAGTAACTAGATTTCAAGCAGAACCTCTGGACTTTAGAATCCTTTATCGTCCTCCATAGTCGATAAAAACACAAGCCCATAAGAGCCAAATGGGAAATAATAACGACCAGACTGTCAATCCCACATGGTGTATAAGCACCAAAAGCATTCTTGACTAATTTCGCCCATACCCCATTATACTCAGGCCGACAATACCAATCCAACGGCTTGAAAGCCATTTCTCAATCACCTCTTCACCAATTCTGTCCACTAAAACACATTACACACAAAAGAACTCCCTCTTTTTCTTCTAATACAGTTACAGGGTATTTGAGAAGTAAGATTTTGACTCAAATCATCAAAAACGATTTATTTCTTAATCCCCTCGCCTTCCCTGCAACAAAGAAAACTTACATTTAATTTAACAGAAAAATCTGCTTAAATTTGTTCAACTTCTACATAATTTGAAAATGTGTACAATCTCGCCAAATGAAAGTTCCTGAAGTTTGTTTTGCTCGAACAAACATTAATATAAATCCATTTCCAACACACCCCAATCCCAAACTCGAAGAAGACGAAATCAACAGAAATTAATAAATCTCAAGAGACAAAAAATAAAAAATATAACAAAACAAAACAACAAAAATCAGGTCGTGAAAAGATCTACAAAAAAAAAAAAAAAAAAAGAGGAGAGAGATAGCTACCATTAACTAGGAATTTTACAAGAAAATCCCAAGATTTCTGCAAATGAAATGCATGTCTTCAGACCGGAAAAACAAAAATATCCCAAAAAAACAAAAAAGAGTGAAAAGACTCCGAAAAGAAGGGAAGAAAAAGAAGGGGGCAAGAAGGGACCTGATTCGCAGTAAGAATATGAGAAGGAAATACAACTTCTCGTTTAAGCTCCGGTAAGAATCTATGATTCAGCCTCCTTTACAGTGTCTCGGGAAAAGGAGAAGCAGAACAAGTGGTGGTAGGCCTGGAGGCGGCATCAAGGCTTACGGAATCGAGGAAGTTAAAAAGTGAGTTGAAATCTCGTTTTGTTCTTCAGACTTCTTCACATAACACATTCTTGTTATAACATAAAACATGCAAGAGTTGCTTTCCTTTCATTCTATACGCATCCTAACTTACGATAGCAAGAACGAGTCTTAGTGTTGTTTTGCCCCGGGAAAGGTTTCAATTTAAAATGGAATGATATCATCTATAGTTGACCCGTATGAAGGTTCAACTGAATCCTATGGTTCCTCAATTAAAAAAAAAAAGTGAAACTTTTCACCGTCTGTCCTTGCTCTCTCCTGCTTTGAAAAGTGAAATATTACTTCACTTCTCTTTCTTTTCTTTTTTTTCTTTTTTTTTTTAGGTTGGGGCAACCAATAGATATAGTTGAACCCTATTACGGGTTCAACGGTAGATGATATCATTTTCATTTAAAATAACAATCTATATTATATTCTTTTTGTCGTTTTATTGGAGAGCAATCTATACTATATTCTATAAAGCCAACAACCTTGATTCTGACCAAGATTTCATCTCCAAACTACCCTCCACCTTAATCCATATTTACATAGATATCCCATAACTACCTGCACCCATCAACATGTCTTTGTGATGACTAACAAAACTAACACGCAAGTAAGTAAAAGTTAAAATATCTAAGTTGCCAGAAGCGCAGTAAGTGTGCTTTCCCATAGTATACCATAAGAGCAAATGGAAGAACCCTTTAGTTAGAACTATCAAGTGTTAATTTTGATTCTAAATCTATACTATATATATAACGCAAGGTGCCCCTTGGAATCGTGCCAACCAAAATGTGCAACTTTTCAAAACAGTCCTTACACATCATCATCAAACTTCATTAATGAAAGGGTATATTCATAGACAAGACTGCCTCAATTTTTTTAAGACTTAATAATCAGTTACAAAATCGTTTCCTCCCTGATTACTTCTTTCTTCATACGTGCAATATTGCACGTGCATCTAGCTAGTCTAATTGACAAAAAGATTGCAAGAGTTGCAAGCAAGAAAAGAACAAAAATGAAGAAAAAAAATAGAACTAACTCGCATAAAGAGCATCTTAGAAAAAAATTGGCTTT
Organism: Buxus sempervirens; assembly: GCA_947561395.2. Classification (NCBI taxonomy): domain Eukaryota; kingdom Viridiplantae; phylum Streptophyta; class Magnoliopsida; order Buxales; family Buxaceae; genus Buxus; species Buxus sempervirens. The sequence goes on along the minus strand of OX387191.1, from coordinate 27,767,437 downwards.
CTTTTCAATTCTAAGTGCATCATGTACATATCCAATAGATTATTTTGCTTTTATAGCATTGGAAACTAACTACAAACTAAATATATATTGAATGTGAGTAGAATAGTAAAATTGGATGTAAAAGTATTTTAGAAATGTTTACACCCTCCATAGACCGGCAATGAGTAAAGGCCACGTGGCATCTACATGGACTAATTCAACTAGATAGGCCACATTAGCATACACGTGGGCTCCACCATGAAACAACAACATTAACTAAGACGAAAGAAGTTATTTGTCAGGATCATGTAGAACGGTTGTATTACCCGAGCAAGATGGAACATTTGGCCAACTTCTAGTCGACATGGAGATCGTGCAGATAGGGGACGTTAAGCAACCGTCGGAGATTGGCTATAAAAGGCACAATGACGAAGAGCTCAAGGACAACTTTCACACAACCGCAACCGGTTATTATGATTATAACTTGATCATCCATGATCTCTATCCAGTCTCCTACATCCAAACTGTAGCAAGAAAGGATAATCTATGACCCCTTTCACTGCTTTCTGTCGCAGTGACACTTCAGGATACTACTTACTCCGAGTGAAGTAAAGACCCTGCCACCGGCAAGGAGGTTGCGGCCGCCCTTGACTCCTAGTCCTGTACTCCGATCATAGCTACAGGGTTACAAGCAGCCGGTCCTGAAACCATTTTTGGTCAAGCTAGATGATTGCTGAAACATTGTTTAAGTAGTACTCCTGGGTGAACCCCCCAAATTAACTTTGTTAGCAGCCACCCCCTACCTCCTTTCCTTATACTTCGATCACGGCTATAAGGTCAGGAGAAGCCAGTCCTGCCAACCCAGTTGGTTTTCTTTGGTTTTATTTCCTTTTGAGTTATTAAGGATTTTTTGTAATCAACAGTTGCATTTCTGGTGACCGATATCTGAATAAAAGTACTTTCTTATTGTTTACTGCCGCTTTCAAACACGAACAAGAACCTAAACGAAGACCAAACCCCTTGTCTTCATTCTATCGTCTGATCAATTTTATTACAGGTGACTTGTAGTACGGCTAGACCGACGTCGGTTTAGATCCGAAACAAGTGCCCGAGGTCAGGATCCGACCCAAATCATCGTATCGAAAGATACAGGCATGCCCGCACAAAGACACATCATCCGCATGGCCACGTGTCGAGCCCGGACCAATTTGGGACCAACATCATTTTTTGGCATGCCCCGTGGGACCCATAGTCTTTGAAATAGCAGTAATGGCAGGGAGGAGTACTTGGCATGCTGACAATATGATGCCAGAGGAACCTACTGAACAACAGGTAAATCCTACCCTCGTACCAGAAATTCCGGCTAAAGGACCTTCAAATCCGCAATCGGAACCTAATGAACATCTGATTTAGGTCATACAGGGCCTCAGCCAACAAATTGCAAGGTTTGGCCAAGGACTTAATAAGATTTCCACCGATAACGGTAGAATTTTAGCGGCGTTACATGAGGGATTTTCAACAATAGCCAGACTGGCTTTAGTGGCTGAACGAGCTGAATCGGCCGCCTCTAGCCCAAATGCTCAGGGAAGACCAATTATTATGGATCAACAACCACCCGAAAACCCGGGGGACAACGGACAAAATAGGATGGCCGACAATAATGCCGTTAGAAAAGAAATTCCTCCTGCTGTCCCAGCTCCTGTTAATGTGCCTCCTCCAAAGGTACACTTAGGGCCGGGGGGGGGGGGGGGGGGGGGGGGCGGCGGCAACAGGAAATGCATGAAAATCATAGGGAAGAGATGGGCCTGAGAAATATGGCCATAAAATGAAACTATATCCAAAACTTAGTTCAGGAAATAGTCGGAGATCCCTATCACCGATGGATGACAAGGCTGGTCTACCGGAAACCATACCTGGCTTGGATAGACCACCAATTTGAGTTTCCTAGGGGATATCAAATCCCAGAATTCACCCTATTCTTAGGGGAAGATCAACAGTTCACTATAGAGCACGTTGGTCGTTTCACAGTACAATGCGGGGAGGCTTCCAGCAATGACTTCCTTAAATTACGGTTGTTTGGGAATTCGTTAACCAGACAAGCCTTTACTTGGTTCATTACGTTTCCAGCTAATTCCGTTGTGAATTGGGCAACGATGGAGGAAAATTTCCACTCCCAATTTTATCGAACGGAGCCCGAAGTGACCATGGTTGATCTTGCTCGGCTAAGACAACAATCAAGGGAATCGATCGATAAGTACATTGCACGATTCAAGCGTCTAAAGAACAAATGCCGAATTCTCTTACCCAAATTGGAATTTGGCCTTGAACGGATTATACTTTGAACTTCGAAAGAAGTTTGAAGGCGAACAATTGGAGGACTTGTTCGAATTATTGGCTAGAGCCACCAAATATGAATGGCTCTTACAGGAGTATAGGGAAAAGAAAGCTTCATCCTATGGTTCATATTACAAAAACCCTAACTTTGAGTTAGAGACTGTAGAGGCCATTGGAAAACAACCAATGACTTACCCAATTTTGCTCTGAAAATCTAAGGATGCCGGAGAGCCAAAGGCTATGAACACCTTCAACCAAAATTACTCATTTGATATAAATCGAATGGTAGAGATATTTGATTATCTTTTGAAAAATGGTTTTTTCCGGTTGACTAAAGACCATCCATTTGTCCCACCCAACGTGGTGGCTAAGGGCAAATATTGTAAATGGCATGGACTAAAAACTCACGAAACTAACAAATGCACCGTGTTACAAAATGTGATACAGGAAAACATTGACAAAGGCCTCTTGAAGTTTTTAGAACTAGAAGAGGAGCAAATGCAGGAGGACACACAGCCGTTCCCAAAGAACGTGTCGGTCAATATGGTGTCTATAGGATTGCCAAAAAGAACCCCTGCAAGGAACATTGATTTGAACGGGCTTCCTTCTAAAGAAGTCAAGGACTAGCCACCACCACGTTTTCAACCCAATCTGCGACCAAGAGATTATTGGCGATACCCGGTTAATGAAGGCCGAGCTTGGCACAATTAAAGGCGTGACGTGATTTGGGGAGAATGGTGGCACAAGCCAAGACCGTTTCGTGGTATTGATGCATAGATTAAAGGAAAACAGAAGCCGTTAGAAAGTTCGGCTTCATCCCTTTTTTCATCTACAAAGGTCACAGATGCTAATGGATCGAGAGCAACTTTAAAATCCTCCGAGGATGCTTTCTTGGGTTTAAGGTTGGCACCCAAACCATTGCCAAAAGAAGAAAAGGCATCAGAGATTCTCTGTAGTGAATGCAAGCAAAGGATATCATCTAATCCTCGCCACCTGCAAGTTGGCAAAGGAAAATCCTTATCATTATGCTAGCAAGCACAAAACTGGGGGGCAAGAAGGCAACCCGACTTTTCACCAATGATCCAGAGTTCTAGCTAGTTGCCAAACAGAATGACGTCTACAGATAAGACAAATTGGAAGGGATCTTTTATAACTTATGAAAAAGAAATGATGGTAAAGGGGAATAGCCCCAGGATGGTAAAACCTTCTCTTATTAAAACGGGCCATTGGAGAAGACTAACACATCCCAAATTTCCTTCTTATTCACAGGAATAAGTCGTAGCCATGACAAGAACTCAAAAGAGGCGATGGCAGCGACAGCAAGCTAGGTGGCAACACGAGCAGGTATTCTCGGGCCTACAAATATTCTCGGTTCATAGCCAAGAAATCTACTCTTGAACCACTGAAAATCAAGAAGAGTCCGCCACACAAGACACCTTCTGTATCGGAGATAATACTGGATCCCGCTCCTAACAGAGCATCCCCGACAACCGAGAATTCTATTTCTGAAGAAGATTTGGTCAATAGTTTTGTAGGAGGGGATGAGGAGCAGTTGTTGATAGACCAAATGCTGGTAGAATACAGCAAAACATAAACACCGTCAATGGAAGGGGGACCGGAGGAAATGATGTCGGAGCCCCTGGAAACTAAGGAATACGATCCACCAAAAACTCTAATATCAACGAGTGATGGTGCTTCGCTGCCGGAAATTTGTTTCGAACGAATGCCTCCAATTCCACTCGATTGTCACATGGTTTTTACCTTACCAATGACATTTGGAGTGAACATGGAGCTACCAAGGTTAGAAGAGGTAAGCGAGGAAGGGGACCCTGTAGCACTATACATGGTTGATCCAGACCAGCTCGAATCCACCGGAGAAAACCAAGGACCGACCACTAACGAACAAGTCCGCCCAGTTGAAAAGGTAAGTTTCACTAAACCAACGAAAGCTATGACCCGACATTTGAAGCCTTTATTTATAAAGGTCACATGAATGGAATTCTTGTGAATAGGGTTTTGATAGACAATGGGGTAGCGGTTAATTTCATACCGATCAGCACCATGAAAAGATTGGAAAAGAATTTCCAGGATTTAATTCATTCAGATGTAACTGTCACTAACTTTGCAGGTGGAGTTACAGGAACAAGAGGAATCTTCCCGATTGAACTAACAGTCGGGACGCGGCAATCTCTCACGGCTTTCTTTGTCATCGAATCGTTCGCTGGATACAATGCGTTGTTGGGTAGAGATTGGATCCATTCGAATGGATGTGTACCATAGTCTCTACATCAATCATTGTTCTTTTGGAAAGACGATGACGTAGAAGAGATTAAAGTCGATAGCCTGCCTTTCGCCGTGGATTCCAATGCCGCACATGCTTCTCTTTATGGGGAAGGAATATGACCCATATCTTTTGTGGGTTATGATAAGAATGGTCAGTCGATTGATTTAATTTTGGCGGAACAAGACATTACCCAACAACGACCGGTAGAACAAGAACCGACCGAAGTTGCTGAATTAAGAGAGTTGCCACATGATGGTTGACTATCAAGAGTCATTGGAAATGGCGAAAGCCATCATAAGGAAGATAGCGGCTTATATACGGGAATTAAAGATATTGGAGCTACAACGAGAGTTTGAGCCGCCGAAGAATGTTAAGGTAACGGCAAGTTATGCCGAATTCGTCAACGAACAAGATGACAGAACAGTAAAGAATCAGGATGAAATGACTTTCTCCGATCTACAAGCAACACCAGCCAAGCTAGAAGACTTGAAAATTGATACTCAAGACCCATTAGAAGATATCAACTTAGGGACAAAAAAGGAGCGGAGGCCTTTGTATATAAGTCAATTACTGCCACCGAATGCTAAAAAAAAGATGAAGCAATTACTAACCGAATACTCGGATTGTTTCACTTGGAATTATCATGAGATGCCGGGATTAAATCGGAAAATTGTAGAACATCGGCTCCCCATCAAACTTGGATACAAGCCATTCAAGCAACTCCCACAAGGATGTCTGATGATGTAATTAGTAAGGTTTAAATAGAAATAAAACAGCTTTTAGCGGCTGGGTTTATCAAGCCTATTCTGTATACCGATTGGCTCTCTAATATTGTACCAGTTGTTAAAAAGAATGGCCAAATTCGGGTTTGCATAGATTTCCGAAATGTAAACCTTACAACTCCCAAAGATGAATATCCTATGCCGATAGCTGATTTGCTAGTCGACAACGCCTCCCGGCATTAATTTTTGTCTTTCATGGACGAACATTCTGGTTATAATCAAATCTTTATTGCGGATGAAGATGTATCAAAAACGGTGTTCCGATGTCCAGGGGCTTTAGGGACTTATTGTTGGGTAGTCATGCCTTTTGGATTAAAGAACGCCGGGGCAACGTACCAAAGGGGAATGAACTTGATTTTTCATGACATGATAGGCCAAATGCTGGAGGTATATATCGATGATGTGGTCGTAAAATCTCACAACGGGATTGACCATTTGCAACATTTAAGACAAGTGTTTGAGCGATTATGTAAGTACAATCTAAGGATGAACCCGTTGAAATGCGCCTTTGGTGTTACAGCTGGGACTTTTTTGGGTTTTCTTATTCATCAAAGGGGGATAGAAGTTGACAAAAACAAAGCAAGAACGGTCATAGAGGCAAAACCTCTGGCCGATAAAAGACAGTTACAGTGATTGCTCGGCCAAGTGAACTTTTTAAGGAGGTTTATTTCAAACTTGGTAGGAAAAACTAAAGTGCTGTCTCCTTTGTTAAGACTAAAGGATACCAAAGAATTCATTTGGAATAATGAACATCAGGCCGCTTTTGATGAAATTAAACGATACTTGGCCAAACCACCCATGTTGGTACCTCTATCCAAAGACCATCCATTAAAGTTGTACATAGCGGCAACAGAGGATTCAATTGGAGTTTTACTAGCACAGGACAATGACCAAGGATTTGAGCAGGTGATATACTATCTTAGCCGCTTCTTAAGTCCTGTGGAGGAAAGATATACCAGTTTAGAGAAGCTCTATCTCACATTATACTATGCAGCCACCAAACATCGTCATTACCTTCTTCCGGTAAAAGAAGTTTACGTCATTGCAACTACAAATGTGGTCAATTACATGCTGACATGCCTAACAGTAAGTGGCTGGCTCAGTAAGTGGACATTGGCTTTAATTGAATTTGATTTTAAGTATGTAATGCCCCAAACCCGGGTCAATGCAAACCGGCACCTGACCCGAATCCGATTAGCTACTGTAACAACCCGAATCCAATTCAACAATCAAATACGAGGTGCTACTAGGCCCATATAAATATAATCATCAACAATAACCAGACTGAACTTTTAAATAAACCATTCATCATTAACTATCAGAGTGCGGAAAAAAATGTGCGGGAAGTGTAACCGAACATCATCATAAACATAAAATATAACCATCCAATCCAAATAAATCAAGTCTGGTATCAATGGGTACTAAAGCTCTCAATTCCTCAGATACATCAAAACCAAATAATCAAAAATAATATGTCAATTAGATTCATATAATCCTCTCTCCTCAACCTCAACTCAAGTCTGGGTAATAGTACTCCTCTGGTAAAAAGTCAGCAAGATCACCTGGACATCACCACTATGATCCCCCTCTCATGTATCAAATGAAAAATAAGATAAAAAGGTAGCGTGAGATAAGAATATCTCAGTAGGCAACACATATATGCTATAAACAATTCATATGTATATATGAAAATAAACATTCATGCACGATTAAGCAATCATGGCTAAGCAGGCTCGAATAAATATTCATAACGAACTTGAAATACAAATCAACAATTAAATCATTTCTAAGTATTGGAGAATGGTAGCATTTCTAGTAAGAACCAAGATTCAGAATTTTAACAGCATAATCCAAATGATACAGACCACTCCGGATCCAAATAAAACTGGGATGTACTAAACAGTCACATCCAACCACAATGTGTCATAGGCATGCTTCCCACATGATACAAATAATAATAACCACTGTTCATGATTTCAATGTCATTGTAGGACTAAAAGAAATATAAACCTTTGAGATGACTCTTGACCAAATGCTCTACCATCGTACGGCTTAGGGGCAATGCTACTAATGATACTCAAACCCGAGACATCTCTTTAGATAAAAGTCGTAGTCAACGACTTATTGCACACGACTCAACAAAGTTGGCATGAACCACCAGCATACAGCACCGAAATCAATACATGGAGATGGCCGTTAATCCACGTGTACAGGTATCACCAGCGAGGCTCGAAATGACCCTACAGACACAGGACCCTCTAGTGCAACCAAACTTGCAAAGGAAACGCGCTCGCACAAGGGATTAACTTAACCCAAATGAAATATCCCTTAGCTATCTAGCTTAGTCTATGGATCCATAATCAGCTATGCCCACTAAACACCAAAGATCCCTAAGGACTCATCTTTATGTAAACAATAGTGCCTAGCGGCATATAAAGGGTAAATCTGAAATTTTGTTCAATATCAGGTTATCTGGTTGAAATTCTGATTTGGATATTCAGTATGTAGAAATCTGGTTAATACTGTATAATATAGTGTCTCATAATTAATTAACCCAATTTATAAAGTTTGTTTGTTATAAAACTTAGAATTTCTTATCATTTACAAATTTCGGCAACTAATATCCTAAAATAACTCCCTATTTATTTTCTGCAAAACAGAGTATTTTGGTAATTTATTTTGACTTAAAACAACTCAATTAATTAATAAAAGTTATTAAAATTTATTTGGTATTGAATTAAGAATTAAATTCTGAAAATTCGGAATTTTCTGTTATGGGCACTCAGGGGCGCTTAGGTGCTTAGGGGTAAGCGCCAGTTCAATTTTTCAACGCTAACCCTCTGTCTCTTCGTGGGGGTTGGAGGTCTAAACTTTAACACAAGCGCTAACCAATGCTTACGGGCGCTGACCTACCCGAGGTAGGCGCCCAAGCAAAAAGGGCAAAATAGCGTATAAAAATCCAGTTTTCTCAATTTTGATCGATTCTAACATACATATATGATCAAAATCAAACTATATTCATACAAATACATCTATAAAACATGCAAACACGAATTGAATAATCACGAAACACAAAACGAACGGCAAATGGTGCTACCTACCTCTGTTCGTGCGTTCCACTCTTTCTCCTCTGAACAGCAACTAACACAGAAGCCAAGCAATGCTCAGGAGATTAAAACTCAAGCTATTCTCTCTCTCCCTTCTTCTTCTTCTCTTCTTCTTCCTTCTTCTTCTTTTGGTCGTTCACAGTCGCTCTTCGGTCTTGCGGCTATTGAATACCAAACGAATACACAAAAGTATTCCAACCGTATGTGTTAGGGCTAATTCCATACTTATTTATATATACGATTCCACACAACGCACTTGCATCAAACTCAATACACAACACCCATTCATAACACAGCAAGATTAAAATATTAGATTTACCTCGATAACTCACGATCGGACGATCTGATTTGCGCCAGACTCCTAATCTCCACTAATAATAATATCATCTACAATTATAAATTATTTCCATCAATAAAAATCCTCAAGAATATTAATTATTATTTTATTTTATTATTTAGGAAAAATTCAGGGTTTTACACAGAAAGCTGTTAAATGACAGGCGTTGGCCGATTTCTTGGCCGATCAAACACTCGATATCCAGGAAAGTGAACCAGATATCCTGATTTTTCACGCCGGTTTCTTTTATTTAGAGTTTTAGCCATGGACTTTGAAGTTTGATGGATCCAAAACAAAATGGGCTTCTAGGATCGGTGTCATCGTAATCTCACCAACCGGAGAAAGACATGAATATGCATTTCAACTTGAAGACCAATCAACAAATAATCAAGCAGAGTTTGAGGCTCTGATTATTGGCCAAGAAATCTTATGGGAAATGGGTGTTCATGTCGTTACTATCATGGGGGATTCGCAGCTAGTTTTGAAACAAAAGGAGGGCCATTATAGTTGCATAGCAAAATGTTGATACATTTGCTAAAAAAGGCAAGGTTTTTGGCCGGACAATTCAATCGGGTGGAATTTGAATATCGGCCGAGGAACGAAAATTGTGAAGCGAATGAGCTTGCTTAAATTGCATCAGGCCTTAGGCTCTACAGCCCATCTCGAACGATGATAGTGCAATCTTTGCCGTCCACCAGAAAGAGATATTTGTTAACAGATTCCTGTGCATGTTTCAATCAAACAATACAGTTAGATTGGAGGAAAGAGATATAGGATTATCTCCGAGATCCTACTAAAAAGGTAAGTAAGGCAGTTAAAAGAAGAGCTGTTGCTTATTTCATTTTTGGCGATGAACTATACAGAAAGGGTTTCGATGATATACCCCTACGATGTGTAAGTCACTCAGAGGCAATGTTAGTCATGGCCGAAATACATGAGGGCATATGCGGCGCACATCAAGCTGGTATCAAAATGCGATGGATGTTACACCGGCATGGTTATTATTGGCCGACCATTGTGAAAGACTGCCAAGCATTTGCAGCCGGCTGTCAAGAATGTCAAAAACATGGATCGGTTCAGAGGGTGCCGTCCATCAATTTACAACCAATAATCAAGTCAGGGCCTTTCCAAGGATGGGCAATGGATTTGATAGGAAAGGTATATCCTCCCTCATCCAAGTTACACAATTTTATCATAGTTGATACCGATTATTTCACCAAATGGGTTGAGGCTAAACCTTTGAAAAAGGTGGAACAATTGGATGTGATTGAATTCATCAGAGAACAAATCATTCATAAGTATGGTATCCCGGAAACCATTACAATGGATTCCGGCACTGTTTTCGTTGGAAAAGCAATGACCGAGTTTGCCAAAAAATATGGCATAAGAATGATCCAGTCAACCCCTTATTATGCTCAGGCAAATGGCCAAGCCGAGGCAACTGATAAGGTGTAACGCCCCGAACCCGGGTCAGTGCAAACCGGCACCCGACCCGAACCCGGTTCGCTACTGTAACAACCCGAATTTAGTTCAACAACCAAATCCGAGGTGTTACTGGCCCATATCAATTACAACATCAATAACATACCAGACCAAAGAAAGTAAATCCAATCCATATATTAAACTATCAGAGTTGCTGAAACAAGTATGTGCGGAAGTGTAGATTAAAATCATCAAACAAGCATGAAGCTTGACCATCAATCAATAGTATCAAAGTCTGGTAGAATGAACTGGTTGCTAACTCTCTCTTGTCTCTCTCATACATCAAATCCAATTAATGATAATAAACCAATTAAAAATGCTAAGTCTATAACATCAATCCACCTCAGACAAGATCTGGATAATAATAATCCTCCGGCGAATACTCGGCTATCTCTCCCTGGAAGTCTAAAAGATCCCCCTCTCGCGTATCAGCTGAAAAAAATGGAATAGAAGTAGGGTGAGATACGAATATCTCAGTAGGTAACACATGCATGATTAAACAGTTAATATACGGAAAGTAACAGTTCATGCACGATAAAGCAACATCGATAAATCAGGCTCGCATAATCATTTATACTATTCATGAACACAAAACAGTTTGATAAACAGTTCTAGAAATGATTTTCAGCAAGTTTTAATATAAGATCTCAATAGACAAATCAATAGCATAATCCATGCAATGCCAGGATGTACTAAGCAGTCACATCCAACCAATATCCCAATCACATGCATCCCGCACGTGCACAACAGTAATCATATCAAGTGTTATGTTTTCAGTGTCATTGTAGGACTCACAAAGTTAGATAAACCTTTTGAGATGATTCTCAACCAATTGCTATACCACCGTGCGACTTAGGAGCGATGCTACTAATGATACTCAAGCCCCATGCAGCGCAGCTTAGACAAGAGCCGTAGTCACCGACTTATTGCACACGTACCCATCAAAGTTGGTATGTACCACCAGCATGCAGCACCAGAATCAATACATGGAGGTGGTTGCTTATCCACATGTACAGGGAATCACCAGCGGCTCACCGAGGTGTCCCTCCAGACATAGGACCTTCCCAGACAAACTAACTTGCAAAGGAAGCGCGTCGCATATAGGAGTAACTCAACCCAAATGACATATCCCTCAGCTATCTAGCTACGACTATGGATCCATAACCAGCTATGCCCACTAGACTCCAAAATTCCCTAAAGTATCATATTTCTATAAGGGTTGGTGCCTAGCGGCATATAATGGTTATATCTGTACATTCACTTCATTATTCAGTCATTCGGATTATGAACTCTCTTTATAATGTCTTATGATTTATAGTGCCATTTAAAAGTGTTTAGATAGTCAAATGGTAGTTAGGCTTTTCCAAAATCACATTTCTCGTTTACCTTCAAAACTTGGCAACTAATGTCCTAAATATCTCCATAATTTGTTTTTCTGTAAAACAGGGATTTAGGTAATTTATTTTGGTCTTAAAGCACCTTAATTAATCATTAAAATTGTCTAAAAATAGTTTAGAATTGAATTAGGTTCGAAATTATGAAAAATTGGAAATTCTGCTGAGAACGCCTGGGATCGCTCAGGATCGCTCCGGGCGGTCATCAGTCGGCGGTAGTGCAATTTCGAGCGCCCACGGTCCGTCGTCCCGCGGTCCACGGCGTCCTCAAATATTTAACCAACGCCTAAGATCGCCGATGAGCGCCTCGCACAGTCGAGGTCGGCGGTCTCACCAAATCGAACAGAAACAGTTCTAAATCACGATTTTTCTCGTCTAAACTCATTCTAATGTATTTATAACATGCTTAGCTAACTAAATACAACTTTACATATCATATAAACATGCGTTTGCGATTAAACAGAGATAAATCCGAATTTAAAACCAAAACGGTGTCACCTACCTCTTGCACGAAGGTTCCTCTTCCTCACTTCTCTCAACCACGCTTCTTTATCACCCAGCAGCACTCTGGAAGATGAAGAACTCCAAAAACCCAAGCTTTTCTTCTTCCCCTTCTTCTTCTTCTCCTTCGGTCGCTTGTCGCTTGCGGCTGATCAATACGAGCGAAAATACACGCGTATAAAATTAGGTTATTAAACTAATACTTATACTCACTTATCCCATGTGTCTCACCTATACCAAATTCCATACACATGCCCAATCAGAATACATACCTTGATATCTCATGATCGGACGGTCAGATCTGCGTCTAATTCTGGATCTCCGCTAAGTTGATCACCCCCTACAATATTAAAATGCTTCTATCAATCATAACTCTGGGTAATATTATTTACTAATTTAATTTATTATTTAAGGGAAATTCGGGGTTTTACATAAGGTATTGAAAAATATTTTGAGGAAGATGATAGAAGATAAGCCAAGAAATTGGCATAAGCTTTTGTCAGAAGCCTTATGTGCATATCGAACTTCCTATAAGAACTCTATTGGAACAACTCCATTTGCCTTAACCTTCGGACATGAGGCAGTTATTCTGGTAGAAATCACAGTGAAGTCATTGAGAGTGGCTATCCAAAATATTTTTACACCCAAGGGATATTCAGAAGCCACGTTAGCAGAACTGGAAGACCTAAAGAAAATAAGAAGAATGACTCTAAATAGACAACTGGCTCTTAAACAAAGAATTGCCAGATCTTACAACCGACGGGTCAAACACAAGTCCTTTGCTCAGAGTGATTTAGTATGGAAGACACTCCTTCTGATCGCCAAAAAAGACTTTCCATATGGTAAATGGTCACCCACATGGGAAGGACATTTACGAATTAGCAAGGTAATGCCCGGGGGCATACCACGTGCAATCACTTGAAGGCCGAGAAGAAAAAGTCATTAACGGCCAGTTTTTGAAGCGGTATTATCCTACTCTATGGGAAAACCATGAAAATCATAACCAACAAGAGGAGAGTTCCAAATAAAACTGGACTCCCGATGACTCGGCATTTATATTGCCAGGAAAATGGCGATAGAAGAATCCCTAAAATGATATGCCACCAGTCGGACGACCCAGATGAAACTGAATAAAAGATTTGTCTTGCGATTCACGAGATCTCATTGGTATTTCATTAAGAGCACGGTCTATAAATACCCAAGCCAGTATTGGTCATCTTAGTCTTAAGTAGGATGAAAGAATCAGACTACGAAAGGAAGGAGATGTTGAAGGTAGCGGATGACCAACGGCTGACTACGATAGTCAAAATAACGTTCGAGAACAGACGAGCCAACCTAGCCGAAGATTCACTGGGAATGGGCAGAATGGGAAAATGGCCTTTCTCTTCTTCGAGAAACGCTTCACGTTTTGTTGGCCCTATCTTGGTGATGCTTCACTGAGGTGGTTGGAGAGGGGAACACCCCTTCCCTTAGCCGATATTTACGCCAGGCAAACGCCTCCTCCTCTTCTTCTTCCTCTTTCTCCTCTCTCTCCCTCGCTCACGCCATCCGGGTGGTGTGGGGAGAAGAGGAAACCTAGGAGGTTCCCCAAAATCTTCTGGCCCAGGCTAGATTATCTGGCATTGGTTGTATAAAAGAGCCAAAAGGCTCATCTTTGGTTATATGAAAGACCAGTAATGAAATGGAATTACTATGATTTCAGTTTGTCTTAGTTTCTTGAGTTATGTCGAGCAATTTGTTATCAAAGTATGAATGGCGATCAAGTCATATTAGCAAAGCCTGCAAAATACCATTCAATAAAAATAAAAGTCGACCCACCGGCCAATAAAAGAAAAGTTTAATATGCTACCCATCTGACATAAATCAAGTTAATACTGACAATACGATATGGTGTTACGTAAAGTTTTTTCATCAAAGGTAAAAACTTACCCTTCAAATAACTTAAATCTAGCATGGTCACTCATGGCCTGCTACAACAAACACTCTGCCCTCGCCCGCTGTGCCTCCATTTCCTCCTTGTCTATCATCTGATGTCGTATCCCCGAACAGTTGGACGAGATCAGCCTGAGTTGAGTCCGGATTGAGTCCCTGGCAATATCCTCCCTGGTTTGTAACGGCCCTAATTTAGCAACGGTGGCTGAGGAAGGATCAGACTTCGCCAAAGTAACCTTCGCATAAGTAATATCGCGCAAGGTCTCCTTCAGAGTCATAAGATGACGTCGATGCCTGAAATCGGCGTACACTTCCCTTTTGAGCTCAGATTGCCTCGTTGACATAGAGCGGAGGATGTTTATTGCTTCTTTCAATCTCGGAATGGCACTGTAAAAATCAAACATGGAAAAAAGGTGCTCCAATTCCGCAAGTTCTCTGTCTGGTCTCGTTCCAATGGCCCGCCCGAGCAGGAGTCGTATCTCATTTACTTCAGAATCCAAAATGTGCTCAGGCTGACGAAGGACAAAAGACTGAAGTTGGTCTCGGCCATCAAAATCCAAAAGAAATCTGGAGCTAAGACCATTCCCAAATTCAGAGGATAAGAGTAGACGATCTACTTCCCTAAACCAGGTTCGGACAAAGCCAAAGCTGGTTTCAGGAAGATCACGACACTTTGCTGTTTGGGACGAGGGGTCTTCAGGCGGAGGCATGTATTCTTCGGTCGGAGACGATGGCCCATCGGAAGAAGAATCTAAAGGAACATCAATGGGGAGAGTGGAAGGACCGGCTTCATCAAAGTTGCAGTATGAGTCTTGAGGAATGGGAGTCATGTGCTCGGACACACCAAATGGAGGAATTACTGGGATAGCAGCAGGAGTGGCAATCTCTGCCAGAGGATGCGGTGGAGAAGCATCATAATCAAATGGGCTTGGAGGAACAGTGAAGGGGACAACGAACCACTGCTTACAGAACAAGCATAAGAACCATATAGAGGACGGGATAAATCGATATCTTCTTCCTCGGTTGATGAATCATTAGTAAGATTAATGTGCTCTCCAGGATGCTGAACCTGGAACCTCGTGCTCGAACGGGTGATATAAGCCCGACTCTTTGATGATTCACCAACTTCCATGGTCCTACTCTTCTTTTTCAAGAGCTCTTGAGAGGACGGTTAGTCTTAACCGCAGTAGCCGTCCGCTTCATTTTGCTCTTCAACTTTGGCTCCTTCTTCGACCGATGGCCGCTTGTGCCATCTGGAGTTCGTAAGTAAAATCAAAACAATGAGAACAGACTAAAATTAATCCAAAGTTGCTAAACATGGTTACTTGAAAACCGAGTCTCAAAAGAGAGAGGGAGGTTCTCTATACGTTGAGTGTCAAAATTTACTGGCCGAAAGACTTCAGTGGAAGATTCCAAGTCGTGGGAAACCAAACAAGAGTAAAACCAGAACCACCACAGCTAAAATGAACGTTTGACCAAAGCATGATGGCGAGCAGCAACATTGTTGAGTCTGGAGAAAAGATTATGGAATCAAGAAGTAACGGCAGCCAAGTATAGATTGCTAATAGCTGGCCTGGACCTGCTGGGAGGAGCATTGACAAACGAAAAGCGGATAACTGGGATACCTTGACCGTAACCCAGCTGCCGGCTGACAAAATGCGGCAGATATACCTCAAATCCTTTCTGAGAAATTGACGGGGTAGCCAGATGGTACAGGCCAAAAGGAATTTCCCAGGTAATGAGAAAGCTCACCATGGTACGGCGGAAAGTATCAAGAGAGGCATGGGTGGACTCATAAAAAGGGGTACCGATACTGTCATCCAAAGAAAAACGGTAGAACAAAGGTAGACGTAGTTCTTGCATTTCTTCAAAGAACTGACGGAAAACATCGCTGAAAGAAAGACGGAGGGTTGTTGCTATAACCCAGAACAGTCCGGCATACTGAAGGTCAGGGCGAGGACAGTGTGCGGGCTCACAAAAGATGTTGGGAAAATATTCGTAAAACCAAAATTGTAGAAACCAAAACCAGAGTGGACCACTAGTAGCCACAAACCGGCCACTAGAAAGATTGTATAAACCTTGATAGACATGGCCAAGGAAGAAGGGGGCCAAAGCAAGACGACAACCCCAGGCAAGAGCTGCCGCAATACTGGCAAACTCTTTGACCATCTAGGTGGAAGGACCACAAAACATGAAGCGACACAAGAACATTAATAGAAAGGAAAAATGTTCCTGCGTGGTAGGTGGAGTATTAGGGTCCCTAATTCGTTCGGCATGGTAGAAGGTACCGAAAGCAGCACTAGCATGTGTGGTATCAAAAGACGCAGGAAGGGAGTCAGATAAATGATGGTCGACTTTGTTGCTGAGGACGGGAAGACCAGTAATGGAGCAGACATCAAGGACAGTAGGGGTCATGGGACCATGGTAAAAGGAGAACGTGTTGGAACTGTGACACCAAAAAAGAGTGGCTACCCCGAGCAGGATGGGGTTGAAGGGAATGTAAAAGGTAGAGTATAGAATCAACTCCGCAACGCCGAGGTTGATCCATTCATTCATATAATGGAGGCGTAGTATATCAACCCATTGGTTCCATTCCTCAGCTCGTTTGGGCCATGAACGAGGAAGAGTAGATAGAGGACTCCAGTTCACGGCCGTGTCCTCCGAAATCAGGTGAAAAGAACGGGACAATGAACTTGGAGCCGGTGAGTTCTCTAGAGGGGAACAAGGACCAAGAACGACACCCTAAACTCCTTCAAAAAATAGGTTCAAGTCATCGAAGTTTTCTTTTGCAATGGTTGATGAAAGGTAGGAAGCAGGAAGCAGTTGTAGGAAGGCGAAGGTAGAAGGAAACAAAGGAAGAAGAAAGGATGGCTTGAGGAAAAATTTAAAATCATTATCGTATCGGGAAAGATATAACCTAATTGATACGACGATTATCTTCCCGAGGAAGTCGATACGACGATTCGAGACTACGTCGATAAGATGTTTTGAAAATAAAGATCGGGCAGTTGAAAAGGAGAGACCAATTTGAAAAAGAAAACTTTCGCAAAAAAAGAAGGCCGACTTTATGAGTTGTGACATTTATTTCGATGGACATAAAAAATTATAAAAGTTACCAAATGCATTAACCATATTCAAAATGAAATGTTTTTGAAATCCGAATACAATTGATTAAAAGATTCCACGGAGGATCATTTCGCATCTGATATTCCGACTTGGAACAGCGCCAGGTCGCGATAGGACTTTGCTTCGGTTTCTAAACCACGAGCCGCCTCTTCACATTGGCGCACTTTTGTCGTCACCAGCCCTTCGTCAACCGAATTGGCGTGAAGGACTTCTTCACGCTGATGTAGTAGGTCCAATTTCTTATTTTGCAACATCTCAATTTGATGATCAATATCGGCAACACCATCATCGATTTTTGCCAACCGTCGCATCTTCTTAGAATATTGCTGTTCACAATTGTCCCAGTCATTTTTCAAATCTTTGATAAGCTAATACCTTGAAGACAAAGATTTGAATTTTTTGACTATCTCTTTAATATTAGCCGAACAACGGTCGAAAGACGCCTTTAAAGAATAAAAGTGGGAAGCTTGTGAAAACACCGTTTTTGCAGAAGTTGAAACTACAAAATTGTTCTGAATTGCTGTTGCCAATTCCATGACACGGTGAAGAGCAGCAGTTGAAACTCCAATTATTCCAGGATTTAACTGGTCAAGAATCTCAGACTGCATAGAATCAAGAGATGGGAAGTAGGTGAAGCATCAGGAGAAATAGATGGGAATTCAGTCCTGATCGTGGTCAGCAGACTATCCAAATAGGTGCAAGGATTACAGTTGGATGAAGAAAGCAATATGTCACTTGATACAGGCGCCAGAGGAACAAGTGAACTGGCATCCTCTATTTCATCTTCATCAGTTAAAAGTCTCACTTGTTCAGTATCTCCGTCAATTTCAGTCAAAGAATTGCCTGGGAGAATATCGGTCCCGGTAGAAACAACAAGGGGGGTCGCTCTAACGGCCGGAGAAACAGGGTGGGAACTCTCTCTCTCTCTCTTAAGTTCAATATCCACGGATTCAAATCCAGGGGGTAAAACAGGGGAAGAAGTTCTGACAGGAGAATCACCGGAAGACAAACAATAGGAGGATCGTCGAAAAATGGTGCAGAAGTATTTCCAGTGGAACTGTTAGGAGAACCTTCAGCAAGATCGGATGATTCTGGAGGAATGGTGGGGCCCATCTGATTGGATGAAAGGAGGTGAATGGTAGGAGCGGTACTAACAGGGACAATGTCCAAAACAGCTGGATCGAATTGCACCATAGAAGGTTCCATAGTACCGGTAGGTGGAGCAGCTAAATTTGAAGAACCTTTTCCCTGAGAGAAAGTAAGAAGTTAGAAGGTGGATAAAGAAAAGGAAAGAAATACAAGGCTCACCTCTTCTAATCAGGGGCGCTTCGAGGGAGGATTGGGGAGATGGCTACATAGTGTTGTTAGCATAACGTCATCCTCCGAATCCAATTCTTTACCCTCGAAAGAGGAGGCAACAGCTGGAACAATTACCACCGGTGGAGGAGCTTTTGACTTATCTGCCAGAGAAAAAACAACATTAAACCAAAAGACTCAGAATTAAGGAAAGTACAAATAGAAAACACACCTTTCTTAGTTGGTGCAGGGAAGGGCCGTAGAAGATCTAGCCGCTGTAGATATTCCCTTTCTTGATAACAGCAGATTTCTCTCCAAATAGAGCTCCACCATACTAAGAAGTCTAAGCGAGAATCGGAAATGGAGGGGAGATAGGGTAAGCAAAATGCGGCAGCCGCCTCAATATACAAAGCAGAAATGTGAGCAGCTTCATTTTTGGAAGTAGAATCCCGAACAATGGTGCTAGTATTGAGTGAAAGCAGCCGGTCGAAATCAAGGTTGGGTATCCCCTTAACACAATTGAATTGCCGGCTGACACAATTTGGCAGGTAAACTTTGAAACCTGGCCTTTTATTTGTGGCTGTCACATAGTAGTTTAAATTTTGTGCCAATAAGAAGTTGGCCCAGATTCAATGTTGCTTGTTTATTATTGGGTCAACCATGGAAAGGAAGCCGGGTGCATTCGCAGAGACTGTGAAAGGAGGCTCGGGGTAATGTTGGAGATTAAAAAAGAGATAAAAACACTCCAAGACAGAGCAATCAACAAGGTCACCATCCGAACATGCGTGACCGAAGAATTCGGAGCATAAAGGGGGATCAACAGGAGTAAATAACTGATTTGGGAAATACTCATATAACCAGAATTGAAGGAACCATAAAGGACCTTCGGAACTTTGGAAGTTACTCTGGACAAGCTTCTATAAGGAACGATACAAGATGGACAGAAAGTAGGGAGCAAGAGCAATTTGAGAATCACCCATGACAAGCTTGACTAATGGGGTATACTTCTTAGTAACCCCTTCGGCTTTGGAACAAAAAACGAAATTGTAGAAGAAATAGAGGAGAAAAAAGAAATGATCCCTATCTAGATTAGATCGGAACTGGGTGCAATCCTTAATATAGAACCGGTAGGAGGGACGAATTGTTTTCCCTTTAGAGTTCTTATCTTTCATGATTTGGATTTCCCCCGGCAGAAACTAAAACAATTCGAGATCAGACATACCATATCTGACCTCATGACCAATGGGAGAAAGACCGGTGATAAAACAAACATCCATCACAGTGGGGGTCATCGGCCCACATGGAAAATTGAAGGTATTGGTCTGGACATTCCAAAACAAACAAGCTGCATATAGCAAGTTTGGATGAATAGGAATGCTATGGCATGAGAACTGGATCATATCGTAAATACCTTTCTTCCGCCAGGTTTCTGAGAAAAGTCCTTTTAGACGATCAACCCAAGCCAACCATTCGGTGTGCACGGTCGGCTAGCTCCTGTTGGGGAAGCTTCGTCCAAGAGGTTTTCCATTGTTAAGAGGAAGAGGTCCCTTCATTTTTGTGTTCAAGACATCGAGAGAAGCATTGCGGGAGTCAAGGAAGGGGTTGACGACTATCGCGTGATTGTAGGGTTCGATCGGGGAATTGTAAGCAATAATGTTGCCCCCATGGAAAAGGAAGGGGAAAAAGAGGAACAGTTGAAAGAAAATGAAAGATTCAGAATTACCAGGGTTAACTTTAATAGACGGCTTCGGGGGATGAAGCTGAAGAGATCGCAATCATCTTGATCATGGGAAAGAGTGGTAAGAAGATAGCGAATCGACCGATTAGACAACGGACAAAATTTTTGAAAAAGTAATACTTACTCATCACACTAGAAGATGACGGCATAATAAAGCAAGTAGGGGCAATGTTTACACCCTCCATAGACCGGCAAATGAGTAAAGGCCACGTGGCATCTACATGGACTAATTCAACCAGATAGGCCACATCAGCATACACGTGGGCTCCACCACGAAACAACAAGATTAACTCAGACGAAAGAAGTTATTCGTCAGGATCATGTAGAACGGTTGTATTACTTGAACAAGATGGAATGTTTGGGCAAATTCCAGTCGACATGGAGATCGTGCAAATATGGGACGTTAAGCAACCGTCGGCGATTGGCTATAAAAGGCATAGTGATGAAGAGCTCAAGGACGACCTCCACGTAACTGCAATCGGTTATTATGATTATAACTCGATCATCTGTGATCTCTATCTAGTCTCCTACACCTAAACTGTAACAAGAAAGGATAATCTAGGACCCCTCTCACTTCTTTCTATTACAGTGACACTTCAAGCTACTACTTACTCCGAGTGAAGTAAAGACCTTGCTGTTAGCACCTGATTTTTGCACCCCCAAAAAATGAAGAAAATAAAAATTTCAATTAAAAAGTCAAATCCTGAGGGGGCCAAAATTTGACTTTTTGATCCAAGGATAATTGGCCATCAAACTTCCTCTCATTGAAAAGAGCATTTCGACACGGTTCTAGCGCAACTGAGTTTGCCAGAATCGGAGTCTGGATGAAGAAGTTATGAGCCGGTCAAACTTTTGGGGAAGTGAAAGTTGACTTTTTGCTCGACCCAATTCAGCTGCCAAACTTAATCCCAGCGGATAGTGTGTTCCGAGCTGATTCCAACGACACCAAATTTTCTGAAATCAGACATCAGACGGAAACGTTATGGGCAGTTGAAATTTCAAAGAAAGCTGCGCATGTGGCAAAACAGCAGCAAAAAACAGAATAAATGAATTAAATAAATGAAATAATCATTGAATAAAAATATCTTTATTTTTTAATAATATTTTAATAAAAGAATCTCGTTTTTATAATATAATAATCATAAAATCGGAATAAAATCTGTTTAAAAATCAAATTGGATAAAAATTTGAAATCCGAACATTTAAAAAACGTGCGCGCCCGTATTTGAAGTACAGGCGAGGCATGCCCGTATTTCAAATATGGGCGAGCTTTTAGAAGGGGACGCGTGTCGCTGTACGGCGGGACACGCGTCCCATACGGCCGATTTTGCGAGATTTGAAAATGTGCGTTTTTCGCCAGTATTTGAATTACGGACAAGGCACGCCCGTATTTGAATTACGGGAAGGCATGCCCGTACTTCAAATACGGGCACGAAAATTTTGGCTATAAATAGGGGGCCAGCCCCCCCATTTGTGCAAGCTAGTCCTCCTTGCTGGCTCCCCTCTTCTTCTTGGTTCTTTCCACGGCCAACCTCTGCCCAACTTCCATCTCTCCCAATACCTAACTCCGAAAATGCCCAAAATGCACTTAGGCTCTGCTTAAACCTTCCCTTTCATCCTTCAAGCATAGAAAAACCCAAAGAACCCCTTTCAAAACCCAATTCGGAAAATCAAAGGAGATGCGGAAGTGCTGCCAAAATCGCACAGAGAACTACCACACATCGAAAGTGAAAGGTAATATCAAAAGGAGTGCTTCTGGTAATGTATTGTTCAATATATATTAAAGTTGATTATTTCTAAGTAAACTTCATTTCCTTCTTATTCTATTATTTGTATTTCACCTGTTCACTCTTATTGTGCATGGTTTTGGGGCTCCCTATGATAAGAGGGAGCCCCCACATAAAGGAAGGAGAATAGCCAAAGCAAACTCAAGCAAACATTTGCATCATCTTGGTTATTTTAGGAGGGGTGTGTCCTCCTTGGAAATCTGTTTGTACCCTTAACTCACCCATCTCTTTCCCTTCTTAACGAATCCCACCATCATGTATGCCTAAAATCAACTAAGGTGAACATCGAAGACATGGGAGATCATCCCATTGCAAAAGACCAAGAAGAAGGAAATAGGCATTCTCGAAGCCAAAAGTATGGTTCATGAAATTTTGTAGCGGAGTCGGAATCCGGTGAAGAATGTTCGGACATCCCAAGAAGACCACGGAACTGATTCCGGTCGAAATTGGCACAAAAATGCAAGTTCGGATGAACACCGCATACTCAGAGCGGTCCAGGCGTGCCCGTAGTTAATCTACGGTCTGGCCTAAACCGTATTAAAATTACGGTTCTGACCAGACTGTGAATTAAATATGGTCACTCGATAAAGTAACTTAAAAGACCATTTTTTCGACCTGGTTGGACTTAATCCGACCCATTTTTGTATAATCTGAACCGATGGGGCTTCTTGAAATTTTCCAGGCCCATTTTGTGATTGTGGGCCCAACGAACCCACCAAGGCTTCGTGGGCCCTCCAATGGGGCCCACATCCCGTCTGGCCCAACCAAGGTCCATTTCGATAAATGGGCTAAAGGCCACTTGGTTAATTGCCCTTGGGCCAAATCCAAGCCCAATGGGCTCTAAAAAACTTCAACCCACTAACTTTGTGAATATAAATCAACCTTTAAACCAAATAGCCAAAATCCAATAAGGGTTACCCAAAAACCCGAATTGGGCCGTGGGCTTGACTTGAGCCCAACTTGGATTCCATTGGGCCTTCCAATAGGGCCCATACCAGACCCACTCCATTAAATAATAAAAAGATAAAATAAAATTAAAAGGGGACCCACGCCTTCAATGGTCTCCACTCAGACCAAATAAGTGTGCATGCTGGCCTAGGAAGGGTGAGAATTAAGTTGATTTAAGACCAAGGAGACCCACGGAACCTGTCAATCGACAGGGCGGGCTAGGGTGTCTTTGGACTTCCCTAGACGTAACCGAGAACTTGCTCAGATCTCTAATAAAGCCGCAGACCAGAATAATTAGGCCCGGATAGGTGCCCCTTTTGTGTCTGCCTGCACCTCTCAGGTAGTGGCGACTCCAAACCAGTCCCGAGGCGAGCATCACTTCACGTGCACCTCGTCGTGTGGCCCGAAATGGGGTGCGCACACCTGCCACCAGCAAGGAGGTTGCTTGCCCCTGAATCCTAGTCTTGTACTCCAATCACGGCTACAGGGTTACTAGCAGCGGGTCCCGAAACCATCTTTGGTCAAGCCAAGTCAGTGCCGAAACATTGGCTAAGTAGTACTCCTGGGTGAACCCCCCGAATTAACTTCGTTAACAGCCGCCCCCTACCTCCTTTCCTTATACTTCGATCACGGCTATAAGGTCAGGAGAGGCTGGTCCTGCCAACCTAGTTGGTTTTCTTTGGTTTTATTTCCTTTTGAGTTACGTAAGGACTTGTTGTAATCAACGGTTGCATTTCTGGCAACCGATATCTGAATAAAAGTACTTCCTTATTGTTTATTGCTGCTTTCAAACACGAACAAGAACCAAAACGAAGACCGAACCCCTTGTCTTCATTCTATTGTCTGATCAATTTTATTACGGGTGACTTGCAGTACGGCTAGACCAACGTCGGTTTAGATCTGGAACAGGTGCCCGGGGTCCGGATCCGACCCGAATCATCGTATTGAAAGATACTGGCATGCCCGCACAGAGACACATCATCCCCATGGCCACGTGTCGAGCCTGAATCAATTTGGGACCAACAAGAAAGCATAAGGGATACCTATGGAAACCAAGAATAAGTAAATAAGACTTTGTTATCAATAACAAGCAAAGTCAATCTCTGTGTCCTTGTTTATTGGAAGTAAGAAAGGTTAAACAAGTGTTAGTATATATGGCAATGCTTATGAAATCATGAAAGTAGTTATGAAGAAAAAAAAATTTAAGATTTGAATATAATTTTTTGTTCCGTTGACTTATATATATATATACAGTTTCGAAGCTTGCAAGATATGTAAGAAAAGGTTTTTTTAGTCTCTCAACGTCCGAACTTATGGTAATAGGAACAAGTTTTAGTGCCATTTTGCCATAAAAAAAGTTGTCAATTTACACTAGCTAGTGTCTATAAAGTCTTATTTTTCTTATATTTGATTTTATTAGGAGTCGTTTGCAAGAAGCATCCTTGTCTTAAGAAGTTTTCATTATATTGACTATAGGTTTGTCATTGTTTTGGCGAAGGAAAACTCTAACAATATTCCTTTAGCGCTTGCCTCATGTATCCAAGGAATTTTGGGATACAAATTACAAATAATGATTATCATGGACCATCAACTTGTGTGATGCCTCCGTGAGAACATAAGTTCGAGTATGAGTGTAATTACTTTGAAAAAAATGCCAAAGATTAGATCAATTGTCAATATTTGTATAATCTATGTATAGTTAAATTTAATGGTGGGTGAATGTTGAGATTTCATATTTGAGCCCTTTGATATAGATCGTTGCGCCTTAACCTATCAGCTTAAGCATTTAGGTACAACGGTTGTTTAACATGGTATAAGAGCCGTGGGTCTTGTGTTGAACTCTCGTGGGTGAGTTTGCCTTGACATTTTATTTGTATCCAGGGTGTAATCCTCCCCGGGTATATGTTCTCGTGTGAAGTCGCACTATTTGTATAGAAGGTGTATGTGACCTTTGATGTATTTGGGCAACGGTTCTTTACCATGGTATCGTAGTGGGAGGTCTTCTGTTCAACTCCAGGGGTGAGTTTGCCTTGGCATTTATTTGTATCTAGGGTGTATGTACCCTATATTTGTCTTCCCCATGTATGTTCTTGACATACATAGTTGCGCCTTCATATAACATTTTACCATGGTATCAGAGTGGGAGAGGTCTTTTGTTCAACTCTAGGGGTGAGTTTGCCTTGGCATTTATTTTTATCCAGGGTATATGTGCCCTATATTTGTCTTCCCATGCATGTTCTTGACATACATAGTTGTGCCTTCAAAAAAAAAAAAAAGAGCCTTCATACAACAGTTATTCAATAATGAATTGGATCGCATTGATGGCTATGGGATTCTAATATGGACAATATGCATGATTGATTTGCGCAAAATGGGCAAGGCAAGGGTGCAAAACACATTTTTGAGACGTGGCATCCATTTAAGAAAATCTGGTAACATACTATAAGGACCACAGTTAGACCTCTAACTTTGATCTAATCCAATTATCGATTCGATCAGAAGTCTATACAAAAAATCAGATCTTTACCAGTGGCCAGAAAACCGCTGGTAAAAGTATAGCGGCACTTTATTCAAGCGCCAATAGAAGATGCATCGGAGATTCTTTTAACGGCGCTTGTCATAGTGCGCTGTTGATATTTTAGCTTTAAATGGCGCTTCACAGCCGCCCCCAATAGATTTATTTTATTAAAAATATATATATTTTGCCCCCAGCCCTTGCCTCCATGCACATGCCCTGCCCCGCCCCGCCCCCTTCTTTGTCACCCCAAATTGAAAACAAAACTCTACAAGCACAATACTTTATTATTAGAGTAAATTGCACTTACCTCGCTTCTAGTTTATGACAATTGCAGATACCTCCCTTGAGGTTTCTGAAATGACACTTACCTCCCTTATCTTTTAATTGTCTATTTCATATCCTTCCCTTTTATACAAATTTTATTAAAATCTGAATATGTTTTTGACAAATTTACCCTTCTTTAAATACTAAAAGTATAAGATTTTGAGATTTTTATAATAAAAGTAATTTCTTATAAGCTTAAAAATCTATTTAAAAAATCATGGATGCTTTTATTATTTTAAAATTTAAAATTTTCTTAAATTAAATAAATAATTGATAAAGGGTAAAATAGTCAAATTGCATTTTACAAGTCTAACAAGGGAGGTAAATGTCATTTCAGAAACCTTAAGGGAGGTATCTGCAATTGTCAGAAACCATAAGGGAGGTAAGTGTAATTTACTCTTATTATTAAGAAATAGTAAATGCTTCTATTTTGCAAACTTAAAACCTTTTATTGGAACAAATTTACAGTACTGCCATTTTCCCACTTGCTATTTGCTAAAGGTACGTGTTAATTGGACTTTGATGACCAAAGCTCTGCATGTTTACCATATTTGACCATCTTCTTGATTGAGGGTTGCAAAAATCAATATTGCCTTTAACTATGACCTTCTGCTATTCTACATCTATGATTATTGTGCAGAAACCTACATCTATAGAATGAAAGGCAAAAAGATAAATATATGGTGAAGAGAACTAATATCAGCAAAATATTGGAGTGGAGCAAAAACATAATTTCAATGTACTTCTCCAAATAGTTTTTATAAGTTTAGAACAATAAAAAAAAGTCCTCATCTGGGGACTAAGAACAGAGCAACTTTGATGGGCTCAAACCATTTCTTTCATTACTTTTAGGGGGGAAAAAATATCACTGTAAATTTATGGCATTTCCCATATGTTCTATCTAAGAAGCTCAAACCAAAATATCCATTATGGGGTGTCATGAATTTCCAAACTCACTAGGAAAATAAGATGCATTGAATAGAATAACAAGCGCTCACAACATTAGAAAAAGCTAAACAGTAAATGACTAAGGAGAGAACTTCATTGCAGTAGCTGAGAATAGATCAGCCCACCAAGAAGATCAGGCATGACATAGGTAATAGTACAAAAAACGAGAATGGATACACAATAATAAAACAAAACAAACAAGTGAGAACAGAAATAGAAGAATATAGGAAATAGGACAAAAATAATACCTTCAATTATTTGAAGGAGTTTCTTGATCACTTTTTGCTGGCATCCACCACAATATATGTTGACTTTAAGAACAGAAATCTATAAAGAATAAAACAACAGAACAAGAAAGATGAATAAATTAAATAACAAACCAAAGACACACAAACAAAAATTGTTCAAGCAAAATACCACCACCCACCTTTGCATTACAAAAGAAAACACCTAGAAAAGAAAATTTGTTGCCGAAGATGCTTGTCTACTGTGGATTGGTGTTTTGCTGAATGCTGCTACTTGTGCAGATATAGCTGCGGCTAATGCCTGCCACTATAACATAATTATGTTTGAGTCCTAAGTCAATAAATAAAAAATTTTCAGACATAAAAAACTACCACATGGCAATGATTTAGAAAGTAATATATCTTAAAAGAAAGTTTATACTAGAAAAGAAATTAATTCTTAGACTTTATTATTTTCACATTCCTCATCAGCAAAAAATTTGTAATGTTGACTCAAATAATATAACCAGAAGCAAGATCCACCTTACATAAGGAAGCATTGTATATGATAGGATAAGGTGAAATATAATTTCTTTGGAAAATCTCTTGAAAAAAAATGTAATCGAAAATCTCATCTCATGGCATGGGTTGGAGCCAACTTTGGACAGTGATTAAGAAAGCCAACTTCACCATAAGTAAAACAGAAGTATATATAATTAAGTACTTCACAATCTATATTTAATATTTTTAGTCCAGTAGCTAATTTGATGTGAGTATTTAGCATCTCTGTTGTAAGGAAGTTTTTATAATTTGGAAGCCTCAACTTCTAAATTATAGCAACTCCTAATATATGATATAAAACATACTAAATTTTTTAGTAGCTCAAAAAATACCTTGTTGTGCAGATTCTTGTTGCAGAGCAGTCACTACAATTTTGTAGTGACTATTTCATCGGGCAATCTTGCCTTTGCAAGTTTTTAGAAGCTCATAACCACGTTTGTTTCTCATCATTACTTCCTATTAAAACAAAAACTAAATTTTGGGTTCACCTGCCATGTTGGGTTCTTTGCCCTCAAGAATCATGTTATTGTTTTAACTCTTTGAACTAGAATTAAGTATTTTTCAGATCTCCAATTGGCAAGGATCTTCACCACATACGGAAGGCCTTTATAGTGGCTGATTCCTTTTGCTGTAAGAAAATCATTAGGAGAAAAAACAACTATTGTTTTTAGATCAAATCTAATTTATCAAAAACATAAAATTTCTTCTCCATCATCAATATGTGATCAAAAGATTAGAAAGATCAGAGAAATAGAGATTTTAACTTACAGATTTACTTCAAATCGAGATCAATCATCCTTGAAAATGTTTTTGAAAAAATTGAAGATAAATCTACCGTTTTCAACTAAACCTACTTGGGATACGAGCACATTATGCATGAGATAAGAGCATATGATGTGCTTGTATCCTAAGTAGAAGGCGTGCCCCACATAGGATGCAATTGTATCCTACTATGTAGGGCAGCTCATATTTCACGTACAATGCGTTCATGTCCCAAGTAGATAGCACTCATATCCCATGAAGCTACAATAAGGTGATACACTTTTAAAATTTTTTTTCAAAAATGACCTTGCAAGTCAATTATATTTCAAAAGTGATCTTTTTTTGTAAATGAGATTTTTGATAGCTTTTATAAAGAGAGGGCTAAAAGTAACCATTTTTCAATTTTTTTTAAAGGGGAGGGGGACAATTCATTTAAGTTTATAGGGATTTAAGTGAATATTTAAAAAATCATTATAAGAAAAAATTATAGAAAAAAATTTTATTGGGGGGGTGTGCAATTCCCCCTATGCCCACCTTGGCTCCGTCCATGGGCATTAGTACAAGGATGATCAAGAATTTTGTTGCAGACCTAAGATTATCCATTGTTCCTCCTTTCAGTTCTTTGGTTCAGGCTCTTCGAACCAAGAACCTTAAAGACATTGAGATCGATTAGACTTGTTCGGTTTGCGTCGATAAATTATCTTTAGATGAAGAAGTCACAGAGATGCCTTGTGCGCATTTTTTTCATCGAAGGTGCATAGTTTCATGGTTAAAGCGGAAGAACACGTGCCCTTTGCGTCGATGCCAACTCAAGCACTCCATGCAGTGATTAATGAATATTCATACTTCTTAGTATAGCTCTTTCTTATTTGTTTATGGAAGGATTTAGTTTTAAACAAGCCATATTACATAGAAAAATCTATTTGCATTTTTTGTATTTTACTTTTTGTTTATAGATGTTGAATATGTTTGATATATCTCTTAATGGATTTATTTTTATTAATTATTCTCCATTTCATTATTTCTACCAAATAAAAATAATTTTTATAAGCCACATGTCAACGATCAGATCTAAGGGAATAACATGAGTTGGATAAACCCGAAAACCACTCGACACAAACCGACTTTGGGTTGGTTTTCGTTGGGTTTTAATATTTTTGATTTGTTTAGTTTATTGTTTCAAAACTATTAAACTAAATTATTTCAGTTTGTTTTCAGGTTGAAGGCTAGGTTAAATTGAACCAAACCAGAACCTGAATTACATGCATTTCATTGGGAACCTAACCAAATATATAAGTTATATTTATATTTATTTATTAGTAATTACATACATAAATTATATTTGTATTCTAAACCTAATTAACATTGTACATTTATTGACAATATACAATACTTATGATGTAGTGTATTATATTTTGGAATTAGAAAGACATTCAAATAAACAAATGCTCGGTTTTCGAACTGAAAGTAATGAAATGGTTGTGAAATTGGCTGAACCAGAACCAACCAAAACAAATGTGAAACTAAATTTCAGTTGGGTTGGTATGGGTTTAGGGTTTTACTCTTTTTTTTTTGGTTTGATTTGGATTTCGGGTTGAGAAAATTATTTTCAATTTGGTTCAGTTCAGTTTTCGGTTGGCTCCCAAGAAATTCGGTTTAATTTCTTGGTCTTGGACTGAGTTCAATCCAATCTAAATGGAACAGAGTTGCACCCCAAGTAAGATCTATGATCGTTCTTGCATCTGAACCCAGCTTTATAATTAAGAGACAAATAGGATAAGTTGCCAAATTAAAATTTTCAAAAAATTTATTAAAAAAAGTTTAAAATATATTATAAATATCCATATATTGACAACTTTGTCACTTTTAACTATCAGGCTAGCCTTATAATTAATTGGGCAAAGTTATCAATATATGTTTTTTTTCTCTCTCGTCACCTCATTGATGAAACCCCAAGAAGGGGTGTGCGCACCCCTTTTCATGGATTGCACCTATTGGTGTTGGCGGGTTGACTCGCTTTGGTTCAATTTGGTGTTTGGTCTGATTTAGACTTAGCCGGTTGGGTAAAGAGTTGCCACTACCTATTGAGTTTGGGTGTAGGTGGTCACCCAGTTTAAAAAATGGTTTGGTCGAGAGACCTGGTTAAGTGACCTATTTGTGACCCTGGGAAGTCCTTAGACACCTTGAGTCACCCTGCAACATGCAGATTCCCAAAATTTGATGGTTTGAACTAATCCTAACATGCCACATCACATGTCACTTGCCTCCCATGGTTCGACCGGTTTGGTTTGATCCAGGGCCAAGTAAGCCCTTTTTGGGTCTAGTTCATTTTGATTTTTATCCAAATTAAATCCATGGGCTGTGGGTCAATTTTTGATAATCCCATCAATAGGCCCAAATCTCGGGTTTTTCCTTTAATCAGACGGATGGAGATCCAATTCATTTTTCCTGTTCAGATTTAATAGGCCCTGGAGTGGGTTCTTGCCTCGAGGTGGGTTTCGTAGGCCTTCGGTGTAACCGAGTTGGATTGTGTCCACCTGGTTAACCCATCACATGCACTCATATTATCCACCACTTAGATTTGTACAAAGGAAATCAAAAGGAATTGGGGAATTTACAATAAATTCAAAAATAACAAAAGCAAAATCGCATCTTATCCGTTCATCAAAGCAACACTTGGCAATCCATTCAACGCATTCAGGGGAAAAATTGGTGCCAAACGAAATATCCAAGATAAAAGATATTAACAAAGATATAATAAAATGAGCGAACAATTATCACTACGAAAACAAAACCAATAAATGACTAAGTGATTCTAGGGTTCAACTAGTTCATAAAACTACAGCAGCCAATGAAAAGTTGATCAAATTCACTTTTTAAAAAAAAAAATCTAAGTTCATAAAACAAAAACAACCAAACATACATCCAAGTCTATCCTTCTTCATTTTTTATTCGTGATTTCTGCCTGAGCGATTACAACAAGGTTTAAACAAATTAAAAAAAAAGATGACTCGATTTTATCTACATGTGATGACGTGAAGCAATGGTGAAGATTCCAACGAACAAAATGGAGATATGAGAATGTTGAACATGAAAACCAAACCCATCCCAGAATTCAATAATGAAGGAAATCTTTGCATGTGTTTAACAATAGAGAACCTGGGCTAAAAGAGATCTGTAATAAAGTAAAACCTACTTGTGAAATAAAACAAAACATACTAATGATATAAACCCACGAAACCTGATCCCAACTACACAAAACAGTATAAATCTTAACCAGAAATTTAATCTTTCTTAAAGAAATTCGAAGAACTTAAACACTACATATTCAAAATGATCATTACACAGTTGGATACAGCCACGATTCAAAACTTCCTTATTCAGAAAGTATGTGTCTCATGCAACTATTAACCACTTTTTTTTTGGTGAGAACTATTAACCACTTAATCAAGAAAGTTTTATTCATGCCTAAATCAACCCATAATTACTGTGCAGAAGGAATGCATACCTGGAATATGTGCTTGATCTTAATAATGGGAAGCTCCTTGATCGACAGCAAAGCCCTCTGTTTCAGTTCTCCGAATCCTCTATTCTCTCCAAAAAATAAAAAAAACTTAATCTCTCAAAACAGATCCCACGAAACTCAACCAAAGTCTTAAAATATCTAAAACTTTCCAAGATACTCTCCAAAAGATCCCTACTGTTTTGAAGCTCTCAGCCCACCTCCTAGAATTTTTCCCCTCCTCCCCTTTTTAACGTGGGAACTCTCCTCTTTATAAAGGGAAGAGTTTCCATCTCTATCAAACTCTCCCTCTCTCATCTCAACGACCTCTCCCTCATCTCCAAGAGATTTCCCCTCTTAACTTTCTAAATTATCCTCGAGTCACCAAACTCTCTTCCTGTAATGCCCTGGATCCGTGATGTTCATTAAAGATATAACACATCTCATGTAGTGTTATGTATGAGCCTAAATTGCTTATACCAACTCATAATCATAAACATGAGTCACTTATATCAGAGTGCGGAAAATTAAAATTTCTATTAAAGCATGGAAATTAAACCAATCCATGAGAATGTATATTACTAACAAGTCTGATACCAATGCCAATCCCAATCAAATACAAAACATTAATAGTACTTTCTAGTTCAACAAGGTAACCTACAAAATCTAAGGTAATAATCGTCCTCTTTATAAGAATCCTTCGGCTCTACCCTGGCAGTCGTGTCCTCTCCAAGTGTCTCTAAAAGCAAAACAAAACAAAACGGAATGAGATAAAAATATCCTAGCAAGTAGCACATGCGTGCTAAAACATTTTACCACATTTCCAAAATCATGCCATGATAAAGAATTATAATAAAGTCAATATTAACACAAAAGGAATTCCAATAAACCAATACAATCTCGTTAACACCAATAATTAAGTAGCAACACAAGTATCATAAAACAAGTAACATCATGGTCAATGTTATGTAGTTCACTTAAATTGGGTAATTAACATGCCAGAGTGACATTGTAGAGACCCCAAATTGCACTACAAAATGAGAAAATAATGAAAACATTAATTGGAATTTAAAATAGGCCAAAAATGCATGAAAATCAATAACCTGAGCCTTGACCGTATTGTATCTACGGGCTAAGCGCGCCCGAATTTTATATACGGGCACGCAGCGCCCGTAAGACATATACGGACACCTTTAGACCCTAAATCATTTACGGGCACATTAGACTCGTGCGAGTTCTGTTCTTCTCTCGATTTCTGAGCCTTATCTTTAGTCCAATATCCCTTTAAATGAGCGAATTATATATTTTATTCATGCGAAATATCTTTGTGGATAAAGGATGGGCATGATCTTGTGTTTAACTCAAACTGAAACTCTATCTTGCCAAACCTTGGACCAACCATACCCCTGTGTTTGCTTATAAATAGAGGGCCTTTCCTCAAGCAAAAGGCCACGAAAATTTGAAGTCTAAGAAGCTCCAAGAGAAGAGAGGAATCCCTGCTGCCCTGCTTGCTCAATCCAGGTAAGTCCATTTTCCCCTTTATTTTCTGTCTTCAATTCTAGAAGTAATAGGATCTGCCATATCTTTTATCTTGTATTACTAAACTTGCCTCTAAGTTCCTCAAGAGTCTCTTGATAAGTTATGAAAATGTAACGCCCCGGATCCGAGTCACATGAAAAACCCGTAACTCGTCTCCAGAGGTTATTATAAAACTCAGGATCGCAATATCAGAGTGAAGGAAAAACATGAATACAACAATAACTATATAACAGAGTGCGCTAAAATAATCCCAAACGGAAATAAACTCACATGACCAAGTAACTACCCGCAAGTATCGTCCTCTCCAGGAGCAGCTGAAAACAAAACAAAACAATACGGAATGAGATACGAATATCCCAGTGAACAGCACATGCATGCACAAATACATTTATTTCAGTTCTAAAACATGCCACGATTATAACCATGTACAATGACGATAATACGCATATTCCGAATAATCCGACTAAACTTCAATAATCCAATTCATATCAGTGCGGAAAACCATCAGGTAAATCAAGCAATAACAATCCGTTTCCAATCCCGAAGATATCGATAAAATAATGATTAATTGGCAACAACATAGCAAATAAGCATAATTTTGTATCTCAAGATATAATTCCAGATATACCAATGTCACATAACACCAAGTCTTCTCATAACCATGCCTACGCCTCCAAATGTATATCCGGCCTACTCAGGGTTTCGGATATTGAAATGACTACGTCATCCAATGCAGGCCTACTCCCCGGGTTTCTGCATTGACAACCAGGCCTACTCAGGGTTTCTGGCTGCTCTACACCGGCGGGAAGAACAATACCCAATAATCGGTAAACAATATTCCATGAACCATAAATACCAACAAACCAGCGAATAAAACATATCACGTCAAACCAAATCAAGTACCAACATTGGTCAATGTCATGACTATCGTTTAGTTGATAAATTAAACATGCCAAGTAGACACTCCACACCTCCATGTACACAGTTCCGGCCTACTCAGGGTTTCGGATACTCTGAAATGACGGCCTACTCAGGGTTTCGTCATCCAATGCAGGCCTACTCCCCGGGTTTCTGCATTGACAACCAGGCCTACTCAGGGTTTCTGGCTGCTCTACACCGGTCGTGGCAACACACAAGGCCATGCAATTTCAACAACCAACAATAACATCACATTACTAAGCTTAGACTCTGGATCCAGGACAAGCTAGACCAAAACAGTAAACATCGTATAATCTCGATTTCAATATCAAACCAAACCATTCATTTCCACATCATGTAAATCTCTCATCACAATTCATCACCTGTCCCTCTGGACCACGCAGTGCCTCAAGTACATTCGGTACTTTCTCATTTCCATAACACAAGTCATATGAAAGTAAAACTCAATCCATTCATACCAAAGAAAACCATTCAATACGTATAAAGTTTCCAACAAGTGAAACCAGAAATACAAGAACTTCTCAATCAAAGCAGTGTATAGAATAAGGAAAAGTGACTGGTAACTCTTACTAGTTCGGTGTCCGGCACAATACTCATAAGTAACCTAAAACCCAACTTGAAACTCATAAGATGTTCACAACATTTTCCTCTATTAATTTCATAGGCAAAAATGGTTTTCCAGGTTCCTAACCAAGTGAATAGTGAAGTGGTTTAACCCCTAAGAAGTGCAATTACTCTTGGTCAAGTCAGAAATTCCATTTCATTAAGCAAAATAGGTCTACCGCTCACCTATCGAGGTGGGCGCGAGGTGAGCGCCGGTCGGCGGTGAAGAAAATGGGTAAAAACGACCTGCCGCTCACCCGACGCTAGGTGAGCGCGAGATGGGCGGGAGGTGGGCGTGAGATGGGCGCGGGATTCACGCGAGATGAGCGCCTTGTTTTCCACTTCGCGCGAGATGAGCGCGAGGTGGGCGCGAGATCGGCGGTAAGTCATTTTTAACAGGGCGCCTACCTCCGAGGTGAACGCCGGTGAGCGCGAGGTAGGCGGATACCCCCTGTGATTTTTCATTCTCTGTTATTCCAAGATCTACAAGTCTGGCCGGTTAGTTTAGGTCTGTAATTGCTCCAATACACTCCTAATACTCCCAGAACACTTCCCAACCATATTTGAAATTAATCTAAACACTTTCATTTTCAATTAACTTAAATCCGGATACTCTGTTCATGCAACTTTCCGAAAACCCAGAAAACAGAAAACCTCATACTATCACTAAATATTCAAAACATGCATCCGACTAAGCTCGAGAAAACCCAAAAGACAAACCCAGTGATAAAACAGTGCTACTCACAAGTATACGCTTAATCCGAGAAACAAAAGCTTATTCCACAGCCGGCCGAGCATGACTTCCGGCTGCGCGCGTGGATGCGAAGGTCGCCGAACTGATCCCCTGCTCGCGAGAGGAAAAACCCACTGAAATCCGACTCCAATAAACTCCTAGCAACTCTTGCGGTTCTCATCTCTTCCCAGCGAAACCCTAATCGCCACAGTATTTCAGAGCAACAACATTCCCCCAAAAACCCCGAAAATTTATATCAGTTACCTATTTATACACCGCGAGGGTTTAACCTAATTCACCATTTCCCCTGGGAATCCCCTTTCTACCCCTCCTTAGTGTAGGGTTTTCCCGGATTTTAACCATTGACCCATTTTTTTTTATTTATTTCCTATCCGAATATGACCTACGTATAAATATTTCCACCTCATTTTCTTTAACCCTAATGACCACAAATTTCTAGCAATAATAAAGTTGATTTAACCTGTACATACATCCATATGTGCATATACTTTTATTTTATCTACTGTTATCATTTGTTTATTTTTATTCTATTATTATTATTTCATTTTATTATTTTATTATTTATTATTATTTTTTTCTACACAAAACTGGGGTTCTACAGAAAATACCACATTATAGCACATTAAATTCATGACTTATCTAGTTTTATTTCATATTTAATTCCCAATTTTACTTAGAAATTGTCAAAGTCTTTCATCTTTGCATTTTATTTTCATTGTTTAAATTGTGCCTAATTTGTTGATGTAGAGATACTCTTGGTGATTATAGAAGTCACGGTTCAAATGGCGTAACAATCGGAGTCAAATTGTAGAAGATATGAGCAACGTTCGCTGACCGTTCGCTTGTCGTTCGAACGTTGATGATCTACAGAGAAACCCGAGAGCAGCGTTCGCTGAACGTTCGCCTGTTGTTCGAACGTTGGTGAAAAACAGAGAAATTATGAGCAGCGTTCGCTGGCCGTTCGATGAATGTTCAAACAAGAGAAGAGGAAACAGCTTTTTGACTTGAGCGTTCGACCCGCGTTCGACCGTCGTTCGAACGATCAAGTAGAAAAACCTGTTATAAAATTCCGAACTTTGTGGATTTGTTTCCTTCTTCTAGTTTTTAGGAGGATTTTAAGGGGTTTCAAATTAAGAAGATTAGGTCGTTTTTGGACTTCTAAGTCGTGGATATACAAGGAAAGGAAGTTCTCTCTTCCTTAGGAGTTTTGGAAGGAAAGTTCCTATTTTCTCTTGAAGGGATTTTTGGGAAAGCTTATAGGATTTCTATAAAGGAGGAGCTGGAACATGAATAGAAGGATGCTGGGAACGTGAGAAGAAACCAGGAACGTGGGAGAGATCAAAGCTTGGATCTTCATTAGTTTATTTCTTCTCTTTTCTTCTCTTTCTTTCAATATACTCTGTTTTTGATGGTTGTTCTTAGTTCAATCATGAACTAATTTCTATTTCTAAGGCTTTGATGTAATCTAAACATGATGTTTTAATTCTGAATACTATTGCTAAAGGATTTATGATTCACTATTTGAGTATTTTATTATTGTGTTTAACCCAATTGAGTATTTGATCACCATTCAATTGTATTTGATAATTGTATTGAGACCGAGAGGAGATATACAATTTTAGTTGCTGTGATAAAATACCATATTCTACATGTTGATAGAGATATTGGCATGGTTTATGTAGCTTTGTGTTTTTGTACATGAAAGTCCACAGATCTTAATGTGCCTTCTTGCTTTTAAATTCACATAGAGATATCGTGAGTTATCGTGGGGAGGTAAGTTCGTTGGTGCTCGAGAGAGACCATTGGATAGAATAGGGATTTTCGCTTTCAAATTGGATTATAACATTCATTAGCATGTGTATTCAAGAGTTAATTCAGATTTGTTTATGATGAAATCAAATGCTTTAGTATTTTAAATCTCTTATTAAATCTTACTCTTATATTTTCTTAGTTAATTCTAATTGCTAGTTAAAAACCCATCTCACTTTTTGATTATCCAAATAGAATTTAGGATAGTAATTTTAGTATTTAGTAGCTACAATTCCCTGTGGGTTCGACACTCTATTTCATCACTTTATTACTTGTTAAGAATTCGTGCACTTGCGAAAAAGTACATCATCTCTCTAGCCGTAAAACGTGAAGAGAGAGCTAGGGGAAAAGAGAATAGGTGGATCCCTAGAATAGAACCCCATATCTGTTTTTCTCCTTTTTTTGTAGAATAAAGCCTGTGATTGTGTTTATATAACCAAACCTATCTCCAAGTACCTCAGGAATCCTCTCTAGCCGTAAAACGTGAAGAGAGAGCTAGGGGAAAAGAGAACAGGTGGATCCGTAGGGTAGACCCCCATGTGCTCTAATTTGTGAGATGTGGCTGCTTTGAATATCCTGATCATGTTTTAATGGTTTTTATGATGAATCTGAATGAATCACATGAATCTATGATGTTTATAGCATGAGATCCCCACTTTTTTTTTTTATATAAAATTTGGATTTTTCACACTTTTGCACCTACAGCACTGTTTTCGTGATTTTTGTGATTTTAGGCTAAGATCTTAGATTTATCATGATCAATATGATAGATCTGGATCCAGAGGCCTGAAAGCAAATTCTAGGGTTTCATGATGTGGTTTTTTAGTCCTTTTTCATTATTGAGAGAAGACCCTACGGTCTAAATTCTCCCCTTTTGATGTTCTTCATCAACGTGGGTATTTTTGGTTTTTATTTTTTGATTTAACGTGAAATTTGGGCTATATCTATGTCCTAGACAATTCAAGTTCAATTTTGAAATATTTTATAAAAATCATATTTTTCTAGATTTCTAGAATTTAACTTGAAGCCAGATTTTTGGATTTTCACTTTAAATTGATTTTATTTCAATTTTATTTTGATCATGAAACCCTAGGAATGGTATGATCATATTTGAAAGTTCTGGATCAATTATACTATTCGTATGAAAAAACCATATATTTTGTCTTTTTTGTAATTTTTCGTGATTTTATAGCAAGCCTTTTTTTCTTTGAAAAACATGAACAATACCTGGCAACCAGCTTGTGTGGATGAATAGGGGTGCCTAACACTTTCCCCTGTTTATAACCTAATCCCCTTACCCATCTCTGGTTGTTTTTTTTAGAGGGTTATTTTTACCCTAAAATTGCCTTTTGTGCTTATTTGATATTTTGGTGTCCATTCACACCTAAATTGAATGGTGGCGACTCTTTGTTTTATTTAATCCCGTGTGATGATAGAGGAAGTCATTGAATTTGATTTTTTTCCCATGTCTTACAACTGGCGACTTTTGTGGGGACTTAAGGATTTGAGCCTTTTTGGTGTTTGTTCATGTTTTGATTTTTTGATTTGCTTGCTATTTTGTGTTCTTAAGCATGTTGGGTACGTTTTAAATTTGAATTATTGCTTAAGAATTCATGGGGTAGAAACATGCTTAATTCTGATATATAGGATTGTTTCTAGAAACATGCGTAGGGGAGGTTCGTTTTGATGAACTATGCTTATTTCTTGCTGAATTTTTATAATAGCATGTTTTAATTTTCAGCATGATCTCCATGATGATATTTTGGTGTATAACATGATCATATGTTTGCATGATTAGATGATTTTTATGAGCATGTTTTAGGTGCTATAGGGACTGCTTTGTGTATTTGTTTACTTTTTATATGCTTTCCTATTAAGCCTTGGTTTGTATATGCATGGCTACGAAAAGCGTGGCAAGGGTTTGGGACGTTGTGAATGCATCCTATTTTTACAATGCACTGTGCACATTTTATTTTTTACACAGCCTACCCTTAACCTATAGGAAGTTGAACCCGAATGTGTGTAGCTTGGCGCAACGAGGTCGATACTTCGGAAAGCGAAAGTGAAAACATTCACCTTAGAACTTTGAGCTAATGATGTGATGATAACGTGGATCTGTGATTCTGGTCATCATTAGGCTTGAGTGATAAGTTGCTATTAAGCCAAAACCCAAAACCCCTACGCTTGAAGGTGGAGTTACACGTTTTTGGCTAAAGTACACAATTACGTGGGGATATGGGTTTGTAAATTGTGGGAAGGCCATTTGCATGGCTTACAAACCAAGGCATAATGCGGATGCCATATTGAAGGTAAACAAGGTAACAAGGTAATCCTATTTTTCTACATTATTTTCATGTCATAGGGGTGTCATGGTGCCCATTGGTTCGGGATAAAATTGGTCCCAAAATATGTAGGTTTTCTAAAATTGATGTAGCCCATAGGAAGAGTTTCTAATTCTGTTTAGAATCAATCCTACCCAAGGTTTTTGCAAGAGTCAACAAAAAGGGTACCATATTCTTAAAAATGGTGTCAATTGGGAGGGTACATGTGCCCTCCTAAACATGTGTTTTAGCAAAAAGGTCAAAGTCCACTTTTGGACAGTTTAGAAGTCCTGCATTGGGTGAACCGTATGTTTGGATGAGCAATTAAAGTGATCAAACCATGTAAAAACTGGAAAAATATAACAGAGTTCTGTAAAACCGCATTTAGTACACGGGCTGGGCTTGCCCATATTGGTTATACGGGCTCGGCTCGCCCGTGTTTTCCATACGGTCACAGCTTGCTCGTAATTTGAATTTGGGCCTCTGAAAGCCTTTGAATTTCAGACTTTTTCTCAAAAACTCTTTGGGCCTCTGAAAGCCTTTGAATTTCAGATCTTTCTCCTTGGGCCTCTGAAAGCCTTTTAATTTCAGATCTTTTGGGCACCAGAAAGCCTTTGAATTTCAGATCTTTTGGGCCTCTGAAAGCCTTTGAATTTCAGATTTTTTGGGCCTCTGAAAGCCTTTGAATTTCAGATTTTTTGGGCCTCTAAAAGCCTTTGAATTTCAGATTTTTTGGGCCTCTGAAAGCCTTTGAATTTCAGATCTTTTGGGCCTCTGAAAGCCTTTGAATTTCAGATTTTTTGGGCCTCTGAAAGCCTTTGAATTTCAGATCTTTTGGGCCTCTGAAAGCCTTTGAATTTCAGATTTTTTTTGGGCCTCTGAAAGCCTTTGAATTTCAGATCTTTTGGGCCTCTGAAAGCCTTTGAATTTCAGATCTTTTGGGCCTCTGAAAGCCTTTGAATTTCAGATCTTTGGGCCTCTGAAAGCCATTGAATTTCAGATCTTTTGGGCCTCTGAAAGCCTTTGAATTTCAGATTTTTTTTGGGCCTCTGAAAGCCTTTGAATTTCAGATCTTTTGGGCCTCTGAAAGCCTTTGAATTTCAGATCTTTGGGCCTCTGAAAGCCATTGAATTTCAGACTCTTTCTCAAAAACTCCTAGGGCCTCTGAAAGCCTTTGAATTTCAGACTTTTATCAAAAATCCTTGGGCCTCTGAAAGCCTTTGAATTCAGACCTTTTCCAAAAATATCCCTGGGCCTCTGAAAGCCTTTGAATTTCAGACCTTTTTCAAAAATACCCCGGGCCTCTGAAAGCCTTTGAATTTCGGATCATTTTCTCTTTTTGTGGGACCTGTTGGAAGCCCTAGAATATTCCAACAATTCAATTCAATTCAAAAAAAAGAAGCAAATAAAGAAAAAAAATCCAAACTCGTGTTCACCCAGCTTACACATAGGCATTCCTAGGCAGGTGAATGAGATTAATTGGGCACTGATTTTTTTCTTTATTTTTTTTGCCAGGTACTAATACACTTGCAATCATAGCTCCTGTAACCAGATCAAGAGCTCGCGCCATGAATCTCATTGAGGCTGAAGCTGATGCTCCTCATCTAGATATAGCCCTGCTTCAGGAGCAGGTGGCAGGACTAGCCCGAATGCTAGAGAACATACTGTCGGTGCAGGCCCAACAAGTGCAAGCCCAGAACCAAGCATCCACTTCCAACCCAGCACCTCCACCACAAATCAACATTCCACCTCCGGTTCAACCTATTCCTGAACCCATCTATGAACCCACCCCTGAACCTATACTGATCAGGGATGAGACAGGGGAGTCAGACAAAGTTAAGGAAAAGGAAAGGATGAGGGAAGAAGTTGAAAGTAAGTTCATGCATAGACTGGAAATGATCCAAGACGAACTGAGGGAAGTAAAAGGGGTGAACAACTTTGGGGGCACCAACTTTGAGGACTTATGCCTGT
Organism: Buxus sempervirens; assembly: GCA_947561395.2. Taxonomy (NCBI): domain Eukaryota; kingdom Viridiplantae; phylum Streptophyta; class Magnoliopsida; order Buxales; family Buxaceae; genus Buxus; species Buxus sempervirens. Next base: position 27,725,635 of record OX387191.1, on the reverse strand, counting down.
ACCCTAATGTCAACCTGCCGGCTAAGTTCAAGTGCCCAGACCTAGACAAATATGATGGCACTGGTTGCCCCATGAGCCATCTGAAGCTGTACTGCGGTGCCCTATGCCAGATCAGGCGGGATGAGGGCGTCTTGATTCAGCTCTTCCAAAGGAGCTTAACTGGAACTGCATTGAGATGGTTTGCCATTTTAGACCATGGAAAGATCAAAAGATGGAAGGACCTAGCAGATGCCTTCCTAGCTCAGTACCGGTTTAATTCAGAAATCGTGCCAGACAGGTACGTTGTAATGAGGATGAGTAAGGGAAGGGATGAATCCGTGAGATAGTATGCCAAGAGATGGAGGGAGACGACCTCTCAGGTTAGGCCACCCATGCTGGAGCAGGAAATGATATCCACTTTCAACAGTACACTGGGTCAACCATTCTATAGCCACCTGGTGGGTCAGACCACCACTAATTTTGCGGCTTTGGTACAAGTGGCCGATCGAATTGAAGATGGGATAAGGTCAGGTAAAATAATTGACCACTCCGCTATGGTCAGTCAGCAAGACCCCAATCTGAAGAAAGGAAGCGGGATGAAAAAGAATGGGAACAAAAAATAAGGGGAGGTAAACGTGGTGCAGCCACCATCAGGCCCTAATAAGCCCATACAAATCAACATACCTGCTCATTTTCCCACTCCATCTCCATCCACTAAGGCCCCTATGAGGGTTAATGTCCCAGCAGCAACTTCAGAGCAAAAAAGGGTTTTTACTAAGGAAGAAAAAGATGCTTATTTTGCAGCAAGGAGAAATAGGGTTTTCACCCCTATTCCAATGACTCCTTCTCAGTTGCTGCGCACTTTATTGAAAGCAGGGTATATCACTTTAAGAGAACCTAATCCGAATGCATCCAAGGGGAGAAATTTTGACCCCTCCACCACTTGCGATTACCACATGGGTGCACCTGGGCACCCTACTAATAAGTGCTGGCCTTTGAAACATGCCATTCAGGATTTACTGGACCAGAATACCCTGTCTTTCAATACAGGGGCTTCAAATCCTCCCAGAACAGACATTGGCCAAAACCCGTTGCCTCAGCATCATGGGGCAGGCCCCTCTAATGTCATAGGGGTAATTTCTTCTGATAAAATAACTTTTGACCCATCCCAGTTAATTGATCCTATAGGGACAAAGATCAAGGTTTATTTTGATAGAATAAATAAGGAAAATGAAATAAATGTGATTTCAAAAGGAAATGAGAGTGCTGCTGAGAGCATTAGCTCCTCTCTGGACTGGGTTTCATCTCTCATGACCCAAATGAAGATAACCAAGCCTCCTTTGGTTATCAATTGCAATCCATCCACCCATTTTTCACCCATTCAGTCAAAACCACCACTGGTCATAAATTGTGACCACCTTAATGCATCAGTCACTTCTGTAACCCCTCAACCAAAACAACTTCCACCATTGGTTGTAAATGTGCCTCCTACTCAAATTTATCATCCAAGTCTAAACTTCCTCGCTTGGTGATAAATGTCCCCAAGCCTTTCTACTCTGAATTGGCTGTACCATGGAACTACAGTGAAGGCTACACCACTACATTCCCTGCAGCTGAGGCAGAAAGCAAGAAAGAAGTAAACCTCATGATGAGGTCAGGAAAATGTGTAGGGGTGGAAGAAAAGCAAAAGGAGACAGAGAAGGAAAAGGAAAGAAGAAAAAAATAAAGGAAAGGCCAAGGTAGGGGAAGATGCCCCTCAGGTAACTAACAGTGAGGCTGCTGACCTCATTAAAATCATAAAAAAGAGTGAGTTCAACATTGTCAAGCAGTTGAACAAAGTTCCTGCCTAGATCTCAATACTGGGCCTATTGTTAAATTCTGAAAAACATAGGGACTCCTTGTTAAGGATACTTCAGGGGGCCCATGTGCCTAAAAACATTGAACTAGACCAACTGGGCCGGATGGTTGGGCAGATTTTATCCCACAATGTTATAACTTTTTTTGAAACAGAAATCAGCCCAGCAGGGTACCATCATGTTGACCCTTTACACATAGCTGTACTCAGTAAGGGTTGCATGATAGCCCGGGTCTTAATTGATAATGGGTCGGCTCTGAATGTCTGCCCATTAATAACCTTTGTTAAGCTCGGTCTGGAGCAAAACAAAATCAAACAGAATGGAAGAATCATAAGAGCATTTGACAGCTTTAAAACACACTCCCTAGGGGAGGTTGAACTGCCGGTCACAATTGGACCGTATATTTTCAACATCACATTTGAAGTGATGGATATACATGCAGCCTTCAACCTACTCCTAGGAAGGCCGTGGATTCATACGGCTAGGGCTATACCATCTACCCTCCACCAAAGAGTCAAATATATTAGAGGGCAAAAGGTGATTACTGTCCTAGCCGAAAATTTGGTTCCTCCCATGTGGTCCCCTGATGTACCCTATATAAACATGGAAATGACTGCTGACAAGATGGCCTTTCACTTTTTCCAGTTTGAAACTGTTAATTTCATACCTGGGGGGTATCAGGAAAAAGAAGGAAAATTGACCTGTGCTGAGAAAATGGTCAAGAATGTACTAGAAAGGTATAACTTTCACCTGGAAAAGGTCTGGGGGTTAACCTGCAAGGAAGGATAGAACCGATAAAGGTTAAGAAGATGGTCCACAGAGCAGGATTGGGGTCCAAGTCAAGGAATTGGAGAAGACAGAAGGAAATGGAAGATATGAAATTCCTTCACATCAGGGAAACTTTTCCAAAGCTTTCTCACATGATTCAGCTGTCTCCTCCTGAGGATCAGTCCAAACCTCCATACTATAACATCAACCCATTCCAGAAACCCAAGTCTTCAACCGTGCAGCCATATGTTCCACCTTCACCTCCACAAGCACTGGGTGGGCCTAGGCCACAGGCAGAACAGAAGCAGGATTTCTCTGAGGATGTTGGAGCCTTTTTTGCCATAACAGAAGGTAATCAAGAAGAATTAACAGAGGAGCTACCTTTTATTGATTGGGCTGCAGTAGAAGTTCCATCTGGGACTAGCCCTACAGAAGAAACAGGCGATGCAACTCACCCGGTACTGGTGATTTCAGATGCGGACCCTGCACTTGAGGAGCAGGCTTGTATCCCTGCCCCAGATTCTTTTATGCTGAACAATTGGGAGGAAACTCCCCTTACTTTTGAAGCCGTGTTTGTTTGGCAAACAGACATGGCTTCCAAAAAAAAAAACTCCATTAGTGGAATGCCCCTTTCTTGAAGGTTTTAATGAGCCTTCGTCTTCAGGGAAAGATTTTGTAGATGGCTCTCAAAAAGCACAAAAAGATTTTTTAATTTTTTATAGAAAAGATAAATTTTTCAAAAAGGTCCAAACCACTTATGAACCATATAAGCAAATGGAATTGGATCGGGTTGAGTATGACTTCGACCTCGAGCTCGACTTTGACCTAATGGGGGTTGAGGAAGAGACCGAGGACGAAGAAGACGACCCTCCAAAAGAAATCACATATCAATTGGAGCGTCATGAAAAGGGGGTCCAACCCAATATTGAAGAGACCATATCAATAAACCTAGGGACCGAAGATGACCCAAAAATAGTGAAGATTAGGATATGTCTACCTGAGGTACAGCATGATGAAATGATACGATTCTTGGCTGATTATGAAGATGTGTTTGCATGGTCGTATCGGGATATGCCAGGTGTAAGCACCTCATTTTTGCATCTCCCAAAATGCAGAAAATGAAATTTTAATTGAAAAGTCAAACTTGAGAAAGTCAAACTTGAAAAAGTCAAACTTGAGAAAGTCAAAAAGTTGACTTTTTATCTGGTGCAAATCAATTGCCATGCTTCCCACCATTGGAAAGAGGATTCCAATACGATTCTAATGGAACAGAGTTTGCTCAAATCGGAGACCAGATGAAGAAGTTATGGATTGGTCAAATCTGAGAAAAGCAGAAATTGACTTTTTGCTAAACCCCAGATCGGCTACCTCATTTGATACCAGCAGAAAGAGCATCTCGACACGATTCCAACACAACTGAGTTTGCTGGAATCGGAGTCCCGGATAAGGAAATATGAGCAAAAGCGGCTCCCGGACGCGGCCCGGCATTTCTGCTAAAAAACTCGAATTTGCTACTAAACTGAAATTCAGTGGATAGGGAATCTCGCACTGATTCCAATGCCACTAAGTTTGCTAAAATCTGATATCAGACGAGTGAGTTGTGGGCAGTTGAAATTTCTGAAAATCTGCACACGTGGCAAACAGTGAAGAAAGAGCAGCAAAATGAAAAGTTTTGAATTAAAAAATAATATTTTTGCTAAAAATCTAATTAAAGTATTTAAAATAAATGAAAAAAGAAATTAAAAATTAAAAGATGCATGTGCATCCAAAACTTAAAACAAAAATCCTAATAAAATAATAATAAAAGTACATAAAGAAAATAAAAAAGAAAATAAAAAATTATTGTTTGGACGAATTCTCCATGTGGAGAATTCGTTCAAGCAAGACTTGGCCTCCAAGTTTACTTGGAGGCTAAGTCTTGATGCAATGATGGCTTTTCTTAAAAAAGGGTGGCATGAAATGAAAGGATTAGGGTTTTGGTGATAAAGTAAGAAAATAATTGCTTTTTGGTCAAGCACTATAAAAGAAACCCTAGCACATTTTTGAAGGGCGAGGATGATTTTTTGTTGGGTTCATTGGGTCTTGATCCCCCATCTCCCCCACGCTCCCTTGCTCTCTCCCAAGACCCTTCTTCTCCATCTCTCCCAAAACCCTATTCTCTCTTTGCCTTCTTCATCTCCACCTAAGAAGCAACCCAAAGAAGCTACTTAGTATCCTTCAAAGCTTGGAAGAGAAGACCTTGGAGTGCTTGGAAGGTGCTGTTGGTGTACCCTAAGGAGTTCAACATTGCTAAAGAGGTTGTAAGTATTCTAGGTGAGCTTCTCTTCATATTTTATTTAACATACTTGAGTATGAGAGAAATATAAGAAGCATGTTTTATCATGTCTATTGTCTTCTTCTCATTACGGTGTATTTGTTCATTTTTTCTTTCCCCCCCACTCACTTTTGGCATAAACAACCTCATGGTAAGAGAGGTGAAATCTAAACAACCTCATGGTAAGAGAGGTGAAATCCCATAAGTTTTGAAGGGAGGAAGACCTCATGGTAAGAGAGGTGAAATTCCATAAGTTTAAAGGGAGGAAGAGGGACTTTATTGGTTGGTTCGAAAAGGGTCATAGGATTGCTGTAGAACTAAGGTTTCTTTCTTTTTTTTGTTGTCATTAGTTTCTTTCCATTCGATAGGGGAGTGTGTTTCGCTTTGTTCTATCTCATGTAAACCATACATAACCCCCCCCCCCCCCCCCCCCCCCCCCCCCCTCTTCCCTTCATTAGTTTTCTTTAGGATTCAAAGTTGGCTATTAGGATCATGCTATAAGTTATGTGTGGAGCATGCTAGGTAGTACCTTGTTATCTTTATTTGCATATGATTGTTATTCCATGTATGCATGAGATTCTTCCATCTTAAGGTTATGTGTATTAGGATCATGTGAATGTTTTTTACCATTCTTGTGTGTGTTATCATGATTCTTGTTTCATTTTGGTTATTGTCTTCAACCATAAAGATTCAATCCATTTAGTTTTGAACATGCTCCATATGCATACTTATCTTAGAGAAGTATCTAAATATTTTGTACATAATATTATTTAGTCTAGCTATGCATGCATGTAAATTTTTTTCCATATCTTGAATATTGTAGGTATGAGCATATAGGCTTGAGCATGGAACCTCTTTATTGAGGTCTTTTTTGGTTGACTTGTATTTATGCCTGTTGCTTGTTGATTTTTGGAGCAAAAGAAACCAAAACAGGGACCCTTGAGTCCCTGTTATCTTCTGGTTTGGTTTAGAAGAGGAGAAGGCAAGTCCCCTCCTCCTCCTTTTCCTCTTAGTCTTGAAACCCCAAGAAAAAGAGAAGCCAGTTGGTTCTATTCGAACCACTGTGGGCCCACACAGGGGCCCACACCATTCCTGGAACACCCCAAGGAGCCTAAAATCCCAACCCCAATGCAAAAATCCAAAAAAGAGGCTTCTGTGGGTTGATCCGGCAACTCAGGCCGGATCAACTGAAACCCACGTGTAGCCGGCTAAAGATGCCGCATACACAGAGCCTTGTGTGTAACCGGCATCTCAGGCCGGCTACACTGCCAGATTGCATTTTTGCTATTTTTGATGATCTTTGCTATTTTTTGTGCTTTGTGGACCAACCCAAGCAAACCAGAAGGGTTTTTGGGTCAACCAGAGACCCAAGATGGGCCATGGACCAACCCGGTCCAGCTTGATTCCCGGTGGGCCTTCCAACGGGGCCCACCAAGCCCGACAAACCTATTGTGCTTAAATAAGATAATTAAAAGAATTGAGTGGGCCAGACCCTGTGAGGCCCATCAAAGCCCAACTGGGGCAACATGCATGCTTAGATCTAGGATTGGTTTGGCCGAGATCACGGGCAGGGCCTATCGGGCCCGCTAAAGCCCATTGAACCAAGTTAACTTAGGGTTTCCAAACCCTAATTCAGGAAGCCTTGGGCTTTCAAGCCCAAGCCCGGGTAAAGGGCCCCAAGCCCAAAGCCTGGCTCATTTTTGGTGAATTTAAATAAAAGATCAATTAAATCATTTGGCAACCTATTGTGGGGCCCGCTCAAAGGCCCACAAAGCAATCCCGACCCGCTTTGCATGGAAACCACTTAATATCCAATTTGAACCACTAAATAAAATAAATTCATTTGAACCAAGTCCAAAGGGCCTCTCAGGCTAGACCGAGGCCCACCAGGGGACACGTGGGCTCAACCAAGCCCACCAAGGAATCCACGGGCCTTCCCACGGGGCCCGCCCAATCAGACTCATCTCATCTTTAACTAAAAAGATAAAATCAAGTAAAGGGACCCCCACCGCTTTGGCGGTCCCGCCAGACTTAACCAAATTGAATGCTGGAATAGGAATCGGGTGAGTGAGAGACCAGAGTTGACTCAAATCAGGGAAACCTATGGGACCCGTCACTTGACGGGGTGGACTGGGGTGTCTACGGACTTCCCCAGACCGCAACCGAGAACCTACTTAAAATCTCAAGCCGCAGACCAAGCCTTAGTAGAAGAACTTAGGCACCCAGGTGTTCGCCTGCACCCCATCAGGCGGTGGCGACTCCGAATTCCCTCGTGTCGCGTTTCCCATGCGCGCACACCAGGGTTAGACACAGACATGGTTGTGCATAGGCTACCCATTCTACCAGATGTTAAGCCAGTTAAACAGAAACTGAGAAGATTGAAACCTGAATGGACATTGAAGGTCAAAGATGAAGTGGTTATGCAATTTCAAGCTGGGTTCTTAGCGGTCTCCACTTACCCTGAATGGCTTGCAAATATAGTGTCAGTGCCAAAGAAGGATGGAAAGGTCAGAATGTGCGTAGACTACAGAGACTTGAATAAGGCAAGCCCAAAGGATGATTTTCCACTTCCACACATCGACATATTGGTGGACAACACTGCTGTATATAGCCTGTTCTCATTCATGGACGGGTTTTCTGGGTACAATCAAATTAAGATGGCTAAGGAGGATCAAGAAAAAACAGCCTTCATTACACCTTGGGGTACCTTCCACTACACTGTCATGCCATTTGGGCTTAAGAACACCGGGGCAACCTACCAACGGGCCATGACAGCCTTATTCCATGATATGATCCATAAGGAGATGGACGTCTATGTGGATGATATGATAGCCAAATCATGTGAAGAAGAAGACCACTTGATCAACTTGAAGAAGGTGTTTGACCGGCTCAGGAAATACAGTCTAAGGCTTAACCCTGCGAAATGCGTCTTTGGGGCTACATCAGGAAAATTATTAGGCTTTATAGTAAGCAGGAAGGGAATTGAGATTGACCCAGCTAAAGCTAAAGCAATCATTGAAATGCCATCACCTAGAACGGAGAAGGAAGTTCGTGGTTTTCTTGCAAGGATTCAGTACATAAGCCGGTTCATAGCACAGCTCACCGCTATCTGTGAACCAATTTTCAAGCTTCTAAGAAAGAATAAACCGACGGTCTGGAATGACGATTGCCAAGAAGCCTTTGACACAATACAGGCAGAGACTGAGGCCCACCTGTGCTAGTACCACCAACTCCAGGAAGACCATTGATCTTATACTTGTCAGTTTTGGAGACGTCAATGGGGTGTGTTTTGGGGCAGCATGACGATACAGGCAGAAAGGAAAGGCGATTTACTACCTAAGCAAGAAATTTACAGAATATGAAGCAAAGTACTCTCTTTTAGAAAAGACTTGTTGTGCTTTAGTATGGGCAACTCAGAGACTGAGGCATTATTTCCTTAGTCATTCCACCTTATTGATATCCCGAATGGACCCTTTGAAGTATCTATTTGAGAAACCAGCTTTAACTGGTAGAACAGCAAAGTGGCAGTTGTTACTCTCTGAATTTGACCTCACCTATATCACACAAAAGGCCATTAAGGGTCAAGCCATTGCTGATCACTTAGCTGCACACCCTTTACCGGAATACCAACCCTTAAAGACTAATTTCCCTGATGAGGCAATCCTGTTTACTGAAGAAGAAGAAGGGGAAAGCTCTTGGCAAATTTTTTTGATGGGGCTGCCAATATGAATGGAAATGGAATAGGGGCTGTTTTGATCAAGCTAGATGGGGCACACATCCCAATCGTAGTAAAGTTAAGGTTCCAATGCACAAACAATATTGTAGAGTACGAAGCATGCATAATTGGGTTGCAAGCTGCCTTAGACCATGAAGTAGAGGAACTTGACGTATATGGGGATTCGAGTCTTATCATCTGCCAAACAACTGGTGAATGGAAAACGAAGGATCACAAGCTGATCCCCTATCACCAGTATTTGGAAGAAATAAGCACCAAATTCACTCGAATTTCCTTTAATTATATGCCAAGGGCCAAAAATCAGTTTGCGGATGCTTTAGCAACATTGGCTTCAATGGTCAGTATGCCAGAAGGTCTTGATATTAAACCACTGGAAATTGAAGTCAGAGATGAACCAGCTTATTGTCTTGTTCTAGAAGAAACCCCAGAAGAAGAATTATTATGGTTTCAAGATATTAAGAACTTCCTAAATGATCGGAGTTTGCTAGAAAATGTCACTTCTACAGAGAAAAGAACAATACAGAGGCTGACAGGACAGTTCTTACTAAGTGGTGGGCAGTTGTACAAAAGATCACAGAACGATATCGTACTTAGATGTGTTGCCAAAACCGAGTCAGAAAGGTTAGTTGAAACTGTACATGGAAGAGTGTGTGGACCCCATATGAACGGGCACATGCTTGCCAAGAAGATTCTGCAATTGGGATATTACGGTCGACAATGGAGCACGATTGCTATATACATGTCAAAAGGTGTCATTTATGCCAAGTGTATGCTGATAACAAGAATGCACCCCCAAGTGAATTGCACAACATGACATCTCCATGGCCCTTCTCCATGTGGGGTATAGACGTCATTGAAATGATCTCTCCAAAGGCATCAAATGGACATAGGTTTATACTTGTAGCAATTGATTACTTTACCAAGTGGGTAGAGGCAGCTTCATATGCAAACATTACAAGTAGCCACGTTCTAAAATTCTTGAAGCACAATATCATTTGTCGCTACGGTTTGCCAAATGCCATAGTATCAGACAATGCTTCAAACATTAAGAACAAGGACATGAGGAAGATGTGTGAACAATTTCAGATCACCCACCACAAGTCAGCTCCTTACAGACCAAAGATGAATGGGGCAGTGGAAGCAGCTAATAAGAATATAAAGAAGATCATTCAGAAGATGGTAGTGAGTTTCAATGATTGGCATGAAATACTGCCACTTGCTCTACATGCTTACAGAACCTCGATTCGAACTTCTACAGGGGCAACCCCATATTCTTTAGTATATGGAATGGAAGCGGTCTTACCAGTGGAAGTAGAAATACCTTCATTAAGAGTGCTAATGGAAGCTAAATTAGAAGAAGCTGAATGGATATAGTCAAGACATGATCAACTCAATCTAATAGAAGAAAAGCGTTTGAAGGCGCTTTGTCATGGCCAATTGTATCAGAAGAGAATGGCCAGGTGTAGACACCGAAAATTGCACTATAGAATGAGAAAATAGTAAAAACATGTAATTAGAGCTTAAAACAGGACAAAAATGCATAAAAACTGACAAAACTGGCTTTGCCCGTATTGCATTCACAGGCCGGTCGCGCCCGAAATCAATCTACGGTCAAGCGTGCCCGTAGTAACAATACGGTCCCCATTGGACCATAAATCATTTACGGTCACTAAAGACACGTGGGAGTTTTATCCTTCTCTCGATTTCCGAGCTTTATCTTTAGTCCAATATATCTCTAAATGAACGAATTATGTATTTTATTCGCTGAAGTCACCTTGGTTGGCTATGGATGGGCATGATCTTGTGTTTAACTCAAACTGAAACTCTATCTTGGCAAACCTTGGACCAACCATACCCCTGGGTTTGCCTATAAATAGAGGGCCTTTCCTCAAGCAAAAGGCCACGAAATTTTGAAGAATCAAGAGCTCCAAGAGAAGAAGAGGAACCCCTGCTGCTCTGCTTGCTCAATCCAGGTAAGTACCTTTTCCCTTTTATTTTCTATCTTCAATTCTAGATGTAATAGGATCTTCTCTATTATTGTAGAATAAGGCCATCTTTTGTATCTAGTACTCCTAAACTTGTCTCCAAGTACCTCAAGAGTCTCTCTAGCTGTAAAACGTGAAGAGAGAGCTAGGGGAAAAGAGAACAGGTGGATCCCTAGAATAGAACCTCATATCTGTTTTTCTCTTTTTTTCTAGAATAAAGCCTGTGATTGTGTTTGTATAACCAAACCTATCTCCAAGTACCTCAAGAATCCTCTCTAGCCGTAAAACGTGAAGAAAGATCTAGGGGAAAAGAGAACAGGTGGATCCGTAGGGTAGACCTCCATGTGCTCTAATTTGTGAGATGTGGTTGCTTTGGATATCCTGATCATGTTTTAATGGTTTTTATGATATATTTGAATGAAAACATGAATCCATGATGTTTATAGCATGAGATCCTCACTTTTTTATAAAATTTGGATTTTTGCCACTTTTGCACCTACAGCACTGTTTTCGTGATTTTTATGATTTTAGGCTAAGATCTTGGATTTATCATGATCAATATGGTAGATCTGGATCCAGAAGCCTGAAAATAAATTCTAGGGTTTCATGAAGTTGTTTTTAAATCCTTTTTCATTATTGAGAGAAGACCCTACGGTCTAAATTCTCCCCTTTTGGTGTTTTTCATCAACGTGGGTATTTTTGGTTTTGATTTTTTGATTTAATGTGAAATATGAGCTTTATCTATGTCCTGGACTATTCAAGTTCAATTTTGAAATATTTTATAAAAATCATATTTTTCTAGATTTCTAGAATTTGACTTGAAGCCAGATTTTTGGATTTTTCACTTTAAATTGATTTTATTTGATGTTATCTCAATTTTATTTTGATCATGAAACCCTAGGAATGGTATGATCATATTTGAAAGTTCTGGATCAATCAGACTATTCATATGAAAAAACCATACAATTTTCTTTTTTGTGATTTTTCCTGATTTTTACAGCAAGCCTTTTTTTCTTTGTAAAACATGAACAATACTTGGCAACCACCTTGTGTGGATGAATAGGGGTGCCTAACACCTTCCCCTGTTCATAACCTAATCCCTCTGCCTATCTCTGGTTGTTTTTTTAGGAGGGTTATTTTTACCCTAAAATTGCCTTTTGTGCTTATTTAATATTTTGGTGTCCATTCACACCTAAATTGAATGGTGGCGACTCTTTGTTTAATTTAATCCCGTGTGATGAGAGAGGAAGTCAAAAAGGAATTTTTGATTTTTTTTCCATGTCTCACACCAGGGCTTACAATAAGAAGGTGAAGCCCATAACTTTCCAAGAAGGGAATTTAGTATTGAAGAAAATTTTACCCCTTTTGGAAGACCCTCGTGGAAAATTCAAACCAAATTGGGAAGGGCCTTATGTTGTCAAAAAGGTCCTGTCAGGGGGTGCTCTCATCCTAACAGAAATGGATGGGAAGGATTTTCCTGAGCCAATTAACTCTGATGCAGTAAAGTGATATTTTCCTTGAATGAATATTACTAGAAAATGATCTAAAGCCATTTTTCCTTATATCCCAAAATTTTCATCCCTAGTCAAGCCAATTTGAGCATGTTCGTCTTCTTTGATAAACCTAAATCAGACTTACAATCTTATACTGGGGCAAGGCCAATAGGGGCAAAGCCAATAGGGGCAGAAAGAAAAAAGAGAGAGAGAAAAAAATAGGGGCAAATGAAAGCCAAATACAAAATAAGGGGAAGGGGATTGAATTCATCATGATTGTAAGTCTAGTTGACCCATTTTCACACTTAGAAAATTTTGAACCTTTAATACCTTTTTTTTTCATAAACCGAGCTTAGCCTTTGTTTCGTCCTATTCTTAAGCCCTCGATGATTTTAGTATATTCATTCAACTTTCAGAGTAAGATTGGTGATGACGGAATGCAGAAGTCGGCCCTAGTGAAAACCTTAATTGGCACTAGGGGCAATAGGGGCAAAAGAAAAAAAAAAGAAAAAGGAAAAAAAGAGAAAAAGAAAAAAAATCAAAGGGTTGAGTTGATCATGTGGTCCAAATTTAATTAGCATGAGCACTGGAAACTGAGCAGATTAGCAGGGTTAGTCATGAAGAAAAAACCATTAGGGGATGATTCTAAAGGCCACGGGGTAGACAGATTTGGTCTCTCCCTATTACTTGGATTACCCTTTTCATTATTCAACCTGATTTTAATTCCTTTGATTATATGTGATTAAGTGTTTTGGATCAGCTTTCAAAAAAAAAAAAAAAACTATACTTTGGCCAGTGATGAGAAATCAAATACTTTTTCATAAAACTTCTGTTTTTACAAGCATCTGAGAATTCTTAGGCTAATAATATAAAACCTATTTTGAATTAAATCTATTGTCTTTCCACTAATGGAGTTTGCTTTTGTATAAAAGTATGAAAAAAAAGAAAAGAAAAAAAAAAGATAAAAGAATCTAATCCCTACTCCTAAACTGCTCCTCAAGCTCCCTAATCCTAGCTGCCTGCGTTGCAATGATTCCAGAAGCTCCCTCTGCATCAGGATCGCTCAAAAAGGAGATGATCTCATCTGAAAGAGAATGCTTGATCTTCAACGCCCTAAGGTCAGCTAGGGAATCTTGATATTTCTTCTGCATTGCTCGGACTTCAAAGCGACGAGCCTGCCTTTGTTCTTCAAGTTTCTTCTCCATGGCAATGCGGCTAGACTTCTGCTCTTCAAGTTTCCTCTCCAGATCAATGACTTTTATCCTAAGTTCTTGAGCCTCCCGTACCCATATTTGTTGAAGCCGCTTATGGGTTGCCCTTTCAGACTCCAGAATGTCCTCATAAGTAGGGGGAAGAACTGCAGGAGGGTCCTCTGGTACTGGGGCATGACTCTGTACCTGCTCTTTGATCCAGAAGTGATAGTCCTTCACATGGGACTCAGAAAAGACTAGACCCCGCAGAAAGGGAACATAGGACCACTCATTAATTAATTGAGCATTTAGCCCCATGGTGGCTGATGTAAGTGGCCCTACAAGGCTCTCATAGCCAGTTGGGATCATAATTCCCTGGGTCACTCCAAACTGTCGAAGAACCCTCAAAGGAAGATAGGGAACAGCAGATTTCAAGCCTGCCAGGACCAGAAAGTTCCTATCTTTGAAGCTGATCACTATCTCTGGATTGGGCTGATAAGTTCCAGGCCATCTCACTTGATCATCCTGGAGAGTACCCGAAAAAGTGAACCATCCTTGCTTGCCGCCTTGGATATTAGGACAACCCCTGTGGCTCATCAGAACAGGAACTTTCAACCTTGGAAAGAAGCGGTGAGTTATCTCTTCAACTTGACTCAGGTGGTCAAGCAACCAAAGCTGCGAAAAATTAGAGAACTTCAGAAAAAGAGAAGAAGAAGAAGAAAAAAAAAGAAAAAAAAAGAAGGAAAAGAAAAAGAGAAGAAGAAGAAAAAAAAAAGAAGAAAAAAAATTATTATTATTTCTTTTTTACCTGTAGGATAGGGGCGCAAGCAAGGAATCGTTTCTTTTTTCTGAAATAGCAGTCAGTTAAAGCCTGGTATATCTCTGCCAAGATCATAGGAGCCAATCTCTCACGTTCCCTAACCTGGCAGATAACTGAGATGAAAGCCAAGTCAACCTGGTCATCACCCCGTGGAAAAAGCAATTGGTTGACCACTATCAGAGTCAAAGCATTAAACCTAGAATCCTTGTCCCCACTCCTTAGAAGTTTTTCAGTCAAAAAGGTTTTGGACAAGGTCAATAGGGTAACAGAATTTCCTAAGTCTTTCTTCCCTATACCCAAGAATGTAGAGGCCTCCTTTTTTTAACTAGGCTTTTGGGGCGGGTTCACAACTTTTTCAGAAAATCTGAGGCCAAGGATGGTTTCAATTTCTTCTATGGTAGGAGTCATCTCGTTGTCATCAAAACGGAAGAGATTCAGTTCAGGAACCCAGTGTCCAATCAAAGCTTCCATGATTTCCCACTTAAAGGTAATTTTAGGGATGTGTAGGATATGCCCTAAGTGGATAGAATCCTAGCGAATTTCTTCATCAAGGGTCATGGAGTTGACCCACCTATCTGTAAGACATGGGAAAAAAAATCAAATTTCTATTGACTTCCTCTATCATCACACGGGATTAAATTAAACAAAGAGTCGCCACCATTCAATTTAGGTGTGAATGGACACCAAAATATTAAATAAGCACAAAAGGCAATTTTAGGGTAAAAATAACCCTCCTAAAAAAACAGCCAGAGATGGGTAAGGGGATTAGGTTATGAACAGGGGAAGGTGTTAGGCACCCCTATTCATCCACACAAGGTGGTTGCCAGGTATTGTTCATGTTTTACAAAAAAAAAGGCTTGCTATAAAATTCATGAAAGATCACAAAAAAGACAAAAATATATGGTTTTTTCATATGAATAGCCTGATTGATCCAGAACTTTCAAATATGATCATACCATTCCTAGGGTTTCATGATTAAAATAAAATTGAGATGAAATCAAATAAAATCAATTTAAAAGTGAAAAATCCAAAAATCTGGCTTCAAGTTAAATTCTAGAAATCTAGAAAAATATGATTTTATAAAATATTTCAAAATTGAACTTGAATAATCCAGGACATAGATATAGTCCAAATTTCACATTAAATCAAGAAATAAAAACCAAAAATACCCACGTTGATGAAAAACATCAAAAGGGGAGAACTTAGACCGTAGGGTCTTCTCTCAAAAGTGAAAAACGATTTAAAAACCACATCATGAAACCCTAGAATTTACTTTCAGGCTTCTAGATCCAGATCTACCATATTGATCATGATAAATCCAGGATCTTAGCCTAAAATCACAAAAATCACGAAAATAGTGTTGTAGGTGCAAAAGTGGTGAAAAATCCAAATTTTATAAAAAAGTGGGGATCTCATGCTATAAACATCATGGATTCATGTGATTCATTCAGATTCATCATAAAAAGCATTAAAACATGGTCAAGATATTTAAAGCAGCCACACCTCACAGATTAGAGTACATGGGGGTCTACCCTACGGATCCACCTGTTCTCTTTGCCCCTAGCTCTCTCTTCACGTTTTACGGCTAGAGAGGATTCTTGAGGTACTTAGAGATAGGTTTGGGTACACAAACACAATCAAAGGCTTTATTCTGGAAGAAAGGAGAAAAACAGATATGGGGTTCTATTCTAGGGATCCACCTGTTCTCTTTTCCCCTAGCTCTCTCTTCACGTTTTACGGCTAGAGAGACTTTTGAGGTACTTGGAGACAAGTTTAGGAATACAAGATAAAAAGATGGCCTTATTCTACAGCAATAGAGAAGATCCTATTATCTCTAGAATTGAAGACAGAAAATAAAAAGGGAAAAAGGACTTACCTGGATTGAGCAAGCAAAGCAGCAGGGATTCTTCTCTTCTCTTGGAGCTCCTTGGACTTCAAATTTTCGTGGCCTTTTGCTTGAGGAAAGGCCCTCTATTTATAGGCAAACACAGGGGGCATGGTTGGTCCAAGGTTTGGCAAGATAGAGTTTCAGTTTGAGTTAAACACAAGATCATGCCCATCCTTTATCCACAAAGATATTTCGAACGAATTAAAGATATAATTCGCTCATTTAAAGGAATATTGGACTAAAGATAAGGCTCAGAAATCAAGAGAAGAACAAAGCTCGCACGAGTCTGATTTGCCCGTAAATGATTCACGGTCCAAAGGTGCCCGTATATGTATTATGGGCGCTGCGTGCCCGTAATTAAAATTCGGGCGCGCTTAGCCCGTAGATACAATACGGTCAAGGCTTAAATTATTGATTTTCATGCATTTTTGGCCTGTTTTAACTTCAAATTAATGTTTTCATTATTTTCTCATTTTGTAGTGCAATTTGGGGTGTCTACACTATCATAGGAGTCCACGACATTATACCTGGTGAGATTAGGAGGTTTTGATCTAATAGGTTGTCTTGCAGGAGGAGATTCATCAAGAGAAGAGAAAGGGGCGAGGGAAGCCATGGAAGCACCAAAGAAGCCAAGTAAAGCAGAAAACGGAAGGCTCAGGGAGTTTTCAAACTTTTAAAAGTGTCACAATGACGTCCCCCTTGAGTTTATATAGAAAATTCGAAAAGGCAGTAAAATCCGTAATTATAATACGAGCATGGCATGCCCGTATAAAGAATACAGACACACTGTGACCGTGAAAATCCACGGGCAGAGTGCGCCCGTATTAACATTACGGGTACGGCTTGCTCGTAACTTAATTACGGTCCCTTCGGAAAAATGCCAAAAAGTGGGAAATTTTGATTTCAATAGTTTCCTAGGCTTCACCTGTCCCTGCTTTAACATATATCATGCAAGAAAAGCTAGAAATAAAAGAAAAAAGAGCACAAATGAATAAAAATGAATCAAATTCCTTTTATATATATATTAATGGATACATCAGTTTGTCAAAATACATATACATGAAAAATCCTAATCTACTGTGCCTACGCAGGTCCATCTCCTCTGCCACGGCCTCTGCCTCGAGATCGTCAATGCCCAAAGACTATCGGCACTTTATCACGAGCAGAGATACGCTCTCTCCTGCAGCCCAAAATGGATTGAATGTCATACTAATAGAAAAATAGAAGTCAAGTGCATAGAAGAAACGTACCTAGAGTCAGCTGAAGAAGCAGGGGCAGACCCCAGGAGATCTACTGCCCTAGTAGACTCAAGAACAGGCTCAACCGCAGGGTCGGTACTAACAGCAGGCTTAGAAGCTGGAGTCGGCATCTCTGGAACATCGATCACAGGTGGAGGGTCTATCACAACATAAGGAGCACCAATCTCTACCTCAGGCTCAGCAACAGTAGCCTCCTCCATCATCCCAGCCTCCACGATAGGCTCCACCACAGCAGCATTACTGGCTGGCTCCATGTCCATATCCACAGAAGCATCAGGAGCAGTCTCAGGTGCTGGAGCAAACTCTGGCACATCCGCAACAGCAGGAGCCACCTCAGCCTCAACCTCAGGTTCTGCTGCAGGTGCCTCTACCGATCTGGGAGAAGTCACGAACTCCACCCGTGCCACAGAAAATACCTCACCACGAAGATGCATAGGCACAGGTGAAGCAGGTGAAGAAGGGCCGGCTGTGTCATCCTGAAAATAAGAAAGGAAATTTTAATCAGAACAGGATAAACAGAGATAGAAGCAGATATGGAAAGAGGTGAAAGAATTAACCTGAGTATGAGATGGACCCGCCCGGTCCTGTGCACCAGAAGGGCCCGCTTGGCCTTGTGCTCTGGCAAGCTGTCCTCGGAGATCAGAAATGGTAATATAGAGGGCATCCCGCTCGGTGATAGCAGCATCTCGCTGGCGCTCTATATCAGCATACCGAAATCGGATCTCTGCCAACTGAGCCTTCTGTAATAGAAAAGAAAGTGTCAGAAAAAGCCAAGGTCAAATAGAATATATGAATTGAAGATCAAAAAAGAAGAAGACATACCGTCGTATCATAGGCCCTAATCACTACCCCTCCAATCTCCGTGACTCCGCCACGGACAGGCATAGGTGGCATAAGGCACCAATTGAGATGCGTATACAAGAGCTGAAAGTGTTCGGTGATTCAAGTCTTATCATCTATCAAGTGATGGGAGACTGGAAGACCAGAGATATGAAGTTGGTACCATACCAAGAGCTGGTCAAGGAATTAGAAGAAGAATTCAAGAGCGTGACATTCGACTACATGCCACGAGACGGGAACCGGTTTGCGGATGCACTAGCTACACTGGCATCAATGGCCACCATCACGGACGATGCTTGGGTGCAACCTTTGGAGATAGAAATTCGGCGCTACCCTGTTTACTGCTTCAGTGTCGAGAAGAGCACACCCGAAAAAGAACCTTGGTACGCAGACATTGAGAGATACATAAGAAACAGAATTCTGCCAGAAGGTGCCTCAGTTGCAGAGAAGCGAACTATACAGAGGTTGGCAGGGCAATACTTCTATAGTGGAGGTAGGCTGTACAAGAAGTCATACAATGACTCCCTACTGCTATGTGCCAGAGAAGCCGAGGTGCAGAAATTGATTGAGGAGGTCCATGGAGGGTTATGTGGCGCACACATGAATGGGCATATGCTAGCAAGGAAGATTCTAAGGATGGGCTACTATTGGATGACCATGAGGCAGACTGCTACGCTCATGTCAGAAAATGCCAGTTGTGCCAAATTTATGCCGACAACATCCATGCATCGCCGCATACGCTGTACTCCATGACATCACCTTGGCCGTTTGCCATCTGGGGAATCGACATGATAGGCCAGGTTCATCCAATGGCTTCAAACGGGCATCGATTCATCCTAGTGGCAATTGACTATTTTACCAAGTGGGTAGAGGCCATGTCCTTTGTGGATGTGAAGAAATCTCATGTGCTCAAGTTTATCAGTATCAATATAGTCTGTCACTACGGAGTTCTAGAAGCGATCATCACTGACAATGCAAAGAATCTGAATAATAGGGACATGGAAAAGATGTGTGAAGATCTCAAGATCAGACATTTGAACTCTACGGCCTACCGGCCCAAGATGAATGGAGCGGTAGAGGCCACCAACAAGAATCTGAAGAAAATACTCGAGAAAATGGTGGTTACCTACCGAGACTGGCATGAGAAGCTGCCATATGCACTGCACGCCTATCGGACGTCGATTAGGACGTCGACTGGGGCAACCCCGTTCTCCTTGGTATATGGAATGGAAGCGGTCCTCCCAGTGGAAGCGCAGATCCCGTCGCTCAGAATTCTGAAGGAAGCTGAAATCAATGACGTCGAATGGGAAGAATCCAGATTTGACCCGTTGCAATTATTGGATGAAAAGAGGATCAAGGCTGTAACGCCCCGGATCCGTGTTGTTCATTAAAGATATAACACGTCTCACGGAGGTTAGGCAAGGATCGTTAATCAATTTATGATCGCTGGATAATCATACATCTATAACCTGACAGAGTGCACATTTCCATTTATGCAAAATTGTAACATTTAAACTGAACTGAAATCATATGGTTCATCCCCAATTTACTTTAATACATCCCAATTAATTCAAAGTTCTCAAATTCGGAACAGATAACCTACAAGTCTAAGGAAGGTAATAGTAGTCTTCCTCCCTATATGCCTCAGCAGGATCTACCCCAGTAATCGCCTCACCACGAGTATCTGAAAAACAGAACAACAACGTAGTGAGATACGAATATCTCAGCGAGTAGCACATGCATGCAGAAATAGTTGAATCACATTTTAAAACTATGCATCGACAACACTACAATACGTTTAAACAACCAACATCAACTTCCCAAGTTCAAAATCAAACAAATCACATCTCAGTTAAGTACAATAACACATCGATTGGTCAATGTCATGACTATCGTTTAGTTGATAAATTAAACATGCCAAGTAGACACTCCACACCTCCATGTACACAGTTCCGGCCTACTCAGGGTTTCGGATACTCTGAAATGACGGCCTACTCAGGGTTTCGTCATCCAATGCAGGCCTACTCCCCGGGTTTCTGCATTGACAACCAGGCCTACTCAGGGTTTCTGGCTGCTCTACACCGGTCGTGGCAACACACAAGGCCATGCAATTCCAACAACCAACAATAACATCACATTACTAAGCTTAAACATCTGGATCCAGGACAAGCTAGACCAAAACAGTAAACATCGTATAATCTCAATTTCAATATCAAAACAAAACCATTCATCCCACATCATGTAAAAACTCATCACAATTCATCACCTGTCCCTCTGGACCAAGCAGTACCTCAAGTACATTCAGTAATTTCTCATTTCCGTAACACAATTCATATGGAAGTAAAACTCAATGCATTCATACCAAGGAAATCCTTTCAATACATTTAAAGTTTCCAACCAGTGAAACCAGAAATACAATAACTTCTCAATCAAAACAGTGTATAGAACAAGGAAAAGCAACTGGTAACTCTTACTAGTTTGGTGTCCGGCACAATACTCATAAGTAACCTAAACTCAACTTAAAAACTCTTAAGAGGTTCACTAATTTTTCCTCTAATAATTTCTTAGGCAGAATGGTTTTTCAGGTTCCTAACCAAGTGAATAGTGAAATGGTTTAACCCCTAAGTAATGCAAATACTCTTGGTCAAATCAGAAATTCCATTTCAGTAAGCAAAATAGGTCTGCCGCTCACCTACTGAGGTGGGCGCGAGGTGAGCGCCGGTCGGCGGTGAAGAAAAAGGGCAAAATCGACCTGCCGCTCACCCGACGCTAGGTGAGCGTGAGATGAGCGCGAGATGGGCGTGAGGTGGGCGCGAGATTCGCGCGAGATGGGCGCATCATTTTCCGCTGAGCGCGAGCTGAGCGGCAGCCGGGCGCGAGATGAGCGGTGGGTCGTTTTTAACGGGGCGCCTACCTCTGAGGTGAGCACCGGTTAGCGCGAGGTGAGCGGATACCCCCTGTGATTTTCATTTCTCTGTTATTTTGAGATCTACATGACTGGCCGGTTTGTGAAGGTCTGTAATTACTCCAATACACTCCTAATACTCCCAGAAGACTTCCCAACCATATTTGGAATTAATCTAAACACTTTCATTTTCAATTATAAAATTAAATCCGGAGACTCTGTTCATGTAACTTCCCGAAAACCAGAAAACCAGAAAAACTCATACTATCAGTTGATATATAAACCATGCATCAGAATAATCTCGAAAGAAACATAAAACACAAAACCCAGTTGTAAATCAGTGCTACTCACCTGAGTGTGCTTATTCCCGAATGGTAAAACCTCGGCCGATCACTTCTCCGGCCACGCACGCGAATGAAAAACCTACCGAAACAAATCTTCTCGAGCAGAGACAAATAACCCACTGAACTTCAGCTCCGAACTCCTTCTTCCAGCACTTGCGATTTATGGTTCTTCACGAACAGAAGCCCTAGTCGCCACTCCAGCCGAAATCGCGAGTTCTCCTGATGTCGAGACTTAACGAAAATGTTTCCGTAAGTATACGCGTATTTCGTTTAAAACCAAAAACCCTACTTTCCTTTATTTGCTCATTTAACATTTACCTTGCGAGATGTATACGCCGGTCGATCTACCCTTTTAACCCCTTGATCCTATGCATGCTCGCCCACCGAAGATACTACATGTTCAGCATCTATTCGCGTTAATAATCACATAACTATACTTTAATAATACCAATGATAATACTACGATTTTTCGGAAAAATGGCTATATAACGCCTGTACATACGAGTATGGGCTAAGCCCTCAAACCACAAAATAACCTGATAAACACAGTTTATACATCAGAATAAATAAATAAATAAATAAATACTCACAAAATTCAGGGTCTTACAAAGGCTTTGTGTCATGGCCAACTCTATCAACAGAGAGTGGCACGAGCCTACAACAAGAAAGTGAAACCACGACATTTCAAAGTGGGAGATCTGGTATTGAAGAGAATCTTCCCTCATCAAGAGGACAACAGAGGGAAATTCAAGCCAAACTACAAAGGACCATTCGTAGTCCACAAGGTTCTGTCAAGAGGAGCACTTATCCTGCAAGAAATGGACGGGGCAATTTTTCCTGAGCCGATAAATGCAGACGCAGTCAAACTATACTACGCTTAAGATCATTCTGATTGGGAAATAAAGAGAGGCCATCCTTGACTCTCCTTAGACTATAAATCTTTCCAAATACCTTAAATTCTCCCCTAGTTAAACAATTTTGAGCCTTAAAATTCTTTCAACCCATTGCAAGTGTTCTACACATCAAATGGGGCATTCCTGTCAAAGCAAAAAGAAACCAGGCATTCTTGCCCAGAAGAAAAAAAAACCTCAAAAGGAAGAGAAAATGGAACAAGAAAAAAAGAAAGAAAAAGAAAAGAAAAGAAAAGAAACAAAGAAAGTGGGAAAATGTTTGCCCCGCCAAAAATATAGAGATACAAATAAGCCAGGATGTAAGTCCCACCAACAATAAAAGTAGCACACTTTGCAAACCCAAATAATTAAGCTTTTTTGAGCCATTTATCCTTTCTTTCATAACCGAGACCAAGCCTACATTTTGTCCTATCTCTAAGACCTCCCAGATCCCAAAAGGAATGATCAGGGCAAACAGTTAGGTCTGCGTTCATCAGCAATGACGGAATTCAGAGTTTCCTAGAAAGGATGAACACAGCGAAAACCCGAAAAAAGGGCGTTGCGTGGTTAGTAAGAAAAAAAAAAACAAGGAGAAGAGAGAACTGGTCACATCTGGTTTGAGCAGAGCAAGATATAGAGGAGAGCAGTGATAGTGGCAGATAGTAAAATGAGAAAGAGTAAACAGATCTAAGGGGTCCGAACCGGCAGGTTGCGCCCGAGTCGAAGACTCCACAGTGGTCTGTGATGACAATGCTTCTGAAAATACCAAGCACTCCAAGTTCCGTCTGACCTAGGGAAATTTCTTTGATATTGCAAACACAGGCACACACTGACACACCTGTTTTCTCTATAATTGTTCTGCTTAACTATTTTGAGCTCCACATTGGGCTACTAACCTGAGTTGATAATTTCTTAACCTTGGCAAAGGCCGCTTCTGGCTGCGATGGGCAAAAGGCTCAGAGCAAGAAGAGAATAAAAGAAGTGTTTTGCATTCCCCAGCTATTCCACGGCTAACATGTTGTCTTTTCCTGCCTTCACAGGTACGCCAAAAGCGAGATGACGAACCTCTTCTCCAAAATCCCTAGTGGAGTTCCTTCAGTAAGCGGAGAATAACAACCTCCAAAATCCCCAGTGGGAGGCCTTCAGCAAACAAGGGACAACACCCTTACATCCCCCGTAGAGTCCTCTCAAGCAATAAGAGAGTGATGCCTGATGATGCAGACTTCTCAAGCCTCTCCCAGTCTGAAGAGGCCAGCTTTGCGAAGAAGAGCGGAAAGGAGAAAAACAAGCTCGCATCAATCCCTGGTGGAGTCTCTCGCGCTCAACAAGAGCGTAGACGAGCATGAAGAACTCGCGCCCAGGCGGAAGGAAAAGGCTTTACAAAGAAATAATGACAGCGTGAGGAATCCCCACTTATCCCCGACGGAGCATCCTTCCCCAGGGAACTCCCACGCTTGTCAGAAACAAGGCTCGACCTGAAAGAAGAGACAATAAGGAAAAGATTCCTGCCCAATCCCCAGCAACAGTCACTCCAAGCTAGGGAGCCTCTACAAGAGGGAAAGCCAATCAGAAAGCACTGCAGAAGAAGGAATGATAGGATATGAAGAAGAATGAGCATAAATGAAGATATCATCGGGCAAGATGGCCCCCTTTTGTAATTTTTGATTTCACACTTTTGTAAATAGAGTAGAGCAGGTGTGTGGGCTCCCTTGAGGCACTGGACAGTACTGGAAGCACCTCCTCACCAACAGCAGCTCCTCCTCCGCTCCTCCGTCCTCCTTTCTCCATTCGGTCCACATCCTAACCCAACCCTTGGCCATCAAATCCCAAAAAAAAAAAAAAAATTTTCAGAAGTCTGAAGCCACCTAAAAGATTTAATGAAACAAACAAGAAGAAAAGAATGTTGTCAAGTGTCTGGCATCAACGCCGAAACAGGTTGGCGAGTTCAAGTCCAATATAATATCTTTCAAACTTAAACTAAAATGCTGAAGAGTTGCCCTACAAAAACCCGAAAAGCAAAGGGTAAGGAAACTCTGAAGCCAGGAAGTGACGCCACATCATTGGCCGCTTCCCTCTCAAAATGAAAACTTCAAAGGACTAAGCTCGTCAGCCATGTCGACAGAAATGCCAGGCGCAAAAACGAGATTTTTTTTCTCTTTGCCGTTCATCCGCAAGGTGACTCCGGCAAAGAAGGGCAGCTGTAAGCACCTCATTTTTGCGCTCCCAGAAAAACCAGAAATGCAAACCCAGGACAGAAAGTCAAACCCTAAGGGGTGAAAAGTTGACTTTTTGATCAAGTGAAAATTGGCCACCTCGCTTTATGCCATTGGATAGAGAATCTCGACACGGTTCCAACGCAACTGAGTTTGTAGGAATCGGGGTCCGGATGAAGGTTCTGTGGGCGGTCAAACCTGAGCAGAGCCAAAAGTTGACTTTATGCTAAAATCCGATCCAGAGGCCTACCCCTAGGTCATTGGATAGAGAATCTCGACACGGTTCCAACGCAATTGAGTTTGCAGGAATCGGAGTCCGGATGAAGGTTCTGCGGGCGGTCAAACTTGAGTAGAGCCAAAAGTTGACTTTCTGCTAAAATCCGATCCAGAGGCCTACCCCTAGGTCATTGGATAGAGAATCTCGACACGGGTCCAACGCAACTGAGTTTGCAGGAATCGGAGTCCGGATGAAGGTTCTGTAGACGGTCAAACCTGAGCAGAGCCAAAAGTTGACTTTATGCTAAAATCTGATCCAGAGGCCTACCCCTAGGTCATTGGATAGAGAATCTCGACACGGTTCCAACGCAACTGAGTTTGCAGGAATCGGGGTCCGGATGAAGGTTCTGCGGGCAGTCAAACTTGAGCAGAGCCAAAAGTTGACTTTTTGCTAAAATCCGATCCAGAGGCCTACCCCTAGGTCATGGGATGGAGGGCTCCGATACGATTCTAACGCACCTGAGTTTGCCCAGATCGGAGCCCGGATGAAGGAAATATGAGCTGACAAAATTCTCGAGCAGCAAAACCGGCAATCTGTGCACATGGCAAAAAGCTGCACACGTGGCGAGTTGCGCAGGAAAATATCTCAGGGATCAAATCCGTAAATATCCAAATATACGAAATATCCTAGGGACTAAATCTGTAAAAATCCGAGAATATCGGATTGAATTGAAAATTACCAGGGACTAAATCTTAATTTCCCAATTTTTTAGACAAACGAGTGGCCGCATTTAATGATTTTTCATCATGCGATCGCTCGAGCGGATGTGGCAAGCGAGTGAGCGCACCCCCCCTTTTTTCCTTATATAAGCCGCGCGACTTTTTCACGCAAAGGGGTTGGGGAAAATTTTGGTTGGGGAATTTTCGGGTGCAAGGATTTTTGGTTGGAGTTTTTTTAGGTTGGAAAACTTCGGTCGAAATTTTTAAGGTGCAGTGTCTGAGCTTCTTCCCCATCCGCACCCCACTTGTTTCAGCGGGTTCGGCCTCCCCAAGCTCTCACCTTGATCCAACACTCCCTCTCTTCTTCTTCTTCTTCATTCTTCTACCAAGAGCTGGAGGAAGCCGGAGGAGCCGCTTGCCGAAGTTGTTGGAGAAGAAGCTCATCGCCGGTGTGCTCGCCTCAAGGAGGTCACTCGCTTCCACAAAAGGGATAAGATCTATCAGGTATTGTTCCTACCACAGTTTCACTTTACATATATGAAAGTAGAAGTTGTATGAGCAGATTGCCGGGTTTTGTTTTGTTCTCCGGGATGTTCCATGCATGTCCTTCTATTTTTGGGAGTCTCCGAGGGTAAGGGAGACCCCATGAGACCCATGAGAAGATGGGGAGTTTGCCATCCCACATTCGGCCACCGTTCGGAGGGTTTCTATTGATGGATTATTGAGTAAAGGGAGTCTGTTCCCTGGCTTCGAGCATGTACTGTATATCCCATGTAAACCCCCTTCTCTCTTTCTATTTCTTGTCCCCGAGTGTTCACATGCATGCACGGAGGTCCGGTCAGGTATAGGTAAAAATGTCTCTCACTCATGCTATACCTGCTTGTCATTTTGCTTTGTTGCTTCCTTCTCTCTATATTTGTTAAAATTGCTAACCTGCTCCCCCAACCCCCCTGCCTATGTGTCTGCGAGCGTGGTCCCTTCCCCATTACCCCTGTAGTGGTCTGTCAGTGTTGTTTTTTGGGGATAATCAGGTGTGTTTTTCTTTTTTCAAGAGATATGGAGTTGTGTCTTTAAGCAGTTAGATTAAATCCAAAACTAGTTGGGAAGTGTTCTGGGCATATTAGGAGACTAGTGGAACAATTACAGGCCGAAAAAGATCGGCCAGAGATGGATATCTTGAAATAACAGAGAGTTGAAAATCGCAGTGAATAGCCGCCCACTTGGCGCTCACTTGCGCTCACTTAGGAAGTAGGCGCCCCTTTTATTTCACTACCCGCCGAGCTGGCGCCCACTTGGCGCTCAGCTCGCGCTCACTTAAAACCATGCACAATTCTGGCGCCCATCTCGTGCCCACTTGGCGCTCAGCTCGCGCTCACTTCCCGCCCAGCTCGCGCTCACTTAGTATCGAGTGAGTGCCAGGTCCAAATTTTGCCTGGTTCTTAGCGCCTACTGGCGCTCACCTGGCGCTCACTTCAGGAAGTGAGCGCATACCCCATTTTACGAGCCGAAATTGATTCTTGACTGAACCAAGGGGGATTTTGATGTCTTGGGGTTTATACCACTTAACCAATCTTGAGCCAGCTTTTCTTTCTGATAGAGTGTCAATCTTGTGTTTTTTTTGTGATTATTGCTGGATGTGAGTGCCACTTCCTAACTGAACCGGATAAACCAATAGGGTTTCCGGGTCACCTGGAAACCCGACATGGAACTTGGACCCCCGGTCCAACTTGATTTCCAGTGGGCCTTCCAATGGGGCCCACCCGGCCCAATAAACATGTATGCATGCAACTTAATCAAGATAAGAAAAACTAACCGATTAAACCGGGCGGGCCAAACCTACGGCGGTCCACCCGAACCGGATTTGTGAAATTGATGCATGAAATGTATGGTTTGGTCGAGACCAAGGGCAAGGGCCTACCGGGCCCGCCAAAGCCCACCAACCGAACCAAGGAAGGGTACAAACCCTAACTTCCGGTAACTTGGGCTTACAAGCCCAGATTTGGACTACGGGCCCCAATCCTAGTGTCCAACTCATTTTGGCAAAATTAAAAAGATAAATCCAATAAAAATACTTGGCCACCATGTGGGCCCACCTTAGGGGCCCACAAACCAGTCCGGCCCACCTTTTCATGGAAAACACTTAAACTTTAAATCTGAACCTAAAGTAAAATCAAAACACTTAACCAAAACCCAAAGGGCCTCCTATGGTAGGCCGAGGCCCACAAGGGCACACGGGCTTGACTAAGCCCACCAAGGACACCGTGGGCCTTCCAACAGGGCCCACCCAATTAGACTCAGACCACCTAAAGTTAAGCAAGATAAAATCGACTAAAGGGGCCCACACCAACTCAGGTGGTCCCACCAGACTTAACCAAGCTGCATATCGGTTTAGGAATCGGGTGAGACCAAAGTAAGCTGACTCAAACCAGGACAAACCTAAGGGACCCGTCACCCGACGGGGTGGACCGGGGTGTCTACGGACTTCCCCGGACCGCAACCGAGACCCTACTTAGAATCTAAAAGCCGTAGACCAAAAGCCCTAATAGACAAAGATTAGGCACCCAGGTGTCCGCCTGCACCCCATCAGGCGGTGGCGACTCCGAATTTTCCCGTGCCGCATTTCCGACGCGCGCACATTGTGCTCCACATGACACCACCTACGAGCCATGGGATATGTCTCCTTTGGCATCGTAGAGGTAGGGCAAAAATAGGGGATATACACCCTTGCAAAGAACTGCAAAAAGAATAAAAAGAGTCAAAAGAATAGAAAAAGAAAGAAAGAGAGAGAAAGAGAAGGAAAGAGAAGAGAAATAATTGTTTCACCTGCAGGAAGGGCCAGAAGAATCTGCACCCAACCCCAGCTCCTCTGTAAGTAGAGAGGCCGCTCGCTGATCGGCGCAGGCCGGCCAGAATAGTACCAAAAATGAGCGGGCCCCATGCATACCTCCTCGCTCGCTGCAAGTCTCCCAATAAACTCAAAAAGTGAGGACTAACTGAAGTCGTGTCCTCTGGGAAGAAGCAGGAGCCCATCATGTACAGAAAAAGAAATCGAAAGGCATACAGGAAAACTGCATCACCGGCAGCAAGCTGGCCAAACTACCTCACCCTGAAAGTCTCTCTCAACCAAGTCAGAGACAATCTCGCTCTCCCTCTATCCCATGCCTCAGGAGGCAGCACAATATATCCAAGGTAAGCAGCGATCTCATCAGCATCTGGCATCACCATCTCAAGAATAACATCACCGATCATCCTAATCCCGGTGATGAGCATGAAGTCAGACGGCCTGATCCCAATCTCGATATCCGAAAAATGGAAGCTCAAGGTCTCGGGGAAGAATCTCTCAAGCAACGCCGCAATAAGGGCCCGATCCAGGCGAACATCAGGGATGGTGATGAATAGGCCAAAGCCATACAAGCCTAACTCCCGACGATAGGCCGAACTACAAGCTCCAATGAATCTGATAAAGCTAGCCCAGCTCCCACGATAATGAGACATGGAATACTCCAGAGGGATAGCTGCCCTAATACACGCTGAGGGATGAGTTCTCAAGCCATGTAAAAGATCAGTATCCCTAATCTGGGCAGCAATCGCCTCAGGGACCTCAACTTTGGTTCGGGCCTCATCTCTGCCACGGCCTCCTCTACGGCCCTCATCATGGCCTATATATCTGCCTCCACCTCGGCACCTACTACGGCTCCTATCTCTGCCTGAAGCCTCAACTGCCGGCTAAAGAAGCAATTGGAAAGAAGAAAGGATCAGGGTGAACTTTATGAAGGAATCAGAAATTTCAGAAAGGTTAGAATATACCTCTCGGGTCGCCTCACGCGAATCCCCAGAAGGAAGATCAGGGATATCAGAATCAGAATCCCTCTCAGCCCTCGAAGACGAGGCCACATCCGCATGATCCCGCCTAACCCGCGAGGAGGAAGGCTCATCTGTAGGATCCCTGGAAGCTGATCTCAGGCGGGCCATCTATGGTTCAAATCAGGGAGATGTTCATTATTCTTGTTAAAATTTCATTGCTTGATTTTCATGTTTACCAAGTTTACAAGAAAAAGGAAAATGGAAAAAATGATTTAGAAATTCCTGACTAAATCAGGAATTGATCAAAGAAGATTATCCTTTCGATTTCAAGAAATTTTTAGGAAGTTCAATTATCTTATAGTGGCTTGTTTTAATTGCTTATGACTAATTATCTCGTTTTGTTTGGACAGGCCAAGTAGATGATAACAAGGAAAAGGCAGAATGATACTCTAAACAGTGAGATGGGATAGTCAGTGAGGAATGTGTCCTAAATCATTCAAGTTAAAGTGAGATATAGCAGCATTTTATGCATAAAGACAGAATCAGAAATATCATGCAAAGTCAGGGTAATCAGTTGGCAAGGAATTCAGTCCAATTTGCCAATGACAAAAGGGAATCATAACTTCAATGGGAAGCATACAAGATCAAAAGTAGAAATTCAAAACAGAGATCAAATCAGGATGAGAAAAAATGCTGCAAGCATCATACAGGATGTGCACAAAGGATCAGCAAATAAGCAAACAGCCTATTAGCACAATTACAAAAAAATCAGTCAAGGATTAGGCAAGAGTTGAGAATTTGTACCAATCAGAATAATACAGGCATTAGGATTCTCAATACAAATAGAAAATTGCCCAAGATACAACTTGGTTCAGGTTACTAATCGAGTGTGAGCCAAAACAAAATACAAGCAGAGCAGTGCATGGCATGGTTACAATTCAGTTCTTAGAATCACAATCAGCAGCTCAAATTGCAAGGCAAATGGGGTTTCGGCCAACATTCAGATAAGAACCAACAGAGGCAAGATAACAGAACAAGCATAAGATGTCATCTACACTAGAGGGTTGCCATTCAATTCCTAAAGTCAGAAAAATTGCAAATTAAAGTAGATTTCGGCCACTGCTGAATTAACCATCTAAATGCATAGAAAGGGTACTATAAATCAGAGGCAATGTTTGGGTTCGTTCAAGAGCAGAATGCAAAGCCACTCAATCATGGAATTAAAGTGCTAAATTTTGGAAGGAAACATACCTGTTAGCAGAGGAAAAGAGGTAAAATTTCAAAGAGGAAGATCAATTCGTGCCTCACCAAAATGAAACACAGTGAACAACGAAAGCTCACTGTTGATGAAGGATGCTCGAATATGAGAGTCGCCGGAGAATGAGAGAGTTGCCGGAGAAGGACGAAGTCGTCGCCAGAGCAAAGAGTTCGTGCACTGTTGAAGAAGAAGAAGGACCGGAGAGAAGAGTGCGGGCGCAAGGAAAATAGGGCAAAATGCGAGCAGAAGAGAAAGCAGTTCGCGGCCGCAGTTAAGAAGGAGGTCAAAATCCGTAAAAACATTACGGGCTACAGGCACCCGTGAAGGTAATACGGTCCACTTCGCCCGTGTTTAAATTATGGGCAGCATCTGTCCGTAATGAAAATACGGGCGAAGCAGAAAATTGCATATTTTATTATTTTCTCCACACTTTTTAGGAGATTAATGTTTATATTAGTTGAAAGTTGCAAGGATTGCCATCTTACCCACTTTTGTTTAAAAATTTTGTCTCAAATCTCACTTCATAGCCACGAGTGCTTAGTGAGAGGAGAGAGGCGGATTTGGCCCTTAAGCTGAGGGACTTTTAGCAAATCTTCCACATTGAATTCTTTTTTTCCCAAAATCATCCATTTAATCCTTGCAAAATGCAATTAGTTAGACAAAGATCTCAAAAAGTACAATTGGTGGGTCTTTTTGCTCTCTACTTGTAATTGGTTCCAATTACCAGCAAAGAGGGGGCAGTTGTAGACACCCCAAATTGCATTACAAAATGAGAAAATAATGAAAACATTAATTGGAATTTAAAACAGGCCAAAAATGCATGAAAATCAATAACTTGAGCCTTAACCGTATTGTATCTACAGGCTAAGCACGCCTGAATTTTATATACGGGCATGCAGCGCCCGTAAGACATATACGGACACCTCTGGATCGTAAATCATTTACGGGCACATTAGACTCGTGCGAGTTCTGTTCTTCTCTCGATTTATGAGCCTTATCTTTAGTCCAATATCCCTTTAAATGAGCGAATTATATATTTTATTCGTGCGAAATATCTTTGTGGATAAAGGATGGGCATGATCTTGTGTTTAACTCAAACTGAAACTCTATCTTGCCAAACCTTAGACCAACCATACCCCTGTGTTTGCCTATAAATAGAGGGCCTTTCCTCAAGCAAAAGGCCACGAAAATTTGAAGTCTAAGAAGCTCCAAGAGAAGAGAGGAATCCCTGCTGCCCTGCTTGCTCAATCCAGGTAAGTCCCTTTTCCCCTTTATTTTCTGTCTTCAATTCTAGAAGTAATAGGATCTTCTCTATTACTGTAGAATAAGGCCATATCTTTTATCTTGTATTACTAAACCTGCCTCTAAGTACCTCAAGAGTCTCTCTAGCCGTAAAACGTGAAGAGAGAGCTAGGGGAAAAGAGAACAGGTGGATCCCAAGAATAGAACCCCATATCTGTTTTTCTCCTTTTTTTGTAGAATAAAGCCTGTGATTGTGTTTGTATAACCAAACCTATCTCCAAGTACCTCAAGAATCCTCTCTAGCCATAAAACGTGAAGAGAGAGCTAGGGGAAAAGAGAACAGGTGGATTCGTAGGGTAGACCCCCATGTGCTCTAATTTGTGAGATGTGGCTGCTTTGAATATCCTGATAATGTTTTAATGGTTTTTATGATGAATCTGAATGAATCACATGAATCTATGATGTTTATAGCATGAGATCCCCACTTTTTATAAAATTTGGATTTTTCACACTTTTGCACCTACAGCACTGTTTTCGTGATTTTAGGCTAAGATCTTGGATTTATCATGATCAATATAATAGATCTAGATCCAGAGGCCTGAAAGTAAATTCTAGGGTTTCATGCTGTGGTTTTTGAGTCATTTTTCATTATTGAGAGAAGACCCTACGGTCTAAATTCTCCCCTTTTGATGTTCTTCATCAACGTGGGTATTTTTGGTTTTTATTTTTTGATTTAACGTGAAATTTGGGCTATATCTATGTCCTTGACTATTCAAGTTCAATTTTGAAATATTTTATAAAAATCATATTTTTCTAGATTTCTAAAATTTAACTTGAAGCCAGATTTTTGGATTTTTCACTTTAAATTGATTTTATTTTGATCATGAAACCCGAGGAATGGTATGATCATATTTGAAAGTTCTGGATCAATCAGACTATTCGTATGAAAAAACCATATATTTTGTCTTTTTTGTGATTTTTCGTGATTTTATAGCAAGCCTTTTTTTCTTTGAAAAACATGAACAATACCTGGCAACCACCTTGTGTGGATTAATAGGGGTGCCTAACACCTTCCCCTGTTCATAACCTAATCCCCATACCCATCTCTGGTTGTTTTTTTTTAGAGGGTTATTTTTACCCTAAAATTGCCTTTTGTGCTTATTTGATATTTTGGTGTCCATTCACACCTAAATTGAATGGTGGCGACTCTTTGTTTTATTTAATCTCGTGTGATGATAGAGAAAGTCATTGAATCTGATTTTTTCCCATGTCTCACAGACATCCACACCTCCATGTACACAATCTGTCCTACTTATGATTTTAGATTATGAAATGATAGTCTACTCAGGGTTTCGTCATCCAATGCCGGTCTACTCCCGGTTTCGGCATTGACAACCCGGCCTACTCAGGGTTTCGGGTTGCTCTACACCGGTCGTGGCAACACTCATGGCCATGCAATTACATCAATAAAATCAATACGTTACATTACTAAGCTTAAGTCATTGATCTAAGACAAACTAGGCCAAAATAGCTTGTAACCAATTTAGCAAGTAATCAAATGTGTTCAAACTAAAATCATGGGCCAATCATGACCAAACTACTCCATCATGGAGGATCTCAAGTACTTGCCCTTCAAGGCGAATAATAGTATCCAAACCAGAACTTATATCAAACCAATCATGAGACAAAAACCAATAATCCAAATCTGTAAAAATAATTCACAATAAACCCAATCCAATGCAAGTTTTCCAATCAAGTACATTGTAAACCAAAGTAATTCAAAATATGGTTCAAAACACCGATTTCCCAAATCTGACCAGAAATGTAATCTTAGAGAATTATTTACTTTTAACTTGTTTAGGTATGAGAGTTACACAAGTAGAAGTTCTTAGATTTCGTACAAATTACATAGAAAACATAATATCCTTTTAGAACCCAAAATGAACTAATTTGGAGGAATCAGTGGACAAGTATTTGGCATGAATTCTTTCCCACCACTGGCCTTTGAAAAACATTAGAAATGATCTTAGAAAGATGTTACAAGTGGCGAAATCAAAACAAACTCATTCTACAATGATTTGGAATAAAAAATCTCTTAAGAACCTAGTTTAGTAGAATGTGGACAAACTCTTCGTTATAATGAATTTTAATACAATTCCCATGCAAGTACTTCCTAAACACCTTAATCTTATTTGTACATAGGTAAGATTTTGATTAAAAATAATTGCATAGTCAAAATTCTCTCAATTTGGAAATTGAAGATTTTATGTCAAGGGCGCTCAACATAGCATTCGAGTGTCCTTGCAGGTGTTCATATAAAACCAAATCCAGAAACCGAAGCTCGGCATAGCGCTCGAGTGTCTTTGCAGGTGCTCGGCTTACCTGATTTTGACAACTTTCGGGTTTTGAGAATTTTTCAAAACACAAGAGGGGTGATTGGGATTGTGCTCGAGCGCAATTCTAGGCGCTCGGTTAAAACACTGACTCGTGACAGATTTTCCAGATTTCTAAATTTTTTGTAAATTGAGCTACCAAAACCTAATTATACAAATATTTTCTAAATCTTTAGTAGAGACTTTCTAAGTAATTTAACAACAGGTAATCATAACATTTAAATCAGATCTATGGCTCCTTTTCAAAAAGCTGAAAAACACCCAAATCTGAGTTTCAAACAAACAATCTTGAATTCAATGCATTAAATCTACAAAATCTAGCACGAATTGATTTAGAAGGGTGTTACGTACCTTAGATTAGCTTAATCCAACTCCAAATCTACAGATCTGAATTTTTTCGACAATTCTCCTTCTAATTCTTTGAAATGCATCAAAACTCCATTTAATCAACCTCAGATTTGGACGGATTTGATTAGATTCTCTACAATTGATCTTTGATTATGAAAATACATCAATAATTACTTGAATTCCCTTCCGATCTGGAGGTTCCTCAATTTCTCCACTGTTCTAAGCGAATCCATCTCACTCTCTCTCTCTCTCTCTCTCTCTCTCTCTCTCTCTCTCTATCAGCAATCAACCATGGGAAAAGTCATCCTCTTCTTCTCGATTTCTTTTTTCAGATCTGATCTGGTTCTTGTTAGATCTGATCTGGTTCTTGTTAGATCTGATCTCCTTCCTCCTTTTTCTTCCTTTGATCTCTAGAAGATTCCAACTCTAACCAACAGAGCAAACCCTCTAACTGACTTCCTTCTCCTTTTTATACCCCCTTGCTTTGCTGCCTAAGCTCTTTTAGACACCAATTGTTTTGCTGAAATTCCACTCCAGCACCTTCTCCACACATGACCAATCAGTTTATTTCAAAATAACATGCATAATATATCATTATTATTTTAAACCAAATACTCTTACCTTATTTAAGTGGTTCCTCCATTAAACTTTTGGAATTTACATAAATATCCTCAGATTCCTCTTGCCTTAATTTTCCACCAATAATAATAATTAATATTACTAAAATAAATTCTAAATTTATTAATAAAAAATTTGGGGTTTTACACTTCCACCAAAGATCCCTTCCAAATCCTATATCTCCCCCAACGACCTCCTCAATCTCTTCCCTTATTTTTCTTTCCGAACAAAATCTCCCTAATTTATCTCTTTCCAACCCAATGAGATTCAAGATTTCATATTCCTTTTTTGTGTGGTGATTAATCCCATTCTCCTCAAAACTCTCTCTTTCTCTATTTTTACTCCTCCTAACAACTCTCTCACCCGGGCCACCCCAAAACTTTTCAAAAGAAATTATCTTTTTCTTCACTTTTTTTTTAAAATTTTATTTATTCATATTTATTCAACCTAATCCCAAGGATTCATGTAGCATCAATACTGACACGTTGTAGCACCCTGAAACCAGGTCCACCCGAGTAGGGTTCATATTGGTTCTCAAGCGCTAATTTAGGGCCCAAACCATGATAAGACACCAAAACAATTGTAATCCTAATTTAATATAAAAACAGATATATAACGGCCGTAACAGCAAGGTTGTGTGAAGACTCTAACACTTGATAAATCACAGTGATATGTGTATATATATATATATCAAATACAGCTAAACACAATTTTATCCACCACAAAAAAAAAATGATCAACTGGGTTAATCTATCTCTCACACTCTATATATGCAATATGTACAATATCCAAAAATTTCACAACTACAAAAAAATTCCTTCTCTAGCCTTAGCCGGGATAATAATAATCCTCCGGCCTATACTCTGGATCACCTTGACACTCTACCTCGTTACGTGGCTCACTAGCAGAATTTGAAAACAAGCCGATAAGACAAAGCACGCGTGAGACTAACATCCTAGTATGTAGCACAATGCATGATACAAACAGTTTATGCAATTTCAGGTAATAAACTAACATGCTACATATCATACGATCAATTCTCTTAAAATCATGCAAAGAAACAGTTCACGTAACAATACAATTTTAGTAATAAAGTGTCAGTACAGGACTAGTGAATTAGTGTAACACCCTGGATCTGAGTTACGTAGAAAAACCATAACTCATATCCGAAGGTTAATATATAACACAACATCGCAATATCAGAGTGAAGGAAAAACATAAATACAACAAAACTATATAATCAGAGTGCGCTACAATCCCAAACTAAAATACTAATTACAATAATCCAACTCTAAACTCACATAACCGAGCAATTCCCCACGATGTTGTCCTCTCTAGGAACAGCTGAAAACAAAATAAAACAATACGGAATGAGATACGAATATCTTAGTAAGCAGCACATGCATGCACAAATACATTTTCTGAAGTTATGAAACGTGGATCGAATAATACACCAGTAACAATGGCGATAACACGATTAATCCGACTAATCCCACAACAATATAATAGATAAAGATGATATAGCTAGTGTAATTCAACATGTAAGCCAAGCAATTAATGTCAGTATCAAATAACAAATATAACGTTAAAGTTACTTATAACCAGATAACAACACTTCGATGAAATAATAATCTTCGGAAAGCTGAGTGTTTATCATGGGCCACTCAAAACCAATTGGAGATACAAATACCGATAAAACCAAACACGAGGCCAATGTCATGTAATTCACTTATATTGGGTAATTCGCATGCCTGAGCGACATCCAAGCCTCCTGGAACACAGTCCGGTCAACATAGACTCGGTACTCTGAAATGATTGCCTACCAAGGAACTTTGTCATCCAATGCTGGCCTACTCTGGGTTTCGGCATTGACAACCCGGCCTACCAAGGATCACGGGCTGCTCTACCCTGGTCATGGCAACACTCATGGCCATGCAATTACGGCAATAAAGTCAACACATCACATTACTAAGCTTAGACTCTAGATCCAGGACACGCTAGACCAAAACAAAATGAACCTCAACGAATAAACCAACCCCTGGTAACAAATAGACCAACCTCTGGTCTCAAATATACCAACCTTTGGTAACACAATTCTTGAATCAAATCATCTTATCATAGGTCACTCAGGACCAGAACAACACTCCGTGGAAATCCAAATGTATTTTCAAAACCAAAGAACAATATTCAAATCAATCCGTATAAACAAATAACTCAAGTAAAACCCTTTTATAAATTCTGTCCAGCATACACAATTAGATAAAACTCAGTTTAAATGATACCATAATATGAAGTTCAGTAGTAAACATGGATTACAGAAATACCTGAAATCAGCAAGAGTTATATTCAATTACTTCTATTAGGTTAGATGAAAGTTTTCTAAGTTCTTTTCTTAATATTCTTTGCTAAAGTTCCCTTATTCTTCTACTGAAATTTGCAGTAGAAATTCATTGTTTAATATTTCCAGATCATGACCAATCTTAATAAGTTCTGAGAATAATAGCTGGAAGACAAAAATCTGAATTTTAGTGGTTAAAGAATCCTCAACAGCTCTCTACTAAATTCTATAATGTTTCTTATATTTATACTCACTTTAAACCGCCAGCTAATGTTCTCTCCAGCCACCTGGCCACATTTATTTTGCCGCCCTAGAGTTACAATTAGGTTTAAGAAACGAAATCAATTAGCCCATGAACTCAGCCACACTAATTGCAACCACACCAGATGCATATCATCCTAAATTCAGCTCTTTAATCACCTTAATTCCTCTAAAAAATTATTGGTATAATTTCCAAAGGTTCCAATCACTTGAAACTAATATTAGCATGTTAATTCAACTCCTAGACAAGTTTTTGCGCGATTAGATTGGAGAAAATCAGCTAAAACGAGTCAACCGCACTTACCTGGGAATTTGGTGGGTGCGCTGACTTCAAGCCAGTAGGTGGAGTCAGGGGATCCAACAAAACACACTGCCGCTGAGTACCGCTTAGCAAAATCAGTGGGCGGCACTCAACGGATACCCCCTAATTTTCTCGATCTTTGATTTAGTCACTGTTAATTCAATTTCTCCATGTCTGACCTAAAACTAACCCGCTACAACAGCTAATCCATACTCCTCACACTTCTAACAGTCATTTAGAACCAAATCGAAATTAATTCTACTAAGATCATGCTCCGAATAAAAAATTAACTCATACGAACAAATTCCGTCGATTAAATCAAATCACTACATATAACTCAATCCAAATCATGCATTCGATTGCAATTCCAACTTGAAATCTAGTGCTACTTACCTCTCAAAACTGATTTCGAGTGGTTGAAATCCTCGAATTTTGACTTCTAGATCAGATCTTCTACAGATCTGAATTCTCTAATAAAACTCAACAAATTATAACCTACTTAAGCAAATCCTACCTGAGTTTTTGATTTCCATTAGCTGAGTTTTCTGCTCCTGGGCGAATTGAAGTGCTGCAGCAAAATTTCTTCACTCCAGATTTAAAAAATGCTCAACGCCCAACTAGATCTTCTCTGATCACCACCGCAGACTAGATCATTCTCTTAGAACCCTAACTCTCCTCTTCCTCTCCTCTCTCAGATCTCAGTTCGGTTGTTCAAGTACCAAAATGAAACCAACAACTGAAATCCTTTCACATTTATAGTTGCCGCCAGGAGAGTGTTTAAAGCATGATTCCATGCTTCGACACTTTACACACTTTCCATACACCAGCACCCTCATTTGATAAAATTTTCATGCATGCCACGCCAGCATCTCAACCCACCAAATCAAAATTAAATGATTTTTTTTCCATACCTTCACAATTGGAATTCTCCAATCCGGTTCACCCGAGAACCCCGATTGAACCCTCTCGATCTCCAATTCTGCATAATTTTCCAATGTGGCATTAATTAATTACTAAAATAATAAATTTTAATTTCATTAAAATTTGGGATTTTACAATTAGCGTGTCTGTAAATCGAGATAATCACCCTTAGACGGTTTGCCACCTCACTACTCGATGTCGAAGCCGCACACGGTCATCACTCGAGTGCAACACCCACGCATGGGTTAGCACGCTGTAGCTCAATCTATCTCACAAGAAGGCCTCATCGATCCCACACAGTGGAACACAATTGGCCCGGAGTATTAACTCGACAAGCCATCACTAATACACTATCTAGATTGACTACGGATCCATAACCACCTCTATGCCCACTAGACTCAATATAAACCAATAAAACAGTTTATATAAAACTAATCTCGTAAAGGCACCGCTTGCCTAAAACACAACCATATCCAAGTGAACCTTATTGTTCATTTCTCAATAAATCCCTAGGCTATACTGCCTTTCGGGATGCCATAGGCTTATAGCCTTTTCAACTTAACAGGAAGCCTCAGCTTCGATTTCCAATCACATAACTCAAAATGTTTTACAAAACCAAATTATTAATGAACAAGGGTAAATAATTGTTCTATAAACCAATAGACTAGTTAAGCTCCAAATAGTAATTTTTAAACTCGATCAAAAACTGTTTACAAGCTCTTAACCTTACTTTTTAAAGAACCTATAAAATTTCACTAGAATTTAATTTCATATCAACTAATGTCTAAACTTTAAATATTAAATAAGACATAACTAATTTTTCAATACAATATGTCTTATACATTAAAATTTAATTATTTTCAAACAAAATTTGGTTTGGGCGTAAACTACCCAAATCGTTGATGGCTTTATTTTAGTGATTTTTAATTTTCTAATTTGGGGTCTAAATCACCTACCACCACTCTCATTCAACTACAAACACCCTAAACTAAATTTTAGATTACTAATATGAATTTTTACACAAAGATTTCAAGCCTTCGCAAGCCACCGAAATTTTTAAAATTTTGAGATAGCATAACAGAGTAGCTTCTATGTGTTAACTTCCAATTATTTCTACGCAACGAACTCAGATTCCCACCTCTTTAAACACTAATTGAAAGCACCTAGAAACATTTAAACTAATTCAAATGACAAGAAGATTTCAAAGCATCATACAAACTCCAATACAAGGATCTGAATTTTAAATAACTGTCTAGATTTACAAACACATAAAGGAATCATTTAAACAAAATTTTCTCATCCTAACTATGCCTAGCTAAATAAAGTATTCAAAACACAAAATTCTCTCATGCCAAATCAGAACCTAAATTAAAACTCTCATGCCAAATCAGAACCTAATTCCTATCTACCAAATATTACCACAACATGATCATTGGTAGATTCTAATCTGATTATCCAAAACAAGCATGCTTCATTACTAAAGACATCCAACAAAGTTGGTCACAGGATTCCTTGGCAAATTAGCTCCTTAAAACAGTACAATAACCAAACAGCCAATTAGGATTCTTTTCTTTCTTTTCTCAACAACTAACAGCAACTCCGATTAAACTCCTACATACCCATATGATTACCTCATCAATAAAAAAAAAACAATTAGGCAGGATTTGGAGAATAAATTCTCACAATCAAATTAAGAGATTTACACGAACAAACCTAACCTCATAAAAAATTTTAGTAGAAGGAAAAATCAGACCTAACCTCATCAAAAATTTCAAAAAGAAGGAAAAATCAGACGCATACAATTTAGAATTAATATAAACAAGATTTGACTGCATTTTTACTAAGTTGATTGAACCCGAATGTGTAGTCGCTTGACTACTCTATTTTGAGTATTTTATTGCAACCAGAAAATCCAGATTCAAATCAGTTTTATTGC
Source organism: Buxus sempervirens (assembly GCA_947561395.2). NCBI lineage: Eukaryota > Viridiplantae > Streptophyta > Magnoliopsida > Buxales > Buxaceae > Buxus > Buxus sempervirens. Next base: position 27,684,799 of record OX387191.1, on the reverse strand, counting down.
AACAAGAAAATCTAGATTCAAATCATACTCAAAAGCCATCTAATGATCTATCCTAACAATTAATTTATCAAAGATTAGAGGAAATCAAAAATCTATTTAAAGCAACCAAATGAGGAATTACTGCATGCTGCCAAGTTTGAGAAACCAAGCAGTAATCGATCAAAAAGAAAAGAAAAGTAAAGTGCTACTTACCTGCGTTCTCCCCCTTTCTTCTTCTTTTCCTCTTCTTCCCTTCTTCTCCTTCCTCTTCTCTGTGCCCCTCCCCTTTTCTCTAACCCTTACGATTGAAAATGAAAGAACCCTCGGGTTCTTTCATTATATATAATATATATATTATTTCATTAAAGAATTAAACTGGTTCGATGAAAATGAACCAACCCAACCAACCAAACCTAAATCAATTAAACAATTAACCCGATGAGCCACTAAATCAATTAAACAATCTGAACCCAACTAAACCGCCCAAACCACTAAGTCATTTAATCCAGCTAAACTGAACCAATTAAACCAATTTACACCCAAACCAACGAAACTGAATTCAATAACTTAAACTGGTTCACTCGAAATGAACCGATCCAAATAATCCAAACTCAAATCAAATAAACCGAAATAAACCAAACCAGAGGGTCTGTTTAAAATTGATGAAATTAATTGACTTAAATAATTTAATCCTCTATTTATTCTTAATTAAAATAAATCATTTAAAAATTCAGGGTCTTACACATGTGGCATGTTGTGACGGTGACATTTGTGCACTCTCAATGAATAACTTGTCTTTCCCAAAGAATTTTAAAAAGCCTCCCTCAAATTTGTGATAATTGCAGAAAAGCCCTTTATGTTAAAATTATCATTTTACCCCTCACTTGTCCATTTCCTGAATTTCTGGTCCTTTTGAGGTTTTAGGACTTGTGCACATTTCCATTTCAACTCATGCAAAATGTAAAACCCCGACCCGGATTATATCTTAATTATTAAGATTAATTATCTAAAGTGTGATTATTAGATTAATTAAGTAATTGTGTTATGAAGATGAGGTAAATGTGGATTATTCTTGAGGATTTAGAGAAATCAATTGAACTGTATGAAGGTTATTAAGGAAAATTTAATCAATGTTAGTTCTCAATTCCAATTGTCTAAGATACTCTCCAATTAGCTTAACTGAATTGGAAATCAAATTCTGAAAAGTTAGAATTATGTGTACCTAGAGTAATTCCTAAGTATACCCATGGTACCCTAAAGTTACCCCAGGTACCCTCCCGGATAACACTAGTGTATACCCATGTATACCCCAAAATACTCCCAAGAATACTTAAAGTAACTCCTAAGAGTACCCAAGGTACCTCCCAAGTGTACCCAAATTATCCCCTATGAATACTCAAAGTAACTCTTAAGAATACCCAAGGTACCTCTCAAGTGTACCTTAAGTATCTCCCAAGAATACCCAAATAACCTCTCAAGTATACCCCAGGTACCCTACTTCTATACCTAAGGTACCCCACTTGTATCCTTAAGGTACCCTACTTTAATTGCCTAAGGTATCCCTGTGTTTACCTAAGATATTCCCATGTGTTTGCCTATAGGTACCCCTGTGTTTACCTAAGGTATCCCCTTGCATTGCTTAAGGTACCTCACATGTATACCTAAAGTACCCCCTTATATTACCTAAGGCACCTCACTCATATTGGCTAAGGTACCCCACTGCATTGCCTAAGGTACTCCATTCGAATACCTAAAGTACCTCCTAATTATACCTAAGGTACCTCACTTGTATTGCCTAAGGCATCCCTTTATTCTAACTAAGGTACCCTACTATCTTACTTGAAGTACCCCTTGTTTAGCTAAGGTACATTCCCTTATACAGCTAGAGGTACCCCCTTTATATAACTAAAGTACCTCCAACATACCTAAGGTACATCCCCTATATTACCTAGGGTACACCCCTTGAATTTCCTAGAGTTACTCCACTCATATAAGTAAGGTACCCCCACTGTTTTACCTAGGGTACACCCCCTATATAGCCAAAGTACCCCCTTTGTCTCACTAAAGTAACCCCTATATAAGTAAGGTAACCCCCCACTGTTTTCCCTAAGGTATAGCCCCTTATATAGCTAAGGTACCCCCTCTTGTAGCTAAGGTACACCCATTCTATAACTCAGGTAACCCTCTTATATTATTAAGGTACACCCCTCATGTTACCAAGGGTACACTTCCTTGTATTTCCTAAAGGTACCCCCTATATAACTAAAGTACACCCCTCTATAATCAAGGTACCCCTCCTCAATATAACTGAGGTACACCCTCCTAAGCTTATTCAAAGTTTACCTCTTAGAATGACTAAGGTAAATCCCTTGAAACATCAAGGTACCTCCTCAAATAACTAAAGTACCCCTCATATAACTGAGGTACCCTTCTATGTTAACTGAGGTACACCTCCCAAGCACTCCTAAAGCATGCCTTTTGAAGTGGCTAAGGCAAACACCCCACTTAACACTAAGGTACCCCACTTAATACTAAGGTACCCTACTCGAATAACACTAAGGTACCCCTGGTATGCCTTAGGTACACCCTGGGGTTTAGTTGAATAAAAGCCTTATTTAGGGGCAGATTTGAAAGACCCAAAACTTGGGCATATAAAAGGATGCCCTAATTTCTAATTAAGGGTTGGAAAACCCATTTCTCTTGTCTTGGACGTATAGATCAAGAGGGGAAGATTGTGAGCTCACTTGAAAGCTTGAGCAAGAAGAAAGAGAAGAAGAAGGAGAGGAGAACTTGAAGAGAAGTTGTGCTTCTCCATTAACAAGTAAGTAGCAAACCCTTCCAAACAAAATGAATTACCAAAATTCGTATTCTCTCTTTAGCGCCCGAACTCTAAACTTTAGTGCCCGAACTTTGCCTTGTCTATGCCTTTAACGCCCGAACGTTGAAGCCTGTTTTTGAGAACTCTTAAGCCTTTTTCTCCTCAACCCTTTTCCAAACAAACCAAGGCTTCGGCAGAGCACCCTTATTTCCATGAAAGACAGTTAAGTAAATGTCCTGTGTATTTATTGCTCCATTTACTTAAGTCTTTACATGTAAATAAGGTTTTACCCCCTATTTGAAACCAATAAAAATACTCTCAAGGCCCAATTCCCAACCAATAAAGAGTCAACTTTTCAGTTTATGCCTAAATTTCCAGTTTTCCCGATTTTCAAATAAGACCACTTTTTGAGTTTGATATCCAAATGAGTGATTCCGAAGCCCGGAAAATTCTAGATGATTTGTATACCTTCCAATAGACTACAATCAGAAATTGAGCCCTAAACTCCTTATAGATTTGTCTAGAAAAATTCGACACCGAAAAGTCAACGTTTTCAACCATACTTAGAATATTTTTGAGGTCCAAAACTTTTTGTCTCGGAATCCATTGAATTTTGGTATGGTGACTTATTTAGGATTTCTAAGATCAATCCACTCATCGAAAATATGTTTTGAGGATTTTATGACCTTCGTTTTGATTTGGCTTGGATTTATGCAAGCGATGTTGAAAAACTCTTATATGATTTGGCAAGGCTTTGGCCTATGGTTTTCTTAACAGTGGATGGGGAATTCCACTTGCCCTTGGTATGGACTGGTAGTGGATGGGGAATTCCACTTGGTCTCGGTTGATTTACTAGTGGATGGGGAATTCCACTTGGTTTCGGTTTATTAAATAGTGGATGGGGAATTCCACTTGGCTTTGGTTTAAGCACTGGTTTTACTCTTGGAATTGAATGGTTTGTTTTGATTTATGAGTCGTCTAATTGGATATTGTTCTTGGTGTGGATCCACAGTGAGTCTAATTAGTATGTTGGTATTGACTTGTTAGCTTTAATTGCCTTATCCATATAGCATTCCACTGTGGGGAATCAGTGAGGCCTTCTCGGGGAATAGAGGGCTGCGGCAACCCCCCCGTCGCGGGGAACCGGCGGGAGTCCATGTGATTCATCGAGCAGTGGGTGGGGAATCCCACTTAGTCTAGATCCTTGGTTAAGTTGACTACTTGCCAGCCCATACGTGGGTACTCCGCTTGCTGAGATGTCCCTAGCTAGGCTTCTCTCTGTAAGTCGTGTAGGTGGCAATGGATACTGGTCCTAATCTAATTTACAGACATGCTAACCACGAGTCCTAACAAGACATGTTTACAGTATTTGATCGTATTTGGTGATTTGATTGAGATATTTGAATTGGAATTTCTTTTATATCCAATTGAACTGTTTTGGTTTGCATTTAGTGCTATATAATTTTGAATATCATCATGATGTTATAAAAACTGCATAAACTGTTTCTCTACATGCATGTTTACTGGGACTTTAAGTCTCATGCGTGTTTTGTTTTACCGGATTTGTTTTCAGATCCGCTTGGTGAGCCGCGTATTGGGGCAGGCATTGAGGGTGAGCTTTAGTTCAGGCTAGAGGATTTCTACCAACCATAGTAGGGTTCTTTTTATAATGATGTATTTTGTCTTGGGGATTGTATATGGGATGTAAATATTATTTTTGGCCCTATACTCTTGGGAGATATCTTTTGTACATGTCTATATATTTTGGAAAGATCATTGTGAATGGTTAGTTGCCTTAGTTGTATTTTGTTCACATGTATATCATGTTTTGGAGATTATAGTACAGATGATCTTTTGTTGGATGGAAAAATTTTTATTCCATGCTTCTTTAGTCATGCACTCTGATAATTACATTGTAATTGCCCAGGAAATTATGTTTATCAGGTTCTATTGGGCCCATAGGTAGGTCTCGAGTACGGGTTGGTGCTATGATAGGGCAGACCCGGATCTGGGGCGCTACAAAATTAGGGTGCTTACAAGGGGGAAGTTGTTACACACAATAAACCTTAAGATGGTAAACTGATGTTTCAAAAACCACAAGGGGAAGCTACGAATCCTCAAGAGCGTAAATTGTAATCATCCCAAAAATAAATTGATTAAGTAAATATGGGACTAGAAATTGTTGAATATATATCAAATATTAAATTATATAAAAATCGAGCATTATAGGTTAAATGGCATGTAAGACGGTTGTGATTAAAGAAGCTCGAGGTTATTTTCTTTTAGAGCCAACAATTTTTGAACCAACCCACATGAACCCAACCCAAATAAATGGGTTCAGGTTGACGTGTTTTTTTTTACTTGGGTTGAGGTTTTCCCAACCTATTTGGATACGAGTCAACCTGAACTGAACCCATCAATCTGTTGGGTACCTGACAATGTACCAATTTTTTTATTTTTTATTTTTTTAATAAGCATTATAAGCCATTGATCAAACTAACATGTAAATAGAAACATAAAAAAATTATTAAGTTAGTTTTAAAAAATGAAAACAAATAAAGGAGAATAGAAACATTGTTTGTGGCTTGTCTTGAACACACGTTTTCACTTTTTAATCAGGTGGCTTCTTGTTGGTTAAGCTAACAAGAAAACATTGTAAATATGCTCAATCCTTAGTGCTCGCTTTTCTACTCAATATTATATAAATTTAGTAACAAGGATAACGTATTTAGGGAAAAAAATGTTTCATGATCTTTATTTCCTCAATTTTCAAAAAACAAACATTTAATTCTAGGTTAAAAAACGAATTTTAAACATTTATATTAAGAAAAACAATGATCCACGTCTCCATGATTTTTAAATTCTTTAAAGATGCTAAATTAAAGGGAATTGTTTTCTTAAAAAAAACTGAGTTAAAAAAATTAAACGAATTGAGTTGGGTTCAATCCATTTATTTGCAAGCTGGGTTCAGTTCCATGATTTTCCAACTTCTTGTTAAATGGATTGAACCCGACCGAACCCATTTAAGGCTCAACCCGCCCAAACCCAACCCAACCCATGGCCACCTCTAGACTTCTTTGATGCTAATGATTATCTAGAGTGACAGATCATTGACAGCCCTTCTTACTCTAGTAGAATACGTTAAAGTTGATTTGATGGTGACGTTGGAACATAGAGATGGCACAGTGGGGCAGGTTTGGAAAGGATTTTGACAGATGTGTAAATTGGCCCCAAAAGGGTTTATCTTATACCAAACTCAATCTTAAGCCAATTGGTTTGGTAACCTATCACGGTCCAAAAGTGTGGCATGGCATGGACCATGATAGTGCCAGGTGTGGCACACAACTTGGCATACAACAGTGCCATGGTAGGCACATTGGTGTGCCATTGCAGTGCCACGGTAGGCACATAGCTTAGCCCGGCAGGGCATATTTTGGCCTAGTGTGGCCAGCTCATGGAGATGTTTTGGGAACCGACCTAAGGGTCCTTGAGCATGGCACAGAGGTGCCTAAATGTGGGCAGGGTGCCCAAGTTGAATAAATGGGTAGAAGGTGGTTTTCTAACCAGTGGGCCCCACGACTTTGAGAAGGCGTGGAGATTAATCTGAGAGTGGTTTTGGGCTCCAGTCAGGTTGAGGATAAACTAGAGACTGAGATGAAGCTACTGGTTCAGACGGCTCGAGAAAACTCCACCCGGAACTCTGAAAAAGGGCAGTATGACTGTACTAGCAAAGGTGATGTTTCCTTCTGGAATAGCACCAAATGTTTAGCATCCACCTTGAGGGGAGGTGGTGTGTGCTTGGCCTTCCCTTGTGCCTTTGTGGGGCACGGTACAAGCACTCCCCAACGCAACTTGGGGGTGGGTCCTGGCATGTTGGAGGACATGTCCAGGGCTTCCTGGGGTATCGATGGCACACCCTGAGACACTACTTGGGTAGGCGGCTCGCCAGTAGTGCGCGTGCCTCGGATCATGGGGCTACTATGCTGTGTGGCCTTTGTGTGCTCTATGCACACCTAGGTGGGCATGGTAGGCTAATGGGCTATCGCTAGGCCACAAGGGCTTAGTGTTGGCTTGCGTGGTGGCCTGTCTTGGGTTTGGATGGGCGCCACAAGTGCGGCGTAGCATGAAGGCAAGGTAAAGGGGCGACGCCTTGCCAGGCATTCTTGTATTGCTTATGCTAGGCGCGGAGCACCATGTTGAGCTATTTGCGATGCTACGAGATATGAGTTGCCTTGATATGCTCGAGGGGGACTCGAGGATGGTGTTGTGGGTTGGCAACCCTCAATACAAGAACATGGGAGTGCCTGGGAGCTCCTTGGCTATTCAGTGTGCGCGGTAATGACCCTATATACTTGTGAAGCTCCCTAAGTGGGGCAAGCCAGATGGTCGACTTGGTTGGACATCTCAGGACACGGTGGTGTGCTTGAGGACCGCAATGACAAGGGAAACCTCATAAGCCGGGCAAGCATCAGGAGGGATGCTCTGAAGCAGCTTGTGAGCCAACCAAGGTGGGCTTGGTGTGCAGGAATCTAGAGTGAGTCGTATCCTGTCGATGCATCACGTGAGCATTCGGAAAGGGGTCAGAAGCACCTGAATGAGGAAGGCTGGCTATGGCAAGTGAGTGCCATGGTGCTGCACGGTCGTTCTGTTGTGTGTGAAAATAGTTGACCGTGACAAACCGGCGCCACAGGTTGATCCGATTGTAATTTAAATAGAATATATGTAAATGAATAATATATATATTTTATATGAGATGTAAATGAATAATATATACTTTTTATATGAGATATATAAAAGAAAAAAGTGAGATTTTAATCGATTAAGATTTTGCTTGTGGGTTAGGACTTAGGCTTGGGTTGGACTCAATCCGAGCTTGCTTCTTCTGTTACAGTACTTCTGTGCCAACCGTGTTATGCTCGTCTGAGCGTAACACGCATCCACAAAGATGGGCCCACACTAAACGACTCTAAAGCAACCCGCTTCTTAATGGAGGAAACCGTTGTCTACACTTCCGTTAATAGAGGTTTTTTAAGGGGAAAAAAAACTAAAGCTTAAAGTGAAAATCATCCCCAAATACGAAATTGACGAAGGCTCCAAAACCCCTTTTCGTTTTCGTTTACCTCTGGAGCACCTGCAGCTTGAAGCACCTATTGGCAAGAAGAAGAACAAAGGATTCCAACCTGTAAGAAAGCATTTGACCTCTCAGCTATCTTTGAGAAAAGCATTAGCAAGGTTTTAGGTATGTTTCTCAATCAATAGCCTCACCTTCCTTCTCCTTTGGTAACGATTTTAGGTTCTATTTTCTCTTTGAAATTAACGTGTCCTGCTTAGTGATGCTTTGGCGTTTTTTTGATGTGTTTTGGTTATAGTTTCCGGTGGCTAGGTTTTGTGGTTGGATTTCTAATAGTGTTCTATTATTCATGCTTGGAGCAGTAGCATAACCCCACTTTTAGAGAGTATATGTTCTCATTCTTCGTCTTCTTCTTCTTCTGTACTTTTTCTTTCTTCTTATTCTTTGGAAGATAAAAGATGAGATCATTTACTTGTTATTTTTAATTTGGTGAAGGAAGTTAGGCAAACTATATTTTAACCCAGATGGTAAGTTTGATGACTAATTTGTCATTTGGCCCAAGTTTATCAATGTCTAATCTCATTTCAACCTAGCTAAAAACCATTTCAAGCCAAAGATTATAGTTTGGTGAAAAAGCATTAGATATAATTTTTATTTTTGAATTTCTACATGGGTGATGCATCTGATTATGCTAATTTTTTTTTGGTAATCTTTCACTTGATTACAAATGAAATAGGTACTGTTATAGCATCATCCTCAACTGTTAATAAGATGATTATGCCCAAAAAAAATTTGTTTTTTTTTGACAAAAGAATTTTTTCCTAGAAGTAGATTAATATAAGTGGTGCACAGATCATTTAGATGTTTCATGGAATTTGTCCTTTTTTGGGGGGAATGGATTCTAAGAGCAATAGAATTCATTCCAATTGTTGGAATGAACGCTTGTGGATGGAAATTGTCTGGTTGGTAAAAAGACAAATGATTCTCTTAGAATAAGAATGAAAAGGAAACAAACAAAAACAAAAAGAAAAAAAAGGGGGGAAAAAGAAAGGAATATATTGTGCATTCTTATCTTTTTCCTTTTAATAAAAAACAACAGAGTCGCGGATGCCCTTTTACCAACTTCCAATCTGTGTTGCGTTTATCTATCTACGGTCGGTGTTTTGTGCTCCTAGTTTTATGTAATGAAGTTCCAGCTAAATCCGATAAGATGGTCTGACAAATTATAATTTGTTGTCTTTTTCTGTTACAATTTGTTCATTGCTATAAAATTCTTTCCCTGCATTCTTAACTTTTAGATTTAAGATGGTTTGAAAAATTATAATTAATGAACATCTTGTGATAAGCCTTTAGGGCTAAGCCTCAATGAATTTCTTATGTTACGTGTGTGCGCGCATCGAAAACGAGGCACAGGAAAATTCGGAGTTGCCACCGCCTGATGGGGTGCAGGCGGATACCTGGGTGCCTAATCTTGTCTAATTATGGCTTTGGTCTGCGGCTTTGAGATTCTAAGTAGGGTCTCGTGTAAGCACCTTATTTTTGCACCCCTGGAATTGCTGAAAATGAAAACCCTGGCAGAAAGTCAAACCCCGAGGGGACAAAAAGTTGACTTTTTGATTAAGTGATATTTGGCCACCTTGCTTTATATCATTGGATAGAGAATCTCGACACGGTTCCAACGCAACTGAGTTTGCAGGAATTGGGGTCCGGATGAAGGTTCTGCGGGTGGTCAAACTTGAGCGGAGCCAAAAGTTGACTTTTTGCTAAAACCCGATCCAGAGGCCTTGCTTCACATCATTGGATAGAGAATTCCGATACGATTCCAACACAACTGAGTTTGCAGGAATCGGAGTCCGGATGAGGGTTCTGCGGACGGTCAAACTTGAGGAGAATCAAAAGTGGACTTTTCCTCGAATTCTGTGCCAAGTGCTTAGCCCTGTGTCATTGGATAGAGGGCTCCGATACAATTCTAATGCAACTGAGTTTGGCTAGATCAGAGCCCGAATGAAGAAGATATGAGCTGACGAAATTCCCGAGCAGCAAAACCGGCAATCTGCGCGCGTGGCAAAAAGCTGCACACGTGGCGAGTTGCGCAGGAAAATATCTTGGGGATCAAATCCGTAAATATCCAAACATTCAAAATATCCCAGGGACCAATCTGAAAGTATCTGAATAAAATAATATTAAACCTAAATATCCCAGGGACCATATCCTAATTTTCAGATTTTTAAAACAAACGAGCGGCCGCATTAATGGATTTTTAATCATTTGGTCGTTCAAGCGGACGTGGCGAGTGGCATGCGCTCACCTTGAGGTGGGCGCCAAAGTGAGCGGCACCCCTTTTTCCCTTCCCTATATAAGCCGCGCGACTTTCTCGCGCAAATGGTTCTGCATTTTTTGGGTTCGGGATTTTGGGGTTCGAAAAATTTTCGTTGGCTGTTTTGGGGTTGGGGATTTTTGGTTCGGAGAGTTGAGGTTGGACATTTTTTGGAGGCATCCGAAGGTGGTCTTGACCATTATCTTCCCCAAAGAAAAAAAACCAGACCTCCCCATTCCTCTCTTCCTCTTCTTCCTTGTCAAATCCGAAGGTCGTGCTCTTGGTGTGGGAAGAAGGAGGCTCCGGCAGCAGCTTGTGAGCTCCAGGAACCATCCGGCCTGTTCTACAAAGGTTCAGAACCAAGGTGAGATCACTCTCTGTTATTGTTTTAACATATAGAAATCGAGCATGTTTTCCATCTCAGCAAGTTATTTTATGTTCTGGTTTGATTGATTCGAAGGGGGAGCATGTTCCCCCATGAATTCTCCATCCCTCTTGTACCCCATGTAAACCCCCTTCTCTTCCCCTTCTTCGAATGTTCGTATGGTTTTCTTCAGTTCCAGAAGCACACACACACGCACCTGAGTCTGAAATAATCTTATCAGAGGGTATTTAGCTTGGTCTGCCAGCATGTTTAGGTTTGATTTAGGTTAATTTCAGGTATGTTCAGGTGTCTCTTGGGAGTCTGGGGAGCACCTTGGGGGGGCTTACAGAGCCTAAAAAACGAGTTACAGAGCTTAAAACTAGTCGGAAATGGAGTTTGAAAAAAAAACAGAGCGCAGTGAGTAGCCGCCCACTTGGCGCTCACTTAGGAAGTGGGTGCCCCTTTTATTTCACTACCCGCCGAGCTGGCACCCACTTGGCGCTCAGCTCGCGCTCACTTAAAACCATGCACAAATTCTGGCGCCCATCTTGCACTCACCTCGCGTCCAGCTCGCGCTCACTTAGTATCGAGTGAGCGCCAGGTCCAAATTTTGCCTGTTCTTAGCGCCTACTGGCGCTCACTTCAGGAAGTGAGCGCCAACCCTAAAACAGGCCGAATTGATATATTTTTTGAAAAATCCCGAAAATGCCTTTTACTGTACTGCGGGGGGCTTCGCCCCCCGCACCCCCTTTGTTCGCTGCACATCCAACTAATTCCTTGGTGCGGGGAGGTACCCCACCTCGTAGGCTCCACTTCGCTCCACCCACAGGGCCCTCGAGTACCTCCCCTTGGACCCAGCACAATGAGCCAGTTTCTTTGCTGACAGAGTGTCCATCTTGTGTTTTTTCTATGATTATTGCTAGATGTGAATGCCATTTCCGAACCGGATAAACCAATAGGGTTTCCGAGTCACCCGGAAACCCAACATGGGACTTGGACCCTTGGTCCAACTTGGTTTCCAGTGGGCCTTCCAACGGGGCCCACCAAGCCCGACCAATTCATTTTGCTTAACTAAGATAATAAAAGATTTGAGTGGGCCAGACCACTTGAGGCCCACCCAAGCCCTAATTGGGCCATGCATGATTAATGTAGGATGTGGTTTGGCCGAGATCACAGGTAGGGCCTATCGGGCCCACTAAGCCCACGAACCCAACCAACTTAGGGTTTCAAAACCCCAACTCAGGAAGTCTCGGGTTTTCAAGCCTGAGCCCAGGTAAAAGGCCCCAAGCCCAACACTTGGCCATTTTGGCACAAATAAGCAAGATAATCAAAACCACTTGGCAACCAACTGTGGGGCCCACCCAGGGGCCCGAAATGCAATCCGACCCACTTTGCATGGAAATCACTAAATAATCAAACCTGAACTCTAAAATAAAATCAATTCAAAGTGAGCCAAAGGCCAAAGGGCCACACTTGGCCGACCAAGGAATATGCGGGCCACACTTGGCCTACCAAGGGATACCGTGGGCCTTCAAATGGGGCCCACTCCACCAGACCCAGATCATCCTAATTAAAAAGATAAAATCAAGTAAAGGGACCCACGCCACTTTGGCGGTCCCGCCAGACTTAATCAAATTTCATGCTGGAATAGGAATCGGGTGAGTGAGAGACCAGAATTGACTCAAACCAGGGAAACCTACGGGACCCGTCACTTGACGGGGTGGATTGGGGTGTCTACGGACTTCCCCAGACCGCAACCGAGCCCCTACTTAGAATCTCAAAGCCGCAGACCAAAAGCCTTAGTAGAAGAACTTAGGTACCTAGGTGTCTGCCTGCACCCCATCAGACAGTGGCGACTCCAAACAAAAACCCGAGGCACGCATCGTTTTGCGTGCTCCTCGCCGTGCGACCGAAATCCTGGTGCGCACATCTCGGTTGCGGTCTGGGGAAGTTCGTAGACACCCCAGTCCACCTCGTCGGATGACGGGTCCCGTGGGTTCCCTGGTTTGAGTCAACTCTGGTTTCTCACCCGATTCCTTATTCAGCAGGCAATTTTGGTTAGGTTTGGTGGGACCATCTGAGTGGTGTGGGTCCCTTTAATTGCTTTTATCTTTCTTAATTAAGCGCTCTGAGCCTGATTGGGTGGGTCCCATTGGAAGGCCCATAGTGTCCTTGGTGGGCTTGGTTAAGCCCGCATGCCACTTGGTGGGCCTCCATCTAAGCCTGGGAGGCCCTTTGGGCTTCGATGAGTTCAATTGATTTTACTTTAGGGTTTAAGTTGAATTTGAGATAACTTGCATGCAAAGGTGGGCCGGAATTTGTTTATGGGCCCATTGGGTGGGCTCACAGGGGTTGCCAAAATAATTTATTTGAAATTTTCTTCTTTAAATTCTCAAAGAAGGGGGGCTAGACCATGGGCTTGGGGCCCATTAGTCTAGGCTTTGACCAGGTGGTCCATGGCTCGGTGGGTTAGGGTATTGTACCCTACCCAGTTAGGTTCACGGGCTTAGTGGGCCCGATAGGCCCGCACCCGAGATCACGGCCAGACCATGCTTACACTAGCCATCATGCTTCATTTTTGGGCTTTGGTGGGCCTCGTTAGGGTTTGGCCCATTTGGTTTGTTTCAACTATCTTGCTTACTTTTATATGTGGTCTTGGGCTGGGTGGGCCCCGTTGGAAGGCCCACAAAGGAATTAGGTTGGGCTTGCAAGCCCATGCACCATTTTGGGTTTCCGGTTGACCCGGAAACGCTACTGGTTCAACCGGTTCACTTACCCTACTGGTTCAACCGGTTCACTTCAAGCAACATCACAAATTAGCACACACCAAAAATCAAGCTTTCACTTAAAATTAAAGGTAACCGAAATTTAATTTCAGCTATACTTAAAATGTGGTATAATCGAAATTAAGTTTCGGTTGTACCAACATTTTAGGTTAACCGAAATGTAATTTCGGTTAAGCCAGGGGCTTCCCACAGCCGACCTGAGATTTCGGGTAAACCACAGAGATGCATTTTTTCACTTTTTTAATAGGGAACTGGTTCCTAGGGTATATGAGCATGCATGGTGTCTCTGTGGGCCCCTATGTGGGCCCACAGTGGTCCGAATGGAGCCATTAGGCTCATTTTTTGGGGTTTTCAAGGATCAAGACAGCAAGGGGATCAAAGGGGCTTATCCCCTCCTTTCCAATCAAGTTGAAGACCAAGCAGGGATCTAAGTATCCCTGGTTTGGTTTCTTTTGTTCCAAAACAAATCATCATGCTTTCCTATGAACAAAAATAAAGTAAAAGACTAACCTAGGCATGCTTCAAGTGAATGGAAGGACATGCAAGGGGGTTGACTTCTTATGGTTGCAAAACAGGGACTAAAAGCATGGTAAAAACCTCAATGAAAGCACATGCCTAAAAACAGTGGGAAAAGCATGCAATCCTACAAATCTAAAATCATGGTGTACATGCTCTAAATCCTAAATATTGGCAATAAAACTCTATACATGCACACAGTAGCAAATAGGCATATATCTCATGTATTTTAGCATATCCATATTACTTCCTTAAACCTAGAAAGAAGTTGGCATCTAAGGAAGGGAAAAGGAGGGGGGCTTATGCCAGGGTTACATTGAGATTAAAATGAGAGGAACATGCTCCTCATGTTGACATGGAACCAACACCCATAATGACCTTAAAACAGTGGCCGAACGAGGGTGGTATGACCACTTTGAGCCAACCAAAATGCTCTCTAGACCCTTTTCCTAGTACCGGGCTTACCTTCTTGCCGTATGGGAGCGGCCTTTCAACAAAATGAGCAGGAAGACATGACAAACATGATAATCTAACCCACATGGTGACTAGAACAATAGGTTACAACATGCTGAAAAATCAAAGTGCTCCAAAGGAGCTGAAATTCATATATGCTGGATAAATTTTAGTGGGAAGTCATACCTTACAATTGAAACACTGTTTGGAGGTGTGCTTGAGTTTCCTTGAGGCACCGAGCTCCTGGACAGCGCCTCCTCTCCTTAAAATGACCTATAGGGGCTCCTCCAAGCAATGGGAATGAGGGGAAAATGGTGGAGAAGTGGTTTGGGAGTGATTGGACTAGGGTTTAGGGGTGTTGGAAGGGTAGAGAGGGTAGAGAGCAGGGGGACGAGTAGGGTAGGGGAGGGCAGAAATTCAGCAAGCAGCCAACCCCCAGCCAAATGGCTGGGGTCCCTATTTATAGCCAGAAAAAGAATAACCGGAATTAATTTTCGGTTACACAGATTTTCCAGTATAACCGAAAATTAATTTTGGTTATACAGGATTTGCTTGTAACCGAAATAACATTTCGGTTACTTTCGCACTTGATTGGCAGTTAATTTCTGTCAGGTACGGATTCAGACAATCTGTCGGGTGATATTCGATTTCACTTTATGAACTGAAAATATATTTCGGTCATTCTGCCAATATTTTTGATATTTACAGATTGCTCCCTGGATTCGACCGATTTGACCTGATTTGACATTGCGATATTCGCAGATAGCCCCCTGCTCAATTTTGGTTTAATCCCTGAGATATTTGGCAGATTTTGGATATTTATGGATTGCCCCTGAGATATTTCGCTGTGATTCCCGCCACGTGTGCAGTTTCTTTGTCACGTGGGTAGTTTTCGGCATTGCTGCCTGGAAACTTCGACAGCTCATATCTTCCTCATCTGGACTCCGATTTGAGCAAACTTAGTTGCGTTAGAACCTTATCGGAGCCCTCTATCCAATGACATAGGGCTAAGTACCTGGCTTGGGGTTCGGCGAAAGTCAACTTTTGGCTCCCCTTCAAGTTTGACCGGCCACAGAACCTTCATCCGGACTCCGATTCTAGCAAACTCAGTTGCGTTGGAACCGAGTCGGGATTCTCTATCCATTGAGATGAGGCAAGGTGGCCAATTTTCCCTTGATCAAAAAGTCAATTTTCGCCCCTAAGGGTTTGACTTTTTGTCTAGGGTTTACATTTTCGGCTCTTCTGGGAGCGCAAAAATGAGGTTCTTACAACGTGTTTTTCGTTTGAGTTTTGCATTGAAGCACTGGATGAATTGGAGGAGCAAGTAGAAGGATTAACTCATTTAAACTCTTCCCCCTTAATTCTTTACATAGTCCATACTCACCCATCGGCCCCCTATTTCTTTAATTGCATTAGGTAAGAAATGAAAATTTTGAAGCACTGGATGAATTGCATTACTTTACATAGTCATTTATTTTTTTGTTAATGAGTAGTAATAAAGAAAAGTCTAACATGAATTTTAGCATTCATTGATAATATTTCATTTGTGGCCACCATAGAGTTCATTTGAGGAATGAGGAATGAGTATGAGGTAACATATAGTTTGAGGAATGACACTGTAGAGTTCATTTGAGGAATGAGTGTGAGGTGACATATAGTTTCCCATCATTAACAGCAGATGAAATGACGTATGTGAAGTTTGCAAGCAAGAAAGAATTCCAAACTTATGTGCTAGTCAATATGGTACTTTTATTTTTTATCAATTATTATATTGTTAGTGAAATAACTTATTTATAATTTTTTTGTAGGGGATATGTGGTTGTATTTCCTGATGTTCAAGTAACCAAATCATAGATACAAACTTTGTGTAATGGAAGAATGGTTATTGATGTTGTAAGTACTTATATAACCTTTATATTATTTTTTTTTTCGAAATTTTATGGAACATAAGACCCAACTCGCAAATGCATGCTTTGTGTTATGAAAACATTTCCTGTAGGTTATTGATGCTTTCATTTTCCGACTTTGCCGGCTTAAAAAAAAGTAGTGAAGTGGTTAAGCATTTTTTTTCCCACAACTTTTGCAGTATGAACTCTATGCATGCATTTATTGGATGTATCATGACAAAAAATTTTTTTTTTTGGATGGCATTGAACATTATAAATTTTTTGTGCAGGCACAATTGTTTAATGCAAAAGGAAATTTTACAAACTTAACTAAGATGAAAGGGTATTATGATGCTATCCAATTGGGATACAACCTGAAGGACTGTGATTTGGTAAATTTGATATTTTGATATTATTATCAAAAGTCTCAATATTTCTACATTAAAAAATTTAATGACTTATTTATTAGGTTTTCTTTTTTCTATAGCTATTTGTTCCTGTGTTCTCCAATGCACATAGGTATGCATTTGTTATTAATGTTTGTAGAAGATGTGTTGATATTTTAGATTCTAGAACGTCTTTACAACCCTTCAGAAGTAACGATGCTCAAATAGTGGTATGTATTGAAACACCCATGTCAATCACTAAATGGGAGGTCAATCGTGCAGATGTCCCGCATCAAATTGAAGGGTAATGTTTTGTTATTTTTACTCCGCTTTCAACTTATGTCACAATAATAAACATTATATTTAAGCATGGTTATTGATGTATAATTTTGTAGAGTTGATTGTGGAGTCTTTTTGATGAAAGACATGGAATATTGGGATGGAAATACATTAACAAAGATGTTTTCACAGGTTAGTACTTGTCTTACATCTAATATGGATATGGGTTATTATGTTCTTTTTTGGTCATTATTTTAATACTTTTATATCTATTTTTTTAGAGGCTAATATGTCATACTTTCGCAATAAAATAACAGCGGATTTGTTGATGGACCCAGAAAATGAAGCTAGCATTCCGGGGCGAGTTTGGAGAGAATAAATCTATGGGTGTTTTTGATTAGAGATTGTAGGATTGCATACTTTTAAGTGTTTCACCATGGTATGTAGAAGCTGTGATGTTGTAGGTTGATGTAATATGTGATTTTTGAACCAAGTGTAGGATTGCATACTTTTAAGTGTTTCATGATTAGAGACTTGTTTGTTGGATTGCGTACTTTTATTATAAGTTTTATTCGCCATGTAGGAGCTGTGATGGCACATATGTATATTTTGTACGAAATAAATGTATATTTTGATAAGTTGAAATGTATATTTTGAGAAGCTTGTTTTTTAAATGAAAATATGGATGGCATTGAAAGATTGCAGCGATGAATAATTGGTCTATGCGAATAAGCAGGTATATTTGATGAAAAACAGGTATAATGCCGAAGAAAAAGTGGTATAGAACAGTTGAATATAGTGCAAAAATGTTATGTGTGGCTAGCATGCGACGATGAATAAGCTGGTATATTTAATTAAAAATTAGTATATATCCATTGAATAATTGGTACCCGGATCATGAATAAGTTGGTATATTGGATGAAAAATGTTGCGCAAGTTAGTACGGGATGATGAATAAGTTGGTATATTGGATGAAAAACAGATATACCACCGATGAAAAAGTGTTATATAACAGTGGAATATAGTGCAACAAAAATGTTACACAAAGCTAGTATACGTCGATCAATATGTTGGTATATTTCATGGCAAATTGGTATATATCCCATGAATAATTGGTATATGTGGATAAAAGATTGTGTAACACAAACTTGCACCAAGCTTGTATAGGATGATGAACAAGCTGGTATATTGGATAAACAACAAGTATACCGTCGATGAAAAAGTGGTATATAACAGTTGAATATAGTGCAAAAATGTTATGTAAAGCTAGTATACAACGCTGAATAAGCTGGTATATTTGATAATAATTAGTATATATCCATTGAATAATTGGTATATGCAGAAAAGAAACGATCGTGTAAAAAAACGTTGCGCAAGCTAGTATAGGACAATGAAAAAGCTGGTATATTTGATGAAAAACAGGTATACCACTGATGAAAAGTAGTATCTAACAGTGGAATATAGTGCAACAAAAATGTTTCACAAAGCTAGTATAGGAAGATGAAAAAGGTGGTATATTTGATGAAAAACAGGTATACCACCGATGAAAAAGTGGTATCTAACAGTGGAATATAGTGCAAAAAAAATGTTTCACGAAGCTAGTATGCGTCGATCAATATGCTGGTATATATGATGAAACATTGGTATATATCGTATGAATAATTGGTTTATTCGGATAAAAACGATCGTGTAAAAAAACGTTGCATGAAGCTAGTATGGGATGATGAATAAGCTGGTATATTGATGAAAAACAGGTATATTGGCGATGAAAAAGTGGTATATTCTTCAAAAAAGATAGTGTAATTAAAACATTAAAGCAAGCTAGTATGCGATGATGAATACACTGGTATAGCCGATGAAAAATTGGTATATTTTTGATAAAAAATTGGTATATAACAATTAATATATCGTTATTATTTTGACAGTGTGATGAAAAACCTGATGGTACATATGATTCAAAAAGTAGATTGAATTGACTATCTAAAGTTTGTACATAACAAAAAATTTTAAAAATTGCTAATCACTCTTGTGCTACGGAAGCTTCGTTTTGAAGTTCTTTTCTTCTATTTGAAAAGTATACCCTGTTCTCCATTTGCATCTCATCATCTGATTTGCAAAAGTATACCCAGTTCTCCTTGGTATTATCCAACACCTGAATGGCTGAATTTTCTCTCGCCCATCGTCAACACAAACGAACAAAGAAGGTAATGGGATTAACTTTTTTTGTCCTGCATGAAAATAAGGAACACATGCCTATTCAAATTATATAATATTTATGGTAAAAGTATGAAACATTATTAATTATAAACCCTATTACATACCACATTCATGCAGGTGACAGATGAATTTTCAAGCGCTTACGAAAGATCACTAGAGCAGACTTGGGAGAATGCAGAATAATGCCTCAAAACAAGCTATTATGGAACCAGAAAAGTAACTGAAGCACTTCTTCCCCTCCTTCAACTTTCTGCTTTTGCAAGAATAATGAATCTCTCATTTTCATATGGACAGCTCAAGGTAAGACGAAAACATTCATTATTATGTTTGTTTGTTCCACGCTAGGAAAAGAAAAGAACCTGTAACTTCTTTGCATCATATTTTTTGTTTACACAAACAATTATAGAAGACTTAACCAGTTTTAGTTACATGGAAGGCTCAACACTTGTAAGAATTCAAAATTGGTACATTTTAAACTACTAATACTTTGTTTTACCTTCTCATTTAATTGTTTTTGTAGTTGTTTTGTTCTCACTTGGGCATTTGATCATTTCTTTTATCAGTTCTGATACCAATACCATAGCAAAAGGTTATGGTCTGGCATGACATCAATGCAAGCCACTGTAGTTTCTTCATCAGTATGTCCATTTCAGGCAATGTTGACTAAAACTTATCAAGGAGCACCAAAGTCTTGGTAATCTCTTAAGGAGTGGCATTGCTTTAAAATGCATGTGAGGCTTTCCCCTCAAGGGTGACCTCAAAGCAAGGGTCAAAAGAAATTCATTGAAGCTTAGTCTTAAAGTCTTATCACAAGATGTTCATTAATTATAATTTGTCAAACCATCTTAAATCTAAAAGTTAAGAACACAGGGAAAGAATTTTATAGCAATGAACAAATTGTGACAGAAAAAGACAACACATTATAATTTGTCAGACCATCTTATCGGATTTAGCTGGAACTTCATTACATAAAACCAGGAGCACAAAACATCGACCGTAGATAAATAAACACAACACAGATTGGAAGTAGGTAAAAGGGCATCCATGACTCTGTTGTTTTTTATTAGAAGGAAAAAGAGTAGAATGCACAATATTCCTTTCTTTTTCCACCTTTTTTTTTCTTTTGTTTTTGTTTGTTTCCTTTTCATTCTTATTCTAAGAGAATCATTTGTCTTTCTACCAACCAGACAATTTCCATCCACAAGCATTCATTCCAACAATTGGAATGAATTCTATTGCTCTTAGAATCCATTCCCACCAAAAAAGGACAAATTCCATGAAACATCTAAATGATCTGTGCACCACTTATATTAATCTACTTCCGGGAAAAAAATTTCTTTTGCCAAAAAAAAATTTTTTTTGGGGCATAATCAGCTTATTAACAGTTGAGGATGATGCTATAACAGCACCTATTTCATTTGTAATCGGGTGAAAGATTACCAAAAAAAAAAATTAGCATAATCAGATGCATCACCCATGTAGAAATTCAAAAATAGAAATTATATCTAATGCTTTTTCACCAAACTATAATCTTTGGATTGAAATGGTTTTTAGCTAGGTTGAAAAGAGATTAGACATTGATAAACTTGGGCCAAATGATGAATTAGTCATCAAACTTACCATTTGGGTTAAAATATAGTTTGCCTAACTTCACCAAATTAAAAATAACAAGTAAATGATCTCATATTTTATCTTCCAAAGAATAAGAAGAAAGAAAAAGTACAAAAGAAGACAAAGAACGAGAACATATACTCTCTAAAAGTGGGGTTATGCTACTGCTCCAAGCATGAATAATAGAACACTATTAGAAATCCAACCACAAAACCTAGCCACCGGAAACTATAACCAAAACACATCAAAAAACACCAAAGCATCACGAAGCAGAACACGGTAATTTCAAAGAGAAAATAGAACCTAAAATCGTTACCGAAGGAGAAGGAAGGTGAAGGCTATCGATTCAGAAACATACCTGATACCTTGCTAATGCTTTTCTCAAAGATAGCTGAGAGGTCAAATGCTTTCTTCTTGCGAACAGGTGCTCCAAGTAGCAAGTGCTCCAGAGGTAAACGAAAACGAAGAAGGGTTTTGGCACCTTCGTATTTGGGGATGATTTTCACTTTAAGCTTTAGTTTTTTTTTTCCTTAAAAAACCTCTATTAACGGAAGTGTAGACAATGGTTTCCTCCGTTAGGAAGCGGGTTGCTTTAGAGCCGTTTAGTGTGGGCCCATCTTTGTGGACGTGTGTTACGCTCAGACGAGTGTAACACGGGCGGCACAGAGGTATTGTGACAGTAGATTGTAAAACCCTGGATTTTACTAAAATAAAGTAAATTAGATAAGCCTAAATATTGAGAAGTTAAGATTTAATTTAGGTATTGAGGAATAATATTATGATCTAAAGAGATATTAGTAACTAAATAAACAAACAATAATTTTGAGTAATTAGGAATTTAAATAGTGGCTTCATTTAAATAGGAAAGAGCAAGGTTGATTTAGATAAATTGGGAGAATGATTTAAATATAAAGGATTGGAGAAGATAGGTATTAATCCAAGTGCATTATATGGTTAAGATTGATGTGAGAAATAAAAAAGAGAATTTTTGGAAAAAGATCTAAAGGTTAAATATGGAATTTCAAGGAAAGGGTATTTTAGTCATTTTCCAATTAGCCAAATTAATATATTAAGTAAGTAAATAATTATTAGACTTGAAATATTTAATTAGACTTAATTTGGGTCAGGTTTGAATTTAAATAGCAAATTATGGCTTAAAAGTAGGAAAAAAGGTATATTGGTGATTATGGTTGATAAGGAGCCTTAAATTTGAGGATAAAAGGAGCTTTGGGGTGTTTTAGTAATATTTTAAAATAAGAAATTTAATTAGCATAAAAATAACTTAAATTAAGAGCTTCTTTTATATGAGATACTTAAAAGAGGAATTAGAAGGAGGGTTAAGATAAGAAGGTTTCCAATTAAGAGTGGGAATCCTATTTAGAAGTTCTCCTAAACCTATTAGGACTTCTAATTAAGAGAGCTTATAAAAGGGGAGGTCTAGGAAAGGTTTAGGGTTTTTAGCAAGTCAAAAATAAGAGGGAAAAAAGAGGGAATTCGTGCTTGGGCTTGGGAGAAAAATAATGGGGAGAAGAGAGGAGAGAAAAGAGAGGGGAGAAGAGAGGAGAGAAAAGGGAGGTGCTGCAGAGGTTCGATCAGTATACTTTGAACGACGATCCCCGGAGATTCAGTCGTTGGATTATCATGAAATTTGGAAGTTATGATCTATACATGAGATAATTTAATCTGAACGGTGGAGATTGGATTTGGACGAGTCTAAGGTGGTACGAACTAACCCAGAATAGTTCACAACCTTTTGGAGGTAAACACTTGAATAGGTGCGGTCCAGTTTCAAGTGTTTGAAACTTTTGGAGATATCTTAAGTGAAAAGAGGTCACAACCTATTTAGATCTGATTTTGGGTAACCTAACCTATTCTTAAACTTCAATATAGACTTACGTCCTGAAAGGCTTAAATAACAGATTTAACACCTTTTGACACCTTGGGTTCTAGATGAAGGAAAGTTGGAAGTTAATAGATAATACAAATGGAGAAGTTTTAATCAAGAGTTAGGAACATTGTTAATGTCTTGATTTATTTCCTTTTAAAAAAAACTTGATTTTAGAAGTTCCTACACCTGTATTTGAACTATCTGAGCATGCTTTGAGCTCCGAATGATTTATGTTTATTCTTGGATTATTTTGCCGTTGAAACCTGGAGTTTGGGTCACAGTTGTGACAAGGCTAGTGCCTGATTTATTGTTTCTCGCATGGGCGGATTTTGGTTATACATATATGGTTCTGTATTTGGTGGGTGTTATTGAGAAGTATGTCCATTCCCTGGTTTGGTTTTCAACAATTGTGTGGGTTTCACAATTACATTATTAATTGATATATTATTAAGTTATTTAGAGTTTTTGAGTGTGAGTTGTGTCTAGCAGGCTTAGCTCTTACATGGATCCATTAGAGTAGCTAGTAAATGAAATTGTTTTCTGGAGTTTCTTATTCTGTGTCATAGGCATTCCATTATCTCGAGGATGGTATCGCTCTTGGATTGGTTGGTCACTACGTTACTCACTCCTGGATTGGTTGGGCCGTACATGTTAACCCATCTTAAATAGCTAGTTTGCGGGACTACTGGTTATTGATTATTGGTTGGTGGTGGGTTCTTCCATTGGTGTTGAATAGCCAGACTGCAGGGCAGCTGGTCCACCGTAAGTTGGTGAGGTAGCATATTGGCACATGTTTGTAGGGCTTTGTTTACAATTCCATTAGTCCTGTGATGTCACAGACGTGGTATGCTGTGTGCCGTGATTTCTCTATATTATTGTTTTTCTTGTTGATGTTGTTGTTGGTTTAATCGTACACCTCAAGACTTACTTTATATAAACATGGACTGATTTCATGCATGTACTGTAAGACTCTGAATTTTCCTTAAATAATGGAATAAATTAATAAATAATATCTTTGGGAGTTATAATTGATGGAAATAATTTATTGATGTAGGTAAGCGTAATACCAGTGGAGATCAAGTGTTGGACGTAGATCTGATCGTCCGATCATGAGTTATCAAGGTATAATTCATATTTTAAGTTTGTTGTGTTCTGATTGAACAGTGTGCATAGAAAATTAGTGAGTGAGCTATGAGGGATCAGGGGGTATAAATATTTGTTTAATACCCTAATTCTATACACTTGGAATACCTATCATCCTATCCTCTTTGTATTCAACAGCTGCAAGACAAACAACGACCACGAGCGACCGCTGGCGACTGGAAGGAGAAGAAGAAGAAGGAAAAGGGAGAAAGAATGTTGAGTTTGATCTTCCAAACATTGCTTGGTGATAGTGTTCGTCGTTGTTCAAGAGGAGAAGGGAGAAACCACGCGAATAGAGGTAGGTGACACAGTTTTATCGTCCGTTTTGGTATTCTCGTGTGTTTAATCTCCAAAGCATGATTTTGTGATGTATATATATGTATATAGCATGATATAGTTGTTATATGTATTGTTGTAATGCTTAGAATAAGAAAAATCGCATTTACAAACACTTTTTCTTCGTTTTTGAGTGACCACCAACTTCACTGTACTTGGCGATCCTCAGCGTTCTTAGGCACTAGTGCAAAAATCGAGACCGCCCGAGACCGCTTGACGATTTATCATCGGCAACCAAAATTTAACTACAGCCTACCTTAGACTGCCTGAGTGATCCTAGGCGATCCTGGGTGCTCTGTGTAGAATTTCATATTTTCAAACCCTGATTCAATTACAAACTATTTTTAGTCAATTTTAATCATTAATTAAGATGCTTTAAGACCAAAATAATTTATTAAATTTCCTGTTTTATAGAAAAATAAATTAGGGAGATATTTAGGACACTAGTTGCCAAACTTTGAACGTAATTGTGAAATTTAGTTTTTTGGGAAAACTTGAACTATCATTTGAAATACCAGTTATAGAACATCTTTAAATTTACACTATCAACCAAATAATTACACAGAGATTTCAGATCATAAGTCCAACTCAGTTAACCCGAATATTGAAGGAAATGTCAGATTTACCCTTTATATGCCGCTAGGCACCAACCCTTATAGAATTATTAGACTTTAGGGATTTTTGGAGTCTAGTGGGCATAGCTGGTTATGGATCCATAGTTGTGGCTAGATAGCTAAGGGATATTTCATTTGGGTTGAGTTTCTCCCTTGTGCGAGCACGCTTCCTTTGCAAGTTGGTTTGTTTGGGAAGGTCCTATGTCTGGAGGGACACCCCGGTGAGCCACTGGTGATTCCTTGTACATAAGGATAAGCAACTATCTCCATGTATTGATTCCGGTGCTGCATGCTGGTGGTACATGCCAACTCTGATGAGTACGTGTGCAATAAGTCGGTGACTACGCCTCTTGCTTAAGCTGATCTTCATGGGGCTTGAGTATCATTAGTAGCACTGCCCCTAAGCCGCACGGTGGTATAGCGTTTGGTCGAGAGTCATCTCAAAAGGTTTATCTATCTTTGTGAGTCCTACAAAGACACTGAAATCACAAACACATGTTGTTACTGTTGCATACATGCTAGAGGCATGTATTTGGTATATTGGTTGGATGTGACTGTTTAGTGCATCCTAGTAATGTATGGATTATGCTATTGATTTATGATATTGGATTCCTATCATGGAACTTGCTGAAATTTTATATTTAGAACTGTTTTATATACTGTTTTGTATTCCATGATCGATATGAATGGTTATACGAGCCTGCTTAATCGAGATTTCTTAGTCGTGCATGAACTGTTATTTTTATGTATATGAACTGTTTAAACATGCATGTGTTACCTATTAGGATATTCGTATCTCACCCTACCTTTATCTTATTTTTCAGCTGATACGCGAGAGCGGGATCATAGTAGTGATTTCCAGGGAGAGCTAGCTGATTATTCGCCGGAGGAGTTCTATTATCCGGATTTTGTCTGAGGTTGTGGATTGATATGGATTTAGTTATTTTGATTGGATTATTATTCATATGTTTGGTTTGATGTATTAGAGAGATGAGAGATTAGTGACCCTTTTATTTTATCAGACTTTAATATTGATTTTGATGGTTAATTATATCTCAGTTTCTTAAGGATATTAGACTATACTTCTGCACACACATGTTCCGTACTCTGATAGTTAATTAATGAATGGATCATTTTTTTTCTTTAGTCTGGTATATTCTTGATGTTTATTTGATATGGGCCAATAACATCTCGGATTTGGTTGATGAACTGAATTCGGGTTGTTACAGTAGGGAACCGAGTTCGGGTCGAATGTTGGTTTTGCATTGACCTGGGTTCGGGGCGTTATATGCACCTTGCTACTTGTTGAGATTTATTCTCACTCCGGTTTCTCCTATTTTTCAGGTACTCTTGGTGAGGACGTCAAGTTGTGTCAAGTTGTGGGCTAGTTGTAGCTGGGTAGTTTATATAGATATAGGATTGCTCATGTAATTGAAATCCTTGTATATCATAATTGTTGATTAATAAAGAGAATTTGAATTCAAGTTTCCGCATTTACTCTGATTATAAAGTTAGAAAAAGTTTTAAATTATTTCATATTTTAGTTGCTTTTGTTACTTACTATAACATCTCGGGTTTTGGGAATTGGACCTGGAACTGGGGCGTTACAAAACTAATGAGTGATTTGGGCATGTTTAGCTATAATATTGTGTTTTCAAGGCTTTGATTGTGTTTCCTATTTATTTCCAAATTGACGGAATTATTGAAGACCTCCGTGTACTCGGTGGGATACTTCCTCAATCCGTGTACGCTGTGGGAAGCTAGTTACTTTTGTTTATCCCCAGTCCGTGTACTCAGCGGGATACTTCCTCAATCTGTGTACTCGGTGGGAA
Organism: Buxus sempervirens; assembly: GCA_947561395.2. Lineage (NCBI taxonomy): Eukaryota > Viridiplantae > Streptophyta > Magnoliopsida > Buxales > Buxaceae > Buxus > Buxus sempervirens. The sequence continues at coordinate 27,658,303 of OX387191.1, read as the reverse complement.
GCTGGATGTAACGCCTTGGATCCAGGTTACACGGATTAAACCGTAACCCATCACCAAAGGGTCACATATCCTCCCAGAATCTCAGAATCAGAGTAAAGGAAACAAAATAAAAAATTAATTATATGATTAGAGTCAACTAAAACTCATCTCAAACTAAAATATTAAGCTCTAATCTGAACGCACCTGTTTCCAACTCTTAACCTCTGAATATCGACCTTTCCAAAATCTGAAAACAAAACAAAACAAAACGGTTTGAGATATGAATATCCCAGTAAGTAGTACATGCATGCTCATAAACATTTTGATAGTTCCAAAATATTGTAACGCCTCAAATCTGAGTCAATGAAAAACCGACCTTGACCCGAATCCAATTCGTCACTGTAACAACCCGAATTCAACCCAACCACCGAATTCGAGATGCTACTGGCCCATATCATATAATAATCAATAAATAACCAGACTGAAAAGTTAAATAATCCTTTATTCAAAATCTATCAGAGTGCTGAAAACATTATTGTGCGGAAGTGTAGCCTAACATCATCATAAAATAAATAATCCAATCCAAGTCAACAGGTTCAAGTTTGGTATATAAAAAAAAAGTACTAAACTCTCAATCCCTCAAATACATCAAAACCGAATATAAAAGGATCAACTGTCAAATACTCCATAAAAATATCATCTATCCTCAACCTTAAATCAATCTGGGTAGAAATAATCCTCTGGAGTATAGCCCACAAGATCACTCTGATAATCACCACTATGATCCCCCTCTCTCGTATCAGCTGAAAAATAACATAAGGAAGTAGGGTGAGATACGAATATCTTAGTAGACAACACATGCATGCTATAAACAGTTCATAATCAATAAAATTGATTTTCATGCATGTATAAGCAGTTTCGAGTAAACAAGCTTGTATAAACATTCATCTGTCGCTCATGAATACAAATCAACATGTAAAACAGTTTAGTAATTGAGAACAGATAAACTATATCAATATCATGATTCATAAATCAATAATAGAATCCAATATAATTTCCTGGATGTACTAAATAGTCACATCCAACCATAGCATCCAATACATGTTTCCTGCATGTGAACAACATCAGAAATAAGTGTTTGTGATCTCAGTATCATTGTAGGACTCACAAAGAAAGATACATGTTTAAGATGACTCTCAACCATATGCTATACCACCGTGCGGCTTATGGGCGACGTTACTAATGATACTCAAACCCGTGAAGATCACCTTAGATAAGAGCCATAGTCATCGACTTATTGCATACGAACTCAACTGAGTTGGCAAGTACCACCAGCATGCAGCACCAGAATCAATACATGGAGATGGTCGCTTATCCACATGTACAGGGAATCACCAGCGGAGCACCAGGGTGTCCCTCCAGACATAGGATCCTCCAGAGCAAACCAACTTGCAAAGGAAACGCGTTCGCAACAGGGAGTAACCCAACCCAAATGAAATATCCCTTAGCTATCTAGCCAAAACTATGGATCCATAACCAGCTATGCCCACTAGACACTAACAATCCCTAAGGACTAATATTACTATAAGTAATAGTACCTAGCGGCATATAATGATCATAACTGTAATTTCTTTCCTTATTGGCTTAACTGTGTTAAAAATATAATCTGGAAATCCTGTATAACATATTCTGGTTAACAGTATAAATTTATAGGTCACTTAATCAAATTTCTCAAGGTTACAAGTTCAATTCTTCTAAAACTTAGGTTTCTTGCTATTTACAAATCTTGTCCACTAATTACCTTAAATACTTTCCTATTTTTATTCTTTTGTAAAACAGGGAATTGGTAATTTATTTTGGTCTTAAAACATTTTATTTGAAGGTTAAAAATTGTTAAAAATAGTTTAGAATTGAATCGGGGTTTGAAAATACGAAAATCTGTATTTTCTGCACAGAGAGCTCAGGATCGCCTAGGACCGCTCAGGCGGTCTAGGGTAGGTGGTAGTTCAAATTAGATTGCCGACGATAAGTCAGTTAGTGGTCTCAGGCGGTCTAATTTTTTCAACGATCGCCTGGGATCGCTGAGCACAGTAAGCTCGGCGGTCTCCCAAAAACGAACAGACAGTGTTTCAAAACTTGATTTTTCACGTTTAATATGATTCTAGCATACATATTAGGTTGTTATCAAACTAAACACATGATTATACAATACAAAAACATGCAATAGGGATCAAACCAATCGTGAATACAAAACGAGCGATAAAACACAGTGCTGCCTACCTTGATCATGCGTTCTCCTCTAACCAGCAGTGTTTACTCTTCTTCACTGATACTAGGAAATGCTTTAGACAATGAAGAGCACAAGGCAAGAGTCCTCCCTTCCTCCTTCTTCTCCTTTTCTTCTTCTTCTTCGGTCGTTTGGGCGCTCTCGGTATCTCTCTCTCTTTCTCTCTTGTAGCTGAACGAATACAAGCAACGTATTCCCACCGTATGTATGTCATTAGGGTATTCTAATATATATATATATCCTCAATTCCATGCATCTCACATGCATTAGACTCCACGCATCGCCCAATCAAAACATAGCTTAATTAAAATATCACCCTTACCTTGATATCTCTCGATCAGACGGTCGGATCTGCGCCCGGATCTCCACTAATTTTGATATCACCTACATTAATAAAATATTCCCATCAATAATAATCCTCTAGAATATTAATTATTATTTTTACTTTTATATTTAGGAGAATTCGAGGTCTTACAAATATGATTCCGATTAAAATACGCATCAGAGATAATAATGCGAATAAACCGAATAATCCCACCGTAGCACATCAATAGATACAAGATAACTAGAAGAATTCAGCATGTCAATCAAATCTACAAATCAATCATAAATCAACTAGTCATAGCATGACTCATGAAGAAAATTTTCCTTTAACTAGGGTAATAACCATGTCCACTATGCCAAAGAGGGATAGCAGCAGCCTTCCGAGTACACGATAAGGCCTCATCGAGTACACGGTGGAACACGTGTGCGGACAAAGAATTAAAATTAGCAGGAGGTATCAACATATCATCCCGAGTACACGAGGCATCTTCGAGTACACGGAGGCATTTCTGAGTACACAGAGGAATCCACATATCATCCCGAGTACACGGGGCATCTCCGAGTACACAGAGGCATCTCTGAGTACACAGAGGAAACCACATAGCATCCCGAGTACACGGGGCATCTCCGAGTACACAGAGGAATCTCTGAGTACACAGAGGAAACCACATAGCATCCCGAGTACACTGGGCATCTCCGAGTACACGGAGGCATCTCTGAGTACACAGAGGAAAAGTGACTAACCAAGTACATGGGCATCTTATTCCATCTCTCCAAGTACATGGAGGACATACAAGGCCAGAAATCAAATCCCAATCCTGGATATCATATAGGTCCAACTCTCTAGAAATAGATCACAATAGTTGAAGGCAATACAAGTTTTCATATCAATTCCCAATCAAACCCAAGCAACACCAAATAGAGTCCAACATCACTATTTTATTAAATCTGACCAGAATGATATTCTCGGAGATTTATATAACTAAAACATGAACAAGAATGAGGATTACATGAGTAAATGTCTTTGGAATCATTATAAGTTAGGGTGAGACCGTAAAGTCCACTCTTTGACCCTAAACGAAGCCTCTTTAGTGGTAAAGGTGGCCAAATAATTGGTATAAGCTCATATCTGTAATTGGTCTCTGGAAACACCTTATAAAAGGTCTCAGGAAGATGTTCCAAGTGGTGGATTCAAAATAAACTCAATTTACACCGGTTTGGAACCAATAGTGTGTCAAAATCCCACTTTAGTAAAACGTGCACAAAATCTTTACAAAATTAAATTTTAATGAACTTCCTAAATACCTAAATACCTAAATACCGGGCGCCCATACTTTTGCTCTCGGGTTCAAAAAAATAGGTAGGGCACCTGAAGGGGCGCTCGAACCATCTATCAGGCGCCCGGGCCAAAATCCAGACCTTTACAGGTTACGAAACAGCCCCGATTTTTGGGGGTTTTTCTTTGACGTTTCACTACCAAATCTTGATTTTATGCCTTTAAAACTTCGGGAATAACTTCATAAACATTAGGAGATACTTTTTAAATGTTTCTATAGTAATCTAATCTACAAACCACGACAAATTGGTTGGTGTCATTCAAATAGCCTTAAAATACCCAAATCTGAAAGTTTAACTTTAGAGTTCAAATTTATAGCTACTTAAAGCTCGAAAATCCTCCAGAACACCCAAGAATCACCATCCTACCATTTACAACTTGATCACTCAAATCGAACAACAATATTCTCAGAATTGCATAAAACTAAACGAAGGTATATCTTGCGTTAAACAGCAATTAAAAGGAGTGCTACTTACTTGTGAACGTGCAAATCCAAGCTGGAAACCTCCTCTCTCTTCTCCTTTCTTCTTCCTCTTCTCCGCGGTCGTTTCCTCTTTTCCTTCTAACCCTCGCGAATGAAAAAATGAAGGAACTTACGGTTCTTTCATCTATTAATATATACATATATAATATTTAAGTAAAACACTTTAGATGAACCAAACCCCACTAAACCAACTAAACCAACCCAACCTAAACAAATTAGTCGGTTAACCCATTAAACTCCTAAACCAACTCAACTAAACCCACTAAATTTGATCTCTCTTCCAGCAAGATACTTCAATTGAATCAATTACACCTAAGCCACTAAACCAGTTCTCTTAATTCAACAATTCAAACCAAAGGGTTTGTTTTAAATTGATGAAATTAATCGGTTTAAGATAACTCTGTAACACCCCGGATCCAGGTTTATTTAAACACATAAACCCAGATCTGGTTCGTTAGGGAAAATGGCCCAAACAACTTTTCCATCCTTAAACAATTTCATTTATTATATTAGAGTGCGGAAATAAAAGACATCTTTCAAGAAGCGCGGAATTAAACCACCAAAATAGTCCATTAATATTTCATCCATAAAGTCTGGAAAGGGTTCAACTAAATTAAATAATTAACATCCACCAATAGTGTAGAATAATGATACTAATAATCCTTCAAATGACATCAAAATCCTCAAATAAAATACTAAAGTTAATCCCTCAAAATAAAACTATCATCTCTTAATGTCTTTTTGGACCTACATAGGAATGAAATAGTCTTCTTCTTGGTAATCATAGTAATCCCCTGGAGTCTCTACCCCAACAACGTCCTCTCCAGGAATATTTGAAAACAAAACTGATAAAACAATAATGTGAGAAATAACATCTCAGTAAGCAATCATGCAACGTTTACCACAATAAAATATGCAACGTTTAATCAAAATAATCTGAATAAGATTCAAGACAATAATGAAATACAATTTGTCCACCTCATGGGACTCATGTAATAGAATACCAGAGAAAGAGAGTAGACATGTGTCAATATGCTACCTAACCGATTTATGATGGACCAGCCGCCCTGCAATTTGGCTATTCAACATCAACGGAAGAACCCAACCATGAGTTAGCATGTACGACCCAACCAATTCAGGAGTGGGTAACGTAGCGATCGACTAATCCAGGAGCGATACCATCCTCGAGATGATGGAATGCCTCAGACACAGAATTCAAATCCCTTTAACACACATTTCACTTACTACCTATTCTATGGATCCATATAACTGCTAAGCCCACTCAACAGTGAGAAAACAAACCAGGGAATTGGACATACTTCTCAATAACACCCACCAAATATAGAACCTTATCTGCATAACCAAATTCGCCCATGCGGAAACAATAAATCAGGCACCAGCCTTGTCACACCAGTGACCCAAAACCAAAACAGAATGCACCAAGTCATATGTCCAAAACTACAGGTTTCAACGGGCGAATATGTCCCGAATGTGTATCGACTCCATCGATGTACAAAATACCTTCATATCACCCAAATACAGGTGTATGAACTCACAAAACCAACCTTGGTTAAAAGTAAAATGCTTTGGAACAACGGAATCAAGTAAAAGTGCCTCTTTAGAAACATCTACCCAAAATCTTTATAAAATTGAATTTTAAACATCTGTCAGTGCAAACAATCCCCAAATACCCCAATCTTGATGGTACATAGGTTAAAAACATTTCCGTAGTGAAAAACTAGGTTGAAAGGAAAGGCAAAATTTCCAAAATCTGACAAACAGGGCGCTCGAACGGCCTTACACAATAGGTCGTTTTAGGGTTGGTCGCTCGATAGATCGCTCGAGCGATTGTTCTAGCAACAGTTCAATCTGGGAAAATTGCTCTCGGGTTTTGAATAACCACATAGGGCGCTCGAGCAACTGCTCAGGAGGCCCGATACGTTAAAAATCCATGACTTTACGAAATTAAATAAAAATTCCACAACTCAATATTCAATACATCAAAACCATTCTAAATTATTCTAAAACACTTTGTAAACATGCTAGAACAATTTCCAACAATTAAAACATCATAAATAACAAATATAGCTCATCAAATCATCGATTAACCATGTATATTGTTTGAACACGAATTTATATTTGTGCAAGAGTTAAAGGGACTACTTACCTATTTCTAGGAACTTAAACCTTCTCTAAGAGCAACAAAAATCACTCCTAAGATTGCCAAACGATCATAACAAGCCTCAATCACATTTGGGTTAAGAAAATCACCACTTTAGGAACCCAACAACACTTCTATCTCTGAAAACAGAACTTCTCTTGGGTTTGCTCTTACTTGAGTTTTTGTGCATGAAAATCCTCTCTTTTCCTTCTCTAAGGCGGCTCCAACAGGTACTTAAGGGTTAGGTTTGATCACAAGGAAGCAACGAGAAGACCAAAGGAAACAAGAGAAGTGGATGAGTGGGTGCTTCTAATCTTGGGTTTGTTTTCAACGTGAATAGCCCATGCATTGCTAGGTTTTGTTTATTATTTATTTCCTTTTACCATAATACCCCTTCTTTAAGCCAAACCACTCAAACCAACTAATTCTTAAACCAAATAAACTCTTGGGTCAACCCACTATCTTTAGGTTCGACCAAATCCCCTATTGTTCATCCTTTGCTTTATTTCCCAATTAATTCTTACTAATATACATCATAGCACACTACAATTATTTATATTAAAATTTACTTGGTCAATAATCATGAACTCACTTTATATAGGTTGTCCCATCACCTCCGGTTCATCTTGAACTCCTCCGGGCTGAGCCAAAATTTCATCTCTTGCATATTATTAACCAATTAGTATATTTATTTATTTATTACTAAAATCTGGGATTTTACAACTCAATCTCCTATTCACTCTTAACTAAAATCACTTGAGAATCAAGGGTCTTACACTGGTTAATTGTGGTTACTTCCTCAATCCATGTACTTGGTGGGAAGTTTGTTGTTTTGTGGCTGGTGCCTTTTATCCTCAGTCCGTGTACTCGGCGGGATACTTCCTGGTGTTTGTGATTATTTTTCATTGTGTGATGTCACAGATGTGGTATGTTGTTTGCCATGATTTCTATATTATCGTTTTTCTAGTTTAATCGTACACCATATGACTTATTTTTATAAAAATTATGGATTGATTTCATGAATGCAAATTGCTACTTGTTGAGATTTATTCTCACTCCGGTTTCTCCCATTTTTCCGGTACTCTTGGTGAGGACGACGAACTTGGGCTAGTATGTAAAGGGGTAGTCAGTGTAGTTGTAAAATTTGTTTCATGAGATTAAGAATGTTGTAATTGTTAAATATTAGTTGTTAGTAGATATTATTTCTTGTTTTCACATAGAACTCTGATGATGAAATTAATAAAGGCTTAAATGGATTCAGATTTTTAGTTGCTTTTGTTACTTACCATAACATTTCGGGTTTTGGGAAATGGACTCGAAACTAGGGCGTTATAAAGTGGTATTAGAGCATATAGGATCCCTAAACCTAGGAAGTAAAACCTTAGGTGGGTATTGGGACTGTGCGCTCACTAGTTAGAACATTTTAGGGCCATATTAGGTTGAGAGTGTTCTAACCCGATTTCCTTGTTCAAATTATCAATTCCAAGCATGTGCTCCTAATTATTGTTAGTCATCATAGTGTTATCTTTCTAGAAATTTTTCTTGATATTGGTTATGTTATGATTCAAATGTGATGATAATTGAGGATTTATCCAAAAGGAAATGATTATGAAATTCAATAATTTGAGGAGTGTTTGAAGTATCACAATGCAGTTTATCCTAAGGGAACGTGATTATGATATTTGAGATATTTGGTGTTGTTATCAACATGTGTGATTGGAATATGATGATATGATGAGATTAATATGATTTGACTTATTTTATGCAAGTTGATTTAATATGATTTGAAGTACTTTAATATGAGTATTGAGAAGACCAATGGAAGTAGTTAGTATGATTTGATTTCCTTTGAAAATAAATATTTATGGTTGATTGAGATGATGATTAAATGATAGGTAGCAGAATTTAGGAGTTGTTAGAGGTATGTTCCCTTCGTTATCCATCTCTTTCTCATAGATGTTTGAGCCTTGTTTGTTGATTGAGCCTTGTTTGAATTAAGAAAATTTGATGTGTAGAATTTAGGTTATGCATAAGAATCTATATTATTTATTGATCACAATCTAGCATATAAATTGGGATGGATGATTAATTATGTAGTGTGTTATTGTTTGCTTCTTGATGAGCCAGTTGTATTAAGTCATGCCTAAAGTGGTGTCAAGCATCTGATCAATGCTAAGCATTTACTTGGGTATTAAACTAGTACAATATGGGTTACTGAAGTTATAAAGCATCTGATCAATGCCTAACATTTCAGTGTAGAATTATGTATGTGATGCGTTATTTTGGCATAAGTTAAATCAAAAAAGAATTACATGATTTTCACATCAACCTACATATAGTCGCGAATATATGCAAGGGACGGATGGTAGAAAGGTTATGGAACTCTTTTCTAAGATATTTGAAATTTATATAATTTTGATTTATAGTTGGTATGATAGGGTTACTGCTATGTCCTTAAACTATGAATGGAAAAAAAATCAGATTTCTGCATATAATTTCCATGAAAATGGAATTTTTACACACTCTTAGAGGAAGATTTAGGTCAAGTGCTCCATATGAAAGTTGTTTGATTCTAAATCTAGTCTGGCTTAAAAATAAAATTTTACTGACATTCTATAGTTTAGTATTTCTGATATAATTTTTATTAGTTACTAGTATACACAGGTTTTTAATAAAAGTTAACTTTAAAATATTATAATTAATTAACCACATGGAATTTAGAAAATCTGCTACGGGTTATTTTAGTATCATGAGTCAAGATTCCAATAAGCCAAAGTTTAGGTGATTTGGTTAAGAAATGACCAAGTTATGAGATTTAGAACATTACCTGTTCATAAGTTCCAGATTTGACATATACATGATTAAAATTCTTAATTAATTTATTAAAATCTATTTTATGTTTTGATATGATAGTTTAAATACCCTAATAGATTCTAAAAGTCCTTAAAAGATATTTTGGGGAGGTTTTTACTATAAACAAAATTATAATTCAAGAATTATACAAAAAAGAGTTATTTAGATTGACATTTCTTCTAAAGTATATAAACTAAAACATCTTTTGTCTCCTTTGATAGAAGCTCTTAAATCCTTCTTATTTCTTTTCCTTAAACTAGTTAATTTAATACTTTGAAAAAGGGTTAGGACCTATGAACAACTCTTTGCCTTTCAATCTCTCTATCTAATTAAATCTCCAAAACTCCATAGAAATACCCAACCCTTATGACCACATGAGGTGAGTAACATGCCTTCTTCCATTTCTTTCTATAAACCGCCATATCTTTCCTATCCTATAAATTTCTTCTCTCTATAAATCAGAGATTGCGCAGTGGAAGCATGAGTGGAGTAATTCTAGAGTAAGTAATAATTTAAATTTCGAGGACGAAATTTTTTTGTCAGGTGGGTAGATTGTAAAACCCTGGATTTTCCTAAAATTAAAATAAATCAATAATTAATGAATAAATTAGAAAGATTTAGAAGTAAAGGTTATTAGAAAGGTAAAATAGGAATTTAACTTATATTATAAAGGAGAACGTGAAGAACATGAAGAAATAATAAGAAGAATAATATTTGAGGAATTGTGAAGAAATTTAAAGATTTAGTAAGGAAACAAAAGAAAAGGGTATTCTGGTCATTTATAATTAGTCAAATCCAGGAAAAGAATAAAATAATTAATTATTTAGTCAAGAAACTTAATTAAGCCAAATTTTAGTATAGTTGAATTTAAATAGCAAATTAAAGGCTTAAAAGAAGGAAAAATGGTACATTGGTGATTATGGTTAAAAATGAGCCTTAAATTTGGGGATAAGAGGAGCTTTGGGGTGTTTTAGCAATATTTTAAAATAAGGAATTAAATATGCACGAAAATTCAGCTAGAAAGAAGAGTTTAGATAGTGAGGGATTTAATTGGTATGGTACTAGTAGAGAATTAGAAGGTGGAGAAAAAGTAGGAATTTATAGACAGTGTCTAATTATAATTGGACCTCTTGAGGATTAGAGTATTTATAAAAGGGAAGGTCTAGGGAAGGTTTAGGATTTTTAGCAAGTCAAAAATAAGGACAAAGAAGAGGAGAATTAGTGCTTAGGCTTGGAGAAAAATAAGGGAAAGAAGAGAGAAGAGAAAAGGAGGAGATTCTATGAAGAAAGAGGAGTAGCAGAGATGACCCAGCCAACTTCGAACGACACTCCACGGAGATCCAACCGTTGGAATGAGTTGAAATTTTGAGGTTATGATCTACTCATGAAGGACTTCTATCTGAATAGTGGAGATTGGATTTGGATGAGTTTAAGGTGGTGCGATCAAGCTCAGAAAATGGTTAGGCGAGCAGATTTCTTGACAGATTTAGTTAATATATTGAGGAAGTAGCAAACCCTTGAAACCGGAGGAATTGCATGTTTTCTTCGTATTTTGGATGTATGATCGAGGTGTTAATCGAGTTAGATTTCGTTTGCAAATCCTGGTGATTCAGAAAACTTGTTTTGGGTGTTTTAACTTTCTTTTAGAATCAAGAAAAGGGTCGATCATGATGATTAAAACTTAGAAAGAAACTCAAGATAAGTAGAAAGATGATGGAATTAGTTTAGGGCTGTTTCAGAACTAGTTTAGGATGAAAATCATATGTTTAGATTCAAATTAGATTAATATTAGATTTAGGAAGTTCGAAAATTCAGCAAAATAAGAAAAACGGTGTTATAGTTGGAGTGCTCGAGTCACCGCTCGAGCGACCAATGTCAGAAATTTCATATTTTGGGATTTGTGGCCAGATTTAATTTTTAATGATTTTTTCTATAAATTCTAAAGTTGTAACACCTATAACTAAGTTAATTTGAGATGTAGGAAGTGGCGGAATTTAATTTGGATTAATGGATAGTAATTTGGAACGATAAATGTAAAGATAACTTTTATGGAGATGTTTTGAGGAAAAAGAGGACTTAACCTATTGGGATATAATTTTGGATAGCTTTACTTATTCCTAAACTCCACCACAGACCTAAATTTACCTCTGGAAGGGTTAAATATCAAAGTTAATAAATTTTGACACCTTAGGTTCTTTAAAAGGGAAACTATGGGTATTCTTTAGCAAATATCTAGAATAAAAACCAACTATGAGGATGAATTTTTGTGAATCATAAATATTGATTTGGGAAATTATCTAACACTTTCACATGGGTAAATTAAGAGTGTTCCTATTATTAAATTACTGTTTAGAAACTAATGAGTGATTTGGGCATGTTTAACTATAATATTGTGTTTTCAAGGCTTGGATTGTGTTTTCTATTTATTTCCAAATTTGATCCATTTCTTGCATTCGATGTTATATTTCTTGACATTTGCATATGGTTTCATTAATGAATTGACGGAATTATTGAAGACCTCCGTGTACTCGGCAGGGTACTTCCTCAATCCGTTTACTCGGTGGGAAGCTGGTTAATTATGGTTACTTCCTCAATCCATGTACTTGGTGGGAAGTTTGTTGTTTTGTGGTTGGTGCTTTTTATCCTCAGTCCATGTACTCGGTGGGATATTTCCTGGTGTTTGTGATTATTTTTCATTGTGTGATGTCACAGATGTGGTATGTTGTTTGCCGTGATTTTTGTATTATCGTTTTTCTAGTTGTTGTTCTGGTTTAATCGTACACCTCATGACTTATTTTTATAAAAATTATGGATTGATTTTATGCATGCACATTGTTACTTGTTGAGATTTATTCTCACTCTGGTTTCTTCCATTTCAGGTACTCTTGGTGAGGATGACGAGCTTGGGCTAGTATGTAAAGGGGTAGTCAGTTTAGTTGCAAAATTAGTTTCATGAGATTAAGAACATTGTAATTGTTAAAGATTAGTTGTTAGTGGATATTATTTCTTGTTTCTGCATAGAACTCTGATGATGAAATTAATAAAGGCTTAAATGGATTCAGATTTTTAGTTGCTTTTGTTACTTACCATAACTGTAAAACCCCGGAATTTGGAAAAAAAAAATAAAACTTTAATTAAGGTTAATTAATTAAATAAATTAAGGATAATCAATTAAACCAATTATTTATTGGGTTGGGTAAGTTTAATTGTTGGTTTAGTTTAATTGAACCGGACCAATTGATCAATGGTTCAATGGTTCAAGGGTTCCATTGGTTTCATGGTTTAGACCAAAAGAAAAAAAAAGGGGGGGTTTTGACGATTTGTGCATTTGGGTGATTTTGTGTTGGGGTCGTTATGGGTTAGATGGAATCGAGAAAACAAAAACAAAAGGGAGGAACAAAACGTAGAAGAAGGAAAAGGGAGGAGGAAGAAATCGAGAGGAAGAATCATTCATTTGGGGGTGCTCGTCGAGGTATGTTCGTCAAGGGTTGAGAAGAAAAAAAAAACGCAGGGAAGGGAGATCGTGGAGAAGAGGAGCAGCAAGGGGGTTGGTCGTTGTTGGGGGTTAACAGAAAAGGGAAAAACGAGTAGAGGAGAAGGAGGAGAAAAGAGAAGAAGAGAAGAAGGGAAGGGGCGTTCGTTGGGGGTTAGCCGCAGAGAAGAAAGAAGAAGAAGAAGAAGAGAAGGAGAGGAGAAGGGGTTCTGCGTTGCGCGATGGGTTCTGTTCTGAGCGGTGGATTTTGCGATTCTGGGTAAGTAGCATGGTTTATCCGATTTAAATCAATTCTCGTTGGGTTTATTTTTCGATTTCTGTTTGCTCAATCGACCACTGTTGAGTTTTCTATCGAATCTGATTACTAGTTGGGTTTTCAGTTTTGCAAGCGATCACTGTTGATTTCTCCGATCTGCTGTAGACAGACTAAGGAGTTGAATATTTGTTTGGATGGCTGCTCTTTTAAGTTTTCAGTCATTAGAACTAAGGGGATTTTTGACAATCGGGTTTATGTGTTCTGTTCTGGTTCTGAAATCCTATTATTTCTTGTTGAATGGTGTGTCGATGAGCTAGTTTGGTGTGGGAAATCTATGCGTATGTGTTTATATTTTTATGCGATGTATAGTTGAAATTCTGCTGGTATTGTGCAAGCCCCTTTTAATTGTTGTAATCTACTTGTTTAAGCAGTCTATCGGTAGAGGGGTAAATGAGGTTGTCATTTGTAATCTGCTTGTTTAGGACATGAGATTCTTAGGTTGTCTTGACTGGTTCGTATAATTGTTTGTGCCTTCCTTTTCTTTCTCTATTTATTGCTTGAGTGCATTAAACTATTTCTTGTGAGGATTGGTTTCGACCCTATGTGGGGATTGATACTTTTTTTTATTTAGACAATCCTCAATTAACCTTTTTTTTTATTTTGACCATTTGGGTTTTAATTATCATATTGTTTTCTTTATTTTAAAGAAAGTTATTCGGTTGGTTTAAATATTTAATCCATATCTATCTTGGATTTCAAAGTGGAGTGGAGAATCTCTTTTCTTTGTAAATCTTATAATTATTTTAGTCCAATGCTTAACGAATAAGGGAAGTTGGAAATTCTCTTTTGCAAATTTAGTAATGTTATGTTTTGCTTCCTTCGTATTTTGTTTAATCTTTATCAGTTATTTCGGCTTCTCTGCTTATAGCCGCGTTTGAGGTCAATTCACCATTGTGGCTCCATTGTTCATCATTATTTTCTCTTGGATGCTCTCTCTCCTTTCTTTCTTTCTTTTTTTTTTTTTTTTGATGCGTCTGTCTGTAGATATTAATGTATATAAGTTTACCAATCACTTATGGTCACTTTTTGTTGAAGTCAATCAAATTAATAAATCAACTAGTTTAACACCTGAAGGTTGATTGGGGTTCTTTAAATGTTCGGATGGTGCATTATGCAGCTATTGCTTTTATTCTTTATTTTTGTAGGCATGGACTGTTGGTAATGAGTAAATTATTGTTAGGAAATTATTGATGGTAAATTATTGATGGTAAATTACTATTAGTAACTGATTGTAGGACTGTTGGTAATGGTAGCTTCATTGCTGTTAGGAAAGTGGTAACTCCATTGCTGTTAGGAATTGCTGTTAGAATTGGTGAATTACTGTTAGGAATGGGTTAATCACTGTTAGCAATTGGGTGCAAGAAGGCACAAAGATTAACTGCTGTTAATAACTGTTATTAACTAGGAAATGAGCTACTGGTAGAAACTGTTAGTAATTGGTTGCAAGAAGACGCCGAGATAAATTGCTATTAACAACTGTTAGTAACTAGGAAAGAAATTGATACTAGTAACTATTGCTAGTAATGGGTAAATCACTGTTCGGAATTGGTAAATTGGTTAATTAGTAATTACTATTAGTAATTGGTAAATTATTGTTTCTTAAGTGCTGTTAGTGTCGGACTGTTCGTAATTACTGTTGTTGTTCACTATTGTTTTGGCAACCAATGATTGGTTATTTGAAAGTAAATGTATGGATGGTAGTAAGGCCAAAGGTGAAAATAGGTATTGTGGATTCTATAATATTAGTTGTGATAAATGGTGACTTTAAATCGAAGCTAAGGCTTCCTCTTAGTCTGGAAAAGGGCCGAGGGCCTATAGTTGGACGTTCTGTGGACTGGGATTGCTGTTCACCTCGGCTGGGGATCGTGTACTAGTGTTCACCCTAGCAGGGGATCGTGAACATGCATCCACCACAAATCTGGATATTTGTGGATCGTGGATTGTTGTTCACCCTAACCATCCACCACAAATATGAGTTATGGGGATCGTGAACTAAGTTCACCACGTGCTTTGAGGCATTATGGATCGTGAACCTAAATTCACCCCAGAAGCTCCGAACTGTGAAATTGGTTTATCAGTAATTGATTTGTACGAGTTTATTTTATTTGTATAGAATTGTTCTTCTTATGATTTGGGAAGTGGAAGGGAATTCCACTTGGTATAAATAGGCAGCGTTGAGGGGCACTCCGCTTAGCCTTGCTTCATCGGGCAGTGTTGAGAGGCACTCCGTTAACCTGGATTCGTTAGGTCGCGCAGAGGGCACTCCGCTTATTTTGATTTGTCAGGAAGCGTAGAGAAGCACTCCGCTAGACCTTGAATCTTGGTTAGAGGGTAAAGGGTGATCATCTTGTAAATTGGATTGATCTGCTTTTTATTTGTTTAATAGTATGATCCTGAGTAGTGAAATATTGATTTAATTGAAAATGAACTGCTTCTTTGTGTTTGAATTATTTACAGCATGAAATTGACGAGATTTGATCGTGTTATAATCGAGCATGTTATTTATAATTGAAATTGCATAAAACTGCTTCTAGCATGCATAATGCTACTTACTAAGACAATTGTCTCACGCGAGTTTTGTTTTTACTGGTTTTGTTTTCAGATCTGGCAGGTGAGATGCGTAGTGGGGCAGAAACTGAAGGTTATCCCGAATATAGGCCAGAGGACTATTTCTACCCCGGCTAGACACATAGAAGGCAGATTTTTTTATTAGTTGTAGATCTTATTTTGGGTGTTGTATATGTTGTAAATGAGAGAGTGAGAGGGTGTGATCTTAGTAAGTTTATTTTGGTGTATACCCAAATGGTTTAGTTTTTTGAATGGATATATAAACTAAACTGTGTTTATCAGGTGATTTTTGTGGTTTGAGGGCTTAGCCCATACTCATATGTACAGGCGTTATATAGCCGTTTTTCCAAAAAAAATTTTTAGGATGTTATTTTTATGTCTGGTTAGTTTCTTAAGGTACATTATTGGAATTTGGGCCCTAGAGTAGCGCTCGGGAGCCAGTATAAACCCGACATGTGTGGACCTGGTTCCGGGGTGCTACAATAACACCTTGGGTTTTGGGAAATGGACCCGGAACCGGGGCGTTACATTTAGAGTCTAGCAAGGTTTGTTGAATCATCCGAACCACATTGTAAGCCTTCTTCTCATAGTGAATCTTTAGGTGGCTTTTGCATAGCCCGGACGGTTTTTCTTTAGTGACAGTTCTTAGAGTTTCCCTTCGTCACCACATTACAAAAAAGGACGTTTTTACTGGCGGTAACACCTCTTGCCGAAAAAGATGCTGTCACTAAAGGTTATAGTGGTGGTAAAAAATCTACCGCCACTATATCTTGCTCATTAGCGGCGGTAACTTACCGCCGCTATTGCTTACTCATTACCGGTGGTAAGTTACCGCTGCTCTTGCTTTACCGGCAGGGCTTACCACCACTAACAATGGTATTTAAAAAATAAAAATAATAACCTCACAATTTTTTAGTGGCGGGCGGGACATACTGCCGCTAAAAGTAATATTAAAAAATAAAAAAAAATTTGCTGCCGTCCTTAGGCAGCATATAGACCGCGAGAGAGAGAGAGAGAGAGAGAGAGAGAGAGAGAGAGAGAGAGAGAGAGAGAGAGAGAGAGAGAGAGAGAGAGAGAGAGAGAGAGAGAGAGAGAGGGGGAGAGAGAGAGGGGGGGAGAGAGAGAGAGAGAGATAGAGAGATGGAGATAGGGAGAGATGGAGAGAGAGAAAGAAACATGCTTAGAGAGAGAAAGAGAGAGATATAGAGAGAAAGAGAGATAGAGGTAACATACCTTTAGTTGAAGAGAAGAAGAGGCTTGGGTGGTATTTGTAGAGTCGACTTTTACCGGTGGTAGGTATGTTACCCGCCCCTAAAAGTCGACATTTATCGCGCTGTAGGTCGAATGAAATTTGAAAATGGTGCTTTTACTTTTAGCGGTAGTAATTTACAGCCCCTAAAAGTTGAAATAAATTTGAAAGGCACACTTTAGTTTTAGCGGCGATAATTTACCGCCCCTAAAAGCCCAGTCAAAATTCAACCCGTTATCAACGCGGAGAAAATTCCTGCTCTCATTTCGCCCAAAGGCCTTTTAGTGGCGCTAATTTACCGCCGCTAAAAGCCCAGTTTCATTTGGAAGAGGTAGAAGGCCTTTTAGCGGTGGTAACGTTACCGTCGCTGAAAGACCTTTTCCATTCCTTCAATTATTTTCCCTTCTAAGTAATACTTGTTTTTAAAAAAAAACGAAGGAAGCCCTTTTAGCGGTGGTAGGTGAATTACTGCCGGTGAAAAGGGCCTTTTAGGGCGGTAAATATATTACTGCCGCTAAAAGTTTTATTACCGATGGGCTTTTACTGCCAAGAACACTTTTCTATTTGGCGAGAGGTTTGCTCCAACTTTTTACCGGCGGTAAGCTACCTACTGCCACTAAAAGTGTTATTTTATTTCAACGAAGAAGCAATTTTAGGGGCGGTAGTTATGATACCACCGATGAAAAGGGCCTTTTAGGGGCGATAAATATATTACCACCACTAAAAGTGTTATTACCGACGGGCTTTTACCATTAGGAACAACTTTTTGTTTGGCGGGAGCTTCCCGCCAATGTTTTTTCCGGCGGTAAGATATCTACTGCCGGTAAAACTTGATATAGCGGTGGGAGGTCCCGCCGCTAAATGCTTTTTCGCGCGCAAAAAACTCGCGCCTTAGGTTTTTCGTTCGAAAAAATGATATATTAATTTTTAGGGGCGGAAAGTGCCTTTACCGCTGCTAATAGTGCTTTTGGGGGCGGAATTTGCTTACCGTCGGTAATTCCCCTCATTTTTGTAGTGCCAAATTGCTTTTGTCTTACTTTACATGCTTTAATTATTTACTTGAAATTTGGGTGGCTTGTTAATTACTTTTGATTGATTATTTGATTTTCTGGAATTACTCTGTGAACTTGTTCATGCCTATTAATTAAGGACTTGTCTTTAGTTAATAGAAAATTTTTATTCCGCTGTGCTACGCCTATTCACCCCTTCTAGGTGTAAATAAAGTCTAAACCTTCAAGCACCACCAACATTAACTCCATCACTAAAACCATGACCACAATCATCACTCCAGAACCACAATCACGACCACCTCCATCACCACCACAACAACTACCTCCATCACCACAACCACCACCATTACCAACAATTTGACCACCACCACCACCTCCATTGTTACCACCTCCGCCACCAACTCCACCACCACGACCACCACTGCCACCTCCACAACTACTTCCACAACCACCAACAACTATACAACCATAGCCACTAGCACCACCATAACCACAACCACCACCGTCAACTCCACCTCTACAATGACAACCACCACCACCACAACCACACATTCAACCACCATAACCACGACCACCATCTCTTTACCATTGCTGCCATCTCTATCACTTCCACTGACACCATCACCACCACCTCCACAACCACTACCATCACCATCTTTACCACCATCGCACTTCCATCACCTCCACTACCACAATCATTACCATCACAACAACTGATACCCCCCACCTTTGCCACCACCTCCTCCACCATCACCGCCACTACCCCCAATCACAACCTCTACTACCTCCATGACCACTGCCACAATCACGACCACCACCTCCAAATCCACTATCACCACACCCACTATCGATATCTTCAACACCATCATTAGTATCAACTACTACTATAACCGTAGTTAACAAAACTTTTGTAATTAAACTGCTTTTAAAAAAATCTACCAAATGCATTTTTACTAGTTTATCATAATTGATTTTAATTAAATGCTACCAAACAGGTTTTTCTTTACTTGTTTCATTAAGCACAAAAACAATTTGAAAATTTTTTATTTTAAAGTTGTTTTTATAAAAAATGTTGCCAAAAACAGCCTCTAGATTTCTGCCTGTTGTAGTGAAGTTACATTATATATATTCCCAACAAGGGATCTGATAGTATATAATATAAAATTGTGTAAGGAAAATCATGATTAAGAACGCTAAAACTAAATCAAACATACATAAATTAATCACTACAAAAAAGTCCGGTGGCTTAAAAACCATCGGGTAAAAATAAAAAACCGCCGATAATTGTATTTCCGGCGCTTCACATAAATGCCATTGAATGGAGCGTCGCTGATGTTATTTGCGGCGCTTTTTCTGAGCACAAGTAATAAGCCCCTTTTTATTGGTATCCAAGCGCCTGCGATAATGGGGAAATTTTTTCAATCATTTCGGACAGTTTTGATCACCGTGAATGTTGTCAGAATTTCAAGTGAAGCTGATTTTATTTTTTTGGTTTTTTCTTTTTTCTTTTTCCCTCCTAGCAAGCATTATGGGGTTCACACAAATTGCAAAATAGGAAAATCAAAACTTGTGAAGGAAAGGAATCATAATTTTTTTTCTTGAATAAAAAAAATAAATGAACTCCAAAATAACTCCCATTAAAGATTAAAAATTTATGTTAGACATGAAATCTTGATATACCATTTCCAAAATTGGAAAATGGAAAGGGACACAGAAAGAAATGAAAGAGATTAAAGAAAAAAGAAAGAAAGACGAAGACAATTTAAAGACATTTCTTAAGTGAATTTTTGAGCAATGCATATGACTCATTTAGTTGTAACGTATGCCTTTCTCCTTTAAGTGAATTAGATCACTTCAAACCAATGCCGCTTGATATGTCATGTGCTGATAAGCAAGTTTGATTCTCTAGCAAGTCCCAAAGTGACTATCTTGGGTTACCAACCTGCAGAGCAGGAAGCTTGTGAGTCCTGAGCTGTGTGTTGATGAGGGAAAGAAAAACTCACTACTAATAGAAGTAGCAGAATGGAACTAAGCTGATATGGAAGGACTAGTTTGTTAGTTACCTCCATTGTTTATGCAAGTTGCTTCATAGTGACACAAGTAATTGTTTGGGTTGCCAACATTGAATCTAACCATTGGCCCTAGCTGGATTGTCCTAAGCAATTGCCATTTATCAGTTGCTTTGTTTTGGATAAAGGTGTGTAACGTAAAAATGAATAACTAAAGTGAGGGTTCGCATACAATTATCATGAAGTAGAAGTTCTCCGAGATTGATTACCATCAACAACTTATTCACCATGGAGAACATGTTAAAATAGCAAGTAGCTTAGCATTTGAAGAACCATACTCATCTAGATTTAATACAATCACCACATGAATCTTGTAATATTTTTCCCTTTTCTTTTCCTTTTTTTATTTAAAACTCTAAGAAATGTAAAAGAAATTTTATGCAGGTGGTCTCAGGTTCATATATCAGTTGAAATGATTGTATAAGCAGAACAATGTTTATTGCACTAATTCATAACAGTATCAACCCTCTCAAAATGTCAAATTGTTTAGAAAAAGATGTTTCCATAGTATTAGAAGAAACAAAGTAAAAAAATTTACCTTCCCCATTGCTGTTTTTCTTTCCATTAGCAAGAGTTAGTTCTCCATAACAACTATATAAAATAATAGATATCACTCAACAAAAACTAATTAGGCCCCAGTACAACAAAGACTTTTAAGCTCAAGCAAGGAAAAGGAGCACCACTTACCTTGCATTGACTTTGTGCATATCAAACATTGCAATACATCATTAGCATAGCAGCTGAAAATAAAAAGAAAAGCTAGACACAAAAGAGATAGCGGAGACTAAAAATAATAAGTTCCAACAATATTTTCCCTTTTTACTTGTTGTTCCTTTTTATCTTTTACTTTATGGTGTGATTGAACTATAAAATCTTGCATTAACCAGGTTTAGATCCCGTTCAAAGGCAGAAACCATCTAAATATGTCAAGAAGTGGTTAAATACCTTCATACTAGTACTTTGCCGTGGATTAGTAGTATTCACCTTCCCTGCATCTAACTAAAAGCTAACAACAAAAACTACTAGACAAACAAGATTAAAATTGAAATCATTTCATGTGATGCACATGTAGATCGACAAAGCTTTCAGGCTTTCTTCCATGGAATGTAAGTCATTGAAAATGAAAAGGAAAGGGTCTAAAACCAAATAGGAGAACTCCATTTGAGATGAATCAAGCTAGCAAAACAAAAATAAAGCCAAAAAAATTGAAATTGTATTAAAATTAGGGAATTAAATTAACCTGTGCAGATTATGCATGAAGGCAATTCATCTTAATAATAGCAAAATAAAATTTGCAGAGAAAAATATCGAATTTGTAATCTCAGCTGCCACGAGACTTCAGAGAAGTGTTTCATGAGCTATGGATAATTTTGAAAAAGATTGAGAAACCGATCAACTAATAAGTAGAATTAACTCAAAATGAACATATATAAACTAAATTGAATAACCTACCTATACACGAAACCTGATTAAGCAGAAAAAACAGAATCTAGAACAGATCTAAACCTAAAACAATTAAAAAACCGAAATCTCCAAGTAGCCTTACCAGTTACTAGAACTAACTTATCTAAAATTCAAACTAGATCCTGTTCTTCCATCAAATTGGCTCAGATCCACCTTACATTGAATCAATACATCAAAAATTTCTCTGGTGAAAAAAGAAGGTTAGGTTTGTTAAAAAAAAAAAAAATCACACGATTACCTCGATGGAGACGAAAGAGGACGAGAAGACATGCTCGCTTGCTGTACGGATCGATCAGGAGAGAATCACAGGACTCAATCAATGATTACCTTGACACAGACGGAGGAGGAAGATCAGGCCTGCTCACTCGTTGTAATGCTTGATCGGGAGAGGAAGAGGAAGAGAGGGTTTGCTTGCTCACTGCAATGTTAGATCTAGAGAGGAATTGCAGAAGAAAAAGGGTTTTGATGATACTTATTACTGGCGTTTATAGCACCCCGGAACCAGGTCCACCTGTATTGGGTTTATATTGGCTCTTGAGCGCTAGCTTAGGGCCCAAAGTGTAGTAAAAACTAACTCAAGAACTAACCAGACACAAAAATAACACCCTAGAATTTTTTCGGAGAAACGGCTATATAACGCCTGTACATACGAGTATGGGCTAAGCCCTCAAACCACAAACAATCACCTGATAAACACAGTTTATATATTCATTCAAAAGAACTAACTCATCCAACTGTACAGATCTATGAATAAGATTTACTAAGCTTCACACACACTCTCTCTCTCTCATCATTTACAACATACAATATTCAAAACAAATTTTACAACTATCCAAAAATAAATATTTTTCCTTCTATAGATCTAGCCGGGGTAGTGATCCTTCTGCTGATACTCCAGATCCCCCTTGATACTCTGCCTCAGTATGCGGCTCACCAGCAGAATCTAAAACAAAACCGATAAATCCAAAACACGGGTGAGACTAATGTCCTAGTAAGTAGCACATGCATGATATAAAACTGTTTATGCAGCTTTAAGCTAATGAAATAACATGCTAACATATCATACGATAAATCTCTATCCAAATCATACGAATAAGCAGTTCATTATCATTTACACAATACTAGTAATGAACAGATAAAATCAGAGTACACCAACCTACAATGTCAGCATAAAGTATATGTACAAAACTCATGGATTAGTGATTCTATAAATCGAGACAACCACCCCTCAGCCGGTTTGCCACCTCACGACTCACGGTTCGAGCCTGATCAGGGTCTTCGCCCGGAGTTGAGCACCCACGCATGGGCTGGCAAGGAAACAACCCACACACGCACACATACACACATACACACGCATACTCACTTGTACACACACCCGCCGATCCCACACGGCGGACGGGTTGCCGCAGCCCTCCATCCCACAAGAGAGCCTCACCGATCCCACACAGTGGTAGCGCATGTGGCCCTGGGTGTTAACTTGACAAGTCATCACTAACACACAAGCTAGACGGACTGTGGATCCACGACCAACTCTATACGGCCTAGACTCGTATAATAATTAACCATGCAAATAATTGACTAAACAAAACCTGTAAGAAATCAACTGCCCAAGTAAATTTCAATCCAAGTGAACCTCGTTGTTCACTTGCCCTTAAATCCCTAGGCCATTCTGCCTTTTAGGATGCCATAGGCTCATTGCCTTTCTCAACGAACAAGAAACCTCAGCTTCAATTTCCAATTACAATCTCAATTCCTTTTATAAACCACCTTCGAATACAAGTTAGAAATAGATCAATTTCATGTTTGGATAATACTGATACAAATTATCCACGGTTGGTTTGCAGTTGCTGTTTACTCAGCAGAACTGAGTTTAACTAGTTAATTGAATATTTCACCTGATTTAATCTATGTGGAATTTGTATGCGTGCTATACATCATCGGAAAGCCCTATGACTCTAGTTTCCAACGCAATAAACGGTACGCCATTCGGAGTTTCCTACAGGAACTTACGGCCATTTTACTACAGGTGGTTTAAAACAGCCGCGAATTCTAATAGACGGAAATCATCCATTTTTCCGGATTTTTCTTGCAATACCATGAGTTCTGATTGGTCCCAAACCAATTCCATTCAAATACAAATACCCTAAACTAAATTTTGGAACGCTAATATGAATTTTTACGTGAAGATTCCTAGCCTTCGCAAGCCACCGAAATCTTACACCAGTTTAAACCAAATAAAAGAATGAGTTTACTTTTAAACTTCAAATTATCAATTGATCTTTCTTCCAGCCATTCCATGTCATTCTTGCCACCAATAACCTCTTTGTAAACCCTCTTATCAAGCTAAAAATTTCACGAAAGTGTTACGACGAATTGCTCATAACATCCATTCAAACCTTCAACCCCCAAATCAAGATAGAAACACTATAAAATGCCAAATTTCATAACTGAAATATTTTTCTGATTTAGATAACCACCAAGACACTTCGTGACAGTAGCATATGAACATTAAGACAAAACTCCCTAACCATCCTCACCATGCTTTAATCATCCAAAATCTCAAATAAGAGTAAGATTATTCTTTACTTCTGAAACACCTGAATACTTCCCAGCAATAAAAACCATAATCTGACAAACAACCATCTAAACCTAAATTACAATCTGAACCTAAATTACAACCCTCATCACAACTAAGAACCCACACAAAACCTGAACCTAAATTATAATTCTAAAAATAACAATATGATCCCTAGTATACTTCAATGTCAATTAACTAAAACTTAATCCTTTAAGTTCTATATACTAATTTATCAATACAGTATAAGTTTTACACTTAACTTAATTACTTCCTAAACTAATACCTCAATTTTTAATTACTATCAATGTCTTGCACCAGAATTTAAATATTTTGGAAAACTTCATCTTCTCCACACGAACAACGAACCAGTCGGTGATTTGTAAATTTCGAAACTTGTCTATGCTCAATACATATCACCAAATGGTTTTAAATCACTTGCAATCATCTAATATCATATTAAACTAGATTTTAAACATACCAATGTAAATTAAACATGAGAAATTTAACATTTAAGAAATCTCTACAAATTTTCACAAACATGAAAACGGCAACTCAAGAAAAAGAAAATCGCTACTGACAGAAATCCATTGAACGAAACCCAACAGTAATTGACTGCATAATCATAAATCAGAAAAACAAACGAGAATCGATAAAACTATGCTACTTACTTGCGATTGAGCAAATCTACGCCCAAACCCTCATTCTCTCCCTTATTCTGCCAGCCCTCGACGAACGACCAGCGACCAACCCGTCTCTTCCTCCTCTCTTTCTTCTTCCTCCTTTCTTCTTTCTCTTTTCTCCTTCTTCTCTTCTGCGGCTAATCCCCCAACAAACGTCCCCTTCTCTTCTTCTTCCCCTCTTCTTCTGCTCCTCACGATTCTTCCCCTTTTTTTCTGCTCCTCACGAAAACCCAAAGTGGACGAACCCTTCTTCTTTCCCCTTCCCCTTTCTTTCTTCTTCCTCCAGCGATCCCTTCTTTTACGTTTCCCCTGGTTTTGCTCTTATTTCGTTGCCTTCTAAACCTAACGACCCAAGCACAAAACCCCCAAAATCAAAAACGTGAATGGCTTTTGTTTTGTTTTGTTTTTTTTTAACCATTGAAACATGAACCATTGGTCCATTGAACCGGTTCACTTAAACTTGAACCAACTCATCTAAACCTAACCACTTGAGCCAACTCCAAATAATAAAGCACTAAACTAATCAATAACCCATTAAACCAATAACCAACTGAACCAATTTAAACCAAATAAATTTTAATCCTCTATTGTTCTTATTTAATAATTTTAATTAATCTTAATTAAAGTTTCTCAAAATTCTGGAGTGTTACAGCTTAGTTTTTGCAACCACTGTTAATAATACTTATTACTGGCGCTTTAAAACAAAGAGTGCCCTTGCATTGTAGCCCAACATGGATTTTCGGGCGCTTGGGTTTAGGGCACCTGTGTATGTATCATAACCGACGGTTTTCTAAAACCCCTGGTAATAATTTGCCTCTAATTCCCATAATTTTTGTAGTGAATACATAGAAATTTAATGAGTGAAGGTTTCTGTTTTAAAGTTCCACTAGATGAGTTAGATAGATGAGATTGTAGACACCTTTTGTAGGCTAAATCAAAACAATACTAGTCCAACATGAATACCTGATCATCTATTTACCATCAACAAGATTAAATAAGGATTAGGGTTAGCCAATAAAATCATTAGTATTTAACCCTATCCCATCACCAAATTATTTTAGGAAATCAAAACACTTTAGGGTACGTTTGGATGACAAGAATTCAAATATACATGTGAATTGAAATGCATATGAATTATAAATCTTATGATTTTCAATTCCTATGTATTAAAATTCTATTGTTTGGTTGGTATTAGGGAATTCAAAATTTTTTCTTTATATCTTACGTAATGCTTACATATATCAAAACATACATAATTTGAGCTAACATTGTATTAATTTTATTTATTTCTTATCTTTGAGTTTCTTTCAAGATGATTTTCTATCTCTAGGATCTTCACTCTTTAATTCTATTTCTATAATTTTTTCTCTCTCTATAATTCTCTTTTTTATCTCTTTAAAAAGGATTTCTTGAGGATTTTCTTTTTAGAGTATTTTCAATTCCTATGTATTAAAATCTCTTTCTAAAAAGAGTTCCTTTAGGATTCTCTCACTCTAGAAATGATTTTTTCTATTTATGTTTTCTCTTTGTATAATTCTCTGTCTAGAATATTTTATCTCTCTAGGATTCTCTTTCTAGAGTATTTTCTCTCTCTAAAATTCTCTCTTTAAAGAATTTTTACTCTAGAAATCATTTTCTCTATATGGGTTTCTCTCTATAAGATTCTCTTTCTAGAATTTTTTCTCTCTCTAAAATTCTCTAGAGAATTTTCACTCAAGAAAAGATTTTTTACGAGTTTTCACTCTATATCTCTCTCTATAAGGTTTTATCTCTCTAGGATTCTCTTTCAAGATTGTTCTTTCTCTAAAATTCTCTCTTTAGAGAATTTTCACTCAAGAATTTTCTCCAGATATTTGTTCTTTAAAGCATTTTCTTCTTTCTATAGTTATCTATTTTCTCTCTCTAGAATCCTTTTCTTTCTAGAGTTTCTCTTTCTAGAACCGTTTCCCTAGACTTTCTTTTAAGTCATTCCTTTTTTCTAAAATTCACTCTTTAGAGAATTTTCTCTCTATAATTCTCTTTCTAGAAAATTTTCTCTCTAGGATTCTCTTTTTAGAGTATTATCTCTCTCTAAAATTGTCTCTTTAGAATTTTCACTCTAGAATTTTCTATAGATTTTATTTCTCTAAAGCATTCTCTTGTTTCTATAGTTCTCTATTTTCTCTCTCTAGATCATTTTCCTTCACTTTCTAGAGTTTGCTCTTTCTAGATCTTCTCTTTAAAGTATTGCTCACTCTAAAATTCTCTCTAGAACCTTCCTTTCCTCTATCTAGAGTCCCCATCTCTAGAGTTTTCTATCAAGGTTTTCTCACTCTAGAGCATTCCACTCTCTTTCTAGAGTTTTCTCTCTTTAAATTTAAATATTAAATTATACTTTGATCAGCTACATTTCTTATGTTATGGAAAAAAATGAAAATGAGCCCTCTTGCAAAAAATCAATGATAAAAATTCTTATGTTTAATGAGAATTGTAAAAAGCACCTCATATATAGCTAGGTATAAATTGTAATTCTCATGAACTATGAGAATCGGGTGTCTTTTTTTTCCCACGTGAATTTTAATTCTCATGGGAATTGGTCAACCAAACACAAGAATTGAAATTCTTAGCTGCGAATTCCAATTCTTACCCTCCAATTCCCGTGATCCAAACGTACCCTTAGTATCCTACTGGCATTGTGCCAGCTTAAGTATCCCAATGTAAGACGAGCACAACATGTTCGTTTTTTTTGTCCCTAAGATAAAGTAATCCAATTGGTCAAATAGGTTATAACAAGAAGAATCCTCATCAACCAAGATTCAATGCCTTGAAATTGTCTGCACCAAAAATCCTATAGTACCCATGCACTGGGCTTTATGATTGATGTATTCAATTTAAAAATCAATTTCTCTCTCTTGAAATGAATTTTTTCAAATATGTATTCTCTTAAAAAGGAAGGGCAAAAAAGGAGAATTTAAATCAATAATCAAGCATCTCAACCTTAATTTTGATTGTAAATTCCCATGCTTATTCATTTGGTGAGAGTGAAATGTATTGGGATGTTAAAACTCACAAATTCTCTACCCAATAATTGCTATGTTCATTATTAAAATCTACAATATCAATATATATATTTTGATGTCTTGAAATACAAATCGGCATTCTTGAAACATTGACTGTTTAACATACAACAACTTCAATTATACATGGTTCATAAAGAATGTTTATTAATTAAGAAGTCCACATTTAGTATGATATACAAAATTGTATTAGATATCCAACCAAAACCAAACTCATTTAAACAT
Source organism: Buxus sempervirens (assembly GCA_947561395.2). Classification (NCBI taxonomy): domain Eukaryota; kingdom Viridiplantae; phylum Streptophyta; class Magnoliopsida; order Buxales; family Buxaceae; genus Buxus; species Buxus sempervirens. The sequence continues at coordinate 27,630,171 of OX387191.1, read as the reverse complement.
GTTTATTGATTCTTATATATGTAGATGATAAACCCTTTTCTGCTAATGAAGAAGAGCAAAGTGAAGCATTTCAACAAGTAGAACTATCTTTATATTGAATCGAATGATTTAGTTAATTGCACTTATTAAATCTTATTTAATTTAATTACGGATTGAAGGTAATGACATATGCAATTATGTCTGGTCAGCCAACAATGAAGAACATAATGAATCCTCTTGCAAGTTGGCTACTAAATCTTCTTCAAAAGAAGATAATCACCTACAGTATATCAGAACATTTGAACTAGTGTGTCGATTGGTGGTTTATACACCAAATTCTGCACAAAGTCAAAATAATTTGTGTACATAAGATATATAAAATTTCTCCATTGATTCCAATGTAGGGACATGAACAGGTAATACAAGGAACCTATAATATAATAGAATATAGGTAAAGGGGCATGTAACATCAGTCACCAACCCTTCCCAAAGTTTCAAATTTGGTTGCTTAATGCTGCATTTTTTAGCCTCCAATTGTGCTAAAACAAGCTACAGATACCAATCAAAATCAGTCTTACATAAAAGATTCATGGATTCTGTTTCAACAGTTCGATGCCTAAAAATTTGAGTTGATTTACACACCAAAGTAGTTAGTTGATGTTGGCTGAAACTTAAAATAAGTTGCTACTGGATCGATGATTCCATCCATTGACAGTGCCCCATCAATGAAAAGATCTGGGGAGAGAGGTTCTGCTGTATCATCTGATTCAATTTCCTTCATTTCATCATATGTTATGTGCAGCCCAAGTTCAGTTTCTAAGTATCTTATCCACCTTGCACTGTCCCTATTTTCTTCTTCTTGTTCTCCTGAGGTTGAGTGTTGTTGAGCCTGAAATTCATCTATTGAGGCCTCATTGAATGGAGATGAACTGGAGTCTAATATGTTCCAAACATCTAAGTTAGGGTCAAATGGTATTTCAATTACTTCTTCTACGGGATCCTTCTTGTTTACCTCTTGTTCTTGTCTTGAACCCTCAGTTTGATTCGAATACGAGACATGGGATTTGCTGTAATTTGTATAAGATGAACTACTGGAAAGTTCTTTATGTTCTTCTAGTGTACCTCTTTGCTTTGATACCATGTAGTTTCCCAAGACTCTGTTACCAACGTTGTCCTTTACATTGTAACCATTGCCATCTAACATGTCCCAAATGCTTGGTTGCACCTCATTTTGGACTGGTTCCACTAGGAAATCTTGTTTGTTGATGTCTTCAATCCCCATTTCATTTACTTTTGGTAAGCCATTAATGGGGCCAGACTGCTGATGTACTTGACCTCCAACTCCCTCCTGTAATTCATTATTGCCATATGGAACTGATGAACTTGAGGTGGATGATGCAGTACTGATAGATGATACATGGGTTTCATTTTGTGAAAATTTTGGATCTTTCGGTACTAACCGCTTCTTCAAATGTGTATGCCAAACATTCTTGATTTCATTATCAGTTCTTCCAGGCAAGTGAGAAGCAATTTTTGACCACCTGTGAACAACGAAACTATTAAAGATCACTTGGAGATAAAGGCTTAAGAGAAAAAAAGAAAAAGAAAAAAAAGCAATCGCTAAGAAAAGCTCAAACAGATATATAGTCATGTTCATGTACAATCCTACTTGTTTCCTAGTGATCCATGGAGCTTGATTATGGTTTCTTCTTCCTCTGGTGTGAAGTTTCCTCGCTTGATGCCCGGCTGAAGGTAGTTAGTCCATCGCAAACGACAACTCTTTCCGCATCGCAACAACCCTTTGATTGAACATGCATGCAATAATCAACTGCTTTAATAAAGCACCCAAAGACTCTTTAAGAATTATTTTTTTCCCAAAAGAAACATGTGGTTTTTCATTAGTCAAACTTACATTAGGTGATGTATACTTCTTGTTCACCAGAAAGAAAGTGACTTGCTTATCAACCACAAAGAAATTTGAGGCCAGGGGAACCATAAACTCCTCTTACATCTAAAGTCTTCAGCCACTTTTGAATGTTTTAGAAACTTTTGTCCAATCAAATCTTTCATTGTTATTGAATTACTTGGAACAAACATCCCCAATAAAAGGAAAAAAATAAAATAAAAAAATAAAAACAAAAACAGATTTTGTATAGCTTGGTAGCCCTACTTACAGTGACTGCAATAGAGTTTGACAATATATGATTCAGTCACTTTTGACGAATCGTCCATGTTTAAGGGCTCTCAATTATAAAATGTATCTTATTGTAATTTTCTGAAAATTAAATGAGAAAATTATTAAATAACGCATTTGATTAATTTTGCTTGACCATATGATGTTTGGTTCATTATACATGTTTCTTCTAAGCACTGGAATCAAAACTTGTCATTAATTTGTGATGAATTCCTTTTATTTTCAGGTGCCGAGGGTGGCTTTCACCATTGATGGTGAAATGGGATTTGAGAAGCAGACAAGAAATTAACCACCCAGAAAGTGATCTATGGTCTTTCTAGTTAATTGTATTGATGCAAATGCTTCAAATTAACAAACCCTTTAAACTCACATACAGAGAGAGAGAGAGAGAGACCTGCTTGTTTGGGGAGAGCACGCCAGTTATCATGTCCATGCTTTGCGATGAAAGATATGAGCTTGAAGTCCTCTACAGGAGTCCATGGACCCTTCTTCAAACCAATCTTGTCACAACATGGAGTACGCCCCATGTCCTCAAACAAGTCAGGACTCCGATGGACCTACACAGTGCAGGAGAAAGGACTACCAGACAACAAGATTCATCATATCATATGTTCCAAGCCTCAAAGAGCTCTCTACTCATGGCTTTATATAGTGTGAAATGTGAGAAAGGGATCCCACAACAAGTCTATGCTTAATTGGCTTAAATATTTATTTTCCTTCCTCACCAAACCTTCCTAATAAGTGGGAGAGATTAAGAAAGAAATATATATAATTACCAAATTAATATTGCAATGAAATTAATCGCTTTGGGTTGAAGAAATCTGATAGAAATGGCAAGCTTAGTTTCTCCTTTTATAATCAAACATGTCATCATCACAAGGGAAAAGAGACTGGGTCGGTTGAAGGGATCAGCTGGAAGCTAGAAAGGGTAAGCCTTTTAATTTTCAGAATCAGGCCGGTCATCCAGATAGATTATGGTAGTCTGGGTCATGGTTGACTGGTTCAACCAGTGGTTTAACTTGGTCACTGGTTTGTTTGTAAGTAAAGTCTATAAAATTGGTGATACAAATCCTATAGTTTGTCATGGATATAAATTTAGCCGCCTTTGTTGATGCTGTCAGCGTTGGTTAAAAGATACCTCGTTGGAATAAAAAGGTTGGAGTAGCCCTAGTTTTTATAATAGGCCAAAGGACTTGGTAGAAATTGCTTGTCTGTAGTCCTAAAAAATTTAGTTGTTTAATTGTGGGAAGCAAGCAGTTTTTTTATACTTAGAGAAGTGTGATTGATTGGACAAGCAAGTTATTGATCCATGGATCCATCTGTCTATCTGTAGAGATACCGTAGTTGGGCCATTTCATATATGTAGTTATGCCATCACTTGTCAGCTTAAGCTTTAGATGTATTGGTTGTTGTTTAATATGGAATCAAAGCGAGAGAGATCTAGTACTTCTGTTGTGAGTTTGCCTTGGCATTTATTAATTTGTATCATAAGTGCCTTGTGTTTGTCCTCTCTGTGTATGCAAAATGGCACATGAGGCAGAGTTTAAATATCGTATTTGGATCCTTTGATATGCATAGTTACACCAATTCCTATCAGCTTAAGCTTTAAGGTACAATGGTTATTTAACACTAACCACTAACCACCAACCTTTTATTCCGGTTTTGTTTTGAAGTAAACATCTCTATAGGTGTTCAATATCTATACTATATATACTGCAAGGCACCCCCTTGGGAATTGCACCAACTATAATGTGGGACCTTCTAAGAGGCCCTTGCATATCATCATCAAGATTCATTAATAAAAGGATACAATATTAAAAAAATGCCTCAATTTTTTAAAAACTTAATAATCAACCGAAAAATTGTTCTCTATCTGTCTAACTCTTTTTTCATATGTGCAGTACTACATGTGCATTCGGCTCATACAGATACCAATAATAGGTGACTTAAACTTATAATGAATAGCTAGACCAGTGGCATTCAGACATACTTGCGACACATATAATCAATATTATACACATATCTGCAAGGATACGTCCCTTATGTGTTGTCATGGTACCTTTTTTTGACGTATTGTTGCACCAAGCGGTGAGAGAACAGCAGATGAAACATGTGCGTTAATTTGAGCACGATTGGCATGCAGTCTTATTTGAACATCTATCATGCTGTGTTGTTCTTGGTGCAACAATGTGTGTGGGTAAATGGTGCAAGTGTAAGGCTTCTTTAAAATCTAATTTTATTAAGAGCTTTTTGAATCCCTACTCCCTAGTCTCCTACATTATATTTTTGGGATGTTTAAAGTTTAGAGGTTTTAGACAGTTTACACCCTTTAGGTTTTGGGCAATCTTGACGTGTTAAAAACATATATATTAACAAAATTTTCCCTCTTATTATAGTTATTTAAAATTAAATACCAATATTACCCGTTAGTGGGTGGGTTCAATTTTTACAATATTGATAGCGTATGAAATGGTAGCATATGAAACAGACTCTTAGCGTTCTGCCCTCACTTTTGAGTGACGTAATTATCCAAGGCTGGAAAAATTTCACCTGGTCTTCAATGTGCCGAGAGTTTTAGTAGGATAAATTGGGTTGTTTTGCAACAAAGAGGACTTCTTAATCAGGCCAACTCAGAACCCACTTAAATAATAATTAGGTGGGTATTCATTGTTATGTGTTTGAATTAGGGATTTTTGGTCGTATTGGAGAGATTGCATTCTGTGACCAGAAGAGACCAGGAGAGGGTTTTGTATTCCATAATTCTATTTTTACAGATTTAGCGAAAGAATTCTCATCATCTGTCGGTGTAAGCATCTTTATCAAACAACGTAAATCGTGTGTATCTATCTATTTGATTTCTTATTTAATTAATTTTTTTTGGTTCCTTTTCAACATAAACCTAACAAATTCAACCAAACTTGATTAGCCAATCAATTATTTGGACAAGTTTAAGTTGATCACATCATGGCTCTACCTAAACCTAATATCCCACTTCTTAACCATGGAGTGTTTTAAAGCTAAACAAGCAAACTTTAATAAGTATATTCTCAAGTTCTTAAATCAATTGTACTTGTTAAATAAATGTTTAAATAATGCTTAAAATATTAGGGGTATTTCAAATATTTATTTTAAAACAATATAGTAAATAGAGTGCAAGTAGAATTGGTTCTCTAACACCTTACAAAACTGAGAGACGTAAAATTTATTATTAAAATATTGGATTCTTATGTAGACAAGATATATATTAATTAATATTCAGTAAGATTTAAAAATGCTAAAAAGTCTCTGCTAATACCTAACAATACGTTTCAAATTTTCTAAGCAACTATTACAAAGTGTTATAAACTATTAATACACTGTGGAATCAAGTTGGTTCCTAAACAATTTAATAATTACAAGCAGGAAGTTAATTATTTGAAATAAAAAATAGGACGAAAATTTTTTAAGAATGTATTATAAGGAATCAGTCCAATCATAACATGGATTACCGACAAAGAGTTGGGGGCGCCTGTTTAAAACAATGAATAATTATGAAAAGGGATCACTTTTTGGGCCTATATTTATAAAAACAGTCTATCAAAAATCTCATTTTACAGAAAAGGATCACTTTCAGATTAAATTCACTTCACAGTCACTTTTCAAAAACAAATTAAAAAATAACATATGATGTGCTCGTATCCCTTGTACAATACGTCTATGTCTTGCGTAGAATATGTTCGTATTCCGCATAAGGAAGCTTATATCCCACGTACAATGCGCTTGTATCACAAATAAAGTGATTTTCTAATTTAATTAATTTTGAAATATGATACTGTAACTTAATTATTTCTAAAAGTAAACTTTTTTTTTAAATAAGTTTTTTGTATGGACTGTTTCATAATTTTCCCAGTAATGAATTAATGTAGGCCATAGCCTTCCATTGTTTTCAAAACTTAACTAATAAGAATAAAAAGGGAAAAATATAAAATACTTAAATTTATTGTAAAAGAATTGCATCATTTGTGCTTCTTCTGATGTCATGTCATGCCTTCCCATTTCATTCAAGGGAAGCAAATAGATAATGAGCATGCATTACATGGTGGGTCCTCGTTATTACAACAATCAAACATAAGATTAAGGTGCTGCTTGTATGCGTGGAGCTCGTTTATGATTTAATTATACAATTAGTAACGAATCAAGTCTTGATGACTCTTAGGATTATCTAATCAAGGTCTTTATTTGATCGAAGTTTATGTCACTGTTCAATCCGATCCAGATCCCATCGATTTAAAATATAGTACTTGTGTAATTTATGTCATTAATGTATAAAAAAATTGAATTATAAACTCGAATTTGATTCGAAATTTAGGATTTGTTATGGGTTTTTTTTTTTTTTTTGATTACCAGCAAGACAATCTAATTTGGGGTTAAAGTAATGCACAATTTGATCAAACATAAGAATTTTTTTTTCCATTGTCTGTAACAAATAGGCCCCACCTTGTTACATTGTCTCTTGACAAAAATAGATAGGTCTCTCAACATTTTTTCTCAGTTTTTAAAAACAGAGACGGGCCTAGTGACTTGGGTAGATATCTACCTCTCTATACTCAATAACTCAACCTAGTTACCAACTGGTCATTAAAAAATAATTAAGAATTAAAAAAAAAATGAAGAGCGTTAATTTTTTATGTTTATGTACACCAAATATTTTTCTAGTTATCACTTAGTAGAATCCGATTTCATAATCCAAAAAGTGTGTTTGGTTGGATTTTAAGGTCAAATTCTACTATCAGATTGTATAAACAAGCCCATAATCTAAATCTCGTTTTCTTTTTTTGGTGATTATGGGGATTATGGATATTGGTGCTTAAATTTCCAAAATCTATGATTTTAGAGATTATATAAAACATATTAATCAATACGTATTACAATATATATTATAATTGAAAAATAAAACATTATACGTATAAAACATTGTAGGTATTACAATATAAAAAATTTTGTTATATGATATATAATTGATAATACAATATTATATTATATTACACGTAATATAAATATTATTCTGTTATACAAAACATAATATATATTATAAATTACAACATAATATATTATTTTATTATTGAATATTTATTTTATATATAGTACAATATTATATTATTAAATATATTATAATATGTTACATATAATATATAATTTACAATATACCTATTATATAATATAATATTATTTAATAAATTATATAAAATATTGTATATATAATATAACATCATATTATATTATGTAAATAATAAAATATGTAATATATGCTTAATATTTAATACTTAGTATTAAATGTATCATAAGTATTATATTGTATATTATATTATAGAATGCTACATATAATATATAATTTATAGTATACGTATTAAATATAATATAATATTATATAAGACATTATATAGTATATTATAATATCTTTTATATATTTTATAATTAAATAATACAATATCTTAATATAAAATATAAGTAAATATATATTATAATATAATATTATGTTGTTTTATACATAACCAAATATATAATATATATTATGCTATATTATATATATTATAATATGTTACATATAATATATATTTTACAATATATGTAATAAATATAATAAAATATTATATTATATAACAAATTATATATAATATTGCATATATTATATTACACATAATATAATATTATTATAGTATATATAATAATATTATATATATTTATATTATGTAAAAATATACATATTATGTAATAGCATATATGATTTTAAATAAGATATTAATTTTTCAATATACATTATATTATTTTTTATGCAATTTTTAATATAAAAACTCCATATTTAATCTCAATAATCGATTCCACCAAACAAGATTCCAAATTCTAATTTAAGAATCTAAGTTTATAATCCAGCTTAACCAAATAGGATTTTGGATTCCAAAATCAAGGCAATATAATTGTAAGCAACCAATTTTTGCACCCCTCGAAAAGCCAAAGTAAAATCCTAAAAGACAGGTTCAAACCCTTGACCCACAAATTGGCTTTTTGTATAAGGATGAATTGACCACCAACTCTCATCCCATTTGATAGAAAATCTTGACATGGTTTCAACACAATTGAAATTGTAGGAATCGGAGTCCAAATGAGAAAGTTGTGATCAAAAAAGTCTAAAAGGCAAAATCGTAAATAAATACAAAACATGTGCCAAGTGGTAAATAGGAGGGTGAGGAGGAGAGTTTGATTTACTTTCTTCACTTCTTCTCACAATTAAAGTCAATGTATCTATGAGTGTGCCATAAGATCTATGGCTTGGTGGTGAGCAAGCCATGGTGTACGTGGATGTTTGGAGAAGCACATCTGTAACACCCCAGATCCGGGTTACGTAAATAAGACCGTAACTCGTCTCCGAATGTTAATCTTTTCCACAAGATCAACATATCAGAGTGAAGGAGAAACATGAAATGACAATAACTAGATAATAAGAGTACGCTAAAGAAATCCCAAACTGAAATAAACTCACATGACCCAGCAACTATCCGCAGGAATCGTCCTCTCCAAGAGCCGCTGAAATCAAAACAAAACAATACGGAATGAGATACGAATATCCCAGTAAGCAGCACATGCATGCACAAATACATTTAGTTCAGTTCTAAAATATGCAATGGTTACAAAACATACATAGTGACAATAACACATATAATTCAAGTAATCCGACAATATTCCAACAATCCAATAAATATAAACACAAAAATCCATCATATAACCCCAATTAATAACATCGGTATCAAATCTTGAATATAGCCATGAAATCACGTATAACTAGGTAACCATACATCGATAAAATCATAATTTCAAATAACTCAGGGTTTCGAAATACTGGAGTGTTTATCATGGGCCACTCTGCACCAATAGAGTATTTTATCATGGGCTACCAATAGACTAGTGAATAAAACATATCATGTCAAATAAATTCAAATACCAACATTGGTCAATGTCATGTAGTTACTTAAATTGGTTAATTTACATGCCAAGGTGACATCCACACCTCCATGTACACAGTTTCGGCCTACTCAGGGTTTTGGAACTCTGAAATGACGGCCTATTCAGGGTTTCGTCATCCAATGCCGGCCTAACTCCCCGAGTTTCGGCATTGACAACCAGGCCTACTCAGGGTTTCTGGTTACTCTACACCGGTCGTGGCAACACTCAAGGCGAAACAATAACATTACATTACTAAGCTTAGACATGGATCCAGGACAAGCTAAACTAGTAACAATCTCAAATTCAGCCTTTTAACTTAACTGAGAAGATAGCATGCACATTCAATGTAAACATATAGACGATGAATCACAATTCCTGTTTATCATGGGTCACTCAGGACCAAAACAATATTTTATAGAACTTCAAATGTAAATGGTAAACCATAGAACAATATTCCACCCAATCGTATAAGCAATTAACTCAAGTAAAACCATTTTATAAATTCTGCCCAGCACACTATAATCCGATAAAACTCCGTTTAAAAGATATCACAATCTGAAAATTAATAGTAAAACATGAAATAAACAAACCCATGAACTCACCATACCAAACTAGCAACTAACCAAATTAACAAGCACCTTAAATCCTAACCTTTAATCATCATAAATTCTCCCAATAATTGATAATATAATCTCAGTAGGTTACCATCACTTGAAAATATTTCTAGCATCTTAATTCAACACCTAGATAGGTTTTCGAACAATTAGATTGGAGAAAACCACTTAAAATCACTCAGTCGAACTTGATTTTTGATTTTGGTAGGTGCGCTGACCTACTGTCAGTGGGTGGCAGTAAGCGACACTCAGCACATCTAAAAAATAGAACTACCGCTGAGTACCGCTGAACCATGTCAGTCGGCGGCACTCAGCGCATACCCCCCTGATTTCTCCGACACCAAATTTTAGTCACTGTTAGCTCGAATCCACTATGACTGACCTAAAATTAGAACTCTACAACAACTATTTCATGCTCATAACACCTATAACAACCATTTAGAACCAATTCAAATTTAATTCTACTAAGATCATGCTTTGAATCCAAAAACGAACTTGTAAAACCAATTTCAGTCGATAACAAATCACAGCATATAATCTCAATTTAACTCATGCATTCGGCTTCAACACTCGGAGGAAATCTAGTGCTACTTACCTGATTTGATGAAAAACTCTTCTGAGCTTATAAAACTTCTGATCGCAGCACCTCCGACGACAATTTTTAATGGCCAATTGCTTCTAATTCACAAGCACAACCAGATCTGAGTTGGATCTACACTTAAAACTTAATTTTCACCCTAAATCCCAAACGCAAATCACCTACCTGATATCCATTTGATATCAGCAACCAGAATTGATCGATCCACCACAAATCTCCAATTACTGATTCCTTCAACGGCAAAACACTCTCCTCCGACTAGCTCCAAGCACCTCAACTCAGACAACTTCAGAACCTCCTCTTCTCTCCACTGTTTTGCAACTCCACTGCGCATTCAAATTGGCCAAACTCTGATTTAAACCAACACAGACCTATTTATAGGCCGATAGTTGGCGCTCAACTAATTAGCTGCCACATGATCTGCTGGCTGCTCACCCACAGCAACCTCCTACCTAATCGGCCTTATAACATATGATCCACTGTATGCTAACCTACACAATTTCTTTACATAGCCAACCTCCTATCCCTCTGATTTAATTCTTGCCTCTCCACCAAATGAATAGCATAGCTCCCATGCTAACTTAATTAAAAATCTTAACATATTAATATTATATATTCAGCTAATATTTATAACCATCATTTACCTTAATTTATGACCCTATTTATTTAACATATGAAATTCCCAAAATGCCCCTTTCTTGCTACACCACCGCATCACTAGAACTCAACCAATGAAACTTAATAACTAATTTATCATTTTTAATAATTTCTCATGTCTAAGTTTTGAAATTTTACTCTAAATAATTTCCTTCCTCCATTTTCTGAAATTTTCTACTAATTAAATAAATTAACAACCATAAAATCCAATTTTTTTTTTTATTTTATTAAAAATTCAGGATTTTACAACATCCCATGGAAGTGCACATGTTGATTGCTAGCGTAGCTTAGTGCCCCTCTTAGTATGAATGATTCATTCTTCTTCTCCTTCTCCTTCTTAACTCTTGATCAATGTACCCCATTAAGTACTCTTATTCCTTTTCTTTATTTGATTTTAAGCATGCTAGGGCACACATCTTTCACTAGCATGTATGTTATAATCTTCTTGAATGCATGATTATCATATATGCTCACTTTGGCCTGAAGCACATACACACACACACACACCACCTTTTCAGCATGCTTAGGTAGACTCTTCTCCTATTTTGGGTAGCATGATCATCTTGGCATATGTATTGTTGGCTGATGTATGTTTTATATGTTATAATCTTCTTCCTTTCCCAATGGAAGAGAAGAGCTATCACTAGCACTAGAAATGGGGTGCCTTAGCCCCCTTTTAGTTACATCAGTTCTAACTCATGGATGAGTTCATTTCCTTTGGATCAAGATTGTAATGCCCCGGATCCTGATAAATATCCCAAACCTGAGGTGTTAGTGAAGGAGGGCAAAAGCATCTAAAATCTAGAAGAATTTAAAACTTTTTATTCCTTTTATTATTAGAGTATTGTGCGGAAACATGAAATAATGATCATTAACAATTAAGGTTTAACATCTACAAATTTTTTCTCAAACTCATAAACTTGTAAAACCCTGATTTTTTTGCTAAGAATTATTTTTATTTAAAGTAATTATGTGGATGTATCAACTTAAGTAGCTGTGGGTATATGTAGGGATTTTGGTGGGCGAGCACACATGGAATCAGGGAATTTCAAAGGTTGTCGAGCGGCAATCTACATATGGAAGGTATAAATACTTAAGGAAAATTAGGTTTTAGTTCTTTTTTTTGAATACTCGTATACTCTCGTAGCTCAAAGCGATTGCGGCGATTGATCTAGGTTTTTCGTTGGGAGAGAAGAAGAACTTTTAGTTTTTCAGAAGGGTTCTGGGTGTTTGAATCAAGTTGTTCGAATCAAGTTTTTCAGAAGGGTTTTACTCTTGTGAACAAAAGATCCGGGTGTCGATTTCAATCAGACGAACGACGGTTGGTGGTCGGCCATGGTTTGAGTATTTACTGTTGCTGGGATATAAGCGTGCAAGAGGTGAGTAGCATCGTTTTAAAACTAGGTTTTCGTATTTATTTGTGAGTTTAATCTGGATGCATGTGTATGTGTGTTTTCTGGAAGAAGATCGTCCGAGCGTGAGTTTCTTTAGTACTAAATGAGGATAAATAAAAAATGTGTTTAGATTAATTTCAGAAGTGGTTTAAATGTCTTCTAGGGATATTAGGAGACTAGGAAAATTGTTACAGAGAGAAAAATTCCGGCCAGTCGTGTAGATCTGGAAATAACAGAGAGTTGAAATTCCAGGGTACCATTCACCGAGTTGGCGCTATCTATCGCTAACTACATGTAGTCGGCGCAAAAGACTTTTCCCCTATCCGCCGAGTTCGCGCCTACCTCAGGCCTAGCTCGCGCGGACCCCCTTTTATATCCGCCGATCTCGTGCTAGTTTCGCGCTAACCTCACACCTACTTCACACCTACCCAGTTTAAGTAAGCGCAACCTAAATTCTTTAACCAGCGACCTATCCGCCGACCTCGCGCCTAGCGTTGGAGGTCAGCGCATGGTCCAATAATTGGCTGAAGTGGAGTTTTGACCCAACTAAGCTGGATTTGATGATTGTGAGAGTTCAAGCACTTGACTAATGATTTGTTTAGGATTTTAGAAACATTATTCTCTATTAAATTTTCTTTGAGAATATAAGTGGAAATTCTGAAAATTCTTGGAAGCATCCAAGGTTATTTCGAGTGTTACAGAGACACGGAGGGTCCCGGATAGGGACAAGAGGCCGAGGATCGATTATGGACAGAGGGATAGGAGAGGTTCTGGAGGTTGCCTTAGTTACGGCCGATTTCACATCCCAGGTCCATGTGTGTCACCGCCAGGTGCATGCTTCAAATGTGGCCAGCATGGGCATCGGGTTGCTGATTGTCCACACCCGAATACCTATTAGTTACTCAAGCTAGCCCTTACTGCACCCACGGATACCCGGTCGGCCGAAGCTTCTAGATTTCAGTATCCTAGACCAGTGCCAGCGCTACCAGCACCACCGAGATTTCAGGGTCAGGGCAGTGGTGGATATCAGGGTAGGCAGGCACCACAGAGACAGCAGGCACTACCCCCACGACCTCAGCAGACCAGGGTGTATGCAGTAGCAGCTTAGGAGGATGAGCCTGAGGAGGGACATATTGAGGAGGCTCGTGAGGAGGAGCCGGATGCGCCACAGCTGGTTGGAGGTATTCTTTTCATTCATGGTAGACAGCTATATGCTTGTTTGATTCGGGTGCTTCGAGATCTTTTATTACTCCTCATTGTGCATGTCGTATTGGTTTGATCCCTTCCATACTCGAGTCTGAGTTACTTGTACACACACCATTGGGGGAGGCCACTAGAGTACATATCGTATTTAGGGATTGCATGATCAAGTTGGGTTCTTTGGAGTTGCCAGGGGACTTGGTAGAGCTGAAATTTGGGGAGTTTGATGTGATCTTAGGCATTGATTGGCTATTTCGACACCATGTGAGCATAGACTGCTATAGGGGTACCATTATGGTGTGTCAGCCAGATCAGCTTGTGCACTGTTTCCGCTATGAGGGGTTGAGAATGCGGATCAGTTTGGTAGCATCCATTGAGGTTGAGGAGGCAGAGTCTGTGGCACTTAGTCTTTCTAGTGTGCCTGTGGCATCAGAATTTGAGGATATATTTCCTGATGATTTGCCGGGATTACCACCACCTAGAGAGGTTGAGTTCAGTATATGACTCTTACCTAGTACGGCACCTGTGTCCAAACCACCATACAGAATGTCACAACCTGAGAATCAAGAGATGAAAAAGCAATTGGATGAGCTGGAAGCGAAGGGCTTTATTAGACCCAGTGTGTCATCATGGGGTGCACCAGTCCTGTTTGTCCAGAAGAAGGACGGGTCGATGCAGATGTGTATAGATTACCGCCAGTTGAATCAGGTCACTATTAAGAATAAATATCCGTTGCCTCGGATCGACGACTTGTTCGACCAGTTGAGGGGAGCGTCTTGGTTTTCTAAGATCGACTTGAGATTTGGATACCACCAGTTGAGAGTAGCCCCTGATGATATAGAGAAGACGGCTTTCCGCACTCGATATGGGCACTACGAGTTTCTAGTTATGCCTTTTGGGCTGACTAATGCCCCAGCTGTTTTCATGAACCTGATGAATCGGGTATTTCACACACACTTGGACAACTTTGTGGTTGTTTTCATTGATGATATTCTAGTGTATTCTCGGAGTAGAGAGGATCATGTACAACACCTCAGGATTGTATTGCAGACATTGAGAGAGCACAGATTGTATGCAAAGTTCAGCAAGTGCCAGTTTTGGTTAAGAGAAGTGAGTTTCTTGGGACATGTGATTTCTAGAGATGGGATAGCAGTGGATCCAGCTAAGGTTCAAGCTGTGGCAGATTGGCCTAGACCTTCATCTGTGACCGAGATTCGAAGTTTCTTGGGAATGGCTGGTTATTATAGAAGGTTCATCAAGAATTTTTCCAGAGTGGCAGCACCTTTATCTAATCTCACTAAGAAGGCTGTGAAGTTTGAGTGGGATGTCAAGTGTGAGACTAGTTTCCAAGAATTGAAGGACAAATTGTCTTCAACTCCAGTTCTGATTGTACCATCAGTGAGTGAGGGATTTTCGATCTATTGTGATGCTTCTTGAGTAGGGTTGGGCTGTGTTTTGATGCAGCAGAGGCGTGTTGTAGCCTATGCTTCAAGGTTGCTACGTACTCATGAAAAGAATTATCCTACACACGATCTGGAGTTGGCAGCGGTTGTATTTGCACTTAAGTTATGGAGGCACTATTTAATGGGAGCCCAATTCGAGATATTCTCAGATCACAAAAGCTTGAGGTATATATTTTCCTAGAGAGAGCTGAATATGAGGCAAAGGAGATGGATGGACCTTCTAAAGGATTATGATTTCACAGTTCATTACCATCCGGGCAAGGCAAACGTGGTGGCAGATGCATTGAGCCGTAGGGGTGTTTCCCAGGAGGAGGTGGCCACACTAGCTACCTTCATGGCTAGTCAGTGCACTCTTGTTGATACAGTTGTAGATTGGCCTAGGGAGTTCAGCACTCATGGGCATGGTTTGGTTTTGTCACGGGTTTAGGCAGAGCCAGAGTTGAGTCAGCGTATACGGGAAGGTCAGTTGGTAGATTCCATTTTGATACACATCAAGGGGTTAGTAGAGAAGGGTGATGAGGCCGCTAGAGATTTTGAGATTCGGGATGGATTGGTGAGATTTCGAGGACAGACTTGTGTTCCAGATAATGCGGAAGTCAAAGGATTGATACTAGACGAGAGTCACAGGTCCAAATATGCAGTTCACCCTGGTAGTACCAAGATGTACAAGAATTTGAAGGCAGTATATTGGTGGTCAGGCATGAAGAAGGACATTGCGGAATATGTAGCCAAATGCCTTACATGTCAGCAAGTAAAAGTAGAACATCGGAGACCTCCAGGTTTGATGCGACCTTTGCCGGTTCCCGAGTGGAAATGGGAACATATATCGATGGATTTTGTGAATGGGTTACCGCCTACAGCTAAGAACCACAACGGTGTATGGGTGATTGTGGATAGACTGACCAAATCAGCTCACTTTTTGCCTTATCAGACCACTCAGAATTTAGCATCATTGGTTGAGTTATATACTCGGGAGATAGTCAGGTTGCATGCGGTTCCAGTGTCTATTGTATCGGATAGGGATTCCCGGTTCACCTCGCATTTTTGGCAGTGTTTCCAGGAGGCCATGGGAACTAAGTTGAGCTTTAGCACTAGTTTCCACCCACAGACCGATGATCGGTCAGAGAGAACTATTCAGACTTTGGAAGACATGTTGAGGTGTTGTGTCATGGATTGGGGTGGCAGTTGGAGTAAGTATTTACACTTAGCCGAATTTTCATACAACAATAGCTATCAGGCTAGTATACAGATGGCACCTTATGAGGAACTTTATGGCAGGATTTGTAGATCTCTAGTATGTTGGGTGGAGGTAGGTGAGAAACAATACTTTGGGCCTGAGATTATACAAGACAGCATGGAAAAGGTGAAGTTGATTAGACAGCGGTTGTTGACTGCACAGAGTCATCAGAAAAGTTATTCAGATACCCAACGATGTGAGCTAAAATTTGAAGTGGGAGACCAAGTGTTCTTGAAGATATCACCTTCCAAAGGTATCTTGAGATTTGGGAAGAAAGGGAAGTTGTCTCCACGCTTTATTGGGCCATTCGAGATTGTGAAGGAGATTAACCCTGTAGCTTATAAGCTAGCCTTGCCAGATCATTTGGCAGGAGTCCATGATGTATTTCATATATCCATATTGCGGCAGTACATAGTGGATCCTAGTCATGTGATAGATCCCGAGCCTTTAATGATTCGAGAGGATCTGACATACGAGGAGAGACCAGTCCAGATATTAGACCGTCGTGAGCAGATTCTTCGCACCAAAGTCGTTCCCTTGGTGAAAGTGCTATGGCAGAATCATACTATGGAAGAATGCACTTGGGAAGGTGAGGAAGAGATGAAGAAGAAGTATCTGGAATTATTCGTTTCTTCTTGAGGTAAATTTCGAGGACGAAATTTTTGTAGGAGGGGAGAATGTAAAACCCTGATTTTTTTGCTAAGAATTATTTTTATTTAAAGTAATTATGTGGACGTATCAAATTAAGTAGCTGTGGGTATATGTAAGGATTTCGGTGGGCGAGCACACACGGAATCAGGGAATTTCAAAGGTTGTCGAGCAGCAATCTACATATGGAAGGTATAAATACTTGAGGAAAATTAGGTTTTAGTTTTTTTTTTTCAATACTCGTATACTCTCGTAGCTGAAAGCGATTGCGGCTGTGGCGATTGATCTAGGTTTTTCGTTGGGAGAGAAGAAGAACTTTTAGTTTTTCAGAAGGATTCTGGGTGTTCGAATCAAGTTTTTCAGAAGGGTTTTACTCTTGAGAACAGAAGATTCGGGTGTCGATTTCGATCAGATGAATGACGGTTGGTGATCGGGCATGGTTCGAGTATTTACTGTTGCTGGGATATAAGCGTGCAAGAGGTGAGTAGCATCGTTTTAAAACTGGGTTTTCGTATTTATTTGTGAGTTTAATCTGGATGCATGTGTATGTGTGTTTTCTGGAAGAAGATCGTCTGAGCGTGAGTTTCTTTAGTACTGAATGAGGATAAATAAAAAATGTGTTTAGATTAATTTCAGAAGTGGTTTAAATGTCTTCTACGGATATTAGAAGACTAGGAAAATTGTTACAGAGAGAAAAATTCCAGCCAGTCGTGTAGATCTGGAAATAACAGAGAGTTGAAATTCCATGGTACCATCCGCCGAGTTGGCGCTATCTAGCGCCAACTCCATGTAGTCGGCGCAAAAGACTTTTCCCCTATCCGCCGAGTTCGTGCCTACCTCGCGCGGACCCCCTTTTATATCCGCCGATCTCGTGCTAGTTTCGCGCTAACCTCACGCCTAGTTCGTGCCTACCCGGTTTAAGTAAGCGCAACCTAAATTCTTTAACCAGTGACCTCACGCCTAGCGCTGGAGGTCAGCGCATGGTCCAATAATTGGCCGAAGTGGAGTTTTGACCCAACTAAGCTGGATTTGATGATTGTGAGAGTTCAAGCACTTGACTAATGATTTGTTTAGGATTTTAGAAACATTATTCCCTATTAAATTTTCTTTGAGAATATAAGTGGAAATTCTTGGAAGCATCCAAGGTTATTTCGAAAGGGCTAATGATAGATGATCTCATTGTACCTAACCCTAAGAGTCCCTGATTTAGGTTCCTGTTATTATATACTGTACTGGAATGCGAATTCATTTCATCTGATTTTTACTTGATTGCAAGTTTCTGAAATGTATTGTAAAGATTTCTTTTGGTGTAAGTAAAGGGTTTTATTACAAATGAACATGTGGTGAATTGGTTGAGTTATACATGATGTTGAACGTATTGTATTATTTTGAAGTCAGAGTTGTGATTTTACGTCGGTTTACTGTTTTGGTTTAGGTTGTCCTGGATCCATGCTTAAGCTTAGTAATGTAATGTTATTGTTGGTTGTTGAAATTGCATGGCCTTGTGTGTTGCCACGACTAGTGTAGAGCAGCCAGAAACCCTGAGTAGGCCTGGTTGTCAATGCCGAAACCCAGGGAGTAGGCAGGCATTGGATGACGAAACCCTGAGTAGGCCGTCATTTCAGAGTTTCCGAAACCCTGAGTAGGCTGGAACTGTGCACATGGAGGTGTGGAGTGTCTACTTGGCATGTTTAATTTATCGACTTAACAATAGTCATGACATTGACCAATCGATGTGTTGTCAGTATTGAATTGAAATGTGATTAGAAACGATTATTGGTTTTTGGTTTTAAACTTGGAAATTGTATTGGTTGCTTAATCTTACGGGATGTTTATCGATGCATAGTTTGAACTGCTGTTAACTATTTCTGCATGCATATGCTACTCCCTGAGATATTCGTATCTCACTCTGTTGTTTTTGTTTTGTCTTTCAGATATTCGAGGTGAGGCGACTATTGGGGTAGATCCGACTGAGACATATAGGGAGGAAGACTACTATTACATCCCTTAGACTTGTAGGTTATTTTGAATTGAACTTTGAATTAATTGAATGATTGAGGTGTAATAAAGTCCATTGAGGTTGTACCATTTGAATCTTAGTTAAGTTTTGAATATTGAATTCTTTGATAAAGTATGATTGTGCAGTCTGATATGTTTTAGTTAGGTGATTATCTAGCGATCACATTTGATTAAAGATCCTTACCTAACACTCCGTGAGACGTGTTATATTTTCATTGAACAACACGGATCCGGGGCGTTACAAAACTATTCTAAGACTAAAAGCCCTTTTACACACTAGCCCAAAGCTTGTCGTCCTCGCCAAGAGTACCTGAAAAATGGGGGAAAACTGGAGTGAGAATAAATCTTAGCAAGTAACAATGTGCATGAGGTAAAACAGTCCATATTTTTCACAAAATAAGTCATGAGGTGAAATGATAAAATAAAATCACGATAATTATATTCTAAGCAATCATCAAACCAAACCAAGTATGTGTGACATGACAGGACTCATGAACTGGAACCACTTAATGAGCTATTCATGTGCCCATAGTCGCCACCTCACGGCTTACATGATAATGGAGCCGAGATACACGGTCATCCATTCCTCCGTCAACCATCAATGCAGATCACCCCCGAGATACACGGATAGGCTAGCGTGTACAATCCAATCAACTGCAAATAAGTAACCAAGGGAATACCAATCCGATCATAGATATATGGATCATTGACAAACACGGCTAATACCAATGCATGTACAAGTCACAAGTGAACTATAAGCACGGCCAAAATATAGCACTCATGTGCGAGTCCCAAGTAAACAAAACATGACCAATATAAAGCTCGTGTAAGTCGATGTTTCATTGAAGCATATGGTGGTAACCCAAATAAACCAATGCCGAGATACACGGCTAAAGACTAGGTCGAGATACATGACGGGTCTGGATTGCTGCCCTCGTCGAGATACATGACAAAATGCATACTAGGAAAACGGGTTTAACTTACCAGACAATTTCATTTCACTTCCTAGCTAAGCTATGGATCCACACTAAGCTTTGCCCACTAAACACAACTCACAACCAAAAATTTATTCAACAATAACTCGTCTTAA
Organism: Buxus sempervirens; assembly: GCA_947561395.2. Taxonomy (NCBI): domain Eukaryota; kingdom Viridiplantae; phylum Streptophyta; class Magnoliopsida; order Buxales; family Buxaceae; genus Buxus; species Buxus sempervirens. Next base: position 27,610,100 of record OX387191.1, on the reverse strand, counting down.
AATAGAATATGCTCAAACAATGATATAATTTCTCAATCAATAATAACATCTCATCCCAAGTTACACGGGAGAGGAAAATTAACCACTCTAAGGTACACGGAGGAAAAATCAAGGTTACTGCCCTCTTACCGATGAAATCATATGCAAATAATCAAAAATATAATATTGAAAGCAAGAAATTGTTCAGATCGGGAAATAAATAGATACCACAAATCTTAAGCTTGAAACCATGCCAATTTTACCAAAATATGCCCAATTCTTTGATTAATTTTTTTAGACTGTAATTTATTAGTGTGAACAATCCTAATTTACCAATATGAAAGTGTTAGGTTATTGGTCAAATCAGTATTTTATGATTTACTAAGATTTATCCCCTAGTTGGTTGTTATTCTAGATATTCACTAAAGAATACCCAAAGTTCCCCTTTTACTAAGATTCAGTATTTTATTAACGTTGATGTTTAACCCTTCCAGAGGTAAATCTAGGTCTGTGGTGAAGTTTAGGAATCGGTGAAACTGCCCAAAATTAAATCTAAATAGGTTGTGACCTCTTTCTACTCATAACCTCTCCAAAAATTTATTCTTTACAATCATCATCCCAAATTTCTATCCTTTAATTCAAATTCCGTTCCGCCACTTCCTACATCTCACACGAACCTAATTACAGGTGTTACAACCTTAAAATTTTTAGAAAAATCATTAAAAATGAATTTGGGCTCGAATATCAAAAATCTAGAAATTCTAACAGAGGCTGCTCGAATGGGCGCTCGAGCGGTCTATCGGGTGTTCTCTACTAGTATGTTCCTTCTTAGGCTGCTCGCAATGTTGTTCGAGTGGTCTTTCAGGTGTTGGTTATCAGGTTACAGTTTTGATTCTGTTCCAGAACACACAGGCAGGGCGCCTGTATCTGCGCTCGAGCGGTCACTCGAGTGCTCGGCCAATTACTCTGCTTTTCTGGAGTTTACAGATTTCTGAAAAGTCCTAATTTTTCTATGTTTTAAATTGTTTCTAAACATCTGAGTTTCATTCTAAAATACTTCTAAGACAACCCTAACATAATCCCATTGACTATAAATTTATCTCAGTTTTTCTCACTAAATTAACCTCTTATAATTAATACTTTCCTAGATTCTTAAAGAGGGTTTAAAAAGAAAAAATCAAATTTATAAATCACCCAGCTTTTCAAACGAAATTGAAATCAGATGAAACTACGATCAAACGTCTGAAACACATGAAAATCATGCAATCTCCAGTTTTCTAAAGGGGTTTGCTATTTGCCTCATTGCATGAACTCAGATCTGCCGAAATCCCTAACTGTGCACCCATTTTCTGAGCTCAATCACACCCCTTTAGGCTTCTCCAACTCCAATCTCCACCATTAAAATTGAAGTCCCTCAAGTGTAGATCAAAACATCAAAATTTCAGGTCGATCCAACGGCTGGATCTTTCTAGATCTCTGTTCAAACTTGGCTGGTCGGCCATCTGCAGCACTCCTTTCCTTCATAAACCCTCTTTTCTTTTCTCTCCTTTCCCCTATTTTCTCCAAGCCTAGGCACGAATTTCCCTTCTCTTTTCCCCTCATTTTGGTCTACTTTCAAAACCTTAAACTCCTCTAAACCTCTCTTTTATAGTCTCACTAATAAGCAACTCTAATTAGGTTAGCCTTACTTTAATTTCTACAACTATTTCCTCCTCTACCCTTCTTCCTAAATTTTTTCCCTTAAACTTTTCTTTTAATGAAATTTCTAATTAATTTCGTGCTAATTCTCATACTAGATTTTGAATTTTAACAAAACACTTCATATCCTACTATTTTACTAAAATTAAAGACCCTAAATAACATAATTACCATTAAGTCCTTTATTCCTTCCTTTAAACCTTAAATTCCTTATTTTACATTCAACTAAACTAAAATTTGATCTAAATTAGTTTATTAACTGAATAACTAATTATTTTATTCCTTTCATGAACTTGACTATTTGGAAATGACCAAATTACCCTTCTCTTTAATTTCCTTACTTAACCTTTAAATTTTTTCCCAGTTCTTTAACTATTATTATTCTTAGCATTTTCTCTACATGATTCGAAACTTTTAAAACTTAAATGCTAGTTCTTTCACTTCTCCTTTACAATATAAATTAATTTCCTACTTTTCCTTTCTAATTACCTTTATAGCTAAATCTCTCTAATTTATTCCTTAATTATTTATTTATTTATTTTAGGAAAAATTCAGGGTTTTACAAAGATCATTAAAATAATTGTTAAAGTGAGCAAATTAGCACATTTAGAAGCCACTGTGGCCCTATCAATGTGGGCCTACCAAATGGCCCACAGAAACTCCAGGATGACCTAATCAAATAAACTCCTGTGACATTCCTAGAATTCTATTATGAGAATTCCCAATCTTAACCATGAACTTAGAACGATTAAGAAAGATTAATTTCATAACCGAAGGTGGATATCAATAAAAAAGAGTATTTTGTTGACTGATAGCCATTATCAGTTACACAAAAAAAGTGGATTGACCAACCTGTGTTATTGGTTCAATCCCCAGAAAATTCCAGAATTGTTACTTGGCTTAAATTAAGGGTGTAAAATCAATTTTGACATTAACCAATATTCCAACAGGGCTTTTGGGAGGATCCCAAATGCAAGATTGGACCTGGGCCCTCATAGGCCCAAATTGGAATCCATTGGGCCTTATAATGGGGCCTACCCAAGCATACCCACTTCACCAATGGTTAATAAACACAAGAAATGCAATCCATGGGCGAGACCTTGAAAGGCCTAAAAAAATCCCAAGAAGAAACATGCTTGTAGGATAGATGGTGTGGCGGAGACTTAAGGTGAAGGCCTATCGGGCCTTGGCCCCTTTCCTTTCTTAAAAGTGAAGTGACCCACCCGAAGCATGACAAAGATGGGGGAGCTCACTCCCACATTCTCAAGACTTGGATTTTCAAATCCAAGCTTAGGGAAAGGGCAGCAAGCTTATCCTTAAAGCACTTTGGTTTAAATCCCTAAAAAGATAATTGCATTAGGGTAATCAAAAGCAATTGGAAACCATTGTGGGTCCCCTTGAATAGCCCACAGCTACCATCAAGCCCAGGTAAATAAACCCCTTTTAAGAAACACTTAACGAATTAGCATTCTTTAATCTTTGTGTTTAACAGCTAACACAAAGCAGTTAAATATCAAAAGACTTATGATTGGTATCATATATCGGTTATAAATGAAAGAAATCATAACTGATACATGATGTTGGTCACACGCAAAATAACTTGTAACTGACCTGAGTTACCGATTGCAAGTCCAAGAGTTAAGAAATCTTGATTCCAAGGATAAAAAATGGATTAAAAGCAATCTCTAATCAAACCACCCATTCCAAAAGGGCTTTTAGGACTAGTCTAAGCCCAAAATGGACACTTAGGCTACAACTAGCCTACTTTGGACTTGGTTGTAAGACCCTTGGGTTCTAGGGCTGCCTAGGCTTTTGTGGGCCCTTGTGTGGGCCCACAGTGGTTCAGGTTGAGGGGGAGAGGCCCTACTTGGCTTCTTTGGTGATTTTTTTTGAATTAAAATAGAAGGATGTTGAGGCTCGGGGCCTTCCTCCTTCTTCTTGTGTTGAAACTCAAGCTATAGAATAGGGACCTAGGGTGTCCATGTTCTTGTGCTAAGTACACCCCCTCTTCTCCTTGAGGAGAGCATGAGGGGTGACTCGGAAGGCCTATGTAAGGTCTACGGCCAAACCATTCATGCATACCAACAATCATTCAACTAAAACTTTAAAACAAACTATCAAGCCCTTAGAACATGCTGTATATTAGTGATAAAAGTGTGTGTGTGTCCATATTAATATGCATGCAAGTGAAATGAAACTAAAGATAGAAGCCTAGGCATACTTTCCAAACATACAAGGCATGTGCATGGTATTCTTGTACTCATAAACTAAGGATGCTCCCCAAAACAGCAAGCAAAGTGTAGTGAGATGTGTATGAAGCATGCATGATAAAAAAAACCTATATAAAACCCTGGATTTTCCTAAAAATAAAATAAATAAAATAAGCCTAAATATATAGAGAAGTTAAGATTTAATTTAGGTATTAGAGGAATAAATTATTAATCCAAGAGATATTAGTAGTTAAATGAATAAATAATAATTTTGAGTAATTAGGAAATTAAATAGAAACTCCAAATTAATTAGAAAAAAAATGAGGATTATTTAGATTAATTGGGAGAGTAAATTTAATATAAAGGATTTTAGAATATAGGTACTAATCCAAGTGCATTATATGGTTAAGATTGATGTGAGGAATAAAGAGGAAAATTTTTGGAAAAAGATCCAAAGGTTAAATATGGAATTACAAGGGTATTTTAGTCATTTTCTAATTAGTCAAATCTATGAAAAGAATAAAATAATTAATTATTAAGTCAAGAAACTTAATTAGGCCAAATTTTAGTTTAGTTGAATTTAGATAGAAAATTTAAGGCTTAAAAGAAGGAAAAAGGGTACATTGGTGATTATGGTTAATAAGGAGCCTTAAATTTGGGGATAAGAGGAGCTTTGGGGTGTTTTAGTAATATTTTAAAATAAGGAATTAAATATATACGAAAATTAGCTAGAAAGAAGAGTTTAGATAGTGAGGGATTTAATTGGTATAGTACTAGTAGAGAATTAGAAGGTGGAGAAAAAGTAGGAATTTATTTAGAAAGTGTCTAATTCTAATTGGACATCTTGAGGATTAGAGTGTTTATAAAAGGGAAGGTCTAGGGAAGGTTTAGGGTTTTTATCAAGTCAAAAATAAGGAGGAAGAAGAGGGAAATTTGTGCTTGGTCTTAGAGAAAAATAAGAGAAAGAAGGGAGAAGAGAAGGAGGAGATTCTATGAAGAAAGAGGAGTTGCAGAGATGGCCGACCAGCCAACTTTGAATGGCGATCACCGGAGATCCAACCGTTGGAATGAGCTGAAATTTGGAGGTTATGATCTTCACTTGAGGTACTTCAATCTGAAAGGTGAAGATTGGATTTGGAGAAGTCTAAGGTGGTGCGAAATAACCCAGACAATTGGTGGAAAATCAGATTTTTAAAGAAAAAGGAGTTGCAGAGATGGCCGACCAGCCAACTTCGAATGACAAGCTAGGACGATCCAGCCGTTGGAATGGACTGAAAGTTTAGGGTTTTGATCTACTCATGGAGGACTTCAAACTGAACGGTGGAGATTGGAATTGGGGAAGTCTAGAGGGGTCCTATTGAGATCATAAAATGAGCACAGAAGGCGTTTTCGACAAATCTGGGTTCATAAAAAAAGCAAGTAGCAAACCCTTGAAACTGGAGATAATGCATGTTTTCTTGTGATTTAGATTTTTATTCATGGTATTATTTCAAGTTGGATTTTATTGGAAAAGTTCAAGGATTTATAAAGATTTGATTTGGTAATTTAAAACTTTTTTTAAGAACCAAGAAAAGTGTTGATCATGGGTGGTTTAATTTAGAAAGAAAGCTTAGATAAATAGAAAGATGATGAAATTAGTTTAAGGGTGTCTCAGATCTAATTTAGGATGAAATACATATGTTTAGATCCAAATTAAAATAATAATAGAAGAAGAAAGTTCGCAAAATTCAGCAAAACCCAAAAAACAGAAGAACTGGCCGAGCGCTCGAGTTACCGCTCGAGCGGCAATGCAGGCGTCCTCACTTGTGTATTTTGAAACATAACTGAGAAAGTTGTTGCCCGAAATACCATTGGAGCACAGATACGGGCGCCCTGCCTGTGTATCTAAAACAGAACTTGAAAATCTAGTCGCCAAAACAATCACTCGAGCTTCTCTTCGAGCGACCAATGTCAGAAATTCCAGATTTTGGGATTTGTGCCCAAATTTAATTTTTAATGATTTTTCTGTAAATATTAAAGTTGTAACACCTGTGTTAGCACCTGATTTTTGCACCTCCAAAACTGTAGAAAATGAAATTCTAATCTAAAAAGTCAAACCTTGAGGGGGCCAAAATTTGACTTTTTGATCTAGTGCAAATTGACCACCATACTTCATTCCATTGAAAAGGAAATTCTAACCCGGCCCCAACGCAACTGAGTTTGCTCAAATCGGAGTCCGAATAAAGAAGTTATGAGCTGGTCAAACCTTGTGGGGAGTAGAAATTGGCTTTCTGCTAAAAATAGAATTTGCCACCATACTCTAGCTCAGTAGATAGAAAATTCCGAGCTGATTCCAACGACACTATGTTTGTTGAAATCGGACATCGGACGAGAAAGTTATGGCTGGTCAAAGTTTCAGAAAAGTTGCCTGTGTGGCAAAATAGCAGCAAAAGGCAGAATAAATAGGGTAAATTACACTTACCTCCCTTGAGGTTTCTGAAATAACACTTTCCCCCCTTGAGATTTGTGTATGGGTCAAAATAGCACTCTTTCATTGAAGTTTCTGTCAAAATAGTAGTGATAGATAGTAGAATAATTTGAACTGGACAAGATTACCCCCATTTAAGTTAAATGATAGTTATGCCTTAGGCCATTAAAATTTTTGTTCTAATCTTTATGAAGGGGTAATCTTGTCCAGTTCAAATTATTTTACTAACTATTACTACTGTTTTGACGGAAACTTCAATGAAAGAGTGTTATTTTGACCCATACACAAATCTCAAGGGGGGAAAGTGTTATTTCAGAAACCTCAAGGGAGGTAAGTGTAATTATAGTAGACCTCAAGCGAGGAAAGTGTAATTTACCCAATAAATAAATATCAGAAATTAAATAATTATTTTATAAAGAATATCTAGATTTTTTGCATTAAAATAATCAAAATATCTAAAGAAATCAGACCGAAGTTGAACCCAAAACCGAATTGGATAAAGAATCTCAAATCCGACACTTAAAAAATGTGCGTGACCGCTGTGCGCACCTAATTTTGACCTAGATCGCACACCGGGCGCACTTTTAGTGCGTGCCTCGGGACATTCGGAGTCGCCATTGCCTGAGAGGTGCAGGCAGACACGGTGTTTGCCCTATCCGGGTCTAAGTCTGGTCCGCGGCTTATTAGAGATCTAGCTAAGTCCTCGGTTACGTCCGGGGAAGCCCTAAGACACGTCGGCCCGCCCCGTCGGTTTGACGGGTCCCTCAGGTCTCCATGGTTTTTGAGTCAAGTTCACTCTCCCTATACCAGCATGCTGCTTTATTTGGTCTGGTGGGACCCTCTGAAGGTGTGGGTCCCTTTTATTTGGATTTTATCTTTTTTATTTATCTAAGTGAAATGGGTCGGACCCGGGTCCCGTTGGAAGACCCGTGGGCTGCCATGGTTGGGCCTAGGGCCCAGTAGGGTTATTGGGTAACCCTTTTTGGTTTTTTAAATTTTATTTATTTACATTTTTTATTTGGACTTGATGGGCTTGGATTTGGCCCATTAGCCAAGGGTCAAAAGGCCTGGACCTGCTTATTGAAAACAGGCCTGGTTTGGGCCGGTCAAAAGTGGGCCCAAGATGACTTGGTGGGCCCATTTAGGTCCACGGTCCACAAATGGGCTAAAAATGGCCCAAAATATCTTAAGGGTCGGTTCTAACAGGTTCGGGTTGGATCAAGTCCAACCGGGCCAAAAATTAGGTTTTTTAAATTATATTTACACTTGCCCGTGTTTATCATATGAGCTGCCATTGCCCGTAAATGAAATCCGGTTCAAGTTCGCCCGTGAAGCAAATACGGGCATGCTTGAACCGTTCTGAGTTTACGGGCTCAACCAACTTTGCATATTTGGTGCCGATTCAGCTTGGGATCAGTTTGATTAATTTCCTGGGGCTTTCAACTACCTTCGTCAAACTTCCAGCATCCCCGTGATTCTCCATTCCCTCCATTTGGCTTAAAAAAGCCATCTTTCTCCTCTTTTGCATTTTCCAAGCAAGTATAGCTTCCTTTTAACCATTTGTGATCGTTGCTAAGAAGGGAATAAGAGGGAGATTACAGGGAATATCAAATATTTAAAGAAGTTCCAGGATTGTAACCAAATTAGGTAGGGTATTATTCTTTTGATAACCCTTGATTATTCTCTCCTCCTTTTCATGGAAACGACCACTTTGGATCAAGTTGCTCATCGCATACAGCAGCCAAAACATGTTAGCAACGACATAATGAAAATAAAATAAAAGAAAGTAAGTGAAGAAGAAAGAAAAAGTAACTAAAACTTAATTCAATGAGCATACTTACAATGTAATTTCTAATTGATTTTGATGATTCCTCCAAGTCCGAGTGAATTCGGCAGCGCTTCCGCGTCCCCTTGAGTTTCCAAATTGGGTTTTGAAAGGGCTTGGTTGGGTTTCCTATGTTCAAATGGTAATCAAATAGGGTTTAGACAGAGTTTGGGCAATGCAGGGGCATTTCGGGGATTTTTGGAATTAAGAATTGGAGGTGGCAAAACCTGGGCAAGGTTTCGGCTCTGTACAACACACAAACGGAGAGGGGAGAGGCCAAGAGGAAGGCTTGTTCAAATGAGGGGGGTGGCCTCTCTATTTATACGCAAAATTTTCGTGCCCGTATTTGAATTACGGGCATGCCTTGCCCGTACTTCAAGTACGGGCGTGCCTTGCCTGTAATTCAAATACGGGCGAAAAATGCACATTTCCAAATCTCGCAAAATCGACCGTACGGGTCGCGTGTCCCGCCGTACAGCGACACGTGTCCCCTTCTAGAAGCGTGCCCGTATTTGAAATACGGGCATGCCTCGCCCGTACGTCAAATACGGTCCAGCACGTTTTTAAAATGTTTGGATTTCAAAACACTATTCAATTTGATTTTTGGTAAGATTTTCATTAGATTTTTCCGATTATTTTATTAAAAAGCAAGATTCCCTTTATTAAAATATTAATAAACACATTTATTTTATTTATTTTATTGGTTTATTCCTTTTTTGCTGCTTTTTTGCCACATGGGCAGTTTTTCTGAAACTTCAACTGTTCATAACTTCTTCGTCTGGTGTCCGATTTCAGCAAACTTAGTGTCGTTGGAACCGACGTGGAACCACCTATCCATTGGGATCAAGTTTGGCAGCTGAATTGGGGTTGAGCAAAAAGTCAACTTTTCGCTCCCCAAGAGTTTGACCAACTCATAACTTTCTCATCCGGACTCCGATTCCAGCAAACTCAGTTGCGTTGGAACCGTGTCAAAATTCTCTTTTTAATGAGATGAACTTTGATGGTCAAATTCACTTGAATCAAAAAGTCAATTTTTTTACGCCCTCAAGGTTTGACTTTAGTTTGACTTTTAATTTTTCTTCAATTTGGGGGTGCAAAAATCAGGTGCTAACAACCGCATTTGGAATACGAATGTACCTTGTCCGCACTTCAAATGCTGTTCCGGCCTTCTAGAAACTGCCACGCGTCGCCAACTAGCAACAGCTAGCATATTCACGCTGATTTTGGCACATGGGCGGCTCGTCCGCATTTGAAATGCGGACAAGGCATGTTCGCATTTGAAATGCAGATAAGGCATGACCACATTTGAAATGTGGACAAGGCATGAACACATTTGAAATGCGGTCACGGGAATTTTGCCTATAAATAGGCCTCCACCCCTCATTGTTTGAGAGGCCTTTTGACCCTGTCGACCCCCTGCCTCTCCAGCAACCTCCTAGCCCTCTAATACCTACCTACTCACCCAAACTCCTTTTTTTATCCCCAAAATACCTTTGGATACCTTCTTTTTCGCTTTTCTACTCCTTTCTACCTACAAAAGAGCAAAAGGAGGTGATTTTTGGGAACAAAGGAGCCGAAGTGCTGTCCACATCAACACTTCAAATTAGAAAGGTAATAGCACGATGAGACTCCTCACTACCTTGTATTCAACATATATGAGAATTAGATTGTTCTAACGAGTTCTTATTTAGTTCTTTCTAAGATCTTGTCTCTTGCTATACTTTCTAACTTGTTTGGCTCTTTTTGTGCATGCAAATGAGGCTCTCATGGAAGAGAGCTCTTATACGAAGAGATGAGAGGAAAGGAGGGTCTTGTTTAAAGCGTTTTTGAACTAACCTCTGCTTGTTGATTCATTTTGTTTAGGAGGGGTATGTCCTCCTTTGATGATCATATGTACCCCTAAACTCTTCTTCCCCTCTTTCCTTTCTTTTAAATGCATGCCTGAATGGTGCGATGAAAGTGGGAGATTGAGCTCGAAGTGAGCATTTGATCAATTCTGAGAAGACACTGGAGGCCACCGAAGTCGACGGACATCCCAGGGAAGCAGACGAACCAAACCTAGCCAGCGTTGCGCTGTTTTTTCAAAAATTGGGCCAAACCAGATTTACAGTGCGATTTGGGCTTGACCGCATTTCATATGCGGTTAGGCCTGAACCGCAGATTGAATGCGGTTCAGCCCCGACCGCATTTCATATGCAGGCAATTTCCGTAATTAATTAAAAAAATCAATTTTTGGACCTGGTTGGACCCAATCCGACCCAGTTTGATATAAAATGAACCAGTGGGGCTTTTTGGTCGACCCAAGCCCATCTAGGGCCACCAAGGCTTTGTGGGCCTTCCAACAGGGCCCACATTCAATCCAACCCAAACCAAGGCCCGTTTTCGATAAACGGGCCCAAGGCCATTTGGTTAATTTCCCATGGGCCAAATCCAAGCCCAATGGGCCCTAAAAGCTTCAACCCACTAAACTTTGTAATTATTTAATCAATCTTTAAACCAAAGAACGGAATCCAACAAAGGTTACCCAATAATGCTGATTGGGCCATGGGCTCAAGCCCAACTTGGATTCCACTGGGCCTTCCAACAGGGCCCACACCTGACCCACTACACTAAAAGGCTAAAAAGATAAAATCAAAATAAAGGGGATCAACACCTGCAATGGTCCCCACTCAGACCAAACAAAACACATGCTAGTATAGGAAAATGGGTGAGAACTAAGTTGAGTTGAACCAAGGAGACTCGAGAGACCTGTCAATCGACGAGGCGGGTCGGGGTGTCTTTGAACTTCCCCAGACGTAACCGAGAACTTAGCCAGAGTCTTTAAAAAGCCGCAGACCATTCAAATTGACCTGAATATATACCTAGGTAGACACCTGCACCCCATCAGGTAGTGGCAACTTTGATACTTCACATTTAGTGTGGCGCCTCGCGGGATGTGCGCACAGCTTGGCGACTCTGCTGGGGATCCCTCAACCTAGTCGGACCCTGGTTCAAAGAGTCAACTTAGATGGATATAGATCGGTTTAGGTACTACTTGTTGTCTCACCTTAATGAGATGCGGAATACGTGTAATTGCATGATCTAGGGAGTCCTGTCATAAAGGACAAGATAATTGCCTAAAGTTTGTGGATTTTAAGTGGGACCGTTGTGACCCCTCCACTTACCTGGGGACTCACCCGGACATTGCATTGCGTGCAAATTCTGCACTCCACTATAAACAAGACAGCAAGGAACCCTTTGCCAGTTAAATATCCAAATCAAGCTCACCCGGTTAGACACAGCACTTAGCCCAACTGCACACACAGGCACCCACTACACCGTGGATGGACTTTATTGCTTTAATGATAATTGCTTGGGATGACACACATGAGGGAGACTGCGTGGATGATCCGACCCTAAATGAATAATGTGCTGCTCTTCTTCACCAAAACCTAGACCTCACTAGCAGCCACCCTTCTGTTCCGATGAACTTATTTTTGGGATGGTATTAGCCCCACGTTCCTGTGGCTTGCCGGGGAAAGCAAGGTAAACCCATTTCCCCAGGTTTCTGGATTCCTTAGCTCCACTGGTTTCTTGCTGTGGTACGCGAGGGTCTATTACTTGGCTCAGACCCTTGTAGGCGAACGCCTCGGGCTGGGTACCCTTCCCCACCTATTACTTCTGAATACCTTGAAGTGCATCAATGTGTTCGAATAATGAATAAAATCGATTTAAAACTCAAGAGTCCATTAGGGGCAGCAATCCCTGACTCCATTTGCATTATCTGAGTGGACCATAGACTCGGGGCTACCTCAGCCCTAAATTAGGAAGCCTACCAATCTTTGATCAGGGGAACTACCCCAAATCCATGCATCGAGTCCTGAGAACCGTGGGCCTCGACCCATTGAGTCCACAGGAATCCCACTAAGTCTGGATTATTCTCCAAGTAGATGAAAGCCAGCCAGATCAAAAAAGGCAGATGAAAGTAGGCCAGATCAGAATAGGGGCAGGGAGACCCTAGATCTAGGACTTTTTCAGCTTACCCTTGTGAAATCAATTGTTCCCTTTCCTAGGGTTCCCAACAACCCTAGGATCGAACCCTTTTCTAGCTTTTTTCGCCCTTGCTGGCAAGTTGTAAATGGCTCTTTAATTAGACGGCAGAGACTCTTCAGATCAAAGAGAAGACTGATTTGGATTTAGATGTGCTTTCTTACACAAGTACGTCTAAGAGTCATGCTTTCATCGGCACCAACCCCTTTTTAGGGCTGCACACACATTTCAATTATGTTTGTGTATTTTTCTTGGTACAATGTCAGAGGATGGTAAGCCCTGCAACACTTGCCCTTACTTTCCTGCACGTGCATGAACCATTTTGCACATCAAAAGTGCATCCATTCCAAAATCAAGAAACCCGCCAACACCACTACAGTTGGTTCCCCACTGCACTTGGTTCCTCAGCTTTGCTACCTCATAGAATTTGATTTCAAAATTTGCCAGTCACGACACAATTTCAAAATTTTCAAAACCATTGTGTCATCCACGGTACCCTCACAAAATTTCCAAAAAAAATTGTTGTACTACTCACGATACAATCTCAAAAGTTTTAAAAACCACCGTGCCATCCGCGGCACAAATCATGAAGTTTTTCCAAAAACTCATGGTGCCATTTATGACACCAAAACCAAGATTTCAAAAATCACTGTGTCATTCACGACACTGTCAAAAGCCTCCAAATGAATTTCGCCATCCACGACACTCACCCTCGAGCTATCCTTCCAACACACGGGATAGCACAGCTCACCCTCGAGCTACCCTTCCCATACACGGGATAGCATAGCTCACAATCCACCCTTGGGCTACCCTTCTCGTGTACGGGATATCACAACTCCGGCTACCCTTCTCCTACACGGGATAGCATAGCTTTCAAGATGACCACCCTTGGGCTACCCTTCTCGTGTATGGGATAGCACAGCTTCGGTTACCCTTCCCCTACACGGGATAGCATAGCTTTCAAGATGACCACCCTTGGGCTACCCTTCTCGTGTACGGGATAGTACAGCTTCAGCTACCCTTCTCGTGCACGGGATAGCACAACTTTCAAGATGACCACCCTTGGGCTACCCTTCCCATACACGGGATAGCATAGCCTTCAGGGAAGCCATACACGGTGGTTGCCGTCCACGGCTGCAGCAGTTTTCGTAGTGTCAAGATTCTTTCATGCATAGCATGGCCATTCACGGCGGTTGCCTTCCACGGCTGCAGCACTGTTCGCAGTGTCAAGATTCTTTCGTACATAGCATAGCCCTTCACGGCGGTTGCCTTCCACGGTTGCCGCACTGTTCGCAGTGTCAAGATTCTTTCATACATAGCATAGCCATTCACAGCTGTTGCCTTCCACGGTTGCAGCACTGTCCGTAGTGCCAAGATTCTTTTTTCCATTTAACCTGAGATCTATATGAAAGTAGACCATTTTCGAAAAAACTAACATGTCTTTTCTCTTTGTCCTTCTTATTTTCTCAAGGGATTGGAGAACGTTGCAACCATTACTAAGCAAAGCCCATACCTATTAAGGTCTCGCGTAAGGATGAATCCAGAAGAGCCACTTGCGCCACCACCTCCAGCGCCACAACCCCCTGCACCATAGCAACCCTTGCCTCAACAAAGAATTGAGGATGAGCCAATAGTTGTGAGTTTGACCCAGCAGATGGGATAGTTTACTCAGCAGATGGGGCAAGTCACTCAGATGCTCCAAAATTTATTTAGATAGATGCCACAACCAGTAATCCCTCAACTACAAGGAGAGCTACAACCACTAGCACAGGATTTACAAGGGCCGCCACAAGCCCCACCACCGGCTCGTATAGTCCCTTCACTTGCTCTCCCTCCACAATTACCACCTTCCGTCACTCTACAAGGTCAACAGCAACATCAACCACCTCATGACGAAGCTCTGCGTCTTCCACATGTCCCTGAAGTAATCCATGAAGAGGAAGAAGAATGGTACAGTTGTGTGCAGGGTGAAATCGCGGGGCGCACGGATTCTCGTGCGTGCCTCCGAGAGGGTAAAAACGGTAATTTGGAGTAGCCATCGTCTGATGGGGTGCAGGCAGACACCTGGGGTGCCTAAGTTAGTCTATAGGGCTGGTCTGCAGCTTGAGATTCTAGGTAAAGTCTTGGTTGCGGTCTGGGGAAGTCCGTAGACACCCCAAACCACCCCGTCGGATGACGGGTCCCGTGGGTTCCTCCTGGTTTGAGTCAACTAGCTGATTTCTCACCCGATTCCTATTCCGACATGCAGTTTGGTTAAGTCTGGTGGGACTACCTGAGTGGTGTCCCTTTAATTGCTTTTATCTTGCTTAATTTAAGTGATCTGAGTCTGAGTGGGCGGGCCCCATTGGAAGGCCCGCGGATTCCTTGGTGGGCTTGGTTAAGCCCACATGTCCCGTGGTGGGTCTCAGTCTAAGCATGGGAGGCCCTTTGGGCTTTGGTTAAGTGTATTGAATTTACTTTAGGGTTCGGATTTGAAGATTAAGTGATTTCCATGCAAAAGGTGGGCCTGCATTTGTTTGCGGGCCCCTGGGTGGGCCCCCATGATGGTTGCCAAAAGTGTTTTAAATTATCTTTATTTAAATTTGCCAAAGTGAGTTGGACATTGGGCTTGAAAGCTCGAGTTCCTTGAAGTTTAGAGTTTGCACCCTTACTTGGTTTGGTTAATGGGCTTTGGCGGGCCCGATAGGCCCTAGCCCTGGGTCTCGGCCAGACCATGCTACTTAACAGCATGGCATAAATCAAGTTCGGGTGGGCCGCATTGGGTTTGGTCCACCCGGTTTGGGTAGTTGGTTTAAATTGCTTATTTACATGCAAAGGAGGTTATTGGGCTTGGTGGGCCCCGTTGGAAAGCCCACAAAGGTTCCTAGTTCGACCGGTGGTCCATGTCCCGTGTTGGGTTTCCGTGTGACCCGGAAACCCTAGTGGCTTGCTTGGTTTGACTGAGAGATCATAAGAAATAGCTCAAGATCATAAAAGGGCATAAATTGGGTTTGCAATAGTGTAGCCGGCCTTGCTGGTCGGCTGCACCCAATATACATGAATCATCATGTAGCCTACTAGATATGTCGGCTACAAACAACAGAGAGCTGATCTGACCTGAGTTGTCAGATCAGTCTAAAATAGCCTTTCTTCGGGGTTTTGCAAATGGGGTGGCTTTCTTTGGGCTCCTTAATGGGTTCCAAGGTTTGGTGGGCCTTCAGGAAAGCCCACATAGGTTTTGGAGTTTGGAATCCCCCATCTTTGGTCTCTTTTGGTGGTCTCTACAGCAAGGAAAGGAAGGGAGGGGAGGCATGCGGTGCTGCCCCCCCTTACATGAACCACATGCAACAATTAAACAGGGACTTCTTGGTCCCTGTTTTGGTCTCTTGATCCGATCAGAACAGCAAGTACAACGGTCATCGAAAAATACAAGCAGCAAACACTTAAACATGTTGGAATTCAAAAGAGATGGTCATGCACATTCTACATACCAAACATAGGAGTTGGGGGGAGGGTAAGCTTGCTGGGAACAGCAGCTACCAACAGTGGTGAAGACCACAGTCAAGGCTTGCAAATAATAGCCTCTTGTCAATCATATCATTAACTAAATAAGCAAAGAGAGAAATGCTACGACAGGCACAAAACAGCGAGGGAGGGGGAGCTGCTGTTGGCTGTTGTTGCCAACAGCAGCCCTTGCATGCCATAACAGGAAGGTGTTGTAGGTGGTGAGGGGAGCATGCAACCAAGGGAAGGAAGGAGGGGGCGGCTGCTGTCATGAATGGCATTTGTAGGGCTGTCCTGGGGGTGCATAGGCACCAGGGCATGCATGAGGGAAAGTGGGGGAACAGCAGCAAGAAGCAGGGGTCTACTGCTGTCCCCAACAACAAATTTCATGGGTCATGGTGGGGGGTGCTGTGGGGTAGAGGGGGCATGCTCGTTAACATGAATCAGTGACACAACAAGAGGGAAGGTGGGGAACATGGCCATGGTTTCAAAAAGCCAGGCATGTCACCTGGGCACACATGAAAAGTAAGCCAAAACCTGCTATAAAAAAGGGAAAGGAACAGTAGCTAATGGGGAGAACTTAAACGGGGTTTAAGCATGCTAGTAGGGACGGGAAGTGCATGGGGATTATGGGGAAGGGTTGCACTCATGCCTGGTGCTTGGGGGGTGGGTGAGGAGTGTACATATGGGTAAGAAACTTGCTAGAACAGCTGCTGTCCAGGATGGTTTCAGGCATGCTAAAAGGGAGTGGGAATGCAATGGAGATAGCAACCCATGTGCATGGTGCTGATGGGATGGATTTAGGGAAGGTGTGGGGGACTTAAACATACAAGGACAATGAAGGGAATCAGGGGAATATGGGTCATGCCAATGGTCTCAAATAGTAAGGCATGCTATGTAAATTTTCACAAAAAAAATAAAAATAAACAACATGCTGCAAACACAGGGGAACAGCAACCATCACGGGGGTTTTGCTACTGTCTCCAACAGCAACTGGCATAGGTCATTACCTGAGGGTGTGGGGTAAAGGGAGCATACCTTACTAACACAAAATCAGTAGCACACTAAAGGGGTATTACGACAACCTAGCATGGAGTGGAGGGTGTTAAGATACTAGGAAATCAGCAAATAAAAAGTGGCAAAGGAAGGGTATTCATGTGTGGAAACTGATGGCATGTAAATGGATAAGATAGCAAACAAGCAAATGCTGGGGGAAGCATAGCAGTGGCTGGGGGAGATCATGTTAATGACAAGAATACAATAAGCTAAAAGGTCAAACCTGCATGCATCCTTCACAATAACTAAACACCCAACAACAACAGCTCATCAAATAGGGAACCAAATTAGTAAGAAAGGGAGAGAAGGGGGGGGGGGGGGGTTACACAAGGGTACATGAGATAAGATTAAATGGGAACAACCTCCCCTATCAAATAAGAGAACAATAACATTTATATTAGATGAGAGTAGTAATTTTAGAATGCTTAAAACCAACTAAAAAAGGCTCTCATCCTCCCTTTAGTTCAACCGAAATACCCATTTTACCTTAGGGGAGCAACACCATTGTGATGGTGTAAAACAAATGATGAAAACAAGGAAAGCAAGCATGAATCTATCCCCAACAGCAGGTATACAACATGCATGAAATCTGATATACTTAAAATCATGTCATATTCATATATGTTAAACAAAACAACATGGAGAGCTCACCTTGTGGCTTTAAACCCTTATAAAATGTGTGTGAAGCCTCCTTGGAGTTTGGACGGTTGCTGGAGCAGCAACCTTGAAGCACCACCAGCAAGTTCTTCCTCCTTGCTTGAGTGAGAATGGGGGAGAAGAAGGCAAGAAATGGTGGAGAGCTCTTGGGAGAGATGTGAGAGGGAGATCAAGAGAGCTTGGGAGAGAGGTTGGAGAGAATGGGAGAATAACAAAAAGTGAGCTAACCCCCCATACGTATGGTTCCATGGGGGGTTATATATGGGTGGATGATGCATTCATGGGGGAAAAAGTGTTTGGAGGAGAGAGAGAGAGATATGCATGCATGAATGCACATGAGGGAGAGAGAGAGAGAGAGAGAGAGAGAGCGGCTTATGCATGATGCATGTATGAAGGATGCCCATGGGGGACATCAATCATGAGAGAGAGAGAGAGAGAGAGAGAGAGAGAGAAAGATGCTTATGCATGATGCATGTATGAAGGATGCCCATGGGGGACATCAATCATGAGAGAGAGAGAGAAAGAAAGATGCTTATGCATGAAGGATGCCCATGGGGGACATCAATCATGAGAGAGAGAGACAGAGAGCTTATGCATAATGCGTGCATGAAGGATGCCTATGGGGGACATCAATCATGAGAGAGAGGTAGCAAATCTTAATATCTGGAGATTAGCCCCTAATACTTTGGGATATTCACAGATTAGTCCCTGATACTTTTGGATATTTACATATTAGTCCTTGATACTTTTGGATATTTACAGATTTTGTCCCTAATACTTTCGGATATTTACATATTAGTCCCTGATACTTTTGGATATCTGCAAATTCACCCTTAAGATATTTTTCATTGATTTGGATAATTATAGATTTAATCCCTAAGACCTTTTTGCTCTGCTGCTTGCCACATGTGCAGACTTTTGCCACGTGCAGTTTTCCGGCACTGTTGCCCTAAGACTTCAACAGCTCATATCTTCTTTATCCAGACTCTAATTTAGGCAAACTCAGTTGCGTTAGAACTGTATCGGAGCCCTCTATCCATTGGCATAGGGTTAAGCAGTTGATTCGGGGTTTAGCAGAATGTCAACTTTCGGCTCCCCCTCAAGTTTGACCGGCTCATAAATCCTTCATTCGGACTCCGATTCCAGCAAACTCAGTTGCGTTGGAACCGTGTTGAGATTCTCTATCCATTGAGATAAAGCAAGGTGGCAAATTATCACTTGATCAAAAAGTCAACTTTTCACCCCTTAGGGTTTGACTTTCGGTAAAGGGTTTGCATTTCCGACACTTCCGGGGGCGCAAAAATGAGGTGCTTATAGCTGCCCCTCTTTGCCGGAGTCACTTTGTGGATGAACGGCAAAGAGAAAAAAGAATCTCGTTTTTGCGCTTGGCATTTCTGTCGACATGGTCGACAAGCTTTTGGCCTTTGAAGTTTTCATGAAAAAGTGGGAAACGTCCAAATGATGTGACGCCACTTCCCGGCTTTGGAGTTTCCTTACCCTTTGCTTTTCGGGTACTTGTAGGGCAACTCTTCAGCATTTAGTTTATGTTTGAAAGAAATTAGATTGGACCTGAGCTCGCCAACCTGTTTCGACGTTGATGCCAGACACTAGACAACGTTCTTTTTCTTCCTGTTTGTTCCATTAAAGCTTTTAAGTGTCTTCAGATTTCCTTTGTCTTTTTCTTGGGCTTAGGACAGTTTTTTTTTAGCCGGTAGTTGGTTCAGACGGCGGAAGGAGGGAAGGGATGAGGCAGGAAGAGAGAAAGAGGAATTGCTGCTGGTGAGGAGGTGCTCTCAGCGCTGTCCGGTGCCTCAAGGAAGTCCACACACCCACCCTACTCTATTTACAAAAGTGGGAAACAAAAATTACAATGGGGGCCAATTTGCCCAGTGGTTCTTCATTTTGCCTTCTTCTTCATGTCTTGATTCTCTATCATTTCTAGGAATGGAAAGAACTTGTTCGGCTTTGTGGAGACACTTTGGTCTGGGGACGCTGTGTCCTTCAGCATTGGGAGATGCTTTATTCCTTGAGGACACATTCCTGTGTCATTTAGATGTGGGAGACGCCTTGCTCCTTGGGGATTTCAAAAGTGGGAGTCGCCTTGCTCCTTAGTATTTCAAAAGGTGGGAGACGCCTTGCTCCTTAGGGACATATTTCCGTGTCATTCAAATGGTGGGAGACGCCTTGCTCCTTGGGGATTTCAGATGTGGGAGTCGCCTTGCTCCATTAGTTTCAGAGTCGCCTTGCTCCAGGGTCGCCTTGCCCTTTCAGTCTTGAGAGACGCCTTGCTCTCTGTGGTTGGGAGACACCTTGCTCCATTAGTTTCGGAGTCGCCTTGCTCCAGGGATGCCTTGCCTTTTCAGTCTTGAGGGACATCTTGCTCCCGGTGGTTGGGAGACGCCTTGCTCCATTAGTTTCGGAGTCGCCTTGCTCTAGGGACGCCTTGCCCTTTCAGTCTTGAGAGACGCCTTGCTCTCTGTGGTTGGGAGATGCCTTGCTCCTGCTGCCTTTAATTCTTGGAGGCACCTTGCTCGATTTTGTTTTCAGTTTTTTGGGTGACGCCTTGCTCCATTAGGGTTGGGAGGCTTCTTTCTCCATTCTGTCTTCAAATTTTGGAGACTTCTTGCTCCATTAGGGTTGGGAGGCTTCTTGCTCCATTATGTCTTCAAATTTTGGAGGCTTCTTGCTCCATTAGGGTTGGGAGACACCTTGCTCCTTCTGTCTTCAATTCTTGGAGGCTCTTTGCTCCATTCTGTTTTCAATTTTTGGAGGCTTCTTGCTCCATTAGGGTTGGGAGACGTCTTGCTCCTACTGTATTCAATTCTTGGAGGCTCTTTGCTCCATTATGTCTTCGAATTTTGGAGGCTTCTTGCTCCCTTAGGGTTGGGAGACGCCTTGCTCCTTTTGTCTTGGGAGACATCTTTCTCCTTATGTAAGGCCCTAGACCCATAACCAGCAAGATATTGTCCGCTCTGGGCCCACGGGCCCTCACGGATTTGTTCTTAAGGATAACATGAGAAAACTTCCCAGGGGTCACCCATCCTAGTAGTGCTCCCACCTGAGCACGCTTAACTTTAGGGTTCCCAGGGGATTTAGTCCCGTGTTGCTCCTTAAAAGGCCTCTTGCTAATTTGGGGGTCTTAAGACTACTTATAGCATCCCCGAGCGTTGTGGGATCCCAACCATATGCACATCCTCGCCTGGTAGCTCACCACTCTGGTAGCTCGCCCAGGTCTCTCACCCCGCCCACATCACAGCCGCCCACTCAGATAGCTAGGATGTCACATACTCCCCTCCATGGGACAACGCGTCCTCGCGTTGGGCCGAACCCCACACTTTCCGGTCGAGGCAGGCTTTGATACCATTTGTAACATCCCAGACCCATAACCAGCAAGATATTGTTCGCTCATTGCATATAAAATTAATATTGCAATAATTCCATCCATCTCGCTCATTGCATATAAAAATTCTACTAAATATAAAACATATCACTATTTCTTGCAATCTGAAAATATCTCAACTCTGTAATTTTAATACTTCCAATCAATCCTTTAGAGATAAGGTCTCCAATATTTCATTGAAAACATCACAGCAGAAACCAACTCAGAAGGCATTTCACCAATTATAGAAATCTTCACTACCAAAAACACAACCAAAACTGAAGCTATAGGCAATTGCAACTTCAATTACTAGAAATAATTCTCTCACCTATTTCCACAAAAATTTCATTGCTCTCCATGATAAAATCGATAGCAAGCTACGATTCTGTAAGAATTTCTCTATAATCTCTTCATTATGTTCTTCTTATGATAATATGCATCTCGAATTCTTGTGATAGAATATACTTCAAAGTTTATTTCCCAAAATTATTCCTTCAAATATTAAATGTGAACATCATATTTACCAACACTAAATCTTAATAGAAGAAATTCTTCTCATGAAATTTCACCATTTGCCCTCTACATTCACTTCGCTTCCGCTACACATTCTCAAATTTCAAAATTACCATTGCATCCTCACTAATCCTCATGAATCCAACGTTTATAAGTCCTCACTCTCAATATCTCTACTTACTAAAAATAGCTCAGAAGAGAGCATCATGACTTGCTACCACACCCCTTTCATATATGTGCACCTATATGAAGGTTAAAGAGAAATCACATGGATCTTCTTCCGGCTCAAATTAAGCAATATAACATAAAAAAATTTCTTGTATACGTATAAATATTACATTACATAACCCATTTGTATAAAGCTTAATACTCAAGTATATGTTCAGCATTGGCCGATGCATTACACTACTCAAGTATAGCCATATACATCTGGCTCATCATCCAATTAAGCATACAATAGCATGCATGCTTAATCAACCATCACCAATTTCATATTCCCAATATAATCATTACTCATTGAAATTATCTCACATTTCAAAAATTTCCATTTTATTGTTTATCATATATTCCACTTCTCTTCAAAACTTTCCATTACCTCATGAATTGAGCTAAAAAGCTTTTCTCTAATCATACCATGGCAGTAATAAAATTATACATCACAATATGCAATTCATATCACAACAGATAAATATACCATAAAGTATAAGTAACTTAACTCTGATAATAACAATTGCTGCTATAATTATAAAAGGATCACTCTCATCCTATATTTCCTATTTATGGAGTGCTATCTAGCGAGCACACAACCCCCAAGGCCATCCTAGGGTTTCATATTTCTATATCATGTTTCCTTTCAAAACTCTGATATGCTCTGATACCATCTGTAACACCCCGAATCCAAGTTACGTAGATAATACCGTAACTTATCTCCAAAGGTTATTATATAACCCAGGATAGCAAATCAGAGTGAAAGAAAAACATGAATTAAACAATAACTATAAAATCAGAGTGCACTATAACCCAAGCTCTAATATAAAATACCATAACCGAGGCTAACTCACATGAACCAAGCATACACCCGTTGGTACCGTCCTTACCAGAAACTGAAAACAAAACAAAACAAAACGCAACGAGATACGAATATCCCAATAAGCAGCACATGCATGCTAAAATACAGTTTATCAGTTCTAAAAAAAATGATACAATTGTAAATCATGCAACAGTAGTGATAATACATCAGTTCCGAATAATCTGAATAATCCAACCATAAATCATCGATCAATACAAGATAACAAGAATAATCCAGTATGACGAACATATCTGTATCAATCAAAACAACAGTCGTTGAGTCACTGTAGGACTCATGAAAATAAGATTGCCTTTAACTAGTGTAAAACCATGCTCACTATGCCACCTCCCGGCTTATGAGCGAAGCCGAGCTACACGGTCATTGACTTATTGCGGAAGAGCCCATTCAGATACAGTAATGGGTTGGCATGTACTATCCCAAACATAGCCGCAGCCAACCAGATACAAAGAAAGCCTCATCGAGATACACGATGGAACGCGTACGTGAACAAAGTGTTACGACTAGCAAAGAAACAATCTTTTCCACTATCTAGCTCCTAACATGGATCCATATCGAGCTATGCCCACTAGAATCTAAACCAAAACCAACAGTGAAAATCCAATAAGCACAACTCATCTCAATCTCAATCATATTATCCCGAGATACACGGGGCATCCCCGAGATACACGGAGGTAACAACATCTCGAGATACACGAGCTCCAACTACATGGAGGAAAACCAATTCCAACTAGAAAACCAAACATTCCTATTTAGTTTAAAATCCTCTTTCCGTAGAATCCGCATAAAACCCGTTCACAGTAAAAATTACTTAATCATGGCAATCCCGTCTAATCCGAGAAGAAACCCAATGATAATGACCAAAACTTAACCGTATTCACAATAATCAGAAATTTATAAGCACAATTTGCCTAATCAATAATTCTTATAGGTATTATTTTATAATCTTTCCAATTCCAAATTATACTCTCCAATATCCCTCTTTATTTCCAGCATTTTCCCAATTTAGTTTAATTGCTAGTTACATAAAAACTACTTTAGTCAAAATAATAAGTCTTACATGTATTACTTTATAGTTCTTTAAATTCTAAAATTAACTTTCTATCGTCTCCTTTTTATCCTAGTGTTATCCTCAATTAATTTCTGTAGTTTCCAGAAGTTTGGCACACCCTCCGATAACCAAAATTATCATTTATATTTAATTTACAAGCTCTTTCCATTAACTTCCCTAAAACCCCTTTAAGAGCTATATTATGCTAAATTATTATTCTCAACTCAGCCAATAATACCAATGCTAAAATCAGAATTTAAACCTCTTAATAATTTCAGATTGGTGGCACTCATATTAAGTTTAAACAGTAGCTTCCCAATATAATTTATTTTTATTTAACCTAAGCCCTCAATGCCTTCTTTTAACACTTCCAATTCATTTAAAATGCATCCCATTACTTTCCACCTCTAAGCTAACTTACTTGTTGTAAATTCCCTCTAGCATTCCTCCCCAAAGAAACCCAAATAAAAACTGAATCTACCAAGGGACTTTCATATGCTCTTTATTTTAGAATTTCTATGCTCAAAAACCCTTATACCGTATATCGAATATTCACCCATTTCTCATAAGTTAAAACCACTCTTTTATACATTGATTTCAGCACTTCATTACTTTCTCCAATTACCTTAATTCATCTCAATTAATCCTTTAAGTACTTTTCCCAAGTGAATTTTACAAATAAAAAAAATATAGATGATGGAAAAATCTCAGCACTCTAAGAAAATCAGATTTTTGCTTAATACCAGATTCTGAATTCTTTAACTGGAAACTTAATATACTCCCAATTTCAACACCTTCTATTCATCCAAATCACTCCATATTACCCTTAATTAAGTCCCCTAGTAGAAGTTCCCTAATTGCAATTTAATAACAATTATGAAATCTAAATAAGAGGGCTGGGTATGTTAGCACTCGAACCATATTTCAGCAAATCTTGATTTTTAAAGTCTATTCAATAACCCAAGACTTGAGTCCCTTTTCAGCACCTTTTGTTTATCTCAGGGTAATACAACCTTATTTAATTTAACTCACAAGTTAAACTCTAAAATAGCTCCAAATTAACTCTAAACAGAAATATTAAAGAGAAAATGTATAGGGCGCCAACCCTTGAGAAGGTAGTCAGGCACCACTACCATTTCTTCTTTACTACAACATATCCATATATAACTCTTCTTTCCAATTTTAAGCACTTAACAGAATCATGTAATGTAACTTATATTTCTGGGTTAAATATATAAAATATAATGTCAACAACAACAGTCGATCAAGACTGTAGAATTTGCATTTGGCACTAACCCCTGGAGGAGTTGGCGCCAGCTGACCACCCCTGGCACCAGCAGATTTTTCCCAGAACATTCATCCTGTTTTGATCCTTTTAGACTAGGACTGACCTACTGATTTGTATTACAACTAATTTCAGCAAAAACCTAACACTCTAAACGTGACTTTAGCACACGTTTGAATTTAATTGAGTCTCACCAGAATCCATAATTCCACTAGCCGCCAAGGTTAGCTTCTAACAAAATTTTGACAAACACGACCAGAAGTTCAATTGCTATATGATCAAAACCAATTTTTCTTCACTATCTCATTTCCAGCAATTCACTGATCAACTATTAACATAATTCATACATTTGAATTTAGGTTAATTATGATTTCATGCTATTCATACCTATGTACAAATGCCAACACAGAAAACAGGGTTCAGCTGCACTCATGCTCATTTTATACTAATTCCAAATTTAAAACATCCAAAACAAATCAAATCTGTGCTACTTACATCTTAGAAGAATTTTGAGCTGATCAATTCCTAATTGGAATGTTCACTAATAGAAGTTGCTGCTGGATTTTACCCTGAACGTCTCTAATTAGCCCAAAACACCATTGCTGCAACTGATTTAAATAGCTAAACATTGAGCCCCTTTCAATACTCTCTTTTTATATTAATTCATTCCAATGTAATGCCTAAGATAAGTAGCACTCACTTACTTAAATTTTCCCTTAATCATCTTACTAAAACCATTTAAACAAAACCTACTTAGAACAAATTTACAATGCATATTCTGTTTAAAACATCTGGACGCCAACCCAGGCAGATTAGTAGCCCTGGCGCCCTGCTATATAAAAAAAAACTTAAGTTACAGCAGCAGCAAATACACCTTAACTGATCCATTCTTCTTTCTTTAATCCATCTCCAGCAGGTTTATCATTATCTAAGTAACCTCTATAAACATTTTTGAATTCAATACATACAAGATATCTCTCCCTAAACTTAGCTGCCCATCATCATTTTAACTGAAAATTTCCAGCAACTCAAACATACATTCAATACCTTTATTCAATTTATCTCAAACCAAAACTGAAATCAGAAATGCTACTTACCTGAATGAAGACGGCACACCATTCAGAATTCTCTTAGTTCTTCAAACAAAATCTCAGCAGTCCAAAACAAATCAAATGCCAACTCTTCTTTCTGAAATTTGCCTTACTCTGATCAGAATAAATTCAGATATGAGATCTGATCTGAAGTAACAATATATCTGGAACGAAAACACTGTAATTCAATGCTAACCTACCCAACTAAACTGGAATTTCAGATCTAACCTACTATTAACGAATTTGGAGTGCAGCCACAAGTGAGAGCAACTCTAATTTAACCTGCGATCGATTTATTCTGGAGTATCATGAAGTTGTAGAAATTACAACTCCTGAAAATCTGGAGCTGCTACCCCAAGAGGCTTCACTTCACTTTAACAGAAACCAATTGGCCATACTCCCATCTCTTTCATCACTTCCAAATCCTCCAGATCTAATCTCAGACCCTACCTACCTTCTCCTCCTCTCTATTCGATTTGATCAGATTTCACAAGATTATTTTGCTCCAATCGCAAATAATATATGCTGCTGCAGGTTCTATTCACTTCCACCAGAACAGAGATGAAAGATCCAATCACCTCTCTTGATAATCACTTTAGAAAACTCAAATCACCTTCTCAAACCCTAGCTCCTTCCTCCCAGGAATGCTCTGATCTCCAAATCGTTTTTTTTCCCATTGATGATGACAAACTCACCAACGAATTGAACTCATCTTCCTTAAATACTTGCCGCTTCAAGTTGTTTTAAAATATGATTATGTGTTCTGGCACTCCACCAAAATACCTACACCAGCATGCTTAATTAACTATTATTTCTTGTATGCCACATCATCAAACCCTTACCAACCAAAATTAAACCTTAGCAATAGCTCATACCGATTAAATGAAATCAGCCCATTTGGTTCGACCAGAAGTCCTCGATTTAGCACCTTGGTCTCATTTTTCCTGTAAAATTACTAATTAACCCTAATTTAATTACTAAACTAATAAATTTTAATTTCCTGTAAAAATCACTGAGCGAGCTACCAGGCAAGGATGTGCATATGGTTGGGATCCCACAACGCTCGGGGATGCTATAAGTAGTCTTAAGACCCACAAATTAGCAAGAGGCCTTTTAAGGAGCAACACGGGACTAAATCCCCTGGGAAGTTTTCTCGTGTTATCCTTGAGAACAAATCCGTGAGGGCCCGTGGGCCTAGAGCGGACAATATCTTGCTAGTTATGGGTCTGGGGCATTACAAATGGTATCAGAGCCTGCCCCGACCGGAAAGTGTGGGGGTTCTGCCCAACGCGAGGACGCGTTGTCCCATGGAGGGGAGTATGTGACATCCTGGCTGTCTGATTGGGCGGGTGAATGGGTGATCTCACTGAGCAAGCTACCAGGCGAGGATGTGCATATGGTTGGGATCCCACAATGCTCGGGGATGCTATAAGTAGTCTTAAGACCCACAAATTAACAAGAGGCCTTTTAAGGAGCAACACGGGACTAAATCCCCTGGGAACCCTAAAGTTAAGCGTGCTCGGGTGGGAGCACTGCTAGGATGGGTGACCCTTGGGAAGTTTTCTCGTGTTATCCTTGAGAACAAATCCGTGAGGGCCCGTGGGCCCAGAGCGGACAATATCTTGCTGGTTATGGGTCTGGGGCGTTACACCTTATGTCTTGGGAGACACCCTGCTCCTTACTTCTTTAATTTTCGGTGACACCTTGCTCCTTTGGGTTGGGAGACACCTTGCTCCTTCTGTCTTGGGAGACACCTTGCTCCTTATGTCTTGATTTCTTTCTCTGTCTGGGTTGTTCCTGAGGTTGCCTCTCTCCAACTCATCCGCCGGCGGCTTTGGCGTTAATCTCTTTTGTGTCTCATGTGTGAATACATGATGACGGTTCTTCCTTTGCATTAGCGTGTGACTATGCCGTGATTCTTTTTCTGTCTGTCTCAAGTTCTGTTAGTTCCTGCAAAAGATTAAGTTAAATTTAGTTAACCAGAATTTGTTTATCATCAAAATTATGTGCAAATTTAACAATTTCTTTCTTTCTTTTTTTTTTTTTTTATAGAAATCTTTTGGAAGTTCACCAAATGTTTGGAATTTCCTCTTTCAAAGTGGATCCATGGCAAGACCAGTAATCTTTGGGTCAGTTACCTAACACTCTCATTTAGACTTAGGAAATTGTGCCTCTCGGCACTCCCTGTAAGGGTCTCAACACTTTTTGCCTTCAATAGCATGCCCCAGGTAGGAGTGAGGAGGATGTAACGCCCCAGATCCGTATTGTTCAATGAAAATATAACATGTCTCACGGAGTGTTAGGTAAGGATCTTTAATCAAATGTGATCGCTGGATAATCACCTAACTAAAACATATCAGAGTGCACAATCATACTTTATCTAAGAATTCAATATTCAAAACTTAACTAAGATTCAAATGGAACAACCTCAATGGACTTTATTACACCTCAATCATTCAATTAATTCAAAGTTCAATTCAAAATAACCTACAAGTCTAAGGGATGTAATAGTAGTCTTCCTCCCTATATTTCTCAGTCGGATCTACCCCAATAGTCGCCTCACCTCGAGTATCTGAAAGACAAAACAAAAACAATAGAGTGAGATACGAATATCTCAGCGAGTAGCATATGCATGCAGAAATAGTTAACAGCAGTTCAAACTATGCATCGATAAACATCCCGGACGATTAAGCAACCAATACAATTTCCAAGTTTAAAACCAAAAACCAATAATCATTTCTAATCACATTTCAATTCAATACTGACAACACATAGATTGGTCAATGCCATGACTATTGTTAAGTTGATAAATTAAACATGCCAAGTAGGCACTCCACACCTCCATGTACACAGTTCTGGCCTACTCAGGGTTTCAGAAACTCTGAAATGACAGCCTACTCAGGGTTTCGTCATCCAATGCCGGCCTACTCCCCGGGTTTCGGCATTGACAACCAGGCCTACTCAGGGTTTCTGGCTGCTCTACACTGGTCGTGGCAACACACAAGGCCATGCAATTTCAACAACCAACAATAACATTACATTACTAAGCTTAAGCATGGATCCAGGACAAGCTAAACCAAAACAGTAAACCGACGTAAAATCACAACTCTGACTTCAAAATAATACAATACGGTCAACATTATGTATAACTCAACCAATTCACCACATGTCCCTCTGGACCAAAACGGTACCTCATGTATCTTCAGCATTTACTCAAAATTCACAACACATGTTCATTTGTAATAAAACCCTTTAATCACACCAAAAGAAATCTTTACAATACATTTCAGAAACTTGCAATCAAGTAAAAATTAGATGAAATGAATTTGCATTCCAGTACAGTATATAATAACAGGAACCTAAATCAGGGACTCTTAGGGTTAGGTACGATGAGATCATCTATCATTAGCCCTTTTGAAATAACCTTGGATGCTTCCAAGAATTTCCAGAATTTCCACTTATATTCTCAAATAAAATTTAATAGAGAATAATGTTTCTAAAATCCTAAACAAATCATTAGTCAAGTGCTTGAACTCTCACAATCATCAAATCCAGCTTAGTTGGGTCAAAACTCCACTTCGGCCAATTATTGGACCATGCGCTGACCTCCAGCGCTAGGCGCGAGGTTGGCGGATAGGTCGCTGGTTAAAGAATTTAGGATGCGCTTACTTAAACCGGGTAGGCGCGAGGTTAGCGCGAAACTAGCACGAGATCGGTGGTTATAAAAGGGGGTCCGCGCGAGCTAAGCGCGAGGTAGGCGCGAACTTGGCGGATAGGGGAAAAGTCTTTTGCGCCGACTACATGTAGTTGGCGCTAGATAGCGCCAACTCGGCGGATGGTACCCTGGAATTTCAACTCTCTGTTATTTCTAGATCTACACGACTGGCTGGAATTTTTCTCTCTGTAACAATTTTCCTAGTCTCCTAATATCCCCAGAAGACATTTAAACCACTTTTGAAATTAATCTAAACACATTTTTTATTTATCCTCATTCAGTACTAAAGAAACTCACGCTCAAACGATCTTCTTCCAGAAAACGCACATACACATGCATCCAGATTAAACTCACGAATAAATACGAAAACCCAGTTTTAAAATGATGCTACTCACCTCTTGCACCCTTATATCCCAACAACAGTAAATAGTTAAACCACGGCCGATTACCAACCGTCGTTCGTCTGATTGAAATCGACACCCAGATCTTCTGTTCACAAGAGTAAAACCCTTCTGAAAAACTTGATTCGAACAACTTGATTCGAACACCCAGAACCCTTCTGAAAAACTAAAATTTCTTCTTCTCTCCCAATGAAAAGCCTAGATCAATTGCCGCAGCCGCAATTGCTTTCAGCTATGTGAGTATATGAGTATTCAAAAAAAAAAACTAAAACCTAATTTTCCTTAAGTATTTATACCTTCCATATGTAGATTGCCACTCGACAACCTTTGAAATTCCCTGATTCCGTGTGTGCTCGCCCACCGAAATCCCTACATATACCCACAGCTACTTAAGTTGATACGTCCACATAATTACTTTAAATAAAAATAATTCTTAGCAAAAAAATCAGGGTTTATTGTTTTGGTTCAGGGGTTTCTTTGGCACTACCCTCCCCTAGTTCTTTTGACTTTCTCTCTTGTTTTTTTTTTCACCCTCGGTTGGGGGTTGTGTAATAGTTTTTCTCTCAATTGGTTCCCTTTTTCAGGTTCGACACCCTGCCCCAGTTTGAGGGCCCTGTCAACTTCCACGGATCATGATCCAATGATCAGAGAGGACTTATTAGTAGGACGAAATGTAGGCTTTGGTTCCAGTGTTTAGAAATGAAGGATAAACAGGCTCAAACCCTACATAGCTTCACTCTATGGGTAACCATTATGTCTAGCCAAAATTCTTTTATGTCTCTTTTTTTTTGGTTCTGTCATTGCCAATTTGTCCAAGATTCAGTGTTACATTCTCTGTAATCAGAAAGGGCTTCATAGTAGGACGAAATGTAGGCTGGGTTCAAGGGTCCAGAAGAAATGATATGAAGGCTCAAAATTGATGAAGGGGGTAAGAGCCATGTCTTGTCCACTTCTCTTGTTAGGGCTTGCTTCATCCTTTGTGTCCAACTTTGATTTGTAGCTTCTTTCTCCTTTTTCCGTCTTTGTTCTTTTCTTTCTTTCCTTTCTTTCTTGGCTCTTTTGCCCCAATTCTTGATTCTTGCTTTCGGGGTTTGCCCCAGCTTTTGTTTTTTTTTTCCTTTTCTTTTTTTTTCTTTTCTTTTCTTTTCTTTCAAGGGATTGCCCCAGTTCTTTCTTCAAATTCTTGCTCTCTAGGGTTCTCCCCATTCCTCCTTTCTGCCCCCTTTGTTCTTAGGGCGCTTTTCGCTTTGCCCTATCTTCACCCTCATCCTTTTTGTGTCTCCAATTACACGAAGCTTCATGCCCCAGTTTTGAAGGCAAGACATGGTAGGGTTATTGAAGGAATTGTTAGGCTCAAAGTGTTTTGCTAGGGTTTCATCTTGTGTCAGATGATTTTTGGAGAAGATCAAGGATGGCCTTTCATCCTTTCCTAGAGAATGTAACACTTAATTATTTTTGCACGATTAACTAGCTCAAGAACCATTTTCTTCTTTGTTCATTTTTTTTATTGTGCCCCAATTCGGGGTGGCAAGACATAACGTGGGTTAAAAATGAGACGATCAAGCTCAACACGTTTGACTAGCAGAAAAAAAAAATTTTTTTGAAGTATCTTAGCCAAAAATGGTCTCTCATCATTTCATTGGAATCATTGATCCTGGATTATGTCAGTGACCTTTGACTGGTATGGGCACCTTGCCCCTTCTTTTTTCTCTCTCATATCACAGCTTGCCCCAGTGTTGGCAAGGTCGGTTTCAAATGTGATGCTGGCGGGGGATCCCTTGGCTATGTCAAGACTCGCACAATTTGCGCTGTTTGGCACATTTCATCTATCAAATTTGATTGTTCAGGTTTGTCCTGAGATCACGGTCATGCCTTGGTGTGGTCCAATACTTTAGTGATTTCCCAAAAGATTTTATAGGCTTGCAAAAAGAAATATGCTGTCAAATTCAGAATTGAAACAAAAAAAGAACAAATAAACAAAAAGAGCAGCAAACTATGCAAGGAGTGGCTGACACAGGTTGGCGTTCTTGGAATTCAGTTGCATGTCATGGGAGGAAGCTTTTAAGTGCTCTCCTCATCATCATCTTCTCCTTCTTGCAGGGAGATGGTTGGTTCGGATGTTTGAATCTGCGCTAACATGTCAGAGATGTCTCGTCCTTCGATGGACCTTGGCTTCTCGAGCAGTTCCTTCAAGAATCCTTGATCTATCAGATCTTGAATGTCATGCTGTAGATCCCAACATCGGCTTGTGTGGTGCCTTGGAGCACCAGAATGGTACTCGCATCATTCTGCGGCGTTGTAGCTTCTGGCATTAACCAATGGGGCTTAATCTACACATACCCCTCCTTCAACAGCGTCAGTAGTAACTCCGTTGGTGTACATGGTAGTGGGGTAAAAACCCCTCCTCATTCTAGCCTCCATTTCTTCTTTTGTTCTCCTTGGGGGACCCTCCGAATGATCCATCATCTTGTCATGCTGCCCTTTGCCACGGTAGATATTCAGCTTCTTCGTGAGGTGGAGAACACCTACCGCGACGGCTTTCCCTTTCTCCTTTTGCATCCAACCATCTACTAATGTGGGTGGGAGGCTTACTTTTTGTCTCTTCAGGGGTCTCTTTCCCTTCATGCTTTCAATTTCTTCTTCAAGAATCCTTACTCGAGATCGCAGCTCAAAATTTTCTTCCCCTAACGCTTCCCAGCATTTGTTCATCATTTCTTCCTTGATTGTTATTGTCCATGGTAGGCTCTGTAGAGAGGCCACTATGCTGGTTATTTGCTCGGCTATATCATGATTTGTCCCTGAGGTACGATCCATGCTGATTGTTGATGGAGTTCCTGGTAGGAGAAACAAATATTAGAAATTAGAGTACATGATATGAAATAACAAGATGCATGCTGATGATTTTTTCTTTTTTTCTTTTTTTTTCTTCTATTTTTTTCGCTTTTTTCTGTTTTTCTTTTTTTTTTTTAATCCAACGGAGGATCAATTTTGAGTTCCCCAGCTCCAAGAAGATCTTGGACTGCAAGACGAAGGCCCCAACATCCATCAGTATCGTGGCCTTGTACGCTCATGTGGTACTCACAGCTCTTGTTTAGATCATAGCCCTTCATTTTTTATGCCTTAGGATTCAGCGTAGCCAGTTGTAGGTGTCCCTCTTTGAAGAGCGTTGGTAACAACTCAGCCAGTGTGTACAGGAGCGGAGTGAACTCCCAGTTCTTTCTTTCCTCCTTGGTGAGACGCCTCCTAAGGCAAGACGCAGCATTGTTAGCAGAGGGGAGGCTCACGCTTCTTAAGGAAGGGATGTGAAACGGTACATAAGGTTGTACATAGTTTATTGTACTTGCACCACCGTCATTCTATTGCCTCTTACCACTTGAGATTGTTCCATTCAACAAGCTCGCCATGGAGCCTCCGAGCTTCTCCATCTTAACCGCATCCTCGATTCTAACTACCGCCATGACTAGGTTTGTGAAACTTGCAGTGCACTGTCCTAACAGCATTGTGAAGTATGGCTGTCCCAGTGAGGATATGAACGAGGAAGTCCACTCTTGTTCGAGAAGAGGGGGTTGCACCACGTTGGCTAGTTCCATCCACCTCTTAGCATAGTCTCTCTCAGACTCGCTATTTCTCTTTGACAGTCTTTGCAGTTCGGTTCTGGTCTGAACCATCTGGCTATTTAAGTGGTATTGCTGGATGAACACGGCGGCCAGGTCATTCCATGCCTTTACCTTCTACTTATCCAAACTTAGGAACCAAGCATATGCTACCCCGGTTAGAGATCTCTGGAAGAATTGAACCATAATCTTCTCGTCTTTTGCATATTGGCACATGTCACCAACATAGGATTGCAGGTGGTTCAATGGGCAGCCTATGCCGTCGAATTGGTGCAGCTCAGGGCATCTGAACTTGGCCGGGAATTGGATATCAGAGAAGAAGCAAAGACTCTCTAGCGTAGCCTCGTTCTGAACTGTGCTTGGCTGGAGCTGTTTCAATAGGTCCTTATGCAAGGCGGCCATCTGTGCCTTGCTATCTTCCTTTATTGTTGCCAACTGTACCATGTGATCCTCTTTGATTGCTGCCAATCTTTCCTCCAGCTGGGCCTCCCGTGCCCTATTCCAGTCTCGCTCTTCCTACCCCAGTTGGACAGGCACAAATGGTTCCTGCTGTGGAGGATGGATGGGAACTACCACCGGATGTGGGAATGGAGCATCCTGTAGTGGCGGATGTGCTGCCATGAGTGCCAACTGAGGTGGTTGCCCCTGTTGGATTTCTAGCATTCGAATCCCCGTGGCATGCATCGTGGCCACTTGTGGGCTTAGATCCGTTATGATTGGCTGTTCTTCAGCCCCTTGCTATGATGATGAGGGAATTGGGGCCTCGGAAGAATTCATTGCAGTCCTCTCTTACTATGAAGGCCGAGTTATGAATGGTGCTCTAAATGTGGAATATCTGAACTGTACCTGTTTATCAGAAATTTTGATCAGTCCCTTCTCTAATTATGAACAAGGTGTCGTGTGTGATGAGATCATTACACCATGAGTGGTGTTCTTGTGCCATGATTGGCAAAAACAAATACAAGGCGGTTCATGCATGAAAATCATGACCTGACAAAACATTACTACAAAGAGAGTGTGACAGTGCCCCCGGTTGACCAAAAAACTCCTAAGATTTGTGAAGTTTAAAACCTTGTAATATGGTCTTTCAGAGATATGAAACTCTAGAGACCATTCCGTATCTGACGGTTTTCAAAAATTGGGCAACATGTGCTTTATGGGTGGAAATCCTTCAAAATCCTGTTGTGAGGACTAAACCTCAAAATCCATGCCTTGATCGGCAGCGATTGTAAAATCCTTTGAAATTATGCGGCAAGTGAATTATAAAAATCAGGAAACGCATTTCGAAGAGCTCACATCGTGCCCTGAATGGCATGGAGAATGTATGCCACGAGATGCGCAATTTGATTTTCGTCTATTATGGCTAGCTCAATATACCACAGATGACGATTTATTGCGCATCGCAAAAGACGGTGTTTATGTGGTGGAAGACAATTCAATGTAGGCCCGGAGGCCACTTTATTGTGTGCTTTGAAAAAACAACTTTGATGTATGCCCGCAGGCAATTTGATGCATGCCCGGAGGAGATTTGATGCATGCCTGGAGGCGATTTGATGCATGCCTGGAGGCGATTTGATGTACGCCCGGAGGCGATTTGATGTACGCCCGAAGGCGATTTGGGTTTCGGAAATTCTTTTTGTGCATCTTTGAAAGTAGTTTGGCCAAAAGCATTTGTGCAAATGATCTCGAAGTGCGTGCACTCAATATATAAACAGGCATATACATAAGTAAAGCAAACTCAAATACTATTACCATCCAGAAAATCTATGTTAGCAAACAATCATAAAAACACCCAAAAGTGTGTGCACAGTTCTAAAAAAGGTTGGTGCCTATCAAGACACGACTCCTAGACATACTTGTGTTAGGAAGCACGTCCAAGTCCTAATTGGCCTTTTGTCTTTCATCTGTTCTTTCATCTGTTTGTGGTGTCAAACCACAGCGAAACTTACAACTTGCCAGCAAGGGTGAAATTTACACAATATTCGCGAAAGCTGCAAAGAATTCATCTTTAGGGCCGTCGGGAGCCCAAAATAAGGGTACAAGTTGCTTCCAAGGCGGGTAAGCTAAAATCCCTAGGTCTAGGGTTTCCTGCCCTTGTTCTGATCTTGCCTGCTTTCATCTGATTGTCTGACTTGACCGGCTTTCATCTGCTCTAAAAAGACCAAATTCGGACTTAGAGTGTTCCCAGATGACTCAATGGATTAGGGCCCATGGCTCACGGGATTCAATGCATGGATCTGCGGTGGTTCCCCTGATCAAGATTAGGTTAGCTTCCTAAATTAGGGCTAAGGCAGCCCTTAATCTAGGGTTTACTCAATTTGATGCGAAAGCGGGGGTTGCTACCCCTAATGGACTCTTGGGTTTTATTCCAGTTTTACTCCTCTTGTATTCATCATTCAAGCACAACTCACATTTACGAATCGTGGTTTATTCAGAAACGTTAGGTGGGGAAGGATACCCAGCCCGAGACATAAGCCTACAAGGGTCTGGACCAGTACTGAATCCTCACGTACCATGGCAAGAAACCTGTGGTGCTAATGGACTCAAGAAAACTGGGGGGATGGGTTTACCCTGCTTTCCCCGGTAAGCCACGGGAGCGTAGGTGCTAATACCATCCCAAAGATCAGTTTATAGGAATCAGAAGGGCAAGCTGCTAGAAAGGTCTAAGTCTTGGTAAAGAAAATGCAATATCCGCACTCATTCATTCAGGGTTAGATCATCCGTGCAGCCTCCCTCGTGCGTGTCACCCCACGCAATTTATCACAAAAAACCGGAAAAGAAAGTCCATCCACGGTGTGGTGGTGTGCCCATGTGTGCAGTTGGGCTGCGTACTGTGTCTATACGGGGGAGTTTTGTTTGGATTTTGTTGATAAAGGGATTGTTACCATCTTGTATAGTAAGGTGCAGAATTGGCACGCAATATGATGTTCCGGGAGAATCCCCAGGTAAGTGCAGGGTCACAGGGGACCGCTTAAATTCCATTTGCCTTGGGCAATTATCGCGTCCCTTTGGTAGGATTCCCCAGAACGCGTAATTACGCGTATTCTGTATCTTACTAAACGAGATAGTAAGGATCCTAAATCAACTAATCCCTCTTGCGTTGACTCACTCTAACCAGGGTCCTACTAGGTTGAGAAATCACTTATCCCCAGTGGAGTCACTAGGCTGTGTGCAGGGTGAAATCGCGGCACGGTGGGGAGCACGGATTCTCATACGTGCCTCCGAGAGGGTAAAAACGGTAATTTGGAGTCGCCACCGCCTGATGGGGTGCAGGCGGACACCTGGGTGCCTAAGTTAGTCTATAGGACTGGTCTACGGCTTGAGATTCTAGGTAAGGTCTCGGTTGCGGTCTGGGGAAGTTTGTAGACACCCCAGACCACCCCATCGGATGACGGGTCCCATGGGTTCCTCCTGGTTTGAGTCAACTCGCTGATTTCTCACCCGATTCCTATTCCGGCATGCAGTTTGGTTAAGTCTGGTGGGACCACCTGAGTGGTGTGGGTCCCTTTAATTGCTTTTATTTTGCTTAATTTAAGTGATTTGAGTCTGAGCGGGCGAGCCCCGTTGGAAGGCCCGCGGATTCCTTGGTGGGCTTGGTTAAGCCCACATGTCCCGTGGTGGGCCTCAGGCTAAGCCTGGGAGGCCCTTTGGGCTTTGGTTAAGTGTATCGATTTTACTTTAGGGTTCGGATTTGAAGATTAAGTGATTTCCATGCAAAAGGTGGGCCTGCATTGGTTTGCGGGCCCCTAGTTGAGCCCCCATGATGGTTGCCAAAAGTGTTTTAGATTATCTTTATTTAAATTTGGCAAAGTGAATTGGACATTGGGCTTGGGGCCCGTAGTCCAGATTTGGGCTTTAAAGCCCGAGTTCCTTGAAGTTTAGAGTTTGCACCCTTACTTGGTTTGGTTAATGGGCTTTTGAGGGCCCGATAGGCCCCAGCCCTGGGTCTCGGCCAGACCATGCTACTTAACAGCATGGCACAAATCAAGTTCGGGTGGGCCGCATTGGGTTTGGCCCACTCGGTTTGGGTAGTTGGTTTAAATTGCTTATTTACATGCGAAGGAGGTTATTGGGCTTGGTGGGCCCCGTTGGAAGGCCCACAAAGGTTCCTAGTTGGACCGGTGGTCTGTGTCCCGTGTTGGATTTTCGGGTGACTCGGAAACCCTAGTGGCTTGTGTGCGCATGGTCTTTTTGGTCGCACTGGGTAAAAAATGGGAAATTGCAGTCGCCACTGCTTGATGGGGTGAAGGCAGACACCGGAGTGCCTAAGGATGCCCATGGGGGACATCAATCATGGGAGAGAGAGAGAGAGAGAAAGATGCTTATGCATGATGCATGTATGAAGGATGCCCATGGGGGACATCAATCATGAGAGAGAGAGAGAGAGAGAGATGCTTATGCATGAAGGATGCCCACGGGGGACATCAATCATGAGAGAGAGGTAGCAAATCTTAATATCTGCAGATTAGCCCCTGATACTTTCGGATATTTACAGATTAGTCCCTGATACTTTTGGATATTTACAGATTTGGTCCCTGATACTTTTGGATATTTATAGATTAGTCCATGATATTTTTGGATATTTACAGATTTGGTCTATAATACTTTTGGATATTTATAGATTAGTCCCTGATACTTTTGGATATCTGTAGATTCACCCTTAAGATATTTTTCATTGATTTGGATAGTTACAGATTTAATCCCTTAGACCTTTTTGCTCTGCTACTTGTCACATGTGCAGTTTTCCAGCGTTGTTGCCCTAAGACTTCAACTGCTCATATCTTCTTTATCTGGACTCTGATTCAAGCAAACTCAGTTGCATTAGAACTGTATCGGAGCCCTCTATCCATTGGCATAGGGTTAAGCAGTTGATTCGGGGTTTAGCAGAAAGTTAACTTTCGGCTCCCCCTCAAGTTTGACCGGCTCATAGATCCTTTATTCGGACTCCGATTCCAGCAAACTCAGTTGCGTTGGAACCGTGTCGAGATTCTCTATCCATTGAGATAAATCAAGGTGGCCAATTATCACTTGATCAAAAAGTCAACTTTTCACCCCTTAGGGTTTGACTTTCTGTCTAGGGTTTGCATTTCCGGCACTTCTGGGGGCGCAAAAATGAGGTGCTTACAACGGGCAGAGGAATGAAGCAAGGGTCATCCCGCCTGAAGTCAGGACTAAGATTAAAGACCTCAAGGCAGAAGTGCTAGAAGTGAAAAAAGGGACAGTGCCCGGACAGATGACAGTAGATAACTTTTGTTTCTTCCTAGACATACAACTTCTAGCGAAGTTGAAGTGTTCCGACTTCGAGAAGTTTGATGGGACGGGGTGCCCGACTGCACATCTGAGGGCATACTGTGGGTCCATGGTTGGATACAATCGTGATGAGAAGCTGATGATTCAGTTGTTCCAGAGGTCTTTAACTGGGCAGGCGTATCGCTGGTTTTCCACACTGAACCCGACACAAATCCGCACCTGGCCAGATCTGGCACAAATTTTCATAGAGCGTTCAAGTTTAACTCTGAGGTGGTGCCTACAAGGATGGAGCTAATGAGGATGAGTAAGAAAGCGGGAGAAACCGTCAGAGAGTATGCTCGGAGATGGTGTGAACAAGCGATGATGGTCCGTCCACCGCTGACAGAAGAAGAGATGTCCACCCTCTTCATCTCTACCCTGGGGCAACCCTACTATTCTCATCTTATTGGCCAGCAGGCAACAAGCTTCAGCGCCTTGGTCTAGATCGCTGACAGGGTTGAAGGCGGTATCAAGGCAGGACTGATAGAGGCAGGGGCACCTGGCACCACAGCAATGAGGCCCACGAATGGAAGCGGGAAGGCTGAGGGCCAGAAAGAGGTAGCAAGTGTTGACTCGGCACAGGGGCAACAGCCGTTTCACCTGTAGAGAGGGAATAACCCAAGTGACACAAGGCCCACAGGACTGACAAAAGAGCAAAGGGAAGAAAGGAGAAATAGGGTGTTCACACCACTTCCCTACGCACCAGGGGAACTTCTTCCCATACTGTTAAAGAAGGGCTATTTAAGATTGGTGTCTCCTCATCCAAATGCAGCATTAGGTAGGAACTACGACCCCAAGGCAACCTGTGAATATCACATGGGAGCGCCAGGACATGGCACCAATCAATGTTGGGCACTCCAGCATGCAATCCAAGATCTGATTGATGCCAAGAAGATCACCGTGGACCCTCCTGCTTCAGTTAAAACTCCACCTACGGCCATCAACTTGAACCCTCTTCCAGACCACAAGGGGGCTTCTTCCAATCGAACGGCTGAGAAATGAGGCAGGGGTGCAAGGTACAACCTCCGCTGAACAAAGATCCACTCTGAACCCATCGTAACCAGGATAAGTTTGAAATTTACTTTTTCATATCAACCTCTCCTGGTAATTAGTTATTCTGTAAATACAACTGCAGGATCTATATCAGAATGTAAAAGACATGAAATTGCATTTTATTAACATCAACAACAATATCAGAGTTAGCCACTACTACCCAATCACCAATCCACAATAAAAGAAAGAATTACCAATCAAAGTTTACTCACTATTTCAAATGAAATCAACAACTAAGGATATCTCTCAAATGTCACTCAACAAAATAATCCTCTCCCCTATACTCGGGGTAATCCGCGACTGGCTCAACCCCACGGATATCGTCCTCACCAAGATCTGAAAACAAAACAAAACAAACGTAATGAGATACAAATATCCCGGCAAGTAGCATATGCATGCGTAAAACATTTAATAACAGTTTTAAACATGCCTCCGATTTAAAACATGCTTGAATAAAGATAACTCACCTTATTGGTTAAATCGAATAATCTGAAACCACAATATACTGATGAAAGGAAAATATTACAATCATTGTATAACCGAAATCGAAAATGTGCAATCATTAGAAGTAAGTCCACGGTGGACTCATGAAATAAACCGCCTTTAACTAGCGTAAAACCAAGCTCACTATGCCACATCCCGGCTTATGTGCGAAGCCGAGCTATATGGTCATCGACTTATTACGGGAGAACCCATTTAGATACAAACATGGGTTGGCATGTACTATCCTAACATAGCCGCAGCCAACCAGATACAGAGAAGGCCTCATCGAGCTACACGATGGAAACGCGTGCGCGAACAAGGTATTACAGCTTGCAAAGATCAATCTATTCCACTACCTAGCTCTTAACTTGACAAATGTGGATCCACACCGAGCTATGCCATCTAGACTCAAAACCAATAATTAAAATAACCAACAAATTTAATAGTGCCAATCAATCATCATCACCCTCCAAGATACATGGAGTAAACAAATCTTCTCTCCAAGGTACATGGAGAGGTTCCAAATTCATTTCGAGATACCCGGAAGTAAAGTAACATCTTCTCATTAGAAGCGATAAAACTATCCTTCAAATAGATGGAGAATTTCCAATAACCAGATTTAAGCCAAAATATTTGTTTAAAACCCTTTTTCCATAGTATTGCATAAAAATCCTTTTATAATCTTAAATTTAGTAAAACTGTTGAATTTCGGTTAAACCAGTAAATTTGAGTGTAAAATCTCAGAATTAATTCCTATTATCAATATAGATATACTCAACTCATTTAAAAGTGTAAAATGTAGGCTTTCCCCACAATACTTATTTTTAGTTCACTTGTTCTAGAAATGACCTTTAGATACTCCTACTAGCACATAAAATTCCCTTGTTTGCACTCCACATCTTTCCATCTTTGAGCTAAACTTAATTATGCAATTATTCCTTAATCTGATTCCAAAGCAACCTTTAAATAAGTTTTTGAACCTAAAAGAGCCAAACCCATAGTCTTTACTTTGTACTCCAACGCTCCTACTCACCTATACCAAATCTGAAAAATACCATGCTTATAAAGTTAACCTCTCTTTAACACCAAATTCAGCATCTCCTTTTTCATTCCAGACCCTGGTAATCATCAATAATTAAACCTTTAAATATTTCCCAATTAAGTTTTTAAAATGTATATGTGCTGGAGAAATCTCAGCACTTCAATAATTCACAAAAACATAACTAGAATAGATTTCTGATTTCATTACTTGACACCAAGTTGCTCCTAAGGCCAGCATTTCCAAATCCCCAAAAATCCCTTAATAACTCCTCATTAACTCTCTAAATAAACCCCCAACCACCACCCCCCCAAGAATACTTAACACCAAGACAAAGGTGCTGGTGGTGAGCTGGGTAGTTTCAATACTCTACGAAAAACCAGTTTTAGACCCAATACCAAATTCTGATTTCATTAGATGTAACCTTAAGTATGCTACTATTTCAGCACCTTCATTTCATCCAAAACCCATTTATTCATCTACAACTAGCTTATTTCTTACTCTCTCAATTCTAGTGAGCCATGCACAAAGTGCATGAGCTGCAGAAATATTCAGCACCTAAAAAGTTTACTCAAAACCTCCACCTAGCAGTTGCTGATTTTTCACCATATTACCTGAAAAGTTGTTCCCAGATTCAGCCTTAGCTGCTTCCCAAAGGTTCCTTAATACCACTGAGTTATTCCCTAATTATTTCCCCATAATTAGGAGTTAAAAACAGTTCATAAGGTACTGAACCAATGCTGCCCTCAATCACAGCAGCAACTGGTACTCACAACCAAGTTCAGACCTTAGAACTCATGACTCTATCGGCTGCCAGATTTAATTCATCCCATAACTGCTATTACAGAATTTAAAGAGAGCTAAAAGAGAGTTACATCTTTCATATTGGTTTTACTCAACAGCAGCTAGAAATGGTGAGGATTATAAACTCAGATTGTTGGTTTAAACAATGATAAACTATCATGAAACTAAGCACCAACTTCTGATTTTTTTTCTTTATTAACAGACCTCAAAACTAATCCCCTATTCTAAAGTATCCTTTTCCATTAAAAGTCCAGCAACAATAATCTAGTAAGTTTCCTAAGAAAACCCCAAGTACATTAAACAACCAATACATATGGGCTGCAATTAGGCTAAATAACAGCACTCAAAACATAGGCAATGGACTGATCACCATTCAGCCATGCTTAAATAAACCTGGGCGGCAGCAACCCATTTCAGCACCCTTCCATGCTACAATCACAAGTTCTTTTAAGAATTGATCTATAGCTTCACTCAATTTACTTCTAGCATATTCTTAAGTCTCCACTTTATATATTTAACTTATTTTGGGGTTTAATTAAGTCATTCCGACCAAATACAAACAGCAGCCACTCATAGCCATTCATAAAAAAAACTGTTCATGCCCAGGCATCCATGACAAACCAGAAACAGAGACAACAATTTACTAATAATGCTAATTCAGTACCACATTTCAATTAAAGCATCTAAGCCAGTTCAATTCAAGCTAATTACAACTTGTCATCCCTGCCATTACCAACAGGAATCCGGGTTCCATCATTTACTATAATTGGATCTAAGTAAGTAAACAAAACAGTTGCATAGATCTGGTTGCTCATGCATATACTTCAATCGAAAATCAGCAATAATATTTCTACTACTGAATAGGAATACCACCTGATCATTCACGTAAATTTTTGTTCAGCAAATCGACTATATAAAACAGTAAACCAATGATAGAATAAATGTAAATCCACACACTACTACTGTCAAATGCCTAGACGCCAGATTTTGTTGTAAAACAGAGGATCAGCAAATCTCTAGTTCAAGAACTGAAAACTAAATCAAATTTTTGAATCATCAAAACGAACATCTTGTGCCACTTACAAAACCATCTGAAATCATAAGAGAAAACTGCCACTTAC
Source organism: Buxus sempervirens (assembly GCA_947561395.2). NCBI lineage: Eukaryota > Viridiplantae > Streptophyta > Magnoliopsida > Buxales > Buxaceae > Buxus > Buxus sempervirens. The sequence continues at coordinate 27,566,771 of OX387191.1, read as the reverse complement.
CTGAGATACGCAATTCCACCAATCTGAACCTTCTCAATCGGCATGCACATTCCCAAATTCAAAAACAACCTAGCCGCCCTCTTCTTCTAACCTTTGAACTTAAATCTGAACACAAGAAATCAGATCTAAGATCTGATTTCGAATTAATATAAAACTTAACCAGCAATCAAGACAAATTTTAATCTCTTCATTGAGTTAAACGAACACACCTGCTCCAATTGTTCTTGCTGGCCTAACTCAGGTGCTGCTGGAATTTTTTTCCACTTCTCTTGGACAGCAATCGACAACCACAACCAATCCTCTTGAGTAGTTCTCGATCTCCAGATCTGGTCCAGAACCCTCTCGCCTCCTCCTCTTTTCTAAGAGCTTCAAAACTCGGTTCGTTCAAAGCAAAAACCAACGACTGATTTTTTTTTCCCCTTACTTATATAGTTGCCGCCCAGCAACATTTCATCCATGCTCATGTGAGTGCCACTCCACCATATCCCTCCTACATCAGCAGCTTATTTTTATTTTTGCACATTAAGTTTCCACATCAGCAACCAACTTAACTCTCATAATAACACTACAAAAATTTTTCCTTACCTTAATAAATAAAAGATCTCCAAGATGGTTCACCCGGATTTTAATTTAAGTCCATATGATCACCTCTTGTGCAAAAACCATTAATTAGTTTTAATTTAAGATACTAAACTAATATAATTTTTATTTGCATAAAAATTAGGGATTTTACACCCCGGCCTGCCCCGTCGGTCTGACGGGTCCCTTGGATTATTGTGGTTCGAGTCAACTCAGCCTCACGTTAATCCTAACCTAGCATGTATCAGATTAAGTCTGGTAGGGACCTCTACAGGTGTAAATCCCTTTTATTCATTTTTATCTTTTTAACCATTTAAATGAAGTGGGTCGGATATGGGCCCCGTTAGAAGGTCCATTGGTTGCCAAGTTGGGCTTAAATCAAGCCCATGGCCATTCAGGGTTATTGGGTAACCCTATTTTTGGCTTTGGTTATTTGATTTTTGGATTTAACTTTTTATCTACAAAAATTAATGGGCTCAAGCTCTTAAGGGCCCGTTGGGCTTGACGTTGGCCCACAATGGTTCAAACAGAAGCTTATGGGCTTCTTTTTGGGGTTTGAAACCAAGATCAAGGGAGATGGAAGGGCTTTCCCTTTTCCCCCTTTTGTAAGTCAATCCAGCAAATAAACAGGGACTCAAGTGTCCCTGTTTTGGTTCCTTCTGATCTAAAAAAAAAATTCAACAATCAACACACATGAGAGAAAACCAATCAAAAAGGGCTTCAATAAGCTTGCTTCAAATCAAAACTAATCTAAACAACAAGACACACAATTAAGTACTGGAAAACATTTTTTATATGTATTCAAACTAAACTAAATAGCAAGATACTCAAGACATCTAGATATGTTCCTAGTAAATGAAAATATAACATGCACATGGAGCATATATGAAGCCACATAGGGCTGATCTCATTTGGTTAAAAACAGTAGCTAAAATGAGATAAAACATCATGACGAAAACACCCAAAAAAATAACAAAGAAGAAGATGCTTATATGACCCTAAAACAACAACATGCTTGCTTTACATGGTGATGGATGATAAGATGACTTTATGCATACATAAAATAAAGACTAGGCTATATACGAACAAAAATTAAAAAAAAGGAAACTCAGCATATATCACATGTGATTTTTAGCATGCTTGTATCAATATTGATCACCCATCTAGCCTAAAAGAAGTATTCAAAGAAAGGATAAGGGGGGGTTACGCATGGGATATATTAGATAGAGATGAAAGGGGACACACTCCCTTATTAAATGAAAAGAAAGTTATATCAATATTTGAAGAAAACAGTAGCTCTAGACTCTTGGAATCAAACAAAAAAAATCACTCAATCTCCCTTTTATCTGAACAAAACCTCCTTCTTACCTTTTGAAGACGATAAATCTCATAGGAGTATGGAAAGAGAGTAGGAGGAAGAGGAAGATGCAAAGAATCATTCATAACAGCAATATTATGGCATATATATGATTTCACATGCTACAAATGAGTCCATATTCACATATGTGCAATAAAAAGGCTCAAGGAAGCTCACCTTGGGCTTGAAAAGTTATTTGAAGTGTGCTAAACCCCCCTTTAGGCTAAGACAACAGCTGGACAAGGCTTTCCTCCCTCCTAGAGCTCCTTCAAGACTCCTATTTATGCTTGAAATGAAGAGAGGAAGATGGAAAAGTGGTTGAACAAGGTTTTGATAGGGTTCAAGGCTTAAACAAGAGAAGAAAATGGGTAGAAGAAGGGTTCGGCCAGAGTAGGGGGAGAGGAGGAGCAGAAGAGAAGCCAACCCCAGGAGCTTGCTTGGGTTGGGGCATCCCTCCCCCTCCCCTTCTATAGGGGAGGTTGCTTAATGGCTAAGAAAGATCATTTTTTAATTATTTTTATCAAGAATGACTTTTTTATTATTATTTTTTACTTATGATTTTTCTATTATTATTTATTACTTAATGGTTAAGAATGACTCTTTTGTCATTAGTTTTTACTTAGGGGTTAAGAAAGTCCTTTTTTATTATTATTTTTGTTTACTTAAGGGTTAAGAAAGGGTGGCATCCATGTGGCGCAATTTGCCACATGGACAGTTTATTTTTTACCTAGGGCTGTTCATAACTCTCTCATTTGATATCCGATTTTAGTAAACTTAGTGGCGTTGGAAGCAGGTCGAGATTCTCTACCCACTGAGCTAGAGTTTAGCAGCAAATTCAAGTTTTTTAGCAAAAGTACAGAGTCGCGTCCCGGAGCCAGTTTTGCTCATATCTCCTTATCCGGGACTTTGATTCTAGCAAACTCAGTTGCGGTGGAATCGTAGAATCATGTCGAGATGCTCTTTCTGCTAGTATCAAATTGGGCAGCTGATCTGGGGTCTAGCAGAAAGTCTATTTCTGCTTTTCTTAGATTTGACGAGTCCATAACTTCTTCATTCGGACTCTGATTTGAGCAAACTCAGTTCCGTTAGAATTGTATCGGAATGCTCTTTCGAATGGTGAGAAGTATGGTGACTAATTTGCACCAGATAAAAGTCAACTTTTTGACCTCCCTAGGTTTGACTTTTCAATTAAAATTTTCATTTTCTGCATTTTGGGAGGTGTAAAAATGAGGTGCTGGCAGCTGCCCCTCTTTTCTGGAATCACCTTAGGGATGAACAGCAAAGAACAAAAAGAACATCATTTTTGTGCATTGCATTTCTGCTGACATGATCGATGAGCTAAGTCCTTTTGATTAAATATGGTTGGAGACGCAGAACGTTGATCTCCGAAGCAGTGAAAACACGAAATGGTTTCCACTAAATTCTGAAGCTTGCTCACCCTTAATTTTTCGGGTTTCTGGAGCAACTCCTTTATCTTTAATTTAAAGTTTAAAAGAGATGGAATTGGACTTAAGCTCAACAATCTGTTTCGGCGTTGATGCAAGACACTTAACAATGTTCTTTTTCTTCTTGTTTGTTCTATTAAAGATTTTTAGGTAATTTCTAGTTTTAACTTTTTCTTACACCCCTTTTGCAGACTTAGGACTTTTATGAGATTTTTTTTTTATTTTTGATTAATTGGCTAGGGTGTGGAGGGAAAGAGGAGGAGGTGCTCTTGGCAAGGAGGTGCTCTCAGTGCTATCAGTACCTGAAGGGAGCTCGCATACCTGTCCTATTCTATTTACAAAAGTGGGAAATCAAAAATTTACAATGGGGCCAATTTGCCTGGCATCTCTTCTTTTTGTCTTCTTCTTCATGTCTTGATTGGTTCACTACTTCTTTCTTTGGCAGGGGGAAGCTTTTTCCGCCAGCAGCTTCTATGACGAGGTAGAAGCTTCTTGATTTGGAACAGCTCCACCGAGGATTGGTGGGAGCCTCTACCGCTTTTCTTGATTCCAAAGAGTCCTTTCTGCAAGGCTTGTCTCTTCAAACTGGGCATAGCCTTGTCGCGCTGTTGAATAAGGAAACTCCGCCAGGGAAATGAGTCTGTAGGGGATAAGGGAGCCTTTTGTTACTCCCTTGCATTGGCTTTGCTTTTCTTTTCTCTTGGGTTCAAGGCGCTTCTTAACATCCTTCGGCTTTTCTGCTTTGCGTAGGCCTGCACAATTCTTACAAAACAGTGAGATATTTGACATTCAGAAGATAAGCTCTTTTTTCCTTTCTTTTTTTTTTCTTTTTTTTTCTTTATTTCTTTTTTTTTTCACAAGTGTTTTAAATGAAAAGGCTAAACTAGTGATCATGGCAAATTGCCTTGTTTGCTTGAAGTGTTTTGGGATGGTGTGCCTAACACTCATTCCCATGAGATTCTTTTCTTGGTCCGACAAAGGCTTAAAAAGGTATTTCAAGGAGCATTCCCCCCTTCCCTTGGTTTTGGTTTTCTCTCATTTTCACCCAACCTTTAGGGTAGTTTCAAGACTTTGTGATTGTGGGTTCCTCCCTGGGGATTAATGTCTGCCCCAGCTTAAGGGTCTTTGGCCGACCTTTGCACATCGTGTCTTATTGATTAGAGAGGTCTTGAAAATGGGATGAAACATCGACTCGGTTTTTAAGTCTGAGAAATGACAGGTTATGAGGCTCAAATTCTTATCTTTTCATGCTCAGGTTTTACTTTGTGTCTTGCCGAAGCTCATTCTTCCTTTTATATTCCTTCATCATTAATCTGCATGAACCTGGGTATCACATTTCCTGCAATAAAAAAGACTTTTGATGGGAAGAAATGAAAGCTGAGGTTCTGGTTTATGAAAGAAAGGAGAATATGGCTGGCTCAAAGTCTTTTGTAAATGGGTCGAGTTATGTTTACCCTTCTCTTGACTACTTGGGCTTAAGTTTTGACAATGTCATTCTTACTTTCCTTTCTGAGGCCTTTCGTGACCTTTGCTTTTTCCTTTAACATTTTTTTTTTGCTTTTGCCTTGGGGGTCTACCTTTGCTTTTTTGCTTTGACTAGCATGCCCCTGAGTTCTTTCTGCTCTTTTTTCTTTTTGCTCATTTGCCTCCTTTCTTCTTTCCTTTTTCTTTGCTAAGTACCATATTTAGGGCTCATGACTCCATGGGTAGGAAGAAAGTTAGGCTTAAAGGGTTTAACTAGGGACATGACTTTGAAAATTTGGAAGGTAAAGCAAGGATGGCCTTTTATCATTTTATAGAGGTTGTGACACCCTGGTTGAATCATTTCATACAAAGTCATTCAGGAATCTATTCATCCTTTTTATTTCTTTTTCAGCTTTGCCCCAGTGTGGGGTGGCTAGACACAACACGGGTATTTGAATAATACAATCAAGCTCAAAGTGTTTGACTAGCGATTTTTAAAATTCAGGATGGATGAAGGATGGCCTCTCATCCTTTCTCAAAGACATGATGTTTAAGCCGGCCTCAGCCCTGAATTGGTTTAGACAACTTTTTTTCTTTTTTCCTCTCTAGGGTTGTTCTGCACCAGTGCAAGGATGGGTTTGGGAGAAAAATCGAAGCATGGATTAGAAAGGGATTGCCTTTGGCTCAGTCAAGGTTTTCATGGGACAGTTTCCTGCACCCAGCCAAGACACTTGTGAGCAACTTGGCATCTTTTCATGATCATGGTCCTGCCAAAGGGTGTGGTCTCAAAGCAATGTCATCACTGACCAAACACTTGAATTTTTTCAAAAGGTATTTTCTTCTTTCATTTTTTGTATTTTTTTCTTCAAAAGGTTCTTTTTACAAAAGTTTGCATGAAAGTAAAACCATTTAAAATATTTACAAAACGACCACTCCTACCAGGGATGTTTGGTGCAAAAAGTAGAATTCAACTTATCCTGGTCATGGTGGACTCGGAGTGGAACCGCGCCTAGTGAAGATTTCGGATTTCGAGATTGCTTTCTACCTTGCAGTTTTGCCAACTTGTTTAGCTGGTGCCACTTGAAGATGCTTGATTGTGGTTAGGGAGAGGATTCATGGAAGTGCTCATGGGAGGAGTCGGTGCTAGAGGATCAACCGAGATATGCATGTTGTCAATCAAGTCTTGCACGTCATGCTTCAAATCCCAGTAGCGGTTGGTATGGTGTCCAGGAGCTCCCATATGGTACTCGCAGTACTCATTGGGGTTATAGGAGCGACTGGTGGATGGTTGGTGGGTTGGTTGCTTCTTCTGTAGATACCCTTTCTTCGGTAGGGTTGGAAGCAGTTCTGCCAACGGGTAAGGGAGAGGTGTGAACACCTTATTCCACCTTGCTTGCATCTCTTCTGGTGTCTGCCTAGGCCGCCTTGCAAACTGTGCTCCCTGGCCACTGTTCTGGTTTTCCCTCCTGTCTGGTGACGAGAAGTGGAAAGGCCTGTTTTGCTGGACGTAATTGACAGTCTGGTCCTCTTTCTTTCTGTCCATGCCTCTTCCACTGGCAGGATTCCTTCTTTGTTCTGTTGCGAAGCCTGCCATTCTACCAGATTTAAATCCATCTTCTATCCTGTCTGCCACAATAACCAAGTCTGCAAAACTTGCAGCAAATTGCCCCAGCAGCAGTGTGTGTGTAATATGGTTGCCCCAGCGTCACCATCTCTTTTTCCAGCATGGGTGGTTGGACCATCGCAGCCATTTCCCTCCATCTCTTGGCATACTCATGGATAGATTCGATACTTTTCTTGAACATCTTCTACAATTCCATCCGAGTGGGCAAGACCTCAGTGTTAAAATTGAAGTGCTCAAGGAATATACTTGCCAAGTCATCCCATGCCCTAATCTGGCTCATGTCCAGACTGGTGAACCATTTTTGTGCTGACCCTGTCAATGAGCGCTGGAAGAATTGGATCATTATTCTTTTGTCATGTGCATACTGGCACATGTCTCCATAGTACGCCCTGAGGTGCGATAGTGGACAGCCACCCCCATCAAATTTCACAAAGTCTGGACACTTGAATTTCAACGGAAGTTGCAAATTCGGGAAGAACCCCAATCTGTGCAATGAGGCTTCCTTTGGCACAGGACCTCAGTTCACGTTCTGCATCTGTTCCTTTAGGGCCTGTAAATCGTCCTACATCTGGGCTGTGACACTGGCCAATTCCTGTTCTCGGTGCCCTTCTTCTTCTTCACGCCCCATTCTAGGTGGTATTGCTTGTTGTGGCAGGGCAATAGGTGCTAGAACTTGTATAGGCTGCTCTGGTTGGACTGGCATAGGTTGTAGGATCAACTGTTCTGGAGGTGGTGGGTTTACCTGCAGCATAGCCAGTGGCTTTTGTTCTAGCAGTACTGGAAATGGTTGAGGAGCTGGTGGCTGTGGTTGTGGTGCTGGTGGCTGCACCGGAGGTATTGGTAACTGCTGCTGCGGCTGCACAAATTGTTGTGGTGTTTGCAGCCTTTCCATTTGCTGCATCATGGTGGCCATCATTGTAAAATCCCAGATTTTAGTAATAAATAAATCAATAGACTAATTGGTTAATAATATGCAGGAGATGAAATTTTGGTTCAACCCAGAGGAGTTCAAGATGAATCGGAGATGACAGGAGAGCCTATATACGGTGAGTTCATGATTATGGACTAGGTATTAATTTAATATAATAATTATTGTTGCTATGGTAAGAAATACTTTTATTATAATCAAGGAGAATAAAAAAAAAAGAGTTGGTCGAACCCTAAGGAAGTGGGTTGACCAAAAGAATTGGTTTGGTTCAAGGATTAGTTGGGTTTAATGGTTTGGCTTGAAGAAGGAGGGCAAATAAGTAATAGGGAACAAATTAATAAACAAAACCTAATTATGCATGGACAACTCACGTTTAAACTCAAAAAGAGAAACAGCTGCACGTCCCTGTATTCTTCCTCTATTCTTCTCCTAGTTTCCTTGTGACTAAACCAAACCCTAAACAACTTGTTGGAGCCATCGTAAAGAAGGAAGAAGGAGGATTTTCATGCACAAGAACTCAGGTAAGAGCCAAGTAGAAATAAGTTTCTGTTCTGGAGATTTGAGCATGTTTAAGAGTCTTAAAAGTGTGATTTTTGACCCAGACGAGATCAAGGCCTTCTGAGATCTGTTGGAGAGTATTTGGGGTGATATCTTAGAGCTTTTAGGGGAGGTTTAAGTCCTAAAACTAGGTAAGTAGTCCCTTTGACGCTTTCATAAATACAAATTCGTGTTTAGACAATATACATGATTAATCGGTGATTTGATGCGTTGTATTTGTTATTTGTGATGTTTTAATTGTTGGGAATTGTTCTAGCATGATTATAAAGTGTTTTAGAATGATTTAGAATGGTTTTGAGGCATTGAATATTGAGTTGTGGAATTTTTATTGAATTTCTAAAAGTTACGGATTTTTCACATATCGGGCCGCCTGAGCAGTCGCTCGAGCGCCCTATGTATTTATTCAAAAACTGGAGAGCAATTTTACCCAGATTGAATTGTCGCTAGAACAGTCGCTCGAGCGACCTACCTTGAAACAACCTATTTTTGTAAGGCCGATCGAGCACCCTTGGCCGCTCGAGCGACCAATCTATCAGATTTTGGAAATTCACTTTTCAACCTAGTTTTTTTATCACGAAAGTGTTTTTATCCAAATTTAACCTATGTACCATCAAGATTGGGATATTTGGGAAGTGTTTGCACTGGTGGATGTTAAAAATTCAATTTTATAAAGATTTTGGGTAGATGTTTCTAAAGAGGCACTTTTATTTGATTCTATTGTTCCTAAAGATTTTACTTTTAACCAAGGTTGGTTTTGTGAGTTCATCCACCTATATTTGGGTGATATGAAGATATTTTGTGCATCGATGGAGTCGATAAACATTGGGGACATATTGGCCCGTTGAAACCTGGAGTTTTGGACATATGACTTAGTGCATTCTGTTTTGGTTTTGGGTCACTGGTGTGACAAGGCGTGGCGCCTGTTTTATTGTTTCCCGCATGGGCGGATTTGGTTACAGATATGGTTCTATACTTTGGTGGGTGTTATTGAGAAGTATGTCCATTACCCTAGTTGGTTTTTCTCACTGTTGAGTGGGCTTAGCAGTTATATGGATCCATAGAATAGCTAGTAAGTGAAATGTGTATTAGAGGGGTTTGAATTCTGTGTCTAAGGCATTCCATCATCTCGAGGATGGTACCGCTCCTGGATTGGTCGGTTGCTACGTTACCCATTCCTGGATTGGTTGGGCCGTACATGCTAACTCATGGTTGGGTTCTTCCGTTGGTGTTGAATAGCTAGATTGCATGGCAGCTGGTCCATCGTAAATCGGTTAAGTAGCATATTTGCACATGACTACTCTCTTTTTCTGGTATACTATTTCATGAGTCCCGTAAGGTGGACAAATTGTATTTCATTGTTGTCTTGAATCGTATTGTGATTATTCTGATTAAGCATTGCATATTTTATTGTGGTCAACTATTTTCATGACTACTTACTGAGATGTTGTTTCTCACATTATTGTTTTATCGGTTTTGTATTCAGATATTCCTGGAGAGGACGTTGCTGGGGTAGAGACTCCGGGGGATTACTGTGATTATCAGGAAGAAGACTATTTCATTCCTGTGTAGGTCCAGGAGGACATGGAGAGATATTTAGATTTATTTTCTTAGGAATTAACTTTAGTATTTTATTTGAGGATTTTGATGACATTTGAAGGATTATTAGTATCTTTATTCCACACCCTTGGTGGATGTTATTTATTTTATTTAGTTGAACCCTTTCCATACTTTATAGATGAAATATTAATGGATTATTTTGGTGGTTTAATTTCGTGCTTCTTGAAAGATGTTTTTATTTCCGCACTCTGATATAATAAATGAAATTATTTAAGTCTGGAATAGTTGTTTTGGGCCATTTTCCTTAACGAACCAAATTTGGGTTTATGTGGTTAAATAAAGCTGGATCCGGGGAGTTACAATCATGGCGGTCATGTTGGCCATTTGCTGGTTTAGACCGGTGATTACTGGGTGGTCTTCCAGATTTTCTTGCCCCTGAGGCGGTAGAGGTAGCGCTTGTTCCTCGGGAGGGTCCATTTGGAATCTTCTTCCGGAGCGCAAAAAGTACGGGCTGCGGTTCGCAATCTTTAAACCTTGGGAAATAAGAAAAATAAAAGACAAGTGTAAAACCCCAAATTTTCTACATGATTATGGTTTATGAGAATTAATAAGTTTGTATGGGTGAAATTGCAGAGATCTGTAAAGCAGGGGTAAATTGGGGAGTCAAGACATTAGGCGTGGAAGCGAGATAGATTAAGGTTAGTAACTTGCTGATTTTAATTAGAATTAGTATGCTGTTTGAATTCAGTCGTTTTAAATAAAAGGTTTATTATATGTGGGCGATTAGGTGGAGAATAGATTCATTAGATCAAACGGCTGGGAAGCTGCGCATGTAGGGTGATGCGTGGGTGAGCATGCAGTGAGAAAACTAGGAGCGGTACCATCCTCGAGATGATGGAATGCCTCAGACACAGAATTCCAACCCCTCTAATACACATTTCACTTACTAGCTATTCTATGGATCCATATAACTGCTAAGCCCACTCAACAGTAAGAAAACCAACCAGGGTAATGGACATAATTTTCAATAACACCCACCAAAGTATAGAACCATATCTGTAACCAAATCCGCCCATGCGAGAAACAATAAAACAGGCACCACGCCTTGTCACACCAGTGACCCAAAACCAAACAAAGTGTACCAAGTCATATGTCCAAAACACCAGGTTTCAAAGGGCCAATATGTCCCGAATGCGTATCAACTCCATCGATGCACACAATACTTTCATATCACCCAAATACAGGTGTATGAACTCACAAAACCAACCTTGGTTAAATGTAAAATCTTTTGGAACAATAGAATCAAGTAAAAGTGCTTCTTTAGAAACATCTACCCAAAATCTTTATAAAATTGAATTTTAAACATCCGCCAAAGCAAACACTTCCCAAATACCCCAATCTTGATGGTACATAGGTTAAAATTTAATAGAACCACTTCATTAGCAAAAACTAGGTTGAAAAGTCAAGTTTTCCAAAATCTGACAGACTGGTTGCTCGAGTGGCCAAGGGCGCTCGATCGGCCTTACAGAACTGGTAAATTCAGGGTTGGTCGCTGGATAGGTTGCTCAAGCGACTGTTCTAGCGGTAGTTCAATCTGGGTAAAATTGCTCTCGGGTTTTCAACCATATACATAGATCGCTCGAGCGACTGCTCAGGTAGTCCGATACGTGAAAAATCCATAACTTTGCGAAATTCAATAAAAATTCCACAAGTTGATACTCAATACATCAAAACCATTCTAAATCATTCTAAAATACATTATACACATGCCAAAACAATTCCCAACGCATAAAACATAAAAAATAACAAAATCAACGCATCAAACATCGAATAACCATGAATATCGTCTAAACACGAATTTAGATTTTATGTAAGTGTCAAGGGATTACTTATTTGGTTTTAGGAACTTAGATCTTCTCTAAGAGCAACAGAATATCACTCCTAAGTTTGCCAAACGATTTCGGAAAGCCTCGATCACGTCTGGGTTCAAAATCACACTTTTAAGCCTCTAACAACATATCAATCTCTCCAAAAATAGAACTATTATTTACTTGCTCTTACCTGGTTTCTGTGGGCACGAAAACACTCCTTCTCTAAGACGGCTCCCACAATTGTTTAGGGTTTAGGTTTTTGATCACAAGGCAACTAAGAAGAAGAATAGGAAACAATAGAAACACACGGCTGGTGTTTCTGTTTTTGTGATGGATGTGCATAACTCCATGCACTACTAGGTCTTTGTTTAATTTATTTTAAAGTCTTTTTACTTAAATACCCTTTCTTCCTTAAACCCATTGCAACTAAACCTTCTTAAACCATCTTAACCCTCGGGTTAACCCACTAGCATTGGGTTCGACGAATCCCTTTTATTCTCCTTGTTTATTTCTCACTTTATTCTTACTAATATAATATAATTGCACAATAATTAATATATTAAAATTATATTTGATCAATAATTAGGTGCTCACCTCATATAGGCTCTCCTATCATATCCGGTTCATCTTGAACTCCTCCGGGTTGAACCAAAATTTCATCTCCTGCATATTATTAACCAATTAGTCTAGTTACTAAAATCTGGGATTTTACAGGAAAGTGAAGAAGAGATGAAGAAAAAGTATCCAGAGTTCGTTCCATCTTGAGGTAAATTTCGAGGTCGAAATTTTTTGTAGGGGGGAGAATGTAAAACCCCAAATTTTCTACATGATATGGTTTATGAGAATTAATAAGTTTGTATTGGTGAAATTGCAGAGATCTGTAAAGCAATGGTATATTGGGGAGTCGAGACATTAGGCGTGGAAGCGAGATAGATTAAAGTTAGTAACTTGCTGATTTTAATTAGACTTAGTATGTTGTTTGAATTCAGTCGTTTTAAATAAAAGGTTTATTATATGTGGGTGATTAGGTGGAGAATAGATTCATTAGATCAAACGGCTGGGAAGCTGCACATGTAGGGCGATGCGTGGACGAGCATGCAGCGAACCATGAGTTGGGTAGGGTGAGTATAAATACTCAATGTATATCGGTGCGTAGATTTTTCGCATACCTTGAGTTTGAAGAAAACTGCGGCTGGAGTTCTAGGGTTTTGGAGAGAAGCAGACGTGTGGTTTCCTACCAATCAGAGTGTTTAGAAAACATCTTGCGAACAGAAGAGAATCTGGGTGGAGATCAACAGTTGAACTTGCGGTTATAGGAGTTGCAGTTGTAGGGATTTTGAGCATATAACAGGTGAGTAGCATCGTTTTCCTCTATGTTTTGGATTTATTTTCCTGGGATTAGCCGAACTGCATATTTGAGGATGAATTTTAGTTTCGAATGTGGATTATTAAAGGGATTTTGAGGCGTGATATGAAGTGTGTTAGATTAATTTCGTTTTGTATTAAATCATCTATTGAAGGTGGTAGGATCATGAAAAAATTGTTACAGAGGCTTGAAACTAGGACAATCATAGGTATTTTGAGTTAATAGTGAGTCGTGAAAATACAGGAGGTGTCCGCTAAGCTGCTGCCAACCCTTTTCCCCTCAGTGGCAGCTTGGCGCATGTAAAAATTGGGTCCGCCGAGCTGGCGCCGACCTGGTGCTAAGGGGCCTGAGGTCAGCGCACCCACCAAAATTTCCGGTGAAGTGTGGCTGACCACTTTGAGCCTATTTTTGGTATTTTAACGTTCAAACCTCTTAGCTAAAAGTTCAATTAGGTTACTAGAAACATTTTATTCTACTCCAAACCTTCGGAGATCATTAGGTAAATTATTGGTAGATTTTATGAGTTTCCAAAAATGGCGTTTGAAGGACTGTTTTGTAGTCTATTTACTATTCTTGATACCCTGAGTTAGCAAATTAGTTTATTGATATTTTACCATTGTTTTTCCAGTTTGTGAACTTGTTTACACAGAGTTTAGGTGATTTCAAAGTGTTGAGCCGTATTTGTAAAAATTAATTTTGTGTGAGTGAAAGGATTGTTCTATCAGTGGGATTTGTTTGTTTATGTTCCATGAATTATGATTCTGGTCCGGAGTGACCTGTGGTGAGTTTGTATTGGGTTATACATGATGAGGATAATAGTTGGTTAATGTGTTGTCAGTGGTGAGTTTATGAAATGGTTTTCTGTTTTGTTTTAGCTTCACCTGGATCCTTGTTTAAGCTTAGTAATGTGAAAGTATTGTTTATTGGTGTAATTGCATGGCCATGTGTGTTGCCACAACTGGTGTAGAGCAGCCAGAAACCCTGAGTAGGCTTGGTTGTCAATGCTGATACCCGAAGTAGGCCGGCATTGGATGACGAAACCCTAAGTAGGCCGTCATTTCAGAGTGTTCGAAAACCTGAGTAGGCCGGAGCTGTGTACATGGAGGTGTGGATGTCTCCTTGGCATGTAAATTAACCAATTTATGCAATAGTCATGACATTTACCATTCGATGTGTAATCGGTATTTGTGGTTGGTCTTTTGTGGAAAACTGTTATTGGGAATTAGATTTACAATTCGGAATTTATCTCTATCAACTTACTTGTATTCGTTATTTATCGTGGCATATTTATAACTGTTGATAACTATTTCTGCATGCATATGCTACTCGCTGAGATATTCGTATCTTACTCCGTTTGTTTTGTTTTTGTTTTCAGATACTTGTGGTGAGGTGCATACTGAGTTAGATCAGACTAACACTTATAGGGAGGAAGACTATTACTACGTTCCATAGACTAGTAGGTTTATTTTGGATCGGAACTCTTGACTCATTTGATTTTGGAAATGTAATAAAGTAGTTTGATGTTGAATCGTTGACTATAATTAAAGATTATTTTTTTGACTTCTTAGCTGGTAATTGTTTATGCACTTTGATATGGTATAACTTAGGTGATTGTCTAGCGATCACATTAATTTTGGATCCTTACCTAACACTCCATGAGACGTGTTATATCTTTAATGAACAACACAGATCCGGGGCGTTACAACAAGTTAGTGTAAAGGATTGAAACCTGATGATGAGATTTTTTTTTAATTTAGCTGTCGTTCAATGACCAAAGGAGATTATTTATTTTTTGATAATTGATCTCTTTTTAGTCGTCATTCGGAGACAAGGGAAGAGTCTATGGAAATGATCTCCAGAAACTACAAGAGTTGATTTTTGAAGGTTTTGGAAACTGCAAAAGTTGATTTCCAGGAAATTGCGAGAGTTGATTTCCAGGAAACTGCAAGAGTTGATTTCCAGGAAACTGCAAGAGTTAGAGTTGATTTCTAGGAAACTGCAAGAGTTAGAGTTGATTTCCAGGAAATTGCAAGAGTTGATTTCCAGGAAACTACGAGAGTTGATTTCGAGGAAACTGCAAGAGTTGATTTCCTTTTGGGTTTTGGAAATTACAGGAGTTTATTTCCTATTGATCGGGTTCAGGAAACTGCAAGAGTCGATTTCCAATTGATTTGGTTTAGGAAACTTCAAGAGTTGATTTCCTTTTGATTTGGTTTAGGAAACTCCAAGAGTTGATTTCCTTTTAATTTGGTCTCTGGAAACTCCAAGAGTTGATTTCATTTTGATTTGGTTTAGGAAACTCAAAGAGTTGATTTCCTTTTGATTTGGTTTCTGGAAACTCCAAGAGTTGATTTCCAATTTGTTCATGATTAGGCTGAAGTTGGTTATGGCACAGATAGTTGGAGCCATTCATGGCCTTGAGGTAGTTTTGATTTTGGAAATTTTTGCATTATTTTCTTGGGAGATGATTTGACCAAGCATGTTTGCACAAATAATCTTGAGGTGTGTGCACTCAACACATGAAAAGGTGTACACACAATTAAGGCAAAGGTTAAGTGATATTACCATCCGAAAAATCCATGTCAACAAATAGATGTCAAAAATCACAATTAAAAGGTGTGTGCATAGTCCTAAAAAAGGTTGATGCCCCGCGGGGCACGACCCCTAGACATACTTGTTTATGGAAGCACATCTGAGTCCTGATCAACCCTTTGTCTTTCATCTATTCTTTCATCTGCCTTTGCTTTCATGTGTCAGACCAAAGAAAATTTTCAATTTGCTAGCGAGGGCGAAAATTACATGAGACTCACAAAAATTTGAAAAGAAATCATCTTAAGGGCTGTTGGGAGCCCAAAAGAAGGGTACAAGTTTGCTTCAAGGCAGGTGGGCTGAATTCCTGAATCTAGGGTTTCTTGCACCTGTTCTGATCTAGCCTGCTTCTATCTGCTTGTCTGATCTAGCCTACTTTCCTTTGCTCAAAAGGCCAATCTAGACTCAGAGTGCTCCCAGCGGACTCAATGGGTCAAGGCCCATGGTTCATGGGACTCAATGCATGAATCTAGGGTGGTTCCCTTGATCAAGATTTGGTTGGCTTCTTAAATTAGGGCTGAGGTAGCCCATGATCTAGGGTTTAGTCAATTTGATGCAAAAAGCGGGGGTTGCTGCCCCAGATGGACTCTTTGGTTTTAAGTTGGTTTCATCTTTCTTTACTCAATCATTCACATCACATCCACAACATCGAGGTTTATTCAGAAGCAATAGGTGGGGAAAGGGTACCCAGCCTGAGACATTTGCCTACAAGGGTCTGAGCCATGTACTAGACCCTCGAGTACCATGGCAAGAAACCAGTGGGGCTAAGGGATCCAGAAATCTGGGGGGATGGGTTTACCCTGCTTTCCCCGGCAAGCCACGGGAGTGTAGGGCTAAAACCATCCCAAAAGTAAGTTCATCGGAACATAAGGGTGGCTGCGAAGGGGGTCTAAGTTTTGGTGAAGAAGAGCAGCATTTCATTCCATTCACAAAAGCATTCAGATCGGATCATTCACACAATCTCCCTCGTGCGTGTCACCCCACGTACTTTAATGCAGAAATGAAACCATTCACGGTGTGGTGGGGTGACCGTGTGTACAGTTGGGCTGAGTGCTATGTCTAATCAGGTGGGTTTTGAATGGATATTGACTGGCAAAGGGTTCCTTGCTATCCCTTTATAGTGAAATGAAGAATTGGCACGCAATACAATGTCCGGGTGAGTCCCCAGGTAAGTGGAGGGTTCACAGCGGTCCTGCTTAAAATCCACAAACCTTAGGCTATTATCTCGTCCTTTATGACAGGACTCCCCAGATCACGCAATTGCGTGTATTCCGCATCTCACTAAGGTGAGACAGCAAGTAATACCTAAACTAATCTATATCCACCTAAGTTGACTCTTCTAAACAAGGGTCCAACTGGGTTGAGGAATCCCCAGTGGAGTCGCCAAGCTGTGCGCATGGACTTTCGCACGGAGCCGCACGTGCCTCGGGGAATTCGGAGTCGCCACTGCCTGAGGGAGTGCAGGCAGACACCAGGGTACCTATTCAGGGTTACTTTGATTGGTCTACGACATTTTAGATATCCTGGCTAAGTTCTCGGTTACGGTCCGGGGAAATCCGAAGACACCCCGGCCTGCCCCATCGGTCTGACGGGTCCCATGGATTTTCCTGGTTCGAGTCAACTCAGCCTCAACCTAATCCTAACCTAGCATGTATTAGATTAAGTCTGGTAGGGACCTCTGCAAGTGTAAGTCCCTTTTATTCATTTTTTATCTTTTTAACCATTTAAGTGAAGTGGGTCGGATATGGGCCCCATTGGAAGGTCCATTGGTTGCCAAGTTGGGCTTAAATCAAACCCATGGCCCATCAGGGTTATTGGGTAACCCTATTTTTGGCTTTGGTTATTTGATTTTTGGATTTAACTTTTTATTTACAAAAATTAATGGGCTCAAGCTTTTAAGGGCCCGTTGGGCTTGGAGTTGGCCCACAGTGGTTCAAACAGAAGCTTATGGGCTTCTTTTTGGGGTTTGAAACCAAGATCAAGGGAGATGGAAGGGCTTTCCCTTTTCCCCCTTTTGTAAGTCAATCCAGCAAATAAACAGGGACTCAAGTGTCCTTGTTTCGGTTCCTTCTAATCTAAAAAGAACAATCAACAATCAACACAAATGAGAGAAAACCAAGCGAAAAGGGCTTCAATAAGCATGCTTCAAATCAAAACTGATCTAAACAACAAGACACACAATTAAGTACTAGAAAACATTTTTTATATGTATTCAAACTAAACTAAATAGCAAGATACTCAAGACATCTAGATATGTTCCTAGTAAATGAAAATATAACATGCACATGGAGCATATATGAAGCCACATAGGGCTGATCTCATTTGGTTAAAAACAGTAGCTAAAATGAGATAAAAAATCATGACGAAAACACACAAAAAAATAACAAAGAAGAAGATGCTTATATGACCCTAAAACAACAACATGCTTGCTTTACATGGTGATGGATGATAAGATGACTTTATGCATACATAAAATAAAGGCTAGGTTATATACGAATGAGGAAAAAAAAAGGAAACTCAGCATATATCACATGTGATTTTTAGCATGCTTGTATCAATATTGATCACCCATAGCCTAAAAGAAGTATTCAAAGAAAGGATAAGGGGGGGTTATGCATGGGATACATTAGATAGAGATGAAAGGGGACACACTCCCTTATTAAATGAAAAGAAAGTTATATCAATATTTGAAGAAAACAGTAGCTCTAGAATCTTGGAATCAAACAAAAAAAATCACTCGATCTCCCTTTTATCCGAACAAAACGCCTTCTGACCTTTTGAAGACGATAAATCTCATAGGAGTATGAAAAAGGAGTAGGAGGAAGAGGAAGAGGAAGATGCAAAGAATCATTCATAACAGCAATATTATGGCATATATATGATTTCACATGCTACAAATGAGTCCATATTCACATATGTACAATAAAAAGGCTCAAGGAAGCTCACCCTGGGCTTGAAAAGTTATTTGAAGTGTGCTAAACCCCCCTTTAGGCTAAGACAACAGCTGGACAAGGCTTTCCTCCCTTCTAGAGCTCCTTCAAGACTCCTCTTTGTGCTTGAAATGAAGAGAGGAAGATGGAAAAGTGGTTGAACAAGGTTTTGATAGGGTTCAAGGCTTAAACAAGAGAAGAAAATGGGTAGAAGAAGGGTTCGGCCAGAGTAGGGGGAGAGAAGGAGCAGAAGAGAAGCCAACCCCAGGAGCTTGCTTGGGTTGGAGCATCCCTCCCCCTCCCCTTTTATTGGGGAGGTTGCTTAATGGCTAAGAAAGACCATTTTTTAATTATTTTTATCAAGAATGACTTTTTTATTATTATTTTTTACATATGACTTTTCTATTATTATTTTTTACTTAATGGTTAAGAATGACTCTTTTGTTATTATTTTTTACTTAGGGGTTAAGAAAGACCTTTATTATTATTATTTTTGTTTACTTAAGGGTTAAGAAAGGGTGACATCCATGTGGCGCAATTTGCCATATGGACAGTTTATTTTTCACCTAGGGCTGCTCATAACTCTCTCATTTGATATCCGATTTTAACAAATTTAGTGGCGTTGGAATCAGGTCGAGATTCTCTACCCACTGAGTTAGATTTTAGCAGCAAATTTGGGTTTTTTAGCAGAAGTGCAGAGTCGCGTCCCGGAGCCAGTTTGCCTCATATCTCCTTATCTGGGACTCCGATTCCAGTAAACTCAGTTGCGTTGGAATCGTGTCGAGATGCTCTTTTTGCTAGTATCAAATTGGGTAGCTGATCTAGGGTTTAGCAAAAAGTCGATTTATGCTTTTCTCAGATTTGACTAGTCCATAACTTCTTCATTTGGACTCCGATTTGAGCAAACTCAGTTCCGTTAGAATCGTATCGGAATCCTCTTTCCAATGGTGAGAAGTATGGTGACTGATTTGCATCAGATAAAAAGTCAACTTTTTGACCTCCCTAGGTTTGACTTTTAAATTAAAATTTTCGTTTTCTGCATTTTGGAAGGTGAAAAAATGAGGTGCTGACACAAAGGAGTGACAAAGGACTCCCTTATCCCCTGCGGAGTCCATTCCCTAGCAGAGTTCCCTTTAAGAGCCCGAATGACATATCAAGGCCACGCCCAGTCTGAAGAGGCTGGTTGCGCAGAAAGGGGGACGAATACGAGAAGACTCCCCAAATCCCCAATGGAGTTCCCATGCCTGACAGAAGCTCAAGAAAATTTGATAAGCCCATATCCGAATAGAAGGGGCTAGTTGTGCAAGAAAGAAAAAGTGGTAGAGGCTCCCACCAATCCCCAAGGGAGTCATCCCAAACCGGGAAACCTTTAGCTTATCATGAGAAGGGCTGACAGAAGAGCTTCCCCCCAAACCAAAAAGGCTATGCTATAGAGAAAAGGGCGGTGAATCCCTCAAGACATGAAGAAGGAAGCAGAATGAAAAATTCTGGGCAAATGGGCCCTTTTGTAATTTTCGATTTCTCACTTTTGTAAATAGTATAGGCTAGGTGTGCAAGGTCCCCCAGGATGACAGACGGTTGCAAAAGAGACTCCTCCTCTCCTCCTCTTCCTATCCCTTCCCTCCTTCTCGCCTCATTACTAACCCGTTTGCCAATCCTTAAAAAAAATAAAAAAATAAAAAAATAAAAAGAAAAGAAAAAAGAAAAACCCTAAAAATCGCACCATCATTGAAATCTGAAAATTGCTTCCTCATTAAAACCTGAGAAGCTGAATTATCCAAAAACCCCAAAACCAGTGTACCGACATTAAAGCAATGCACGGGCACCCCAAAAACCTGAAAGGTGTGCAAAGCGTCACTTCTTTCTCAAAAGCCAAAGAAAGTGCAAATCGTCACTTATTTCCAAGAACCAGAATCTGGGAAAGGTGCTAATCACCACCTATTTCCAGGAACCAGAAGCAGGAAAAGTACCACATGCGTAAGAAGCTTGCGTTAATGTGCTTTATCCCACAAACCAAAAAGCATCTCTAAGGCTCTTTCAGAAGGATATGAGGAATGCAAAGTGCAGATTTCTTTTTACCTTTATTGTCAAAAAAAAAAAAAAAAACCTAGAGTCCTAAGTCTGCAAGAAAGGTGAAAGAAAGCCCAAACCGGAAAACACCTAAAAGCTTTAATGGAACAAGCAAGAAGGAAAAGAACATTGCTGAGTGTCTTGCATCAACGCCGACCATGTTGACAGAAATTCAGGGAGCAAAAATAAGGTTCTTTTTCTTCTTTACCGTTCATCCCCAAGGTGACTCCGACAAAGAGGGGAAGCTGTTAGCACATTACTTTTGCATCTCCAAAAGTGCAGAAAATGAAATTCTAATCTAAAAAGTCAAACCTTGAGGGGGCCAAAATTTGACTTTTTGATCTAGTGCAAATTGACCACCATAATTCATTCCATTGAAAAGGAAATTCTGACCCCGCCCCAACGCAATTGAGTTTGCTCAAATCGAAGTCCGGATGAAGAAGTTATGAGCTGGTCAAACCTTGTGGGAGCAGAAATTGACTTTTTGCTAAAAATAGAATTTGCCACCATACTCTAGCTCAGTAGATAGAAAATTTTGAGCTGATTCCAATGACACTAAGTTTGTTGAAATCTGACATCGGACGAGAAAGTTATGGCTGGTCAAAGTTTCAGAAAAGCTACTCAAGTGGCAAAACAGCAGCAAAAGGCAGAATAAATAAATATTAGAAATTAAATAATTATTTTATAAAGAATATCTAGATTTTTTGCATTAAAATAATCAAAATATCTAAATAAATCAGACAGAATCCAAACCGAAAACCGAATTGGATAAAGAATTTCAAATCTGGCACTTAAAAAATGTGCGTGACTGCATTTGGAATGCGGACGTACCTTGTCCGCACTTCAAATGCGGTTCCAGCCTTCTAGAAACTGCCACGCGTCGCCAACTAGCGACAGCTGGCAGATTCGTGCTGATTTTGGCACATTGGCTGCTTGTCCACATTTGAAATGCGGACAAGGCATGTTCGCATTTGAAATGCGGACAAGGCATGACTGCATTTGAAATGCGGTCATGGGAATTTTGCCTATAAATAGGCCTCCACCCCTCATTGTTTGAGGGGCCTTTTGACCCTGTTGACCCCCTACCTCTCCAGCAACCTCCTAGCCTTCTAATACTTACCTACTCACCCAAACTCCTTTTTTATCCCCAAAATACCCTTGGATACCTTCCTTTTCACTTTTCCACTCCTTTTTACCTACAAAAGAGCAAAAGGAGGTGATTTTTGGGAACCAAGGAGCCGAAGTGCTATCCACATCAACAGGAGAACCTCAACACTTCAAATTAGAAAGGTAATAGCATGGTGAGACTCCTCACTACCTTGTATTCAACATATATGAGAATCAGATTGTTCTAACAAGTTCTTATTTAGTTCTTTCTAAGATCTTGTCTCTTGCTATACTTTCTAACTTGTTTGGCTCTTTTTGTGCATGCTAATGAGGCTCTCATGGAAGAGAGTTCTCTTATATGAAGAGATGAGAGGAAAAGAGGGGTCTTGTTTAAAGCGTTTTTGAACTAACCTCTGCTTGTTGATTCATTTTGTTTAGGAGGGGTATGTCCTCCTTTGATGATCATATGTACCCCTAAACTCTTCTTCCCCTCTTTCCTTTCTTTTAAATGCATGCATGAATGGTGCGATGAAAGTGGGAGATTGAGCTCGAAGTGAGCATTTGATCAATTCTGAGAAGACACCGGAGGCCACTGAAGTCGACGGACATCCCAAGGAAGCAAACAAACCAGACCCGGCCAGCGTTGTGTCATTTTTTAAAAAATTGGGCCAAACAGCATTTATAGTGCGGATTGGGCTTGACCGCATTTCATATGCGGTTAGGCCTGAACCGCAGATTGAATGTGGTTCAACCCCAACCGCATTTCATATGCAGGCAATTTCCGTAATTAATTAAAAAAATCAATTTTTGGACCCGGTTGGACCCAATCTGACCCAGTTTGATATAAAATGAACCAGTGGGGCTTTTTGGTCGACCCAAGCCCATTTTGAGACCTTGGACCCATCTGGGGCCATCAAGGCTTGTGGGCCTTCCAACGGGGCCCACATTTAATCTGGTCCAAACCAAGGCCCGTTTTCGATAAACGGGCCCAAGGCCGTTTGGTTAATTGCCCGTGGGCCAAATCCAAGCCCAATGGGCCCTAAAAGCTTCAACCCACTAAACTTTGTAAATATTTAATTAATCTTTAAACCGAAGAACCGATCCAACAAGGGTTACCCAATAACCCTGATTGGGCCATGGGCTTAATCCCAATTTGGATTCCACTGGGCCTTCCAACGGGGCCCATACCCGACCCATTGCACTAAAAGGCTAAAAAGATAAAATCAAAATAACGGGATCAACACCTACAATGGTCCCCACTCAAACCAAGCAAAACACATGTTGGCATAGGAAAATGGATGACAACTAAGTTGACTTGAACCAGGGAGACCAAAGGGACCCGTCAATCGACCGGGGGCGGGGGGGGGGGGGGGGGGGGGCAGGGTGTCTTTGGACTTCCCTGGACGTAACCGAGAACATAGCCAGAGTCTTTAAAAAGCCGCAGACCATTCAAATAGACCTGAATATGTACCTAGGTGTCTGCCTGCACCCCATCAGGCAGTGGCAACTCCGATACTTCACATTTAGTGCGGCGCCTTGCGGGACGTGTGCACAAACTGTAACTAGGTTAATTGGAGATTAGGAAGTGGCGGAATTAATTTGGATTAATGGATAGTAATTTGGAAGGATAAATGTAAAGATGAATTTTATGGAGATGTTTTGAGGAAAAAGAGGACTTAACCTACTCGGACCTGATTTTGTGTAGCTTTACCTATTCCTAAACGTCACCATAGACCTGAATTTACCTCTGGAAGGGTTAAATATCAAAGTTAATAAATTTTGATACCTTAGGTTCTTTAAAGGGGAAACTAGGGGTATTCTTTAGCAAATATCTAGAATAAAAACCAACTAGGGGATGAATCTTTGTAAATCATAAAATACTGATTTGGCAAATTATCTAACACTTTCACAAGGGTAAATGAAGTGTGTTCATATTATTAAATTAATGTTTAGAAAACTTATGAGGGATTTGGGCATGTTTAACTATAATATTGTGTTTTCAAGGCTTGGATTGTGTCTTCTGGATGTGATCCATTTCTTTCATTGGATGTTATATCTCTGGACATTTGCATATGGTGTCATTAATGAATTGGCAGAATTATTGAAGACCTCCGTGTACCTCGGGGATGCCCCATGTATCTTGGGAAGATATAATTTTGGTTAATTTTCCTCTCTTATGTATCTTGAGATGAGTTGTTTATTTTTCTTTTATTATGGTTGAGTTGATACTAGCCTTTACAGCAGAGATGTGGTATCCTCTGTTGTAGAGATGTGGTATCCTCTACGTAAAGATGTGGTTTCCTTTACGGTGAAGGTGTGTATGCCTCCTACAGTAAAAGTGTGTCATTTCGCTTTCTATTATAATATTGATTGATATGATATTAAGTTATTTAGAGTTTGATTGTGGGTTCTGTCTAGCAGGCTTAGCACTTACATGGATCCATAGAGTAGCTAGTAAATGAAATTGTTTTCTGGAGTTTCTTATTCTGTGTCATAGGCATTCCATCATCTCGAAGGTGGTCTCGCTCCTGGATAGGTCGGTCGCTACGTTACCCACTCTTGGATAGGTTGGGCCGTACATGTTAACCCATCTTGGTTATTGGTTATTGGTTGTTGGTGGGTTCTTCCGTTGGTGTTGAATAGCCAGACTGCAGGGCGGCTGGTCCACTTGTAATTCGGTAAGGTAGCATATTGGCACATGTCTGTAGAACTCTGTTTACGATTCCATTAGTCCTGTGATGTCACAGATGTGGTATGTTGTTTGCTGTGATTTCTCTATATTATCGTTTTTCTTGTTGATGTTGTTATTGTTGGTTTAATCGTACACTTCATAACTTATTTTATATAAACATGGATTGATTTCATGCATGCACCTTGCTACTTGTTGAGATTTATTCTCATTCCGGTTTCTCCCATTTTTCAGGTACTCTTGGTGAGGATGACGAGCTTGGGCTAGTATGTAAAGGGGTAGTCAGTTTAGTTGTAAAATTAGTTTCATGAGATTAAGAACATTGTAATTGTTAAAGATTAGTTTTTAGTGGATATTATTTCTTGTTTCAGCATAGAACTCTGATGATGAAATTAATAAAGGCTTAAATGGATTCAGATTTTTAGTTGCTTTTGTTACTTACTATAACACCTCTGGTTTTGGGAAATGGAGCCGGAACCGGGGTGTTACAACCTAAGTAGCTTGAAGAAAGATCGAAAAAAAATCAAGCTTGTACGTACCTTGAAAATCATTAGAGAAGGGATTTGGGGATTTAGGGGTACATTGGACATACAAGGAGGGGGAGAACATGCTCTCCCCTAAATCTCAAAAAAAAAAAAAAAAGGAAGCATGGCGAAACATTAAGTAAGGACTTATATGTGATTTTTTACACTAAAAGGGCTCTCACCTCATCCATTCAGCCAACCTACCTCCCCTTCACCATAGGGCTTCACTTTTATGAAGACATGAAGAGGAAAAGAAAGAAAAAGCATGCTCCAAGGAGTGAAAACAACAAATGAAGAACATATGCTCACAATACACTTGTTTTCATATATGTATAATAAAATACAACAAGAACACTTAACTTGGGGGTTTGAAGTCTCCTTGAGTAGTGTGGAGCTCCCTTGAAACTTCAAATGTTGCTATAACACCTCCTTTCCAAGCACAAAGTGGCTCTCCAAGCTCTTCTTGGGTTTAAAGTGAGTAGAAGAGGGAGGGGAGGGGTTTTAGTGTGTTTATATGGGTTTTAGAGGGGTTTAGAAGGGTTAGGAGAGCAATGGGGTGATAGAGGAGGGTGTCTCGTACAAGGGGGAGAAGGGGAGATCAGCAAAAAAGTCCAACCTCAAAAAAAGGAGCTGCTGCTCCTGTTTATAGTAAAAAATATTTGTAACTGAAAATGAATTTCGGTTACACTTATTTTGAGTGTGACCAAAATTCATTTTCAGTTACTCTTTTTTATTTGTAACCGAAATTTTATTTCAGTTACAACTATTTTAAATCCGAAATCATGAAATGGCAGGGATAAGGTCAGAAAATCTGTCGGAAAATATGAAATCTTATCTTTTAAGATTTTTTATTTAATTTAATTCACAAATTAAGATATTTTAGAGAAATTAATATTATATTCAAAATATTTCATTTCTCGTGCTTTTGTGCTTTCTTTCGCCACGTGGACAATTTTCTATATTTTGCCCTAAGTCTTGATCTGCTCATAACTTTCTTATCTGAGCTTCGATTCTGGCAAACTCAGTTGCGCCAAAACCATATCGAGATTTCCTCTCAATTGAGATGGAGTATGGCAGTAAATTCAAGTTTTGAGCAAAAGGCCAAAACTGCTCCATAGGTTCTGATTTGCTCATAACTTCTCCGTCTGGACCCCAATTCTGGCAAATTTGATTGCATCGGAACTGTACTGGAAATCTTTATCCATCGGGATAGGGTATGGCAGTTAATTTGGTTTGAGCAAAAAGTCAATTTCTGCTCACCTGGGGGGTTGACCTACTCGTAATCTCTTCATCTGGACTCCGGTTCTGGAAAACTCAATTGCATCGAAACCGTGTCTGAATTTCCTCCCTATTGAGATAGGGTATAGCCATCAACTTGGATTTGATTAGAAAGTCAATTTCTGCCTCTTAGGGTTTTGAGCTGTCTTTTAGGGTTTGCACTTTTGGCACTTTCGAGAAGTGCAAAAATGAGGTGCTTACAATCTCTCCTAATTATTTTCCCTTAAACCTAACTCATAAGCAACTTCTAATTTAATTAATTTTGTGCTATTTTTCATCCCTATTTTAAATATTAACTAATCACTTGATTTTCTCCCATATTACTAAAATTAAAGCTCCTAAATAAGCATAATTACAATTAGGCCCATTTTCCTTCTTTTAAACTTTAAATTCATTATTTAAATCTAACTAAACTAAAATTTGGTCTAATTAAGTTTCTTAACATAATAATTAATTATTTTATTCTTTTCATGGATTTGATGAATTAGAAATGACTAAAATGCCCTTTCTTTAATTTCCACACTTAGTCATTGAATTTCTCCACAATTCTTCAAATTATATTCTTCTTATTATTTCTTAACATAATTTGAAATTTAAATCCTAAATATCAATGCTACAAATTCTCACTTATAGTATAAATTTAATTCCTTATACTTAATTCCTATTTTCCTTTTTAAATTTATTTACACTTCCAAGTCTCTCTAATTTACTTATTAATTATTTGTTTATATTATATAAGGAGATTCCAGGGTTTTACAGGTGGAGCTTCAATTTGAACAGTGGAGATGGTGTTCTGAGATCTCTAGAGGGGTGCAATAGTAGCAAAATCTTGGCAATAACTTGAAGAGAAGGATTTTACGTTTTGAGACAAGTAGTAACACCTCATTTTGTTTAATCGTTGTCTGAAATTTATGTATGATTGTAACGCCCCGGTTCTGGGTCCAATTCCCAAAACCCGAGGTGTTATGGTAAGTAACAAAAGCAACTAAAATATGGAATAATTTAAACTTTTTCTAACTTTATAATCAGAGTAAATGTGAAAACTTGAATTCAAATTCTCTTTATTAATCAACAATTATGGTATACAAGGATTTCAATTACATGAGCAATCCTACATCTATATAGACTACCCAGCTACAACTAGCCCACAACTTGACGTCCTCACCAAGAGTACCTGAAAAATGGGAGAAACTGGAGTGATAATAAATCTCAACAAGTAGCAAGGTGCATGCATGAAATCAGTCCATGTTTATATAAAATAAGTCATGAGGTGTACGATTAAACCAACAACATCATCAATAAGAAAAGCGATAATATAGAGAAATCACGGCACACAGAATACCATGTCTGTGACATCACAGGACTAATGGAATCGTAAACAGACCCTACAGACATGTGCCAATATGCTACCTCACCGACTTACGGTGGACCAGCCGCCCTGCAGTCTGGCTATTCAACATCAACGGAAGAACCCACCACCAACCAATAATCAATAACCAGCCGCCCCGCAGACTGGCTATTCCAGATGGGTTAGCATGTACGGTCAAACCAATCCAAGAGTGGGTAACGTAGTGACCGACCAATCTAGGAGTGGTACCATCCTCGAGATGATGGAATGCCTCAGGCACAGAATAAGAAACTCCAAAAAACAATTTCATTTACTAGCTACTCTAATGGATCCATGTAAGAGCTAAGCCTGCTAGACACAACTCACAACCGAAAACTCTAAATAACTTAATAACATATCAATTAATAATATAATTGCGAAACCCACACGATTGTGGAAAACCAAACCAGGGAATGGACATACTTCTCAATAACACCCACCAAATACCGAACCAAATCCTCTCATGTGGGAAACAATAAATCAGGCACCAGCCTTGTCACACCAATGACCCAAAATCCAACACAAGATGTACCAAGTCATATGTCCAAACTCCAGGTTTCAACGGCAAAATAATCCAAGTATATACATAAATCATTCGGAGCTCAAAGCATGCTTGGATAGTTCAAATACAGGTGTAGGAACTTCTAAAATCAAGTTTTGTTTAAAAGAAAATAAATCAAGACATTAAAAATGTTCCTAACTCTTGATTAAAACTTCTCTATTTGTATTATCTATTAACATCCAACTTTCTCTCATTTAGAACCCCGGGTGTCAAAAGGTATTAACTCTGTTATTTAGTCCTTTCAGAAGGTAACTTAGGTCTATATTGAAGTTTAAGAATAGGTTAGGTTACCTAAAATTAGATCCAAATAGGTTGTGACATCTTTTTACTTAAAATATCTCCAAAAGTTTCATATTTACAATCATCGTCCCAAATTAATATTCTTTAATTTAAATTTAATTCCGCCAATTCCTATATCTTCAATTAACCTAGTTACAGTTGTTACAACTTTAGAATTTACAGAAAAATGATTAAAAATTAAATCTGGGCACGAATCCCAAAATCTGGAATTTCTGACATAGGTCGCTCGAAGAGGCGCTCGAGCGACTGTTCTAGTGGCTATAATTACATGTTCTATTTTAGATACACAGGCAGGTCGCCCGTGGTTGCGCTTGAACGGTGTATCAAGCGACTTGTTTCCAATGTTCTGGTTTAAGGTATACAGATAGGGCGCTCGAGCGACTGTTCTAGCGCTCTACCCAAAACTCAGTTTTTCTGGGTTTTCATAATTTCCGAAACTTCTCAAATTCCTATGATTTTAAATTGTTTCTAAACATCTAAATTTCATTCCAAATTACTTCTAAGACAATCCTAATCAAATCTTGGTGATTAAAATTTATCTAAGATTTCTTTCTAAATTAAACCACCCATGAGCAACACTTTTCTTGATTCTTAAAGAGAGATTCAAATCACCAAATCAAAACTTTATAATCATCTAACTTTTCCAATGAAATCCAACTTAGAAACCAATACGATCAATCATAAAAAACACAAGAAAACATGCAGTTCCTCCAGTTTCAAGTGTTTGCTACTTGCCTTTTTATGAACCCAGATTTTTCAGAACTTCATCTGTGCCCGCTTTTAGAGCTCGACCGCACCCTTCTAAAGTTCTCTAATTTAGATCTCTACCGTTAAGTTGGAAGTCCTCCATGAGTAGATCAAAACCCTAAAATTTCAGCTCATTCCAACGGTTGGATCTTCCTATCTCATCGTTCGAAGTTGGCTAGTTGGCCATCTCTGCAACTCCTTTTTCTTTCTAAATATGATTTTCCACCAACTTCTGGGTTAGTTCATACCACCTTAGACTCATCCAAATCCAATCTCCACCATTCAGATTAAAGTACCTCATGTATAGATCATAGCCTCTAAATTGCATGACGATCGAATGACTGGATCTCTGGGGATCGTCATTCAAAGTCTGCTGGTCGGACCTCTACAGCACCTTGATCCCTTTTCTTTTCTTCCCTCTCTTTTCTCTCATCTCTTCTTCCCTTTCTTTTTCTCCCAAGCCCAAACACGAATTCCTTCCATTTTCCCTCTTATTTTGGCTTACTTTCCAAACCCTAAACCTTCCCTAGGCATTCCCTTTTATAAGCTCTCTTAATTAGAAGTCCCACTAGGTTTAGGAGACCTTCTAAATAGGATTCCCACTCTTAATTGAAAACCTTCTTATCTTAACCCTCCTTCTAATTCCTCTTTTAAGTATCTCATACAAAAGAAGGTTCTTAATTTAATTTATTTTTGTGCTAATTTAATTTCCTATTTTAAAATATTACTAAAACACCCCCAAGCTCCTCTTATCCTCAAATTTAAGGCTTCTTATCAACCATAATCACCAATATACCCTTTTTCCTACTTTTAAGCCATCATTTGCTATTTAAATTCAAACCTAACCCAAATTAAGTCTAGTTAAATATTTCAAGTCTAATAATTATTTACTTACTCAATATATTAATTTGGATAATTGGAAAATGACTAAAATACCCTTTCCTTGAAATTCCATATTTAACCTTTGGATCTTTTCCAAAAAAATTCTTCTCTTTATTTCTCACATCAATCATAACCATATAATACACTTGGATTAATACCTATCTTCTCCAATCCTTTATATTTAAATCACTCTCCCAATTTATCTAAATCAACCTTGCTCTTTCCTATTTAAATGAAGCCACTATTTAAATTCCTAATTACTCAAAATTATTGTTTATTTATTTAGTTACTAATATATCTTTGGATCATAACATTATTCCTCCAATACCTAAATTAAATCTTAACTTCTCAATATTAAGGCTTATTTAATTTACTTTATTTTAGGAAAATCCAGGGTTTTACAATGATGATTTGAGATACTAAACCATATAATTTATACAATAGATATCATGGGTTTGATTGATCTTAGATGGGGTTTATGAAAGCTGTCAAGCATGCTAAAAGTATTGTGTTTCCTTAGATTTTGATTTAGATTTATTGTAAATCTATGTTTAGTTGTATTTGGAATGATCTAATATGTTTAAAGGTTGAAAATATATGATTTAGAAGTGATTTGAGCAGTTAGTTTGATATTATTCGGATTTAGAATGAAATTTCATGAATTAAAGAAAACCCAGAATTTGCAATTTTGTATGGGCGCCTAACAGGTCGCTTGAGCACCCATGTTAAAGAAAAGGGCGCTAGACAAGACCGCCTAAGCGCCCGTTTTATTTGTTTGTTTTGGTAGACTGCTAGACACAAAGGGTTGAGCGCCCAACCTAGATTTTCTGGTTTTAGGAAATATACCTGGATTTTTATTATAAAATTATTTTTAGACAAACACATGTACAAATAAGATTTGGGTGTTTATGAGTTGTTTTCGGTGGTCGATTAATTTTATAAAAATTATACAAAGCTTTGGGTACATTCTACTAAAATATGTCTTGTTTTAATTTGAAAGAGAGTTTTGGTTCTAGAATTTGTTTAAAATTGTTTTGGTTGATTTCTACACTTGTAAAATATTGTTTTAGATGTGATTCAAGTCTTGAAATTTATCAAAATACTTTTATAACAGAATTGAGTATGTTGAGTCTATGTTTTGAAATATAATAAGTATTGACAAGAGGTTTTGGATTATTGATTAAACATGAACAAACTACTTTATATACGAAATTGGATTGTGGATTTATGCTCTTTCATGTACCATGGAATGATTTATATGCCATGGATGGCAATGTGGATTATTTGTACAGTGGCTTGGTGGCCAGATTTATTTTTACCTGCTTGGTGGCAGAAATGTGTATTACTTGCTTGGCAGTAGAAATGTGTATTACCTGCTTAGTCGCAGAGATGTGTATTACCTATTTGGTGGTAGAGATTATTACCTGCTTGGTGGTAGAGACTTTTACCTGCTTTGTAAAACCTTGGATTCTCCAAAAATAAAATAAATTAAGTAAGCCTAAATATATAGAGAAGTTAAGATTTAATTTAGGTATTCGAGAAATAACAATATAATCCAAGAGATATTGATAATTAAATGAATAAAGAATAATTTTGAGTAAATAGGAAATTAAATAGTAACTCCAAATTAATTAGAAAAATAAAGAGTAGAATTTTTGGAAAAAGATCCAAAGGTTAAATATGGAATTTCAAGAAAATGGTATTTAGTCATTTTCCAATTAGCCAAATTAAGATATTGAGTAAGTAAATAATTATTAGACTTGAAATATTTAACTAGACTTAATTTGGATTAGGTTTGAATTTAAATAGCAAATTATGGCTTAAAAGTTGAAAAAAGGGTATATTGGTGATTATGGTTGTAAGGAGCCTTAAATTTGAGGGTAAGAATAGCTTTGGGGTGTTTTAGTAATATTTTAAAATAAGGAATTAAATATGCACGAAAATTAGCTAGAAAGAAGAGTTTAGATAGTGAGGGATTTAATTGGTATAGTATTAGTAGAGAATTAGAAGGTGGAGAAAAAGTAGGAATTTATTTAGAAGGTCTCCTAAACCTATTAGGACTTCTAATTAAGTGAGCTTATAAAAGGGAAGGTCTAGGGAAGGTTTAGGGTTTTTAGCAATTCAAAAATAAGGAGAAAGAAGAGGGGAATTCGTGTTTGGGCTTAGAGAAAAATAAGGGAAAGAAGAGAGAGAGGAGAAAAGGAGAGACTTAGAAAGAAAAAGGAGTTGCAGAGATGGCCAACCAGCCAATTTCGATCGACGAGATAGGACGATCTAACCGTTGGAATGTGCTGAAATTTTGAGGTTATGATCTACACATGAGGGACTTCAATCTGAACGGTAGAGATTGGATTTGGAGGAGTGTAAGGTAGTGCGATCAAGCTCAGAAAATGGCTAGGCGAGCAGATTTCTGGACAGGCTTAGTTCATGTAATGAGGCAAGTAGCAAACACTTAGAAAACTGGAGGAATTGCATGATTTTTGTGTTTTATTATTTAGATATATTATAAGATGATTTAGAAACAACCATGCTCATTTAGACAAGGATTTTCGTAAGTGTTATTGTAGAAACCCCAAATTACACTACATAAAAAGATGAATAATTGGCCAAAATCATTAAAAAGGCAATGTTTTTGTTGTGTCTGAAGTAAAATTTCGGATAAAAGCTTTTATCTGGTTATCTGATAATAATTGTCTGAAATGAAGAGTTTTATTTGTATCCGATTGATAATGTCGGAAACAAAGAGTATTGTTTATATCCAACCTGTGTTGCCGGATACTGATGTTTTGCTGTAAAAATTGGAAAATTCCGAGAGTTTTCACTTTTTTACTTTTTTACACATTTCTATGAGTGGGAATTCTCGAAAATCACCTTAGGGTTTCAGTTGGAGGATTCTAGACACATTTTGTGTCTACCATTAGGGCACCCCTTGCCCTAGCCTTTGCCTATAAATAGGAGGCTTCTCCTCAAGCAAATGGCCAAGAGTTGAAGATTGAAGAGCTCCAAGTGAAGAAGGGAACCTCTGCCCCATTGCTTCCAGAACCCAGGTAAGCCTTAAACCTCCTTTTAATTTTCTGTTCTTAAATTCTAGGGTTAGTTCTTCCTTCTACCTTTTTGTAGAATAATGGCCTGAATGTGTTTGAAACGCCATTCCCTACTTAAAGTACCTTAAGACTATCTCTAGCCGTAAAACGTGAAGAGAAAGCTAGGGGAAACGAGAATGGGAATGGGACCTTAGTTCTAGAACCCTCTTAATAGCCTACTGTTATGTGAAATCCCATGCCCTACTCAAAGTACCTCAAGATTATTTCTAGTCGTAAAAGGTGAAGAGAGAACTAGGGGAAACGAGAATGGGAATGGAACCCTAGTTATAGAACCCCCCATTTGATTGATATGCTTTGAATGCTGTATGTCGTTATGTGTTGATTAATTTAAAGAGGTGATTTTTACACATGCACACATTGCACTTGTTTTGTCGAAATAGGCTTGTATTTTGGATCTATCGTATTCATTATGATAGATCTGAAATAAATGGCCCCAAGCATTTCTTGGACATTTCTGAATGGTTTTCAAAAGAATACAAACAAGTTTTTCCTTGGATATAAAAGACCTCTCGGTCTAATCTCTCTGTTTTGGACATTTTTGCTCCATTTTGGGGGTTTTGTATATTCTCTCCAATCAAAGAGAATGGTGAGCCAAATTCGTGCCCTATTTCCTTCTGGAGGTTTTTCAATACTTTTTCAAATGATTTTGGTTTGGATTGCATGGATTACACACACTTGATCACTGTTTTGGGTTGATTTTACTTAAAAATGTCAAAACTGGACAACATCTGTACCCTAACTTCGGACAGTCATAAGTTCATCATCCGGATGAATTTTGGAGTGATTCCAAGGACATGTGAAAGGTGAAACTGTCTAGTTCTTGTCTGTAAAATTTCAGCCATTTTTATCACGTGGATTTTTGACACCATTTGATCAAAGTCAACAGGCCAGTTTAGGTCAGATTGCTGAACCTGTCACTTTGAATGAGCATCATCTGCTCGTTTTAAGTCCGATTTGAGTGATTTTAATTTTTGTGTTTTCCTTTATGAGTACACTTTCAAATCCAATTGGTTTCAAAATTTTTTATTTCATTTTTATTTTGTGTGTCTGATTTACTCAGAACTACCCTATAGCACAATTCTGTACTGATCTGTGATCCTCTGGGCATGTTCGTGAGGTCACACAAGTCACATCCAAATGAATTTGGGTATGAGGCTTATTTCATTTGAAATATGATACCATGTACTTCATTCTTGCAAATTTTCAAAGATTTATATGGAGCAAATTTTCACAAATAGGTTTTCAAAGTTGCCCACTTGCCACTTTTATCAATTTATAATAGTGAATTTCAAACAAGCATAGCTCTTAGGATTTTAATTGGATCTACTTGAAAATTTTTCTGAATCTTTTATTTATCATAATCTTTCAAATGGATTTGGTTTGATTCAATTTAAATTTGATTTGAATGATTTATGGTCAAATGGCTCCATCTTTTACCGAATTTTCCGGATTTGCCTTAACTTGCTTATATTTGATTCGAAATTATTGGTGATGTCTTAGAAGTGATACTTCCATAAAAGAGGATCTGGAATTCATCGGACTTCTCATGTGGAGGGATCATACATATGTTTGATTCTTTTCAAGCATTTTTTATTATTTTAATTAGCAAGCTTTTCTTTGTTTTGAGCATGAACAATACTTGGCAACTACCTTGTGTGGGTGAATGGGGGTGCCTAACACCTGTGCCTGTTCCTAATCTAATCCCCTTACCCATCGCTGGATTTTATTTTTAATTAGAGTTATTTTTTACTCTAGTTTTGCCTTTGTGCTTATTTGATGATTTTGGTGTCCATTCACACCTAAAAAGAATGGTGGCTACTCTTCCCTTTTTTCGAATCCCGTGTGATGACCGGAAAGTCACGAGATTGATTTTTTCCACGTCTTACAACTAGCGACTCTGCTGGGGACTTGTGGATGTAAGCCATGATTGGTGTATTTGTTCATGTTTTTTTCTTTATTTTTGAATGCTTGATGTTTCGCCTATTTTATTGGTGCATGTTGATATGTTTCAAATCTGTGTTGCATGACTAGAAAATTCATAAGGATAATGGCATGTGTGTATTGTTTGATTATGCCTAGAATCATGTTTAGGGTCTTTATCTTGTCATACATGTTTATTTGTTGTATTTTTATAACATGCTTTGCTTTAGGGGTGTAATGCTATGTTTTGAGCATGAAAATAATGTGCATGAATTCAGTAAACTCAGTGGGCATTTTTGTAACGCCCCGAACCCGGGTCAGTGCAAACCGGTACCCGACCCGAACCCGGTTCGCTACTATAACAACCCGAATTTAGTTCAACAACCAAATCCGAGGTGTTACTGGCCCATATCAATTACAACATCAATAACATACCAGACCAAAGAAAGTAAATCCAATCCATATATTAAACTATCAGAGTGCGGGAACAAGTATGTGCGGAAGTGTAGATCAAAATCCTCAAACAAGCATAAAGCTTGACCGTCAGTCAATAGTATCAAAGTCTGGTAGAATGAACTGGTTACTAACTCTCTCTTGTCTCTCTCATACATCAAATCCAATGAATGATAATAACCAATTAAAAATGCTAAGTCTATAACATCAATCCACCTCAGACAAGGTCTGGATAATAATAATCCTCCGACGAATACTCGGCTATCTCTCCCTGGAAGTCTAAGAGATCCTCCTCTCGCGTATCAGCTGAAAAAAAATGGAATAGAAGTAGGGTGAGATACGAATATCTCAGTAGGTAACACATGCATGATTAAACAGTTAATATAAGCAAAGTAGCATTTCATGCACGATTAAGCAACATCGATAAATCAGGCTCGCATAATCATTTATACCATTCATGAACACAAAACAGTTTAATAACAGTTCTAGAAATGATTTTTAGCAAGTTTTAATATAAGAACTCAATAGCCAAATCAATAGCATAATCCAAGCATTGCCAGGATGTACTAAGCAGTCACATCCAACCAATATCCCAATCACATGCATCCCGCACGTGCACAATAGTAATCATATCAAGTGTTATGTTTTCAGTGTCATTGTAGGACTCACAAAGTAAGATAAACCTTTTGAGATGATTCTCAACCAATTGCTATACCACCGTGCGACTTAGGAGCGATGCTACTAATGATACTCAAGCCCCATGCAGCGCAGCTTAGACAAGAGCCGTAGTCACCGACTTATTGCACACGTACCCATCAAAGTTGGCATGTACCACCAGCATGCAGCACCAGAATCAATACATGGAGGTGGTTGCTTATCCACATGTACAGGGAATCACCAGCGGCTCACCGGGGTGTCCCTCCAGACATAGGACCTTCCCAGACAAACTAACTTGGAAAGGAAGCGCGTCGCATATAGGAGTAACTCAACCCAAATGACATATCCCTCAGCTATCTAGCTACGACTATGGATCCATAACCAGCTATGCCCACTAGACTCCAAAATTCCCTAAAGTATCATATTTCTATAAGGGTTGGTGCCTAGCGGCATATAATGGTTATATCTGTACATTCACTTCATTATTCCGTCATTCGGATTCTGAATTCTCTTTATAATGTCTTATGATTTATAATGTCATTTAGAAGTGTTTAGATAATCAAAGGGTAGTTAGGCTTTTCCAAAATCACATTTCTCATATACCTTCAAAACTTGGCAACTAATGTCCTAAATATCTCCCTAATTTGTTTTTCTGTAAAACGGGGATTTAGGTAGTTTATTTTGGTCTTAAAGTACCTTAATTAATCATTAAAATTGTCTAAAAATGGTTTAGAATTGATTTAGGTTCGAAATTATGAAAAATTGGAAATTCTGCTGAGAGCGCCTGGAATCGTTCAGGATCGCTCCGGGCGGTCATCAGTCGGCGGTAGTGCAATTTCGAGCGCCCACGGTCCGTCGTCCCGCGGTCCACGGCGTCCTCAAAACTTTAACCAGCGCCTAAGATCGCCGATGAGCGCCTCGCACAGTCGAGGTCGGCGGTCTCACCAAATCGAGCAGAAACAGTTCTAAATCACGATTTTTCTCGTCTAAACTCATTCTAATGTATTTATAACATGCTTAGCTAACTAAATACAACTTTACATATCATAGAAACATGCGTTTGCGATTAAACAGAGATAAATCCGAATTTAAAACCAAAACGGTGTCACCTACCTCTTGAACGAAGGTTCCTCTTCCTCTCTTCTCTCAACCACGCTTCTCTATCACCCAGCAACACTCTGGAAGATGAAGAACTCCAAAAACCCAAGCTTTTCTTCTTCCCCTTCTTCTTCTTCTCCTTCGGTCGCTTGTCGCTTGCGGCTGATCAATACGAGCGAGAATACACGCGTATAAATTTAGGTTATTAAACTAATACTTATACTCACTTATCCCATGTATCTCACCTATACCAAATTCCATACACACGCCCAATCAGAATACATACCTTGATATCTCATGATCGGACGGTCAGATCTGCGTCTAATTCTGGATCTCCGCTAAGTTGATCACACCCTACAATATTAAAATGTTTCTATCAATCATAACTCTGGGTAATATTATTTACTAATTTAATTTATTATTTAAGGGAAATTCGGGGTTTTACATCCTCCCCTCCTTAAAGAAAATTTCGCCCTCGAAATTTACCTTGCGGTTCTGGAAATAAGTCGGGATACTTCCTCTGCATTTCTGATTCCAATTCCCAAGTAGCTTCCTCAGTCGTGTGATTTTGCCAAAGTACTTTCACAAGTGGTATCACTTTAGTACGAAGAAGCTGCTCCTTCCTGTCCAAAATCTCAACTGGATGCTCCTCGTAAGTCAAGTTCCCTCGCACTACTATCGGCTCATGCTGAATGATATGAGTAGGGTCATGCACGTACTTCCTCAACATAGAAACATGGAATACGTCATGAACTCCTTCCAGTTGTGTAGGTAAAGCCAATCTGTATGCTAATGGTCCCACTGTACCCTTAATCTCAAACGGACCTATATATCTTGGAGCCAATTTGCCTATCTTTCCAAATCTCTTGATTCCACGAGATGGTGATATCTTCAGAAACACCCAATCACCAACTTCAAAATGCAAATCTCTTCTTCTGGTATCTGCATAACTCTTCTGACGACTCTGGGCTGTAAGCATGTTTCGCCTAATCTGATTCACCTTCTCAATGCTATCTTGTACAATCTGGGGCCCAATGAGTTGTCTTTCACCAACTTCCACCCAGCACACTGGGGATCTACACGGTCTGCCATAAAGTGCCTCGAATGGTGCCATCTGAATACTCGCTTGATAGCTGTTATTATAGGCAAACTCCACCAATGGTAGGTGCTGATTCCAACTGCCTCCCCAATCCATAACACAGCATCTCAACATGTCTTCTAAAGTCTGAATGGTACGCTCAGACTGTCCATCTGTCTGGGGATGATAACTAGTGCTGAAATTAAGCTTAGTCCCCAAAGCTGCCTGAAATGCAAGCCAAAAACGTGCCGTGAATCGTGCATCTCTGTCAGACACTATAGAAACTGGCACTCCATGAAGTCTCACTATCTCCTTGACATATAACTTAGCTAAAGACTTCAACGGCTGCGAAGTGCTCATAGGCAAGAAATGTGCGGACTTAGTCAGTCTATCCACTACAACCCAAATAGCATCTTCCTTCTTTGCTGTCAGTGGTAATCCAGATACAAAATCCATAGTTATATGCTCCCACCTCCACTCTGGAATAGGAAGTGACTGAAGTAAACCAGGTGGTTTCCGATGCTCGGCCTTCACTTGCTGGCATATCAAACACTTTGCCACATACTCTGCAATCTCTCTCTTCATTCCTGACCACCAATAGATTTCCTTTAAGTTCTTGTACATTTTCGTACTTCCTGGGTGAACTGCATACTTCGATCTATGACCCTCTGTCAATATTTTCTCCTTAATTTCTTCATTAGCTGGAACACAAATACGACCTCTATATCTCAATAGCCCATCTCTATCCGCAAAATCTACAGCTCCCTCCGATCCTCTACTCATCATCTCCCTAGTCTGGATCAACTGTGGGTCAATCAATTGTTTCTCCCGAATCAACTGAACCAAATCTGGTTCAATCTGAACACGAGCAACTCGAATTACTCCATCCTGTGGCATGCTAAACTCTCCCTGCCAATCTCTGACTGAATCAATCAATCTACACTGGCTCATCATGGAAGCTGCTAAAGTAGCTATTTGACCTTCAACTGAACTTTTTCTACTCAAAGCATCCGCCACTACATTTGCCTTACCAGGGTGGTATTGCAAAGTAAACTTGAAATCCTTTAGCAAATCCATCCACCTTCGTTGCCTCATATTCAGGTCTTTCTGTGAAAACAGATATCTCAAGCTCTTATGATCAGAAAAGATCTCAAACTCTACTCCATAAAGGTAATGCCTCCATAGCTTCAATGCAAAGACTATGGCTGCAAGCTCCAAATCGTGGGTAGGGTAGTTCTTCTCATGCGGCCTCAACAATCTCGAAGCATACGCTATAACTCTACCTTGCTGCATCAGTACACACCCCAAGCCTATCCTAGAAGCATCACAATACACCGCAAATGCCTCATCCATGGATGGCACAATCAAAACTGGTGCAGTAGTCAATCTCTGCTTCAGTTCCTGGAAACTCTGCTCACATTTCTCATCCCATTGGAATTTCACTGCCTTCTTGGTTAGATTAGACAAGGGTGCAGCTATACGTGAAAATCCAGCGATGAATCTCCTGTAGTAACCTGCCATACCAAGGAAACTCCTGACCTCTGTCACTGTAGTAAGCCTCGGCCATTCTGCCACTGCCTTTACCTTCTCAGGGTCCACAGATATACCCTCTCCTGAGATAATATGACCTAAGAAGGAAATTTGCCTTAGCCAAAACTGACATTTCGAGAGAGGCGCACCCAGCATTTCGAGAGAGGACTAAGGGCAGACATCAGACGCATGGTCTCGGTGCTGATGTGCACCAGATACTCTGATTTAGTGGGGAGAGCTCTGCGGGTTGAGAGAGAGATTAGAGATTTAGGGACTGAGCAGAGCAGAGTTAGAGCACAGCCGAGTGGCGCAGAGACACGGAGGGTCCCGGATAGGGACAAGAGACCGAGGTTCGACTATGGACAAAGAGATAGGAGAGGCTCAGGAGGTTGCTTCAGTTGCGGCCGATTTCACATCCCAGGTCCGTGCGTGTCACCTCCAGGCGCGTGTTTTAGATGTGGCCAGCATGGGCATCGGGTTGCTGACTGTCCCCACCCGAACACTTACCAGTTACTCAAGCCAGCCCTTACTGCACCTATGGACACCCGACCGGCCGAGGCTTCGAGATTTCAGTATTCTAGACCCGTGCCAGCACTTCCAACACCGCCGAGATTTCCGGGTCAGAGCAGTGGGGGATATCAGAGGCAGCAGTTACCACAGAGGCAGCAGGCACCTCAGAGACAGTAGGCACCACCCCCACGCCCCCAGCAGACTAGAGTATATGCGGTAGCAGCTCAGGAGGATGAGCCTGAGGGAGGGCATGTCGAGGAGACTCGTGAGGAGGAGCCAGAGGCGCCACAGTTGGTTGGAGGTATTCTTTTCATTCATGTTAGATCAGCCGTATGCTTATTCGATTCGGGTGCTTCTAGGTCTTTCATTACTCCTTTATGTGCATGCCGTATTGGTTTGGTTCCTTCCACACTCGAGTCTGAGTTACTTGTACACACACCATTGGGGGAAGTCACTAGAGTACAGACCGTATTTAGGGATTGCATGATCAGGTTGAGTTCTTTGGAGTTGCCAGGGGACTTGGTAGAACTGGAATTCGGGGAGTTTGATGTGATCTTAGGCATCGATTGGCTTTTTCGGCACCATGTGAGCATAGATTGCTATAGGGGGACCATTATGGTGTGTTAGCCAGACCAGCCTGTGCACTGTTTCCGATGTGAAGGGTTGAGAACACGGATAAGTTTGGTAGCATCCATTGAGGTTGAGGAGGCAGAGTCTACGGCACTTAGTCTTTCTAGTGTGCCTATAGTAGCAGAGTTTGATGACATATTCCCAGACGATCTACCGGGATTACCGCCACCTAGAGAGGTTGAGTTCAGTATACGACTCTTACCTGGTACGGCACCTGTATCTAAACCACCATACAAGATGTCACAACCTGAAAATCATGAGATGAAGAAACAGTTGGATGAACTGGAAGCAAAGGGCTTTATTAGGCCCAGTGTGTCACCATGGGGTGCACCAGTCCTGTTTGTCCAGAAGAAGGACGGGTTGATGCGGATGTGTATAGATTACCGCCAGTTGAATCAAGTCACCATCAAGAATAAGTATCCATTGCCTCGGATTGATGACTTGTTCGACCAGTTGAGGGGAGCGTCTTGGTTTTCTAAGATCGACCTAAGATCTGGATACCACCAGTTGAGAGTAGCCCCAGAGGATGTAGAGAAGACGGCTTTCCGTACTCGATATGGGCACTACGAGTTTCGGGTTATGCCTTTTGGACTGACTAATGCCCCAGCTGTTTTCATGAACCTGATGAATCGGGTGTTTCACACACACTTGGACAGCTTTGTGGTTGTGTTCATCGACAATATCCTAGTGTATTCTCGAAGTAGAGAGGATCATGTAAGGCACCTCCGAACTGTATTGCAGACATTGAGAGAGCACAGGTTGTATGCCAAGTTCAACAAGTGTCAGTTCTGGTTGAGAGAGATGAGTTTCTTGGGGCACGTGATTTCTGGGAATGGTATAGCAGTGGATCCCACTAAAGTGCAGGCTGTTGCAGAATGGCCTAGACCTTCATCTGTGACAGAGATTCGGAGTTTCTTGGGGATGGCTGGATATTACAGGAGATTCATAGAGAATTTCTCACGAGTAGCAGCACCTCTATCCAATCTCACTAAAAGGGCAGTGAAGTTTGAATGAAGTGAGAAGTGTGAGAACAGTTTTCAGGAGTTGAAAGGTAAACTGTCTTCAGCTCCAGTCTTGATTGTGCCATCAGTGAGTGAGGGATTTTCGATCTATTGTGATGCTTCTCGAGTAGGGTTGGGCTGTGTTCTGATGCAGCAGAGACATGTGGTAGCCTATGCTTCAAGGTTGCTACGCACTCATGAGAAGAATTACCCTACGCACGATTTAGAGTTGGCAGCGATCGTGTTTGCACTTAAGTTGTGGAGGCACTATTTGATGGGAGCCAAATTTGAGATATTCTCAGATCACAAGAGCTTAAGATATATATTTTCCCAGAGAGAGTTGAATATGAGGCAAAGGAGATGGATGGATCTTCTAAAGGATTATGATTTCACGCTACATTATCACCCGGGCAAGGCTAATGTGGTAGCAGATGCACTGAGTCGTAGGGTTGTTTCCCAAGATGAGGTAGCCACACTAGCTACTTTCATGGCTAGTCAGTGCACTCTTGTTGATACTATTGTAGAATGGCCTGGGGAGTTCAGCACTCATGGGCATGGATTGATCATGGCACGAGTTCAAGCAGAGCCAGAGTTGATTCAGATTATTCGGGAGGGTCAGTTGGTAGATCCCGATTTATTACGTATCAAGGGGTTAGTAGAGAAGGGTGATGAGGCCACAAAAGATTTTGATGTTCAGGATGGATTGGTGAGATTTCAAGGGCGGACTTGTGTTCCAAATAATGCTGAAGTCAAGGGATTGATCCTAGACGAGTGTCACAGGTCCAAATATGCAATTCACCCTGGGAGTACCAAGATGTACAAGAACCTAAAATCAGTATATTGGTGGTCAGGAATGAAGAAAGACATTGCGGAATATGTAGCCAAGTGCCTTACTTGTCAACAGGTAAAGGCAGAGCATAGGAGACCTCCAGGTTTGATGCGACCTTTGCCGGTTCCCGAGTGGAAATGGGAACACATATCGATGGATTTTGTGAATGGGCTACCGCCTACAGCTAAGAACCACAATGGTGTATGGGTGATTGTAGACAGACTAACCAAAATAGCTCACTTTTTGCCCTATCAGACCACACAGACTTTAGCATCATTGGTAGAGCTGTACACCCGAGAGATAGTCCGGTTGCATGGGGTTCCAGTGTCCATTGTATCGGATAGGGATTCTCGATTTACCTCGCATTTTTGGCAGTGTTTCCAGGAGGCCATGGGAACTAAGTTGAGCTTTAGTACTAGTTTCCACCCACAGACCGACGGTCAGATTGAGAGAACTATTCAGACTCTGGAGGACATGTTGAGATGTTGTGTCCTAGATTGGGGTGGAAATTGGAGTAAGTATTTACACTTAGCTGAATTTGCTTACAATAATAGCTATCAGGCTAGTATACAGATGGCACCCTACGAGGCACTTTATGGCAGGATTTGTAGATCTCCTGTGTGTTGG
This sequence comes from Buxus sempervirens, assembly GCA_947561395.2. NCBI lineage: Eukaryota > Viridiplantae > Streptophyta > Magnoliopsida > Buxales > Buxaceae > Buxus > Buxus sempervirens. Next base: position 27,523,520 of record OX387191.1, on the reverse strand, counting down.
GTGGAGGTAGGAGAGAAACAGTACTTTGGGCCTGAGATTATACAAGATAGTATGGAAAAGGTGAAATTGATTAGACAGCGGTTGTTGACTGCGCAGAGTCGTCAGAAAAGTTATTCAGACACCCGACGACGTGAGCTGAAATTTGAAGTGGGAGACCAAGTGTTCTTGAAGATATCGCCTTCCAAAGGAATCCTGAGATTCGGGAAGAAAGGGAAGTTGTCTCCACGCTTTATTGGGCCATTTGAGATTGTGAAGGTGATTAACCCGGTAGCTTATAAACTAGCTTTGCCAAACCATTTGGCAGGAGTCCATGATGTATTCCATATATCCATGTTGCGGCAGTACATAGCGGATCCTAGTCATGTGATAAATCCTGAACCTTTAGTGATCCGAGAAGATCTGACATACGAAGAGAGGCCAGTTCAGATTCTAGATCGTCGTGAGCAGATTCTTCGCACCAAGGTTGTTCCCTTAGTGAAAGTGCTATGGCAGAATCATACTGTGGAAGAATGCACTTGGGAAGGTGAGGAAGAGATGAAGAAGAAGTATCCGGAATTTTTTGTTCCTCCTTGAGGTAAATTTCGAGGACGAAATTTCTTGTAGGAGGGGAGGATGTAAGACCCTGATTTTTGGTAAGTTTTATTGTTTATTTATTTATTTATTCTTATATATATAACTGTGTTCTATTAGGTGATTTTGTGGTTTGAGGGCTTAGCCGATACTTGTATGTACAGGCATTATATAGCCATTTTTTCTGAAAAAAAGTCGTATTATTATCATTATTATTATTATTGTAAAGTTGTGTGCTTATTAACGTAAGTGGATGTGGAACATGTAGTATTTCCGGTGGGCGAGCATGCATAGGATCAAGGGGTTAAAAGGGTTGATCGAGCGGCATATGTATCTCGCAAGGTAATGTACAAATAGGGAAAGTAGGGTTTTAGGTTTAAGAGAATACGCATATGTACTTACGGAAATATTGTTGTTAGTCTAATACTCAGGAGCTCAGGAGAATCGGCTGGAGAGTGTGGCGACTAGGGTTCTATGCTCGTGAAGAACAAGTATCGCGAGGGGTAAGAGAAGGGTTTCGGAGTTGAAGTTGAGTGGGTTCTTTCTCCTTGTTCGAGACGAATTGGTTGGGTAGTTTCTGTGTTCGCGTGCGTGGCCGGAGTGGTGATCGGCCGGGGTTTTGCTATATTTTGGAATAAGCGCATTCAGGTGAGTAGCACTGATTTACAACTGGGTTTTGTATTTGATGTTTTCGTGAGCTTATTCTGATGCATGGTTTGTATATTAAGTGATGTATGAGTTTTCTGGTTTTTCTGGTTTTCTGGAAATGACATGAACAGAGTCTCCGGACTGAATTTTATCTTTAAAATAAAAGTGTTTAGATTAAATCCAAATATGGTTGGGAAGTCTTCTGGGAGTATTAGGAGTGTATTAGAACAATTACAGAGGTAAACAAACCGACCAGTCATGTAGATCTTGAAATAACAGAGAAATGAAAATCACAGGGGGTATCCGCTCACCTCGCGCTCACTGGCGCTCACTTAAGAGGTAGGCGCCCCGTTAAAATCGACCTACCGCCGAGCTCGCGCGAACCCGGCGCTCAGCTCACGCTCACTAGGAAACCCACCGCTCATCTCGCGCGAATCTCGCGCCAAGCTCACGCTCACCTAGCGTCGAGTGAGCGGTAAGTACATTTATAACTGTTTTCTTACCGCCGACCGGTGCTCAGCTCGCGCCCACTTCAGGAAGTGAGCGCACACCCTATTTTGCTTACTGAAATGGAAATTCTGATTTAACCAAGAGTATTTGGGTTACTTAAGGGTTAAACCACTTCACTATTCACTTGGTTGGGAACCTTGGAAACTATTTTGCCTATGAAATTATTAGAGGAAAAATTAGTGAACCTCTTAAGAGCTTTCAAGTTGAGTTTAGGTTACTTATGAGTATTGTGCCGGATACCAAACCACTAAGAGTTACCAGTTACTTTTCCTTGTTTTATACACTGTTTTGATTGAGAAGTTATTGTATTTCTGGTTTCACTTGTTGGAAACTTTAAATGTATTGAAAAGATTTCCTTGGTATGAATGCTTGAGTTTTATTTCCAAATGGCATGTGTTACGGAAATGAGAAAAATACTGAAGTACTTGAGGTACTGCTTGGTCCAGAGGGACAAGTGATGAATTGTGATGAGTTTTGCATGATGTGGAATGAATGGTTTTACTTTGATATTGGAATTGAGATTAAACGATGTTTTACTGTTTTGGTCTAGCTTGTCCTGGATCCAGATGTTTAAGCTTAGTAATGTGATGTTATTGTTGGTTGTTGGAATTGCATGGCCTTGTGTGTTGCCACGACCGGTGTAGAGTAGCCAGAAACCCTGAGTAGGCCTGGTTGTCAATGCAGAAACCCGGGGAGTAAGCCTGCATTGGATGACGAAACCCTGAGTAGGCCGTCATTTCAGAGTATCCGAAACCCTGAGTAGGCCGGAACTGTGTACATGGAGGTGTGGAGTGTCTACTTGGCATGCTTAATTTATCAACTAAACGATAGTCATGACATTGACCAATCGATGTGTTATCGTACTTGACTGAGATGTGATTTGTTTGATTTGAACTTGGGAAATTGATGTTGGTTGTTTAACCGTATTGTAGTGTTTGTCGATGCATAGTTTTAAATTGTGATCAACTATTTCTGCATGCATGTGCTACTCGCTGAGATATTCGTATCTCACTCTGTTGTTTGTTCTGTTTTTCAGATACTCGTGGTGAGGCGTTTTCAGGAGTAGATCCTGCTGAGGCATATAGGGAGGAAGATTACTATTACCTTCCTTAGACTTGTAGGTTATCTGTTCTGAATTTGAAAACTTTGAATTAATTGAGATGTATTAAAGTAATTGGGGATGAACCATATGATTCTAGTTCAGTTTAAATGTTACAATTTTACATAAATGGAAATGTGCACTCTGTCAGATTATAGATGTATGATTATCCAGCGATCATAAATTGATTAACGATCCTTGCCTAACCTCCGTGAGACGTGTTATATCTTTAATGAACAACACAGATCCGGGGCGTTACAGAGATGGTATCAGAGACTCAAGCTGGAAAAATTTGAGGTTTAGGTAGTATGACCATAAAAAACCTTGGGGAAATATTGTGCGTACGTTAGATAGAACCATGAGGATTAGAAGAGAGTTCTTAACTAATGTGGTATTTTGTGCTTACAGGTATACATGGCCGGTAGAGGCAGACGTGCGAGGGCTGTGGATTGTCCTAGGAGTTATGCTCCTTTAAAGTTGCTGTTGGGGATAATCAAAAAGTGATAAGTGGGCAACTTTGGAAAATCACCTAGAAAAATCCATTTCATAAAAATCCACGAAATTTGGTGTGATTGAAGTCTGTATGGCCATATTTCAAAAGAAATTAGCCTCATACAAAAATCTCTTCGGATGTGCCTTGGGTGATCTCCCGAACAAGCCCCGAAGATCACAGATTTACCCAGAAAAATGACATTGAGCAGTTCTGAGTAAATCGGCTACCAATAATTCAAATGGAGTCACAAAATTATGAAACCAACTGGATTTGAAAATACACTCATAAAGGAGTGCCCAGAAACAAAAATCATTCGAATCGGACTTAAAACGAACACATGGCGCTCCGTCGAAGTGACAAGTTCTATATTTGAATCTGAACTGTCCAATCAACTTCTACAGAGAGGTGTCAAAAATCCGTTAGACAGAAATTTATGAAATTTGGTGGACATAAAATAGATAGCCTCACCTTTCCCATGGTTCTGGAATCGCTCCAAAATTCATCCGGACGATGAAGTTATGAGCGTCCGAAGTAAGGGTACAGTTGCTGTCAAGCTAGGCCACTTTTGAAGGAAACCAAATCCGAAAATTGATAAAAATGTGTGATCCGTGAAAGATGAATACAAATACTTTAAAAATCATTCAAAGACATTCCAGAATTGATTGAGGCCATTTATTTCAGATTTATCACAATAAATGCAATAAACCCAAAATATGCGCCTATCCCGCCAAAATAGTGCTATGTATGTGCAAGTGTGGAAAACCATATAAGACCAATAGCACAACATAGCATGCATACATATTCATCAAAATAAGGTTCTAAAACAGCCTAGGGTTCCGTTCCATTATCGTTTCCCTCTGTTCTCTCTCCCCGTTAAACACGGTTCTTCAAGATAATCAAGGGTACTTTGAATATGAAACGGTTTACAATCAATCAAAAGGCTTTATGCTACATAGGTTCTAGTACTAAGGTCAATCCCTAGTCTCGTTTCTCCTAGATCCCGCCTCTACGTTTTACGGCTAGGGGGAGTCTCGAGATACTTTGAGCCGGGGAAGGGTTTTCACACACAAAGAAGGCCTTATTCTACAGAAAGGTAGAAGAAGAGATTTAGATCTAGAAATGTAAAGACAGAAAGTAAAAGAAAAGTTTGAGGCTTACCTGGGTTCTGGAAGCGATCCCGCAGCGGTTTTCTTCTTCTCTTGGAGTTCTTCTTGGCGAGAATTCAAAACAAGAGTTAATGGCCATTTGCTTAAGGAGGAGCCTCCTATTTATAGGCAAAGGCTAGGGTTAGGGTTGGTGAGAATGGTAGACACAACATAATGTCTATAGCCCACCAACCTTAACCCTAAGGCTATTTCCCCTCATTTAATGAGGGATATGATGGTAAAAGTGAAAAGCTCTCGGAAAACCCTAATTTTGAGTAAAACTTATGTATCTGGTATATCAGACTGGATACACAAGGGCCTTAAGGTATCCGGTATATGATACCGGATACACTAAGGCTCACTTGTATCCGGTATGTTCCACCGGATACACAGAGGAGTACTTGTATCCTGCCTGAGTTACCGGATACAGGTAAAAGTTCATTTTCTTCAATTTCTGTGCTGGCTTTCAAGGAGATAATGATTTTTGATGATTGTTTGTGCAATTTGGGGTGTCTACAACTGCCCCTCTTTGCGGGAGCTGCGAAGCAGTGAGCTGAAAAGATTAGACAAGCCCAAATTGCCCTCCCTTAAGCATGATTTGCTTGATTGAATTCAATTTTGTAAAAAACAAATTTTGGGTGGAGATTTGCCAAAAAGCCCTAACTTTAAGTGGGGCATCTCTCCAATAATTCTTAAATTCCACTGAGCTTTCGTGGCTATGAAGTGGATTTTAAGCCCAAAAATAGGATTTTTTGAAAAATTGATTTTTTATCAAACCAAGTTGAAAATTGAGTGGATATCATCCTTTTGACCAGCACATTTCCCAAGGTTGTCCTAAACTCCACCGAGCTCTCATGGCTGTGAGGTGTATTTTAAGGCAAAAATAGGATTTTGAGAAAATAGTAGAATTTATAGCACAAAGTGAATTGCTTTGGGCTTGGTTCAAATTGAAAATAGTAGAATCTACACCTAGGAGGCCCTTTGGGCTTGGTTCAAGTGAATTGCTTTTATTTAATGGTTCAAATTGAAAGTTTAGGTGACTTACATGCAAAAAGTGGGTCGGCATTGGTTCGCAGGCCCCTGGATGGGCCCCCATGATGGTTGCCAAAAGTGCTTTAGATTTATCTTGTTAAGCTTGCCCAAAAAAGGTTGGACATTGGGCTTGGGGCCCATAGTCTTGATTTGGGCTTGAAAGCCCAAGTTATGTGAAGTTAGGGTTTTGAACCCTTACTTGGTTCGGTTGGTGGGCTTTGGCAGGCCCGGTAGGCCCTTGCCCTTGGTCTTGGCCAAACCACACATTTCATACATCAATTCACCAACAAGTTCGGGTGGGCCGCATTGGGTTTGGCCCGCCCCGATTGATTAGTTAATTTATTTATCTTGATTAGGTCACACGCATGCATTCCATTGTGTTCATTGGGCTTGGTGGGCCCCGTTGGAAGGCCCACTGGAAATCAAATTGGACCGGGGGTCCAAGTCCCATGTTGGGTTTCCGGGTGAACCGGAAACCCTGTTGGTTCATTTGGTTTGGTTTGAAAGTGCCATCCACATCCAGCAACAATCACAGAATATACATCACAGAAAATATACAAAACTGACATTTACCAGGGGAGACGGGCTCACTATTCTGGGTCCAAGGGGAGGGACCTGCGGCCCCTTGCGGTGCGGAGGGTGGGGGGCGAAGCCTCCTGCGGTGCGGTAAAGGGTAGCTAATCGGGGCTTGAGCTAAGAAGTTGAACCCTCAAAGCAGCAAAAAAAAGGAGTTGGGTTTGGGTCTGCAGGCAATTCGGCATTTAAGAGGGTGCGCTGACCTCGGGCGCGAGGTCAGCGCGAGCTCGACGGAACCAAAAGAACAACAAAAAAAGGACGCCCGTGTGAGCAAGGTGCGCGTTGGGTGCGAGATGGGTGCGAACAAGGCAGGCGCAAAAAGCACTCGGCGCGAGCTCGGTGCCAACTCGCGAACACTCGACGAGAGCTCGGCGGGTGCAAAAAGCGCTGAGCGCGAGCTCAGTGCCAACTCGCGAACACCCCTCTGCGAAGACAACTCTCTGTTTTTTTGGAAAACTCCATGACTGGCTGGGTTTTTGAGCTCTGTAACACTTCCCCGTGCTTCTACTACTCCCCAGAAGACCTTTAAACTCACTCTGAAATTAATCTAACCTATTTCATGACACGACTCCAAATCTCTTAAAAAGAATCAAGCTCGACCATTATAAAAAAGTGACTACAAACTAACGGCTACAGGGGGTAACGGGGGTGAAGGGAGCATGCTAATAGGCACACAACAAGAAGATAGCAGGTGGTAGGGGGTTAGGGGAGCATGTTGGCAAGTCTAGCAAAAATAAAAAAACAATAATGGACAGAGATTGCATGCGTAAGAAAAAAACAAACTTTCACCTATGCCTGGACCGGACCTCCGAGCATGCACACGAACATTCGAAGAAGGGAAGGAGAAGGGGGGTTTACAGGGATACATTAGATGAGGAGGCTGATGAGGAGCATACTTCCTCTTACAACAAATCCGATATACCCCAGAACAGTAGCATGACTGGACTAAAAATGCGATGGAGTAACTCTCGCTCTCTCATGGACCCGAACGAACATCATCTCCTACCTTGGAGATCCTCTCATGATCAAGGAAGAATACACGTATGGGGATCCCATGCGAAAATGACTCGAAACATGGTAGGTATTATGCTTTCATAAAAATCATGCAAGATAGCCAGTTTTCATATATATGATATAAAAGCTAGTGGGGAATAATACCTGAAGGTTCTTAGCTCCTTTGTGGAAGCGTGCGACCTCCTCGAAGCAAAAACACCAACCGTGAGCTTCTCCTCCAACAGCCACAGCAAGTGACTCCTCCAGCTTTCGGTAGAAGAGTGAGGAAGAAGATGAGAAGAGAGAGAGTCCGGAAGGCAACGTCGGGTGCTTGGGTGAAGGAAGGCAGGGGAAAAGGGAGTCGGTCCAGCGATCCCAAGGAAGCCAACAAAAGGCCAACCAACAAAAGAAGCAACCAAAAAAAATCCCAACCTTTTGCCCGAAGGTGTCGTGTGGCTTTTATAGAAAAAGGGAATTGGGTCCGCCGAGTTGGCGCCTAGCTGGCGCTAAGCGCTTTTCGCGCTCGCCCTGCTCGCGCAAGCGGCATAATCATTGAAAAACAATTAATGCGGCCGCTAAATGGTCGGAAAATCGTGTATTTTCGGATTTGGTCCCTGTATATTTCTGATTTAATCCGATATTCTTGGATATTCATAGATTTGGTCCCTGGGATATTTCGTACGTTTGGATATTTACAGATTTGATCCCCGAGATATTTTCCTGCGCAACTTGCCACGTGTGCAGTTTGCCAGTTTTGCTGTTCGGAAACTTCGTCAGCTCATATCTTCTCCATCCGGACTCCGATCTAGGCAAACTCAGTTACGTTAGAATCGTATCGGAGCCCTCTATCCAATGACATAGGGGTAAGCATTTGGATCGGGGTTTAGCAGAAAGTCAACTTTTGGCTCCCCTCAAGTTTGACCGATCCACAGAACCTTCATCCGGACTCCGATTCCCGCAAACTTAGTTGCGTTGGAACCGTGTTGGGATTCTCTATCCATTGAGATAAAAGAAGGTGGCCAATTTTCACTTGATCAAAAAGTCAACTTTTCACCCCTCAGGGTTTGACTTTTTAGCTGGGGTTGCATTTTCGGCTCTTCCGGGAGCGCAAAAATGAGGTGCTTACACCGGGATTAGATACTGACATGGTTGTGCATAGGCTACCAATTCTGCCAAGGGTTAAACCAATTAAGCAAAAACTGAGGAGATTGAAACCAGAATGGACACTGAAGGTCAAAGATGAAGTGGTCAAGCAATTTCAAACTGGGTTTTTGGCGGTCTCCACGTACCCCGAGTGGCTCGCAAACATAGTGCTAGTACCAAAGAAGGACGGAAAAGTCAGGATGTGCATGGACTATAGAGATTTGAACAAGGCAAGCCCAAAGGACGACTTTCCACTTCCACATATCGACATTTTGGTCGATAATACTACTGTACATAGCCTGTTCTCATTCATGGATGGCTTCTCGGGGTATAATCAGATTAAGATGGCTAAGGAAGATCAGGAGAAAACAGCATTCATCACACCTTGGGGTACTTTCTACAACACGGTCATGCCATTTGGGCTTAAGAACGCCGGGGCAACCTACCAGCGGGCCATGCAGCACTGTTCCATGATATGATCCATAAGGAGATGGAGGTCTATGTGGACGATATGATTGCCAAATCATGCAAAGAAGAAGACCAGTTGGTCAATTTGAAGAAGGTGTTCGATCGACTCAGAAAGGACATTTACGGCTTAACCCGGCTAAATGCGACTTTGGGGCTACATCAGGGAAATTACTGGGGTTCATTGTAATCAGAAAAGGAATTGAAATTGACCTGGCTAAAGCAAAGGCAATTATTGAAATGCCATCACCCAGAATGGAAAAGGAAGTTCGTGGTTTTCTCGGAAGGATCCAATACATAAGCTGGTTCATAGCACAACTCACTGCTATCTGTGAACCGATTTTCAAGCTTTTGAGAAAGAATAACCTGACGGTTTGGAATGATGATTGCCAACAGGCCTTTGACAAGATCAAGGAATATTTGCTGAATCCACCTGTGCTAGTACCGCCAACTCTAGGAAGACCACTGATTCTTTACTTGTCGGTTTTGGAGACGTCGATGGGGTGTGTCTTGGGACAGCACGATGAGACTGGTAGAAAGGAAAGGGCAATTTACTATCTAAGTAAGAAGTTCACAGAATATGAAGCCAAGTACTCCCCTTTGGAAAAGACTTACTGTGCTTTAGTGTGGGCAACTCAGAGACTGAGGCATTACTTTCTCAATCACTCCACATTATTGATATCCCGGATGGACCCTCTGAAATACTTATTCGAGAAACCGGCTCTAACGGGCAGAACGACGAAGTGTCAGTTGTTGCTTTCTGAATTTGACCTCACGTACATCACTCAGAAGGCGATCAAAGGTCAAGCAATTACCGATCACCTAGCTGCACATCCTCTACCAGAATACCAACCTTTGAAGACTAATTTTCCTAATGAGGCAATTCTGTTTACAGAAGAAGAGGAAGGTGAAAGCTCTTGGCAAATGTTCTTCAATGGGGCCACCAACATGAATGGAAATTGAATTGGGGCAGTTTTGGTCAAGCCGGATGGGTCACACATCCCAATCGCAGTAAAGTTGAGATTTCAATGTACAAACAATATTGCAGAGTATGAAGCGTGCATAATTGGGTTACAAGCCGCGTTAGACCATGAAGTGGAGGAACTTGACGTATACGGAGATTCGAGTCTTATCATCTTCCAAACAAATGGTGACTGGAAAACCAAGGATCACAAATTGATCCCCTATCACCAGTATTTGGAAGAAATAAGCACTAAATTTACCCGAATTTCCTTCAACTATATGCCAAGGGCCAAAAATCAATTTGCAGATGCTCTAGCAACATTGGCTTCAATGGTCAACATGCCAGAGGGGGTAGATATCAAGCCACTAGAAATTGAAGTCAAAGATGACCCTGCATATTGTCTTGTTCTAGAGGGAGCACCAGAAGAGGAAGTACCGTGGTTTCAAGACATCAAAAAATTCTTGAATGATCGGAGTCTGCCAGAAAATGTCACTTCTACTGAGAAAAGGACAATACAGAGGTTAGCCGGTCAATTCCTACTAAGTGGTGAACAGTTGTACAAGAGATTACATAATGATATTCTACTCAGATGTGTTGCCAAGGCTGAGTCAGAAAGATTGATTGAGATTGTACATGGAGGAATCTGTGGACCCCATATGAACGGGCACATGCTTGCCAAGAAGATTCTACGATTGGGATACTAATGGTCGACTATGGAGCACGATTGCTGTGTACATGTTAGGAGGTATCATTAATGCCAAATATATGCCTCATAAATGCCAAATATATGCGGATAACAAGCATGCACCCCCAAGTGAGTTGCATAACATGAAATCACCATGGCCTTTCTCTATGTGGGGCATAAATGTCATTGGCATGGTTTCTCCTAAGGCATCGAATGGGCACAGATTCATCCTTGTAGCAATCGACTATTTTACCAAGTGGGTAGAAGCGGCTTCATATGCGAATATCACTAGTAGCCATGTTCTTAAGTTTTTGAAGCACAACACTATTTGTCGCTATGGCCTGCCAAATGCCATAGTATCAGATAACGCTTCAAATATTAAGAACAAGGATATGAAGAAGATGTGTGAGCAATGCCAGATTTCCCATCACAAGTCCGCTCCATACAGACCAAAGATGAATGGGGCAGTAGAAGCAGCAAATAAGAATATAAAGAAAATAATTCAGAAGATGGTAGTGAGTTACAAAGATTGGCATGAAATGCTACCGCTTACTCTACATGCCTACAGGACCTCAATCCGGACTTCTACTGGGGCAACCCCGTACTCCCTAGTTTATGGAATGGAGGCAGTTTTACCCGTTGAAGTGGAAATCCCATCACTAAGAATGCTAATGGAAGCAGAATTGGAAGAGGCTGAATGGAAACAGTCAAGACATGATCAACTCAATCTGATAGAGGAAAAACATTTGAAGGCGCTTTGTCATGGCCAATTGTATCAGAAGAGGATGGCCAGGGCTTACAATAAGAAGGTGAAGCCCAGAACTGTAACGCCCCGGATCCAAGTTACGTAAATAAAACCGTAACTTATCTCCGAAGGTTATTATATAACCCAGGATAGCAAATCAAAGTGAAGGAAAAACATGAATTAAACAATAACTATAAAATCAGAGTGCCCTACAACCCAAGCTCCAATATAAAATACCATAACCGAGGCTAACTCACATGAACCAAGTATATACCCGCTGGTGCCGTCCTTACCAGAATCTGAAAACAAAACAAAACGGAAAAGAATGAGATACGAATATCCCAGTAAGTAGCACATGCATGCTCAAATACAGTTTATCAGTTCTAAAATATGATACAGTTGTAAATAATGCAACAGTGGCGCTAACACATCAATTCCGAAAAACCTGAGTAATTCAACAGTAATTCATCGATTAGTATGAGATATAAGAATAATCCAGTTTAGCAAACATATATGTAATATCAAATCAACAGATGATAAGTCACTGCAGGACTCATGAAATAAGACTGCCTTTAACTAGTGTAAAACCATGCTCACTATGCCACCTCCCGGCTTATGAGCGAAGCCGAGCTACACGGTCATCGACTTATTGCGGAAGAACCCATTCAGATACAGTAATGGGTTGGCATGTACTATCCTATCATAGCCGCAACCAACCAGATACAGAGAAGGCCTCATCGAGATACACGATGGAAATGCGTGCGTGAACAAAGTATTACAACTCTCAAAGAAAAATCCTTTCCACTATTTAGCTCCTAACATGGATCCATATCGAGCTATGCCCACTAGACTTTAAAACCAAAACCAACAGAGAACTCCAGTAAGCACAACCCATCTCAATCTCAATCAAATCATCCCGAGCTACACGGGGCATCTCTGAGATACACGGAGGCAACAACATCCCGAGATACACGTGGCATCCCCGAGATACACGGAGGTAAGATAACCATCAATCCATCAAAAGTCCCAAAAACATCATTTGAGTACAATGAGAATACCAAATAATCACATTTATCCAAAATAATTTGATTTTAAGTCCTTTTTCAAAGTATTGCATAAAATTCTCTTTTTATAGTCAAAGTTTGGTGAAATTGCTCAATTTCGGTTAAACCGGCAAATCCGAATATTGAAACCAAAATTTACTTATGTTACTTAATTCTGTCTTGTATTACTTGCTTAAAACCTAAACAATAATTTACAATTAACATTTATACTCATAACACTCTCATTTACCCTAAATCCCCAATTCCTTACTTAACCGTCATATTTCTTCTAACATTCCCACATCGTTTTCAATAATTAAAATCTTAATTGTGATCCTATTTCCAATGTGCCACAACCTTTAAAGGTCCTTTAAATACTTCTAAATAAATTCCCTAATGACTCCCACAATGAAAATTAAAAGCAGTTACAAAAATATAGGAAAACCATAAGCTTAACAATAAAATATACTAATGTTTGGCTGTTTATAATACTTCAATTTCCAGCTCAAAAATAACAACCAAAACTGAAATCCCAGTGGTAAAACATGGCTGCCGAATACACTAATTCAGTAAAGATCATAGCCCATTTACTTATAACAATATAAACTGAAGTTTCCACTTTACATGTATTCACATTCTTTAGTAATATTTCTTTTCTTTATCCTTGTAGGATATAGTCATTATTATAACTAACCACCTCAAAACTTGTTTTACTCCTATTTAGGCCCTATGTATTAGTGTCTAAGGGGTTAAAGCATCATTCATTACTCCCATACTCATACTATTGTAATTGTAAGAATTTTATTATCAAAATCACTTCAGAATTTATATAATTCCTATTAAGGTTTTATGGATTTCCAACTACCCTTAGGTTTATGCAATATCATCAGTTCTTATTCATCCAACTTATTTACTAACACATAATTAGATCTTATAGAATAGCAGTTATAATTCTAAACCAGCAACTGTTAATTATACTAAATCAGTCGCCCACTTCTATAGCTGCAGATTTCAACCAATGCTTTTCCAATTTAACTGTTCAATTTTTCTGCATCTTACTAGTGGGAATTCCTCAGCTAAATTAGCCGCACTAGGGTAGAAGAAAAGAGGAGCTGGCGCTGACCTACAGAGGTTGGCGCCCCCCCTCCAGCATTCTCCAGGTTTCTAAAATTTTATTGTGTACAATCCTTAACTTCAAATCACAATAATCTGATGCTAACATTTATTTTGATTCATAGAATAAATGTTTTGACCTTTTGTCCACTGAAATTTCTGCTGGTGTAGCAGCCATATTTGACTCATGTGAATAAGATTGGTGCTGACCTCAATGAACAATTGAAAGAGTCAGTCCAAGTCTTCCTTCACTTTAAAACAAATGAAACTTCCTACTGGTGTTACAGCCGTACTAGGCTAATGTGGAAAAACTGAGCTTTGACTTCTATTCAATGTATGTAACCAGCACCAACATTCTGTTCTTAAAAATTAGAGTGGGTGCTGACCTCTTGCAGGTCAGCCCCACTCAGCACCAAGACAAAAAAAAAAAAAAAAACATGCCGAATAAACTTTTAATCTCCTGCAACTCTAATTCCTACATATCTGAACTATGATTCCCCTTAACCAATGAGGTAATTCTTCCTTTACCCTTCTAGCAACCTAGTTGAACATCAATTGAATTACCAAATCAGAATTTCATACGCATAACAGAAAAACTCATGAATAAAAGCTCACTGCCAATTAAACTCAGGTGCAGCTCATTAAATCATGCTTCTAATTGAATTTCCGGTTGCAAATCAGAGAAAAAGTGTGCTACTTACTTCTTAGGTGTAATTTCAGTTTGTTAAAACTCCATTTCAGCAAATCAGAATTTCTGTAGCAAAACTCCAACTCACGATCACTCCTCATCTTAGATTTCTTAACTTCTGAAATTATTCTCCAATGCCTCCAATGAAAAATCAGACATGATATTGCTCTTTAAAGAATAATTCTATAACCTTAATTTCTGCATCTTATTATTCACCCACAATCCCTTATTCATATATAGCTAAATCACCCAAGTAAATTCCAAATTTAATAAACCAACTGAACACTATAAGAGCTGATTTATGTGCTAGTTTAGGTACTGATTTATTTGTTAATGTATATGCTGGACTTTACCCTGGTTATATGCTGGATTTTACTTGATTTATGTGTTGGATTTTACCTGGGCGCCAACCACCTGTGACCTAGGTTGCCCTTGACGCTAGCTAAAGAAAAAGAGTCAAATTGGCATGGGCGCCAACCCTGGGCGCCCAGCCATGAACAAAAAGGTGACTTACGGCAGCAGGAAATCTACCTTCACTGAACAATTCTCCTTTCTTTATTCCATCTCCAGCACATTTCTCATCATCTAAATAATCTATAAACACAATTATGAATTTAATTCATGCAAGAAATCTTCCCTAATGAATTAGCCGCACCTCATCATTCCCACAGAAATTTTTTTCCAGCAACCCAAACATTCATTCAATTCATTTATTTAATTCAACTCAATCCAAAACTGAATTCATAGGTGCTACTTACCTCTGGGCTACAATTTCAAATTGCTGCACCCTCATCTACACAAAGGAAATTCTGAAATCACATTCCAGATTCCACCGAACTACACAAATCTGCAGAAACTTCTATAACTGAATCAGATCTATCCAAATTAGAATCTCTTCCTCAAATAGGGGTGAACTTTCACGAATTACACTTTAATTGAACTGATCTTACCTGATGGATCTCAATTTCTGCAGGAATGACAGCTTCTGAATGAAACTGGAGTTGCTGCCGCAAGAGATTTCAACTCCATTGGGAAAGAACCAAACGACCACAAGAAAATTCCTCTAATCTCCAGAATTTTTCGAATCAGACTCTCCAAATCCCTAGATCGACTCCCTCTTCTCTCTTTGATCTCTCCAGCAGAAATCGCTCAAAGGCCAAAATAAACCAACGAACCCAATTCATTGGTATTTATAGTTGCCGCCCACTGTTGAATTAAAATAGGATCACTTACTTTTACACTCCACCAAAATCCCTACACCAGCATGCTAAATTTGCTATTATCTCTTGCATGCCACATCAGCAAACCCTCACCAACCAACCAAAATCAAACCTTAGCATTAGCTCCG
Organism: Buxus sempervirens; assembly: GCA_947561395.2. Taxonomy (NCBI): domain Eukaryota; kingdom Viridiplantae; phylum Streptophyta; class Magnoliopsida; order Buxales; family Buxaceae; genus Buxus; species Buxus sempervirens. The sequence continues at coordinate 27,508,260 of OX387191.1, read as the reverse complement.
ACCTATTAATTGAAAATTTTCCTTTCCGGTTTTGATCAAAAGTCCCCGGTTAACTTCTTGGTCTCCTTCCTCCACAAAATTACTAATTAACCATAACTTAATTACTAAACCAATAATTTTTAATTTCATTAAAAATTTGGGATTTTACAAGAACTTTCCAGGAAGGAAATTTGGTTTTAAAGAAAATTTTACCATTTTTGGAAGCAAGGGTAAGTTCAAGCCAAATTGGGAAGGGCCTTATGTTGTCAAGAAGGTCCTATCAGGGCTCATCTTGACAAAAATGGATGGAAAAGATTTTCCTGAGCCAATTAACTCTGATGCAGTAAAAAGGTATTTTCCTAGAATGAAAATTACTAGGAAATGATCCGGGGCCATTTTTTTTTATTTCCCAAAATTTTCAATCCCTAGTCTAGCCAAGTTGAGCCTATTCGTTTCTTTGACAAACCTAAACTAGGACTTACAGTTGTAAAGCCAATTGTGGCAAAAAACAAAAGAAAAAGGGACAAAAAAAAAAGAATTAGCAAATGAAAGCCAAGTGCAAAAAAGAAAATAAATGAGCAAAGTTTGGGGAATCAGGGTTATATCCATCATGACTGTAAGTCCAATTGACCTATTTTCATGATTGATAAATTTTGAGCCTTTAATACCATTTCTTTCATAAACCGAGCCTAGCCTTCATTTCGTCCTATTTATAAGCCCTTGGTGATGTTGGTGTATTCTTTCAATGATCAGAGTAAGGATTGGTGATGACGGAATGTAGAAGCCGGCCCTAGTGAAAACCATAACTGGCGCTAGGGGCAATATTGGCAAGGAAAAAAGAAAAAAAATAGAAATCAAGGGTTGTGTTGATCATGTTGTCAAAGCTTGAAGGGAAATCAGTATGAGTACTGAAGATGGAATAGACTGGGAATAACGGAGTCAATTCTGAAAGAAAAGACATTTGGAGATGACTCTAAAGGTCCTAGGATAGACAGATCTGATCTCTCCTTATTGCTGGAATTACCCCTTTCATTATTCAACTTGATTTCAATTCTTTTAATTGTGTGCAATTAAGTGTTTTGGACCAAAATTCAAAAAATAATAAAATACAAAAAAGCAAAAAATTTATATTTTGGCCAGTGATGAGAAATCAAATACTTTTCATAAAACCTTTGTTTTTACAAGTATATGAGAATTCTGAGGCCAATAGTATAAAAACTTATTTTGGAATAAAGTCCTTTGTCTTTCCACTATTGGAGTTTGCTTTGATACAAAGGTATGAGAAAAAAATTGCAATAAAGTGAGTTAATCCCTATCTCCAAGCCACTCCTCAAGCTCTTGAATCCGAGCCGCCTGAGTCGCAATAATTCCAGAAGCTCCCTCTACATCCGGATCACTCAAAATGGAGATGACCTCATCTGAAAGTGCCTGCCTGATCCTCATGCCTCTAAGGTTGGCTAAAGCATCCTGGTGCTTCTACCGCAGCACTTGGACTTCAAAACGGCGAGCCTGCCTCTGCTCCTCGAGTTGCTTTTCCAAAACAGTACGACGAGATACCTGCTCTTCAATTTGCCTCTCCAGATCAAGGCCTCGTATCCTAAGCTCTTGGGCTTCTCGTACCCAAATTTGTTGAAGCCGCTTGTGGCATGCTCTCTCAGAAACCTATATATCCTCATAAGTGGGTGCAAGAACAGCAGGAGGATCCTTTGGTATTGGGGCACGATTCTGAACCTGCTCTCTGATCCAGAAAAGGTAGTCCTTCACATGGGCTTCAGAAAAGACGGGGCCCTGCATGAAACGAGCATAGGAGCATTTGTAAAACCCCGAATTTTCAGTAAATAAATAAATAAAAATTTAATATGAATATTTGGAGTGTCAATGAATTTGTCAAAATAAATTGGGGATTTAATATAAAGGAATGATTTGGGGTACTTATAATTCGTTCGAGATGTATAACGGACTAATAATGACAAAGAGAATAAACTTGGAAATTTCGGAAGAAATTGAATGGGTAGATGTGAAAATATTAAGAGAAGGGTATTTCGGTCAATTCATATTAATTATCGGTAAATAATTAAATACATTAATTAAAATTGTTATTAGACTTGAGAAATAATAATAGATTTAAGTTGGGGTTTAGATTGTCTATTAATACTGATATTTAAAGCTTAGTAATTGGAATAATGGCATATTGGTAATTATGTCTGATTTGAAGCCTGAAGTCGAGGAGATGAGAATTTTATTGAAGGATATTAATTATAATTATAGATGATCACATTGATAGGGGAGATCTGGAGTTTGATGCAGATTTGACCGTTGGATCGCGAGATATCAAGTTAAGTATGGATTAACGGTCCTTATTTAGTCTAATGGGTGGATAAGTATGGAGCATGATCATACGGAGATGCATGGGATCAGATGAGAATAAAATAGGGTTTTTTATTTGGGGTTGATCGTATGTCTCGTTTTGGGTTTTGACGGCTGAAGGGAAGAATAATGAAAGAGAGAGAGATCGAGAGGAGAAGAAGAAGGAGGAAGAGAACGTATCTCTGGTTTCTCATCATTCCCGGAGTGTCTCTTGCCTGCGAAAAGGAGAGGAAGTTGCTGGTTGGAAGAAGAAAGGATCTTGAGCGAACAGAGGTAGGTAGCACCGTTTTCTCATTCGTTTTGGTTTTCTGCGGTTTATTCGATTCGATTGCATGATTTATGGTTGTATAAGTATTTAGATAGATTAATTGTATGCTTATATGAATGTTAGAAGTGATTAGAATACAAAAAAAATGATTTTTAGAAACTCGGTTCGTCGTTTTGGTTAGAGCGCTGAGCATGCCTGTAGTTAGCGCTCCTCGGCGCTGTTCGACGCTAGTTGAAATATTTAGAGTGCCCGTGATCGCCGACTAACAGTCGCTCGGCGCTCGCTTTATTTAAACGAAAACACGCGTTTCTGAAAACGCGTAACGCTGAAGAGCGCCAACCTTGCTTATCGCAAGCGATCCTAGGCGATCAATGAAAAAAACGAATTTTACGCTTGTAATCATTATGAGCCTAATTCTCAATAACTTTTATTAAATTTTATTGAACAACACTTAATTGTAATAACTTCTATTTTACTTTATTGACTAATACCAAAACTTAATAATTTTTGTTTTACTTTATACAATACCACCAAACTTTAAATAACTTGAAAAACTTAATAATTGCATTAGGCTTTCACTAAATCTAAACTTTAATAACTTTTGATAATTAAACCATATCTTAATTAAATATTAATACTTTAAAAAAACAACCCACATATATTATTAAACAATTGAATATTAATGTAATTAATACATTATTAGAACCGCACTTTAGCGTGCATGTTATGCGTTCAATTTCCGATGTAATTAAATACTGTTTAACACTAAATCAGGATGTCACGCTAAACTTATTTAAATGTATTGAACAAAATATTATAATAAACTGAGGAACTATTTAGAACTAGACTTTGAATTATCAACTAAACATGAACCTAATATGCTATAAATAATAATGGAATTGAGAATTATTTGTGTATTGGCTTGGTGGCCAGTTTATTGACAACCTGCTTGGTGACAGAGATGTATTGTATATTACCCGCTTGGTGGTGGAGACCCTAACCCGTTTGGTGACGGAGACCCAACCTGCTTGGTGGCAGAGATAACCCGCTTGGTGGCGGAGACCCAACCTGCTTGGTGGCAGAGATAACCCGCTTGGTGGCGGAGACCCAACCTGCTTGGTGGCAGAGATAACCCACTTGGTGGCGGAGATACCCGCTTGGTGGCGGAGACATTACCTCCTGCGGGAGAGATTCATTACCTCCTGTGGGGCATATGTGTTTCCGATGGATTGCATCCTACAGGAGAGGTACCTCATGTGGGGGAGATGTGATTATGCGTGATTGCATCCCAAATGGAGGATGGGTGTGTGAGTTACCACTGGAAGGTGAGGAAGCTATCTCCTACGGTAGAGGTAGATGCTAGGTGTTCACATCTGGCGGTAGAGTTATGCTGTCTCCTGCAGGGGGTACCTATAGTCTTAGAGATGTGCATTCTCCTGCGAAGCTTGTGTGGATACTATGTATTTGCGTTCTGCGGTAGAAATAGTCTACTACCTGAAGGTTGGCTTTTATTATTGATGGATTCTCAAATTGATGGATTGATTTGGACGTATTTGATAAGATCGTTTATTTAAAAGGAAATATTGAAATGACATAATAGAATTGCTATGATTTATTGAGAACTGTTAAAATGGAATATTATGGAATCATGAATAAAATTTAGAACTGTTATTGGGAAGAAAATAATTGAAATATACCAGAAACCATGGGAATGTGGATTATAATACATGGTCCTTTAAATTGAAATGAAATGTACATGATTAACTTCCTTTAATTCAGGCACCGGTTCAGTGTTTGTTTTGTATCGTGATTATTCGTTTATCTTATTGACTGTAATTATTCGCCTATTTTACCGTGCATGAAACCACTGTTATTTTCTATATATAAACTGTTTTCCTCATGCATGTGTTACCTACTGAGATATTCGTATCTCACCCCTATTTCATATTCTATTTTTCATTTCATCTTGGAGAGGACGCCACGGGTTAGACAGATAGTGGGTTGAAGTCTAGAAATTCCATATGAAAAGAGTAGGATAATTTTATATAGTTGTATTTATTTTATTGGAATCATAACAGATGATATTGTAGGATATTAAGAGTTAGTTAATTTGTAGTTGCCTTTCATTTGATAAATTGATGTAATAGGAAGATTCAGTTCCAATGAATAATTTAAGCTTCCTAACACTTTGATAAATCTTAGTTCTTTATCTCTTTATCTTTTGAGTTGATTGTAATGTACCACAAGTTAATGCCTAGATCCGAGTCAAAAAAAATGACCCGGATTCGAGGCGTTACAGCATTTCTTCATCAACTGGGCATTCAGCCCTATGGTAGCTGGTGTAAGTGGCCCAAGGAAGTCCTCATATCCATTTGGGATCACAATCCCCTGGGTCGCTCCAAATTGTCGAAGAACCCACAAAGGAAGGTAGAGGACAGCAGACCTCAAGCCTACTAAGACCATGAAGTTCCTGTCCCTAAAGCTGATTACTGTCTCTGCATTGAGTTGATAAGAGCCAGGCCACCTTGCCTGATCATCCTGAAGAGAACCCAAGAAATTAAACTAACCCTGCTTGCCTCCTTGGATGTCAGGACACCCTCGGTTGCTCATCAAGACAAGAATTTTGATCCTTGGAGAGAAGCGTCTACCAATCATCTCAATTTGACTCAGATGGTCAAGTAACCAAAGCTGCAGAAAGGGTGAAATATTTCAATGTATTGTAGAAAAAAAAAGAAGAAGAAAAAAAAAAGGATTTTACCTGTAGGATACGGGCACATGCCAAGAAGCGCTTCTTTTTCCTGTGGTAGCAGTCAGTCAATGCCTGGTACATACTTGCCAAGATTATAGGGGCCAATCTCTCCCGCTCCCTAACCTGGCAGATAACTGAGATAAGGACCAAGTCAACCTCATCATTATCTCGTGGGAAAAGTAACTGGTTGACCACTATCAGAGTCAAGGCATTAAATCAGGCCTCTTTATTTTCCCCCCTCAAGAACCTTTCAGTCAAGAAAGACTTAGACAAAGTCAAAAGAGCATCAGAGTCCCCTAAATCCTTCTTCCCTATACCTAGAAAGGTGGAGGCCTCCTTCTTGTAGCCAGGCTTTAGGGGTGGATTCACCACTTTCTCTGCAAACCTCAAACTTAGAATGGTTTCAACCTCCTCAATGGTTGGGGTCATCTCTTTGTCCCCAAACCGAAAGAGATTTAGTTGGGGTTCTCAGTGCCTGATCAAGGCTTCTATGATTTCCCATTTAAAAGGAATTTTAGGGATCTGTAGGATGTGACCTAGATGGATGGTATCCCATTTGATCTCTTCCTCCAGAGTCATAGAGTTAACCCACCTATTGTAGATTGAATCTACAAGGTTATACCTAGTGAGATTAGGGGGTTTTGCTCTAAATGGTTGTTTTGCAAGGGAGGCTTCAGTAACAGACAATGATGGGGCAGAAGATGATCCGGAGGCCATTGGGGATGAATGAAGCATGCTAGAATCCAATGGAGGGAGAGAGAACAAAGAAAGGGGGTTTTCTAAACTCAAAAACTCGTCAAAATGACGCACATCCCGAGGCCTGTTTATTTTATAATACAGTTAATTGCATCCGACATGTCAGATCGGATACAAAGCACTTCATTTATTTCCAATGGAAAATGTCAGATACAAGAAACATTGTTTGTTTCCGACATTTTTGGTCGGAAACAAAAGGAAAATGCATTTACCAACCTAATATGTCGGATACAAAAAGAAAAAAAGAAAAAAGAGGAGAAGGAAGAAAAGAGTTCAAATTTTTCCCTGTTTTACCTGTATACATGTTATAATTGCAAAAAAATGAAAAAAAAATGAAGAACAAGAGAAAATGAATGAAAAGTGTTTTTATATATATATACATGAATCTCATTTATACAAGGTTAATGTAAATGTACAAAAATCCTAATCTACTGCTCCTTTGCAGGATCACCCCCGCGTCCTCTGCCACGTGCTCCTCTGCGGCCTCTACCTCGAGATGGTCGGCGCCTGAAGACATGTGTCAGAATACCCTCGGCAACGCAGCATGGTCTTTGGCCCAAAATGGACTGAACCTGGTACGTGAGGTAGTAAGCCGAATTGTCAGGATATGGGTCCATGGGAATAGAGTCAGATGAAGAAGCCTCGGGCTCAGCAGGAGCAGGCTCAACTGGAGGGACAGCTGCCTCAGGCTCAACTGGATCCTCAGTCCAGGCAGTATCAGCTCCCATCGCTCCAGAAGTCTCGGCAGCAACAGAAGGAGGATCAGGAACAGAGACAGCTAGATTAATGGAAATGAAGTCAGAAACTGAAATGTCATAATCAAAGAAATGAAACTAAAGCAAGCTTACCAGGGATATCCGCAGCGGGGACTGGGGGATTCGGAATAATCACAGAAGGAGATGCACTGGCAGGATCAGCAGTGGAAACAGGATCAGGAGATGCAACTGGGATGTCATTGAGATCAGGAACAGCAGCCGAGGTGTCCTCAACATCAGCAACCCGAACTGAAGACGAGCCAGAAACAGGAAGGTCTGGCTTAAATGTAACGTCATGATCTAGGGCCGGATCCTGTAAAAGTCAAACCATGCATATCAGAACAGCCGGGAAACATAGAAATAAAAGAAATAAAGTTGTAAATAACTATATACCTGTCGTGTCCCGAGCTCAGCCTCCAAGTATGAAATCCGGCTGTCCCTCTCAAAGATCTGGCTGTCCCTCTCTAGGATCAGAGCCTCTAGCTCTTCGATCCGAGCATCTCTCTGGGCCACGGTCGCATCATGCCCAGCAATCAGATCATCAACTGCGGCCCGCTGACTCTGAAACCGATCCCTCAGAGCATTCAACTCCTCTACCTGCCAATAAGAAAGGGATTAGAATCATAAATACTGAATTGAAGGAAATGAGAGGGGAGAAGGCCAGTCATAACTTACAGTATCGTCATGGACCCGGATAAAGATCCTGCCAATCTCTGTCACTCCAGCACAAGTGGGCCAATCCATCAGGCATCCGATGGATACTCTGCGAAACCACTCGTCATAATCTCTAGCTACTGTGAGCCCCTCTGCATCCTCCCACTGGTCAAACTGGCCAACATCGAAGTCGGGCATGAGAGTAGTAGGACCAATGGGAGGAGGAGGAACTGGAATATGAGGTATGCATGTGTGCTGATAGTATAGGTGCTCTCCTAGATACATCACCCTACCAAGCCTACCAAGGAAGCACTGGTAGGGCTGGCATCAGAGGTCTCGCTCAAAAGCATCATGTACTATCATCTCACGAGTGACCCCGATATCCACATCATCAAAGCGTGCCAACAAGAGCTGCAAAGAAGAAGAATAATGTCAGATACAAACAAGGTACAGAAAAGAAACAAAAGACAAAAGGTTCGGGAATTTTACATCAGATCGACGGGCACGATCCAGGTGAACCCAAGTAGTACGAGGCTGACTCCTGTCTGCATCTCTATCCAGCACAAACCATCGTATGGCAACGGGGAACTCTGCGGCACCAGGCACGGGGGATGGATGGAAATAAGTCATGTAGGTATACATAAATACCTGGAAAAAGAGAAATCAGTCAAGGATGAAGAAGATAAAATTTTGGGGATAAAACAAAGCAGATGCATTCAGTACCTGCAAGATCTGCCAGAAAAATCGGCAACTAACGCCGTCACCCCTCGGAGTGGCCAAACCTCGAACCGCTCAGCACAATCCAGCCAGGATGGTCACATATATAAGCCGACCCCATGCCAACTTTCTGGTTTGACAGAGGTCTCTCAGGGCATCCAAGAAGACAGGACTAACCCTAGTCTTGTTGTAAAACCCCGACCTGGATTATATCTTAATTATTAAGATTAATTATCTAAAGTATGATTATTAGACTAATTAAGTACTTGTATTATGAAGATGAGATAAATGTGGATTGTACTTGAGGACTTAGGGAAATCAATTGAACGTTATTGAAGTTATTAAGGTAAGCTTAGTTAGTGTTATGTCTTAATTACAATTGGCTAAGGTATCTTTCAATTAGATCTAGTGAATTGGAAATCAAATTCGGAAAAATTGGAGTTAAGTGTACCACAAAGTATCTCTCAAGTATACTTAAAGTACCTTCCAAGTGTACCCAAGGTACCTCTCAAAAGTACCTAAAGTATCCCCTGAGAACACCTAAAGTAAACTCTTAAGTATACCCAAGGTACCCTCCCAAAAACCACTGAAGTACCTCTTATATTACCCAAGGTACCCCATTGTATGCCGAAAGTACATCCAAGTATTACCAAGGGTACCACACAAATATGCCTAGGGTACACCCATGCATTACCTAAGGAACACCCAAGTATTACCCCAAGGTATCACCAAAGTATACCTAAAGTACACCCATGTATTACCCAAGGTACCACCCAAGTGTTACTTAAAGTACCCATCAATTATACCTATGGTACCCCATTTGTATCCCTAAGGTACCCTACTTTAATTGCTTAAGGTACCCTTGTGTTTACCTAAGGTATCCTTTTGTGCTTGCCTAAGGTACCCCTATGTTTATCTAAGGTATCCTCTTGTGTTTGCCTTAGGTACCCCACATGTATACCTAAAGTACCTCTTATATTACCTAAGGCCCCTCACTCATATTGGTTAAAGTACACCACTGTTTTACCTAAGGTACTGTGAGACATGGGAAAAAAAATCATAATCCAATGACTTCCTCAATCATCACGCAGGATTAAATTAAACAAAGAGTCGCCACCATTCAATTTAGGTGTGAATGGACACCAAAATATTAAATAAGCACAAAAGGCAATTTTAGGGTAAAAATAACCCTCCTAAAAAAAATCAGAGATGGGTAAGGGGATTAGGTTATGAACAGGGGAAGGTATTAGGCACCCCTATTCATCCACACAAGGTGGTTGCCAGGTATTGTTCATGTTTTTCAAAGGAAAAAAAGCTTGCTATAAAATTCATGAAAAATCACAAAAAAGACAAAATTGTATGGTTTTTTCATACGAATAGCCTGATTGATCCAGAACTTTCAAATATGATCATACTATTCCTAGGGTTTCATGATCAAAATAAAATTGGGATAAAATCAATTTAAAGTGAAAAATCCAAAAATCTGGCTTCAAGTCAAATTCTAGAAATCTAGAAAAATATGATTTTTATAAAATATTTCAAAATTGAACTTGAACAGTCTAGGTCATAGATATAGCCCAAATTTCACATTAAATCTAAAAATAAAAACCAAAAATACCCACGTTGATGAAGAACATCAAAAGGGGAGAACTTAGACCGTAGGGTCTTCTTTCAATAATGAAAAACGATTTAAAAACAACTTCATGAAACCCTAGAATTTACTTTCAGGCTTCTGAATCCAGATCTATCATATTGATCATGATGAATCTAGGATCTTAGCCTAAAACCACAAAAATCACGAAAACAATGATGTAGGTGCAAATATGTGAAAAATCCAAATTTTATAAAAAAGTGGGGATCTCATGCTATAAACATCATAGATTCATGTTATTCATTCAGATTCATCATAAAAACAATTAAAACATGATCAGGATATTCAAAGCAGCCACATCTCACAAATTAGAACATATGGGGGTCTACCCTACGGATCCACTTGTTCTCTTTTCCCCTAGCTCTCTCTTCACGTTTTACGGCTAAAGATGACTCTTGAGGTACTTAGAGATAGGTTTGGTTATACAAACACAATCAAAGGCCTTATTCTAGAAAAAAGGAGAAAAACAGATATGGGGTTCTATTCTAGGGATCCACCTGTTCTCTTTTCCCCTAGCTCTCTCTTCACGTTTTACGGCTAGAGAGACTCTTGAGGTACTTAGAGGCAAGTTTAGGAATACCAGATAAAAGATGGCCTTATTCTACAGCAATGGAGAAGATCCTATTACTTCTAGAATTGAAGACAGAAAAATAAAAGGGAAAAGGGACTTACCTGGATTGAGCAAGCAGGGCAGCAGGGATTCCTCTCTTCTCTTGGAGTTCCTTGGACTTCAAATTTTTGTGGTCTTTTGCTTGAGGAAAGGCCCTCTATTTATAGGCAAACATAGGGGTATGGTTGGTCCGAGGTTTGGAAAAATAGAGTTTCAGTTTGAGTTAAACACAAGATCATGCCCATCCTTTATCCACAAAGATATTTCACACGAATAAAATATATAATTCGCTCATTTAAAGGGATATTGGACTAAAGATAAGGCTCAGAAATTGAGAGAAGAACAAAACTCGCACAAGTCTAAAGTGCCCCGTAAATGATTTACGGTCCAAAGGTGTCCGTATATGTATTACGGGCACTGCGTGCCCGTATATAAAATTCAGGTGCACTTAGCCCGTAGATACAATACGGTACAGGCTTAAATTATTCATTTTCATGCATTTTTGGCCTGTTTTAACTTCCAATTAATGTTTTCAATTATTTTCTCATTTTTAGTGCAATTTGGGGTGTCTACAGGTACCCCATTTGAATACCTAAAGTACCACTTAATTATACCTAAGGTACCCTCTTATATTACCTAAGGCACCTAACTCATATTGGCTAAGGTACCCCACTGTTTTGCCTAAGGTACCCCACATGTATACCTAAAGTACCCCCTTGTTTACCTAAGGTACATCCCCCTTATACAGCTAAGGTACCCCTTTATATAACTGAAGTACCTCCAATATACCTAAGTTACATCCCTTATAATACCTAGGGTACACCCTCCTTGTATTACTTAAAGGTACTTCCTCATATAACTAAGGTACACCCCTTCTATAGCAAATTACCCTTCCTCAATATGACTAAGGTACGCCCCTAAGCTTATCTAAAGTTTACCCATTAGAATGACTAAGGTAAATCCCTTGAAACATCAAGGTACCTCCTCAAATGACTAAAGTACCCTCATATAACTAAAGTACCCCTTGTGTTAACTGAGGTATACCTCCCAAGCATCCCTAAAACATACCTCTTAAAGTGGCTAAGGGAAACTGTAACGCCCCGGATCCAAGTTACGTAGAGAAAACCATAACTTATCTCCGAAGGTTATTATATAACTCAGGATAGCAAATCAGAGTGAAGGAAAAACATGAATTAAACAATAACTATAAAATCAGAGTGCACTATAACCCAAGCTCCAATATAAAATACCATAACCAAGGCTAACTCACATGAACCAAGCATATACTCGCTGGTGCCGTCCTTACCAGAAACTGAAATCAAAACAAAACGTAATGAGATACAAATATCCCAGCAATCAGCACATGCATGCTCAAATACAGTTTATCAGTTCTAAAATATGATACAGTTGTAAATAATGCAACAGTGGCGCTAACACATCAGTTCCGAAAAACCCGAGTAATTCAACAGTAATTCATCAATTGGTATGAGATATAAGAATAATCCAATTTAGCAAACATATATGTAATATCAAATCAACAGACGATAAGTCACTGCAGGACTCATGAAATAAGACTGCCTTTAACTAGTGTAAAACCATGCTCACTATGCCACCTCCCGGCTTATGAGCGAAGCCGAGCTACACGGTCATCAACTTATTGCGGAAGAACCCATTCAGATACAGTAATGGGTTGGCATGTACTATCCTATCATAGCCGCAGCCAACCAAATACAGAGAAGGCCTTATCGAGATACACGATGGAAACGCGTGCGTAAACAAAGTGTTACAACTAGCAAAGAACAATCCTTTCCACTATTTAGCTCCTAACATGGATCCATATCGAGCTATGCCCACTAGACTTTAAAATCAAAACCAACAGAGAACTCCAGTAAGCACAACACATCTCAATCTCAATCAAATCATCCCGAGCTACACGGGGCATCTCTGAGATACACGGAGGCAACAACATCCCGAGATACACGTGGCATCCCCGAGATACACGGAGGTAAGATAACCATCAATCCATCAAAAGTCCCAAAAACATCATTTGAGTACAATGAGAAAACCAAATAATCACATTTATCCAAAATAATTTGATTTTAAGTCCTTTTTCAAAGTATTGCATAAAATTCTCTTTTTATAGTCAAAGTTTGGTGAAATTGCTCAATTTCAGTTAAACCGGCAAATCCGAGTATTGAAACCAAAATTTAACTATGTTACTTAATTCTGTCTTGTATTACTTGCTTAAAACCTAAACAATAGTTTACAATTAACATTTATACTCATAACACTCTCATTTACCCTAAATCCCCAATTCCTTACTTAACCGTCATATTTCTTCTAAAATTCCCACATCGTTTTCAATAATTAAAATCTTAATTCTGATCCTATTTCCAATGTGCCACAACCTTTAAAGGTCCTTTAAATACTTCTAAATAAATTCCCTAATGACTCCCACAATGAAAATTAAAAGCAGTTACAAAAATATAGGAAAACCATAAGCTTAACAATAAAATATACTAATGTTTGGCTGTTTATAATACTTCAATTTCCAGCTCAAAAATAACAACCAAAACTGAAATCCCAGTGGTAAAACATGGCTGCCGAATACACTAATTCAGTAAAGATCATAACCCATTTACTTATAACAATATAAACTGAAGTTTCCACTTTACATGTATTCACATTCTTTATTAATATTTCCTTTCCTTATCCTTGTAGGATATAGTCATTATTATAACTAACCACCTCAGAACTTGTTTTACTCCTATTTAGGCCCTATGTATTAGTGTCTAAGGGGTTAAAGCATCATTCATTACTTCCATACTCATACTATTGTAATTGTAAGAATTTTATTATCACAATCACTTCAGAATTTATATAATTCCTATTAAGGTTTTATGGATTTCCAACTACCCTTAGGTTTATGCAATATCATCAGTTCTTATTCATCCAACTTATTTACTAACACATAACTAGATCTTATAGAATAGCAGTTATAATTCTAAACCAGCAACTGTTAATTATACTAAATCAATCGCCCACTTCTATAGCTGCAGATTTCAGCCAATGCTTTTCCAATTTAACTGTTCAATTTTTCTGCATCTTACTAGTGGGAGTTCCTTAGCTAAATTAGCCGCACTAGGGTAGAAGAAAAGAGGAGCTGGCGTTGAGAGGTTGGCGGCCCCCCCCCCCCCTCCAGCATTCTCCAGGTTTCTAAAATTTTATTGTGTACAATCCTTAACTTCAAATCACAATAATCTGATGCTAACATTTATTTTGATTCATAGAATAAATGTTTTGACCTTTTGTCCACTGAAATTTCTGCTGGTGTAGCAGCCATGTTTGACTCATGTGAATAAGATTGGTGCTGACCTCAATGAACAATTGAAAGAATCAGTCCAAGCCTTCCTTCACTTTAAAACAAATGAAACTTCCTACTGGTGTTACAGCCGTACTAGGCTAATGTGGAAAAACTGAGCTTTGACTTATATTCAATGTATGTAACCAGCACCAACACTCTTTTCTTAAAAATTAGAGTGGGTGCTGACCTCTTGCAGGTCAGCCCCACTCAGCACCAAGACAAAAAAAACATGCCGAATAAACTTTTAATCTCCTGCAACTCTAATTCCCACATATCTGAACTAGGATTCCCCTTAACCAATGAGGTAATTCTTCCTTTACCCCTTCTAGCAACCTAGTTGAACATCAATTGAATTACCAAATCAGAATTTCATACGCATAACAGAAAAACTCATGAATAAAAGCTCACTGCCAATTAAACTCAGGTGCAGCTCATTAAATCATGCTTCTGATCGAATTTCCGGTTGCAAATAAGAGAAAAGGTGTGCTACTTACCTGGAAAAACTAATTTCGAATTGCTAAAACTCCCATCTTTGCAGATCAAAATTTCTACAGCAAAACTTCAGTTCAGACGCACACATTTTCTCTGAACTAATGTGAGCTCATTGAATTACTGCTTCCAGACGAACTGAAACTACAGAACATGAGAGAACTTCTCATTTGTTCAGATCTGATTTATTCAGATCTGAATTCCTAGAATGTATAACATGATTTGCTGATTTCGAATTTTAAACTTTTCCTCTTACCTATTTACATCTCCGATTCCAGGAAATTGAAGGCTCTCCAGTCGTCAAATCCGCTGCTGGAACCTCCTCCAATAATATAATCACCCGATCAAATTCCAACCACAATGATTCCTATAAGAGCTGTAACTGACGAACCATTTCTCATTGACCAAATCTGAACGAACAAATCTGAATTTCCATATCATTTATCACATCAAACACCAATTTTGAGTTTAATTATTATTACCTGATTGTTCTCCAAATCCAGCAAATTTCTGAAATGCTCCAATCACAAATCACAGTCAAGCTGCTCCTTCCTCAGATCTGATCTTCCAATTTAACTAACCACTGCTGCAATTTCTCTTTCTCCTCTCCTCCTTCTCTATCAAACCCTAGATCCCTCTCTTCCCTCTCAGAATTTTTGGAACTCTCGAACAACCCATTTTCTCTTTGTTGAGCAAATTACACTCTCCTTTATATAGTCACCATTTCATGTGTTTAAAACCCGATTATATTCTTGCCACTCTAGCACATCTTCTCTGCATGAGCACCACTAAATTAACTCGATCCCATGCTTGACACACCACCGAAACACCATAAACCAACCAAATAAGAATTCCCATAATATCTCATGCCTATTTAATTATAATTGTGCGCACCTAAAATTGGATCCTAGATAGCACACCGAGCGCACTTTCAGTGCGTGCCTCGGGACTTTCGGCGTCGCCATTGCCTGAGAGGTGCAGGCAGACACGGGGTTTGCCCTATCCAGGTTTAAGTCTGGTCTGCGGCTTTTCAGAGTTCTAGCTAAGTCCTCGGTTACGTCCGGGGAAGCCCTAAGACACCCCGGCCCGCCCCGTCGGTTTGACGGGTCCCTCGGGTCTCCCTGGTTTTCTGAGTCAATCTCACCCTTCCTAGACCAGCATGCTGTTTATTGGGTCTGGCGGGGCCCTCTGAAGGTGTGGGTCCCTTTTATTTTAATTTTATCTTCTTATTTAGTGAAGTGGGTCGGACCCGGGTCCCGTTGGAAGACCCATTAGCCAAGGGTCAAGGGGCCTGGGCTTGTTTATTGAAAACAGGCCTGGTATGGCCAGTCAAAGTGTGGGCCACTCAAGTGGGCCCAAGGTGCCTTGGTGGGCCTATTGAGGTCCATGGTCCACAAATGGGCTTAAAATGGCCCAAAATGTCTAAAAGGTTGGTTCAGGTCCAACCGGGCCAAAAATTATATTTTTTAAGTTATATTTATACTGGCCCGTGTTTGTTATACGGGCTGCCCCTACCCGTAAATGAAATCCGGTTTGGGCTCGCCCGTGAAACAAACACGGGCCTGCCCGGACCGCTCTGAGTTTATGGGCGCAGCTAATTTTGCATTTTTTGCTGCCGGTTCTGCTTGGGATCCATTCCGATGTGTTTCTTGGGTGTTCCGGCAACCTCTGTGATGGTCCTGGTGCTTTCTATCATAGCACATTTGATTCACTTGCTTCCTCAAGTCCTCCTTTAGTGGTGCTCTAGAATGGAACTAAATTCCATTTCTTTTAGACCATGTCATCTTCTGGTAATGCAGGAAAAGAAGTGGTAATTGGGGAGGGGATTACATAGAAGGATTTAAAGAGGACAATTCATTCTTGGAATATAAGCAAAAACCAACTTTATGCCATTTTGGACATTTACTACGTCTTTTATGGAATTACTCTTCTTCCCATGGATTCCCACCCTATGTGAGAATTCTCATGACATGCCAAAACACAATAAACAAGTTAGACATACAACTATAATAAGAGAAACAAAAAGATTAGAAGAAATTCCCAAAACTAGCTTATTTAAATACAATATAACAAGAATACTTACAATGTCACTTCTCACTTGTTTATGGATCTTTGATGATTTCGGCAGCGCTTCCGCGTCCTGTTGAATTCTTGGAATTCAATTTGAAAGAGGTTTGATGGGTTATTTGTGCTTGTAAGGTGAAATGGGAAGGTTTGGCAGCATTTCAGGGGTACTTTGGGTATTCTGGTATTTGGAATTGGGGTGGCAGCATCTAGGCAGGGGTTGGCCATGGTTGAGACAAAAGGGAAAGGGTGAGGGCCTATGGAGATGGCTTGTTGAAATGAGGGGGGGGGGGGGGGGGGGGGGCCTCTCTATTTATAGGCAAAAAGGGGCGTGCCCGTATTTGAAGTACGGGCATGCCTTGCCCGTACTTCAAGTAAGGGCGTGCCTTGCCCGTAATTCAAATACGGGCGAAAAACGCACATTTCCAAATCTTGCGAAATCGGTCGTACGGGACGCGTGTCCCACCGTACAGTGACGCGTGTCTTCTTCCAGAAGCTTGCCCGTATTTCAAATACGGGCATGCCCTGCCCGTAATTGAAATACGGTCCAGCACGTTTTTAAAATGTTTGGATTTCAAACCTTTATTCAATTTGGTTTTTTGCAAGATTTTGTTCGATTTTTCCGATTATTTTAAAAAAGAAACGAGATTCCCTTTATTAAAATATTATTAAACACATTTATCTTATTTATTTTATTGGTTTATTCCATTTTTTGCTGCATTTTTGCCACATGGGCAGTTTTTCTGAAACTTCAACTGCTCATAACTTCCTCATTTGGACTTCGATTCCAGCAAACTTGGTTGCGTTGGAACCGTGTCGAAATGCTATTTTCAACGAGATGAAGTTTGATGGCCAAATTTACTTTAATCAAAAAGTCAATTTTTTGGCCCCCTCAGGGTTTGACTTTTTAATTGAAATTTTCATTTTCTTCATTTTTTGGGGTGCAAAAATCAGGTGTCTACAGCTGCCCCTCTTTGCCGGAGTCACCTTAGGGGATGAATGGCAAAGAAGAAAAAGAACCTTATTTTTGCATCTTGCATTTCTGTCGACATGGTCGACGAGCTCAATCATTGAATTGTTTTTAGTGAAAGGGAAGTGTCAAATGTCTGGTATCACTTCCTGACTTTGGATCCCTATACCCTCTTTCGGGTTTGAATAGGGCTGTTCCTTTGTTTTTTGAAAAGAAAGATAGGATTAAATCTGAGCTCATCAGCCTGTTTCGGCGTTGATGCAAGGCAATCAACAATGTTCTTTTCTTCTTGTTTGTTCCGTTAAAGCTTTTAGTGACTTCAGTTCTTCATTCCTTGAGAGTTTCTCTCTCTTTTTTTTTTTCAAAGGATGCTAGGCCAAGGTTTGGGACTGGGAGTGCTGGTGGGAGGACGGGAGGAAGCTTTCGCGCTGCTGTCCATCATCTCGGAGACCACACACCTATTCTAGCCTATGCTATTTACAAAAATGAGAATCAAAATTTACAAAAGGGAGCGAATTGGCCCATTATTGCTTTTCCTTGTTGCTTCTCCTTGCCAGGTTTTTTCTCTGTCGAGGTATTAAATCTTCTCTTCCCACTCATGAGCTGCTCCATTGGGGGTCTGGTGGGAATATGATCTGCCTAGACGACTCCCTGGGGATTATTGCAATGCTTCTCTTTGTTCATGAAGTTCTGTTGGAGGGTTTGAGAATCTTGACGGTCTTCTTTTTTTTCTGAGCTCCGCTGGGGATGAAAAGGGGAGAAATCTCTGCTGGGGAGGAAAGGATCAAAATATTCTTCTCATGTTCATTTTACATCTTTCTTCCTCCTTTGGACCTGTACAAGCAACAAAATGTCAGTGTTTGATCTGCTAGGGATATGCAGGGCTGGCTTATTCTAAGCCTTTTACTCATCACAATCAAAGATGGTTATTGATTAAGGCAATGAATCCTTCTTCAAGGGTTAGAAGCACAGCTAGGGAAATTCCAAGAGTAGTTAAGCAGAATAATTACAGAAAAACATAAACATGTTAGTGCGTGCTTGTGCCTGCAATTATCATAAAAGTCAATCCTTAAGTTAGACACAGGTTAGCGTGCTTGGTATTTGTTAGCACCTCATTTTTGCACCCCAAAAAATGAAGAAAAGGAAAATTTCAATTAAAAAGTCAAACCCTGAGGGGGCCAAAAATTGACTTTTGATTCAAGTAAATTTGGCCATCAAAATTGAAAAGAGAATTTCAACACGGTTCCAACGCAACTGAATTTGCTGGAATCGGAGTCAAGATGAGAAAATTATGAGTTAGTCAAACTTTTGGGGAGCGAAAAGTTGACTTTTTGCTCGACCCCAATTCAGCTCCCAAACTTGATCTCAGTGGACAGGTGATTCCGAGCCAGTTCCAACGACACTAAGTTTGCTGAAATCAGACACCGGACGAAGAAGTTATGAGCAGTTGAAGTTCCAGAAAAACAGCCCATGTGGCAAAAAGGCAGCAAAAAATGGACTAAGCCAATACAATAAATAGAACAAATGTGTTTAATAATATTTTAATAAAAAGAATCTCGCTTTTTAAAAAAATAATCGAAAAAATCGAATAAGAATCTTGCAAAAAAACCAAATTGAATAAAGGTTTGAAATCCAAAGGTTTGAAATCCAAACATTTAAAAAACGTGTTGGACCGTATTTTCGTTACGAGCAGGGCATGCCTGTATTTCAAATACGGGCAAGATTCTGGAAGAAGACACGCGTCGCTGTATGGCGGGACACGCGTCCCGTATGGCCGATTCGCGAGATTTGCAAATGTGCGTTTTTCGCCCGTATTTGAATTACGGGCAAGGCACGCCCGTACTTGAAGTACGGGCAAGGCACGCCTGTACTTCAAATACGGGCACGCCCCTTTTTGCCTATAAATAGAGAGGCCTCCCCCCTCATTTGAACAAGCCGACTACCAGGGCCTCCACCCCCTTTCTTCCTTGCTGTTACCACGCCCAACCTCTGTCCAAGTGATGCCACCCCAATCCCAAACACCAAAATACCCAAAATACCCCTGAGATACTGCCCAACCTCCCTCTTTCACCTTGTAAACATAAACAACCTATCAAACCCCTGTCAAAACCAATTCAAGAATTTCCGGAGGACGCGGAAGCGCTGCCGGAATCATCGGAGGACCCAAACATCAACAAACTAAGGAGTCAAAGGTGTGGTAATGTCTCTAATTACCTTTTTCTTTTAATATGCATGTAAATTTCTTCATTAAAGCAACTTTGGATTCCTTTTATTTTATCACCAAATTACTAATCGGTTTGTTTGGTTTTGGTGAAATACTCCCATGCAAATGAGCAACACTTTGTGAAGTACATAAAAAATGGACTCATAAAACAAACAAAAAGAAGAAAATTGACATATCTTGCTTAATTGATTACATTTGTAAATAGAAGAGGGGATTGTCCTCTTAAGCTTCTTCAATGTAATCCCATCCCCCCATTCCTTTCTCTTTTGGAGCAACAAGAAAGTGGCTTGGCAAAAATAAGGAAAAAGAAGACTTGAAGAGGCAAATGAATTGAATATGCTGTGACAGAAGGCACTAGATCCATCACAAAGGTCGCCGGAACACCTGAGAAAGTCACCGGAGCAATCTCAAGCAGAATCGGTGGCCAAAATGCAAAATTAGTGGCGTCCGTAAACTCAGAGCGGTTTGGGCATGCCCGTGTTTGCTTCACGGGCAAGCCTAACCGGAATTCATTCACGGGCAAAGGCAATCCGTATAACAAATACAGGCCAGTGTAATTATAACTTAAAAAACTTAATTTTTGGCCCGGTTGGACTTGATCCGACTTGAACCGGCCTGAACCAACCCTTTAGACTTCCTGGGCCATTTTAAGCCCATTTATGGGCTGTAGACCTAAATGGGCCCACCAAGGCACCCTGGGCCCACTTGTGGGGCCCCCTTAGACTGGCCTATACCAGGCCTGTTTTCAATAAACAGGCCCAGGCCCCTTGACCCTTGGCTAATGGGCCAAATCCAAGCCCACTAAGTCCATTGCATGTGTTAAATGGTTTAATTTAATAAATAACCAAATGGGTTACCCAATAACCCAACAGGGCCCAAGGCCCAACCATGGCAACCTGCGGGTCTTCCAACGGGACCCGAGTCCGACCCACTCCATTAAATAAAAAGATAAAATCAAACTAAAAAGGACCCACACCTCCAGAGGGCCCCGCCATACCTAATAAGGCAGCATGCTGGTCTAGGAAAAGGGTGAAATTGACTAAAAAACCAGGGAGACCCGAGGGACCCGTCAAACCGATGGGGCGAGCTGGGGTGTCTTTAGGACTTCCCCGGACCGTAACCGAGGACTTAGCTAGAACTCTGAAAAGCCGCAGACCAGACTTAGACCCGGTTAGGGTAAAACCATGTCTGCCTGCACCTCTCAGGCAGTGGCGACTCCGAAAAGTCCCGAGGCACGCACTGAAAGTGCGCTCGGTGTGCGATCTAGGATCCAGGTTTTAGGTGCGCACAGCTTAGCGACTCTGCTGGGGACACGCTCAACCCAGTTGGACCCTGGTTATCAAATGAGTCAACTTAGGTGGATATAAGCAGGTTTAGGAAGTACTTCTTGTCCAACCTTAGTGGTTTATGGAACTTATGCAATTACATGATATTGGGGGATCTTGTCACAAGGACGAGGTAATTGCCTAAGGAAAGTGGAATTTAAGCGATTCCCTGTGACCCTCCACTTACCTGGGGATCCACCCAAACATTGTATTGCATACTATTCTATATTCTCACTATAAAAGTGACATTAAGGAACCCTTAATCAGCCCATTATCCGAGAATCACCCGAACAGACACAGCACTTGACCCCACTGCACATACAAGCACCTCACTACACCGTGAATGAATTTTTTAACTGCGTGGAGTGACATGCACGAGGGAGTCTGCATGGATGATCTGAACTGAATGCTGTCTAAATATGTGAATGCTCTTCTTAACCAAAACCTAGATCTCTCTAGCAGCCAACCTTCTTCAATCGAGAAACTTACTTTTGGGATGGTATTAGCCCTACGCTCCTGTGGCTTGCTGGGGAAAGCAAGGTAAACCCATCTCCCCAGGTTTCTAGATTCTTCAAGCGCCATTTGTTTCTTGCCATGGTACGCGAAGGGTCTAGTACTTGGCTCAGACCCTTGAAGGCAGGCGCCTTGGGCTGGGTATCCTTCCCCACCTATTACTTCTGACAAACCCTGATGTGAGCATGAACATGAATGAACAAATAGGGGTAAAATCAATCTGGGGCATTAACCCCCACCTTTGTTGGTCTTAACCATAAATTAACTCGATTTAATCCGTGCATTCAAGTCGGTCTTTGTATCAGTCGAAAGCCGGCCAGATCAGACAGAAATGGGTCAGAACAGAGGCAGAAAAACCCTAGAGATAGGATTTCAACCCACCTGCCAAATGGCAAATTTGTACCCTCCTTTTGGGTTCTCAACAACCCTAAAGGTGATTCTCTTTCCAGATTTATTTTTGTAAATTTCGCCCTCGAAGACAAGTTGTAAATATTGTTTTCAGTCCAACACTAGGACAGATGAAGGAGCAGATGAAAGAACAGATGAAAGAAAAGGCCGGCTAAGACCTGAATGCGTTTTCCAAATATTTAAAGGACATAACCCTTAAAACCCCATAACTTGAGTGCTTGGATTTGGTTCTTGCGATAACTGCTTAGGCATTAATTTAATTTTTGCATATCTTGCTGCATGCCTTAGACTAATTTAGAGTTTTTTGTGGAAAACCCTAAATCGACTTGGAATTTCAATCGGATAGTCGGCATGGCATCTTCATCCTCAACTGAGAGAGTTCGCTTCCCTAGGATAGAGAAGTGTGCCTTTGATACCCCTTGGATCCGTTCTTGGACAAGGCAATTGCAAGGAGATGAACAAATTAAATGGGAACAGAATACCACATGGGACAAACTCTGTCCCTGTTAAATGTGCCCATTAATTGGGACATGATTCAGGCGGCCCTACCTTTTTGGGATCCCCAACTTTCACTCTTTAGGTTTGGAACTAATGAGCTGACTCCCACAATCGAGGAATTTGAACTGTTCCTCCGATTTCGTGACCATGTGAACCAGCTAGGCCAAACCTCAAAGATAGCTACAAGAATGAAGCTTGTACTTTCTTTGGCCTACCCAGTGGAGAATTCCAGACTTTAGGAGGTGACCAAGCATTCACGCGGGTCTCTAAAACCTTCATTGCTAAAAAGATAAGGGACAAAAAGCAGGAAAGACCTCGTGTTTGGTGGGACACCTTCACCCTCGTGGTTCTGTCACAGCTTTTCTTTCCTACTGGGAGAGACACCATTAATTTGGCCCTCATGGAAATTGTAGACTAACTCCAAGTGAAATTTCGAATTGCACCATTAATCCTTGCTCAGCTATATCATGCCTTGACCATGACCAAGAACGGAACTAGGAGGTTTCAGGGATGCGCTCCTCTCCTACACATTTGGCTCCAAGATCACCTGATGGTTGTTGAACCTGTCAGCCCACGTTATGGGTACGTTTGTGATAATATCACATTGATGGCCCGAAGAGAAATTAGACCAGACTTACCCTCCAGAGAGGACTGGTTTGACCACTTTCTCCAACTGAAAGGAGAAACGGATATAAGATGGGGAGGCACATTTACCAGACATATACTCCCGTCATAGCTTTCAGGAAAAGACATTGCCTAGCCTTGATAGGCTTGACTCATGCCATACCATACTATCCGGTTCAAATTTTGAGACAGTTTGGGAAGTCTCAGGGAATACCAATCAAGGATGAGGCGAAAGGATTAACTCGCCCACTTACATGGGAATTGAATAAAAAATTGGCGAAGGAATGGCAACACGTGCACATACTTCAAGAGGACATTTTAACTGCATCTGACGTTCGTAATTACGAACAATGGATTGCTCGAGAAACTGGCCTAGACAGCCCACCACCTCTCCATATCGTCACCTCTGACGATATCCCAGTTCCGCCCCCTGACACATACAGGGATAGGGTGGCCGAACTACGGGAATCTCATTCTCGAATCCACCGTGCAGACGTGGATTCCGAGCGTAAAAACAAGCAGACCAATGAGGCCCTTCAACAGCAGCTTGACACCATGCGCAGACGCGCAAAAGAGGACCGACGTCTGCGGAATAAACTTCTGCGTGCCTTGAAAAGGCAAGACGTGTCCTCTCATTATGATGATGACCAACCTAGCTAGACTCTGGGTTTGTTTGTTTGTTTTAATCATGTAATTGCTTGTTCTGAATTTTGGCATTGTACTTCTTTTTCCATGAAGAATTTTGTGCTAGATTTAATAAAGTCAATTAAGACATCCTCAAATTCTTTTTCAAATAGTCTTGCCCCAATCCATCAACTTCAAAACTTTCAGGCGATCTGAATGAGGAACTCGCCAAATTTTTTTCTTTAAGCCCATGGGTTCTGAATAAAGAACACCCAATTCCTACCCAACTTTCAAATCTTCAATTTCAAATTTAAGTCTTAAAGGGTTCGGACTAAAGAACACCCAATTTGAAATTTTCAAGCGATCTGAATAAAG
Organism: Buxus sempervirens; assembly: GCA_947561395.2. NCBI lineage: Eukaryota > Viridiplantae > Streptophyta > Magnoliopsida > Buxales > Buxaceae > Buxus > Buxus sempervirens. The sequence goes on along the minus strand of OX387191.1, from coordinate 27,484,276 downwards.
AACTCACCAAATTCTTTTAAATCTTTAAAAGGTTCTAAATAAAGAAGACCCCATTTTTGCAATCAAACTTTCAGGCAATCTGAATAAAGAACTTGCCAAAGGAATTTTTAAACCCAAGGGGTTCTGAGTAAAGAACACCCCATCCTTATCAACTCTCAAACTTTCAAGTTTCAAGTTTAAGTCTTAAAACCCCAGGGTTCTGAATAAAGAACACCCAATCCCTTGAGCTCAGATCACGCCCGTCTGATTTAAAAAGTCATACGGTCAACTCTTAGGGCACTGAAGCCACTGGTGTTTAAACCAGAAAATTGGCAGAGGATCGTCCTGGCATAGCATACCCCGTTGTGTGGCACCAAGGTCAAGCAACTAAGCTAACGACTAAGGTACGCTCGGGTATCCCTAGCCGAACTCTTAGGGCTCTAATGCCACTGGTGTTTAAACCAGAAAATTGGCAGAGGATCGTCCTGGCATAGCATACGCCGTTGTGTGGCACCAAGGTCAAGCAACTAAGCTAACGACTAAGTTACACTCGGGTATCCCTAGCCGAACTCTTAGGGCTCTAATGCCACTGGTGTTTAAACCAGAAAATTGGCAGAGGATCGTCCTGGCATAGCATACCCCGTTGTGTGGCACCAAGGTCAAGCAACTAAGCTAACGACTAAGGTACACTTGGGTATCCCTAGCCGAATTTTAGGGCATTGAAGCCACTGGTAATTAAACCAGCAAATTGGCAGAAGATCGTCCTGGCATAGTCTTCCCCGTTGTGAGGCGTCAAAGTCAATGGTGATTAAACCAACGACTAGCTAAGACATGCCCGGGAACTACTAGCCGAAGTTAGGTGCTAAAACCATCAGAGATTAAACTGAAAATTGGTTGAGGTACACCTGGATGTTGCTGTTTAGCTCATCCCCTACGGAGACTTAACATAGTCCAACCTCATGATACTGAGCTCAAACCAACCTTTTAAATTCCGGGTACTCTTTCCCAACCGTTTGGTTAAAACAGATCAGCTTAGGGTTCTCTTTCCCAGCCGTTTGGTTAAAATAGACCAGTCTAAACCGGGTTCTCTTTCCCAGCCGTTTGGCTAAAACAGATTAGTTTAGACCAGGTTCTCTTTCCCAACCGTTTGGTTAAAACAGATCAGCTTAGGGTTCTCTTTCCCAGCCGTTTGGTTAAAACAGACCAGTCTAAACCGGGTTCTCTTTCCTAGCCATTAGGCTAAAAACAAATTAGTTTAAACCGTGTTCTCTTTTCCCAGCCATTTGGTTAAAACAGACCAGTCTAAACTGAGTTCTCTCCCTTTGGTTAAAACAGATCAATTTAGGGTTCGCTTTCCCCGCCGTTTGGCTAAAACAGACCAGTCTAAACCGGGTTCTCTTTCCCAGCCGTTTGGCCAAAACAAACCAGTCTAAACCAGGGTTCTCTTTCCCAACCGTTTGGCTAAAATAGATCAAGCTTAAGAGTCCCTATCATTTCGAAAATAATTCAAACAAATTAATCCTTGATCCTTCTTTACAGTTAAATAATCATGCATATAAGTTGTACTAATATCCGCTGGTTGCCCTTCCCAGGTACCAAAATTCCTTCTCGAAGCCCTTACCTGTTAAGATCTAGAAGAAAACTTGAGATGGAGCAGCCAAGGGAACAGACCTCATCAGGACAGGACCAGGCAGAGTCCAGCCAGACACAAACAGTGACTGATCTACAACAGAGGATTGACAGTATGGGGACTATTATTCAAGAGTTAATGGCAGAATTAAGAGAACTCAGGATGGCTCCCCCAGCTGCACCAGTGACCCTGCAGCAACCAATTGCTCCACTGCAGATGGATGCTCCACCACCATACCCTGTGTACCCGGCACCGTTGGTACCACCACCGCCTCCGCAGGCAGTACCTCTTCCACAAACTATTGCACCTACCCAACTGGGGCAAGAAGAGGAAGATTGGTATAGAACACAGCAGGCCCAATTTTATGAAAAGATGGTAGCCACTAAGGCAGAGGTAGATGCTTTGTGTGAAGAACTGAAAAGCCTACGACCCAGTGCGGTCCCCATGGAGGCTACTTTAGACAGCCTTTGCTTCTTCTCCGATGTTTAACTTCCACCAAAATTCAAGTGCCCTGACTTGCATCAGTTTGACGGTACCGGGTGCCCGTTAAACCACCTAAGGTCATACTCTGGAGATATGTGTCAATATGCCAAAGAAGAAAAAATTATGATACAGTTCTTTCAGAGGTCACTGACAGGAGTAGCATACAATTGGTTTTTGGGTTTGGATAAGACTAAGATCAAGAGTTGGAACGATTTAGCTGCCAAGTTCACCCAGCAATACCAATTGAACAGTCAGATAGTTCAGACCAGGGCAGAGTTACAAAGGCTCTCCAAGAAGAATCAAGAGTCAATACGAGAATATTCCAATAGGTGGAAAGAATTGGCGACCCTAGTCCAGCCCCGACTACTTGAACAGGAGATGACCTCCTTGTTCATTGCATCACTTGGACAGCCATTCTTTTCCCTGGTACTGGGGCAAAGTACTTCCAATTTCAATGACCTGATTCTGACAGGAGACAGAATTGAAGATGCGGTTAGGGCTGGAAAGATAGATGGTAGTGGTCAGGGCCCTACACAGAGGAGGCCTGCAACCGGACAGAGTGGCAGAAATCAGGGGCAAGAGCCTAGGAGACAGGAAACCCAGGCAGTTAATTATGTACAGCCAACACAACCCTATCACATTGCCCAGAGGAATGAAAGTCAAGGGCAGACTTTGAGAAGGACGAGAGAAGAAGCAGAGGCAAGGATGAAGAGGGTGTTTACCCCGTTGCCTTATGCACCTTCAGAATTGTTGTCTACACTGCTGAAGAAGGGGTATCTTCAAATCAAGCCTCCCAACCCCAGAATGATCAACTCACGAAGTTATAATGCAGCAGAGAGATGCGAGTATCATTCTGGAGCTCCCGGGCATTCAACAAATCGATGTTAGGATTTGAGGCATGACATACAGGATCTGATAGACAGTAAGAATATCTCTGTAGATCCCCCAGCACCAGCAGCACCTACTCCTCCTACTGGTACAACAACTAACCCCCTCCCAGACCATAATAAGGCTTCTAACAGCGGAACAGTACATCAGGTCACCAGTGATCAAGGCAGTGAACTACAGGTTAACCCGTCCTTATTGATTGGACGACCGGGGCAAGTTGTCAAGATTCACCTCCAAGAAGGGGCAGTTTATCAACAGATACATGTCATTAATGAAGAGGAGAATGAAGAAACCTTCATGGGGTTCCCTCTGGTGCATTTCAACTTTCCCGAACCAGAGCCTTTCTATCCTCCACCTGTCCCAAACTCACCCCCATTGAACATCTTCGACATGATGAACCCATTCAATGAGCCTGTGGACTTCCTATTGGAACCACCCACCCTTAACTTACACCAACTTCACCTTGACCCAACCTACTCCATTGTACCTCCACCTTACCAATTCCTACCCATGTACCATGATTCTACCATCACTTCCACTGAAAGAGAAGTCGATTGGATCACCCGTTCTGGTCGATACATAAACCCTAACCCTCCACCTGCACCAGAGGAAGAGATTAGTGAAGAAAGAACAAGGAAAGAGAAAGGGAAGGATGTGGCCGCTGAAATGCCACAGACCCATAAGAAGAAAGGGAAGGCCCCAGAAGAAGAGATTGAAAAACTCCATTATAGTGCCTTCACTCCAGAGTATGATCTAGTGCAGCAGTTGAATAAGACACCAGCCCAGATATCCATTATGCGTCTCTTATTGGATTCAAACAAACATAAAGACGTACTTATGAAAATACTGGGTGATACTCATGTGTCTGACAACATCAGCCCTGAGTAGCTAGAGACAGTAATGTCTATAATTGCTACGCCAGAAGCAATCTCCTTTTCCTCTTCAGACTTGCCCCCTGAAGGTCATAATCACACAGAGCCTCTGTTTATCACTGTAAGATGTTCCGACTTAATAATGAGACGGGTCATGATAGATAACGGGTCAGCTCTAAATATTTGCCCAGTCAGGACCTTCCACAGTCTGCAGCTAAACGCTGATTTGATCAAGCCTAGCTCCAATAATGTCCGCATATTTGACAATGCCAAGAAGGATTCCCTTGGGGAAGTTATTTTGGAAGTTACAATTGCTGAAAGGGCCTTCTTCATCACCTTTGAGTTGATGGACATCAATGCCTCCTTTAATTTATTGATTGGAAGACCTTGGCTACATCAAGCAGGGGTAGTCCCGTCCACCTTACATCGAATGATCCGATTTATCTCAAGAAATCAATTTATCACGGTACATGCAGAAAATTACAGAGAATTTGAACAAGGAGGGGTACCTGTGATTGATTATGAGCTGCCTATTTCCCTGAACTTTTAAGCCATTGAAATGGTGCAGGTAAACCGCATCCCTACTCCTCTGCAATCAGACTTGTCCTGCAGAAGGAAAAGGAAAAGCATGTTCGGTGCTGCTGAATGCGCTGACTGGGGCCTCCGAGTAGGAGATGGTTTGGGCAAATACAAGCAAGGCATCAAGTCTGCAATCCAGCCATGTGACAAATCTGTGGGCTTTGGATTGGGGTTTGTTCCTGAACCTAAAGACTATGCCAGGTTATTTGGCATGAAAGCTGAACAGAAGAGGGCACGAGCAGAAGGAAGGGACCCACATTGGCCCATTTGTGTACATGTCCAATTATACTATCACTTTACCAATATGGAGAGGGAAGCTGCACAAGCCATTCAGAACATAGTCCCCCAGGGGTGGGGCGATGAATTCAATGATTCAGCCGAGCAAGCAGAAGCTAATTATCTACAAAGGTTATGGGATGAACCTCCCTTGACCCAGGAGACAGTTACAGAAGAGAACTCAGAGGCTCTCAGTGGGTTGATGGAAGAACTGTCTGCTCTATTCTCTTGGCAGTCAGTTGACACCGAAAAACCAGCTATCCCAGAAGAAGCGTTTACCTACCCATCAGATGATGTCGAGGCACCGCCAACTGAGGCTGAAGAAGAAGAGCCAGCTCAGTACATCTACATGATGGAAAGCCAGGATAGTTCAGGAGAACCCACTCCAAGGCAAAGGCCTCCCCCACCTCCTATCTGCATTGTACACCCAAGTACAAGGGATGGTCTGGGTCAGATGTTCCAGAATATGCCCCAAGTACTGGGACTGCCTACTGAGCTGGCTTATCATGAAACTTATGGTAATTGGGCCCCTGACGAACATTCTTCCAGCAGGAGGGATGAATCATCAGTAAAATCTGTAACCAAGGCATTGCCTAAGGTGGAACCACCCAACAAAGTCACTGTTCGGGTACCAGGGACTGTCATCCACCGCGGGGTATGGATCAGTGTATCCTCAGAAGATTCAAGTCAGAATCAACCAAAGAAGGGCACAGCTAATGACCCCATCTGCATCTCCTCTGACAGCTGCATTAGCATGATACAAACCGGGAAGGTGGATGCAGTGACTGTTGTAACCAAGGACAAGCACGCATTGTAGAACTGGAGTTCGACGCCACTTGCCACTCGCAAAGCCGAACTACCACAGGGAGTTTCTTCCACTTCTGAAATTCCCACTGTAGATATTGCTGCACTTTTTAATAAATGCGTGAAGTCTTTTGATTATTTTTCTGCTTCTGTGAATAATTCTACAAATAAGCAAACCCAAATCGCAACCTTAGTATAAATCTCGACGCACACCCGAAAAATTCGGAGCACGAGATAAATAACCAGGCTGCCAAAATCAAACAAAAACAAAAAGGTCAAAAAGAACAAAAAGAAATCCATGATGTCCAGCAAGAATTTGACAATGTCACTTACTCATCACAACCCGATGATTCAAAAATTATCCCCAGTGTTCCTTTTGAACTTGAGGATAATGATGAACCATGGGAGACCCCACCTGAAATCCAATTTGCCTTGGACAGACATGAAAAAGGTCTCCAGGCTAATATTGAGGAAACTGAACCTATCAACATAGGTGACACAGCACAACCAAGGATTCTTCAAGTTGGTAAAAAGCTCACATTATTACAGAAAACATAGATAACTGATTTTCTAAAAACCTACACTGATGTGTTTGCATAGTCATACGAGGATATGCCTGGGTTAGACACAGACTTAGTTGTGCATCGGTTACCTATAAAGTCTTAGGCCACACCAGTGAAGCAAAAACTCAGACGCATGAAACCAGAATGGGCCCTAAAGATCAAGGAAGAAGTTGCCAAGCAGTTAAAAGCTGGGTTCTTGAAAGTTACAGATTACCCAAAGTGGTTAGCAAACATCGTGCCAGTCCCCAAGAAAGATGGAAGGGTCAGGATGTGTGTTGACTACAGAGATCTGAACATGGTAAGCCCGAAAGATGACTTCCCGCTGCCACACATTGATATATTGGTTGATAATACTGCAACTCATTCCATGTTCTCCTTTATGGATGGATTCTCTGGGTATAATCAGATACGAATGGCACCTGAAGACATGGAGAAGACTTCCTTCATCACGCACTGGGGCACATACTGCTACAAAGTAATGCCATTTGGGTTGAAGAATGCAGGCGCCACATACCAGCGGGCAATGACTTTGTTATTCCACGACCTGATGCACAAGGAAATGGAAGTATATGTGGATGACATGATTGCAAAGTCAAAAGAAGAGGAAAGTCATTTGGTGAACCTTGGAAAGGTGTTGGACAGACTCAGGGAATGCAAGCTTAGGTTGAACCCGAATAAGTGTGTATTCGGCGTTACCTCAGGGAAGCTGCTCGGATTCATCGTTGGAAAACGAGGAATTGAAGTTGACCCAGTCAAAGTAAAGGCCATATTGGAGAGGCCTCCCCCATCCACAGAGAAAGAAGTAAGAGGTTTCCTTGGCAGATTACAGTACATCAGTCGGTTCATAGCACAGATGACTCCCGTGTGCGAACCAATATTTAAACTGCTAAAGAAAGATAACCCAGTGGTCTGGAATAAGGATTGCCAAGAAGCGTTTGACAAAATCAAGGCTTATTTGATGAGTCCACCGACTTTGGTTCCCCCTGTACCAGGGCGACCGCTAATCATGTACTTGTTAGTCACAGAAACAGCCGCTGGATGTGTTTTAGGGCAGCATGATGATACAGGAAGAAAGGAACAAGCAATTTATTATCTGAGCAAGAAGTTTGCCAATTATGAAGTAAGATACACATTTCTTGAGAAGACATGTGGCGCGTTGGTATGGGCAACTCAGAAGCTCCGGCATTATCTTCTCAGTCATACTGTCCTTTTGATCTCAGATACGGATCCCCTGAAGTACATTTTTGAAAAGCCAATCTCCACTGGAAGGATAGCCAAGTGGCAGGTTATCTTATCTCAGTATGACATTGTCTACACCACAAGAAAGACAATAAAGGGACAGGCAGTGACAGATCACCTGGCAGAACACCCTGTGCCCGACTATCAACCACTTCTCACCGGACTACCAGATGATGAAATTATGTGTGCCGAGTCAGTAGAAAAGGAAACCGGATGGCAAATGTTCTTTGATGGGGCTGTCAACATCAATGGGAAAGGGATTGGAGCAGTAATCATTTCCCCAGAAGTAATCAATCATCCAATAGCAGCAAAACTCTTGTTCGATTGTACTAACAACATGGCCGAATACGAAGCATGTATGTTAGGCTTGCGAGCCGCAATTGAAATGAATATCCAAGAGTTGAAAGTTTATGGTGATTCCTATCTAATCATCTACCAAGTAATGGGGGATTGGCGGACTAAGGATCCAAAGTTGGTGCCATATCAGGAACTGATTAAGGAATTGGAAGGACAGTTCAAAAGTGTGACATTTGACTATATGCCACGAGACAGGAATCAGTTTGCAGATGCCCTGGCAACACTGGCATCTATGGCAACCATCACTGATGATACTTGGGTACAACCATTGGAGATAGAAGTGCGACGTTCTCCTGTCTACTGTTTTAATGTTGAGAAGAGCACACCAAAAGGGGAACCCTAGTATGCAGACATAATGAGGTACCTGAGAAATAGAACTTTGCCAGGGAATGCCACAGCATCTGAAAGGCGCACGGTTCAGAAACTGGCAGGACAGTTCTTCCTCAGTGGAGACAAGCTATACAAGAAGTCCTATGATTCACTTCTGCTATGTGTAACAGAAGAACATGCACAACAGCTGGTTGATGAAGTCCATGGGGGACAATGTGGCGCACATATGAATGGGCATATGCTAGCAAGGAAAATCTTGAGAATGGGTTATTACCGGTTGACTATGGAACACGATTGCCACATCCACGTAAGGAAGTGTCGGTTATGCCAAGTTTATGCTGACAACATTCATGCACCGCCCAACACTTTGTACTCAATGACTTCTCCTTGGCCCTTCGCCATCTGGGGAATTGATATGATTGGAGAGATCCATCTGAAGGCATCAAATGGGCATCGATTCATCTTGGTTGCAATAGACTATTTTACCAAGTGGGTAGAGGCCGTGTCCTTTGCAGATTTCAAAGGGTCCCATGTACTGAAATTCATCAGAAATAATATTGTCTGTCGCTATGGTGTGTCTGAAGCACTCATCATAGACAATGCCAAGAATTTGAATAATAAGGACATGGACAAGATGTGTGGTGACTTGAAAATTAGACATCTAAATTCCACAGCATATCGGCCCAAGATGAATGGAGCAGTAGAAGCTGCCAACAAAAATCTGAAGAAGATATTGGAGAAGATGGTAGTCACCTACAGAGACTGGCATGAGAAGCTGCCATATGCTTTGCATGCATACAGAACCTCAATCAGGGCCTCAACCAGAGCAACTCCTTTCTCTCTTGTATATGGAATGGAGGCAGTCCTTCCCGTGGAAGTGCAGATCCCTTCGCTTAGAATCCTGAAGGAAGCAGAGGTTGATGACATTGAATGGGAAGAATCAAGGATTGACCAGTTGCAGTTGCTTGATGGGAAAAGAATTAAGGCTTTATGCCACGGGCAACTCTATCAGCAGAGAGCAGCTCGGACTTATAACAAGAAAGTAATACCACGACACTTCAAGGTGGGCAACATTGTTATGAAAAAGATATTCCCCCACCAAGAAGACAATAAAGGGAAATTCAAGCCAAACTATGAAAGACCATTCATAGTATACAAAGTTCTGTCCAGAGGAGCACTAATCCTACAAGAGATGGACGGAACTATCTTTCCTGAACCAATAAATGCATATGCAGTCAAACTGTATTACTCTTGAGATCATTCCAATTGGGAAATGAAGAGAGGCCATCCTTCACTCTCCCCCAAGCCTGTAAATCCTCCCAAATACCCAAAAAGGTTTCCCCTATTTAGACACTTTTGGGCCTGACAATTTCTTTTCTAACCTAGTACAGATCCTCCTTCACATCCAAAAGAGTTGTGGAAAACAAGATCAATATGAGTTCCATACCAAAGAAATAAGCCAAGATGTAAGCCCCAACAATAAAAGGAGCACTGTACAAACCCATAAAGTTACAGCCTCTTTGAGCCACTTGTCTTTCTTTCAAAACCCCAGCCTAGCCTACATTTCGTCCTACCTTGACGACCTCTCGGATCCTAAAGTGAATGATCTTAAGCAAAACAGTCAAATCCGCATTTTCTGGTAATGACAGAATTGGATTCTCCCTGAAAGGACCAGGCATAATGAAAACCCAAAAAGGGCGCTATGAGCAAAAAGGGTCAGTCGTGGTCAAAAAAAAAAAAAAGAGGAGAGAGAGAGAGAGCTGGTCATGCCTTGATTAGAAAGGGAAATATAGCAAAAACAGAAACAGGATGAACAATGCACTGAGTGGGGACAGCCAAGTAACCTGAAGGGCCTAAGTTGGCAGATTGTGTTTGGGTCAACGCTTCACAAAGGCCTATGATGACAAGGCTAAAAATACCAAGCACTCTAATCAATGTCTAACTTAAGGATTGACTTTTGTGATAATTGCAGGCACAAGCACACACTAACACGTCTGTGTTTTTCTGTAATTATTCTGCTTAACTACCTTTGAAATTTCCCCAGCTGTGCTGCTAACCCTTGAAGAAGGGTTCATTGCCTTAATTAATAGCCATTTTTGATTGTGATGAGTAAAAGGGTTAGAATAAACCAGCTCTGCATATCCCCAATGGAGCAAACACTGATGTTGTGTTCCTTGTACAGGTCCAAAGGAGAAAGAAAGATGTAAGATGAACATGAGAAGAATATTTTGATCATTTCTTCCCCAGCAGAGATTTCTCCCCTTTTCATCCCCAGTGGAGTTCAGAAGAAAAAAGACCGTCAAGATTCTCAGACTCTCCAACAGAACTTCAAGAGTAAAGAGAAGCATTGCAATAATCCCCAAGGAGTCGTCTTGGCAGATCATATTCCCACCAAACCCCCAACGGAGCAGCTCATGAGTGGGGAGAGAAGATTTAATGCCTCGACAGAGAAAGAACCTGGCAAGGAGAAGCAACAAGGAAGAGCAATAATAGGCCAATTCGCCCCTTCTTGTAAATTTTGATTCTCACTTTTGTAAATAGCATAGGCTAGAGTAGGTGTGTGGTCTCCAAGATGATGGACAGCAGCGCAAAAGCTTCCTCCCATCAGCATTCCCAGTCCCAAACCTTGGCCTAGCATCCTTTGAAAAAAAAAACTCTCAAGGAATCAAGAACTGAAGTCAATAAAAGCTTTAACGGAACAAACAAGAAGAAAAGAACATTAAGTGCCTTGCATCAACGCCAAAACAGGCTGATGAGCTCAGATTTAATCCTATTCTTCTTTCCAAAAACAAAGAACTAAAGAACAGCCCTATTCAAACCCGAAAGAGGGTATAGGGATTCCAAAGTCAGGAAGTGATACCAGACATCTGACACTTCCCTTTCACTAAAAACAATTCAATGATTGAGCTCGTCGACCATGTCGACAGGAATGCAAGGTGCAAAAATAAGGTTCTTTTTCTTCTTTGCCGTTCATCCCCTAAGGTGACTCCGGCAAAGAGGGGCAGCTGTTAGCACCTCATTTTTGCACCCCAAAAAATGAAGAAAAGGAAAATTTCAATTAAAAAGTCAAACCCTGAGGGGGCCAAATATTGACTTTTGATTCAAGTAAATTTGGCCATCAAAATTGAAAAGAGCATTTCGACACGATTCCAACGCAACTGAATTTGCTGGAATCGGAGTCCAGATGAGAAAATTATGAGTTGGTCAAACTTTTGGGGAGCGAAAAGTTGACTTTTTGCTCGACCCCAATTCAGCTGCCAAACTTGATCCCAGTGGACAGGTGGTTCCGAGCCAGTTCCAACGACACTAAGTTTGCAGAAATCGGACACCGGACGAAGAAGTTATGAGCAATTGAAGTTCCAGAAAAACTGCCCATGTGGCAAAAAGGCAGCAAAAAATGGACTAAGCCAATACAATAAATAGAACAAATGTGTTTAATAATATTTTAATAAAAAGAATCTCGCTTTTTAATAAAATAATCGGAAAAATCGAATAAGAATCTAGCAAAAAAACCAAATTGATTAAAGGTTTGAAATCCAAACATTTAAAAAACGTGTTGGACCGTATTTTCATTACGGGCAAGATTCTGGAAGAAGACACGCGTCGCTGTACGGCGGGACACGCGTCCTATACGGCCGATTCGCGGGATTTGCAAATGTGCGTTTTACGCCCGTATTTGAATTACGGGCAAGGCACGCCCGTACTTCAAATACGGGCACGCCCCTTTTTGCCTATAAATAGAGAGGCCTCCCCCCTCATTTAAACAAGCCGACTCCCAGGGCCTCCACCCCCTTTCTTCCTTGCTGTTACCACGCCCAACCTTTGTCCAAGTGATGCCACCCCAATCCCAAACACCAAAATACCCAAAATACCCCTGAGATACTGCCCAACCTCCCTCTTTCACCTTGTAAACATAAACAACCTATCAAACCCCTGTCAAAACCAATTCAAGAATTTCCGGAGGACGCGGAAGCGCTGCCGGAATCATCGGAGGACCCAAACATCAACAAACTAAGAAGTCAAAGGTGTGGTAATGTCTCTAATTACCTTTTTCTTTTAATATGCATGTAAATTTCTTCATTAAAGCAACTTTGGATTCCTTTTATTTTATCACCAAATTACTAATCGGTTTGTTTGGTTTTGGTGAAATACTCCCATGCAAATGAGCAACACTTTGTGAAGTACATAAAAAATGGACTCATAAAACAAACAAAAAGAAGAAAATTGAAATATCTAGCTTAATTGATTACATTTGTAAATAGATGAGGGGATTGTCCTCTTAAGCTTCTTCAATGTAATCCCATCCCCCCATTCCTTTCTCTTTTGGAGCAACAAGAAAGTGGCTTGGCAAAAATAAGGAAAAAGAAGACTTGAAGAGGCAAATGAATTGAATATGCTGTGACAGAAGGCACTAGATCCATCACAAAGGTTGCCGGAACACCTGAGAAAGTCACCGGAGCAATCTCAAGCAGAATCGGCGGCCAAAATGCAAAATTAGTGGCGTCCGTAAACTCAGAGCGGTTTGGGCATGCCCGTGTTTGCTTCACGGGCAAGCCTAACCGGAATTCATTCACAGGCAAAGGCAATCCGTATAACAAATACGGGCCAGTGTAATTATAACTTAAAAAACTTAATTTTTGGCCCGGTTGGACTTGATCCAACTTGAACCGGCTTGAACCAACCCTTTAGACTTCCTGGGCCATTTTAAGCCCATTTATGGGCTGTAGACCTAAATGGGCCCACCAAGGCACCCTGGGCCCACTTGTGGGGCCCCCTTAGACTGGCCTATACTAGGCCTGTTTTCAATAAACAGGCCCAGGCCCCTTGACCCTTGGCTAATGGGCCAAATCCAAGCCCACTAAGTCCATTGCATGTGTTAAATGGTTTAATTTAATAAATAACCAAATGAGTTACCCAATAACCCAACAGGGCCCAAGGCCCAACCATGGCAACCCGTAGGTCTTCCAACGGGACCCGAGTCCGACCCACTCCATTAAATAAAAAGATAAAATCAAACTAAAAGGGACCCACACCTCCAGAGGGCCCCGCCAGACCTAACAAGGCAGCATGCTGGTCGAGGAAAAGGGTGAAATTGACTCAAAAACCAGGGAGACCCGAGGGACCCGTCAAACCGATGGGGCGAGCTGGGGTGCCTTTAGGACTTCCCCGGACCGTAACCGAGGACTCAGCTAGAACTCTGAAAAAGCCGCAGACCAGACTTAGACCGGGTTAGGGTAAAACCGTATCTGCCTGCACCTCTCAGGCAGTGGCGACTCCGAAAAGTCCCGAGGCACGCACTGAAAGTGCGCCCGGTGTGCAATCTAGGATCCAGGTTTTAGGTGCGCACAGTTTTTTTAGCCTTGTCATCATAGGCCATTGTGAAACGTTGACCCAAACACCATCTGCCAATTTGGGCCCTTCAGATCACTTGGTTGTCCCCGTTTAATGCACTGTCCATCCTGTTTTTGTTTTTGCTGCATTTCCCTTTCTAATCAAGGTATGACCAGCTCTCTCTCTATCTTTTTTTTTTACCACGACTGACCCTTTTTGCACATAGCGCCCTTTTTGGGTTTTCAATATGTCTGGTCCTTTCAGGGAGAATCCAATTCCGTCATTACCAGAAAATGCGGATTTGACTGTTTTGCTTAAGATCATTCACTTTAGGATCCGAGAGGTCTTCAAGATAGGACGAAATGTAGGCTAGGCTGGGGTTTTGAAAGAAAGAAAAATGGCTCAAAAGGTTGTGACTTTATGGGTTTGTATAATGCTCCTTTTATTGTTGGGGCTTACATCCTGGCTTATTTTGATGTGGGGTTCACATTCTCCCCGTTTTATTTTGTCTTTTCTTTTCTTTTTCTTATTTTCTTCGCAATTGCTCTCTTTTTTTTTTTTTTTTTTTGGGCCAGGAATGCCCTTTTTGATGTGAAGGAACACCTGTACTAGGTTAGAAAAGAAATTTTCAGGCCCAAAAGTGTCTAACTAGGGGAACCTTTTAGGGTGTTTGAGAGGGTTTATAGGCTTGGGGGAGAGTCAAGGATGGCCTCTCTTCATTTCCCAATTGGAATGATCTCAAGGGTAATACAGTTTGACTGCATCTGCATTTATTGGCTCAGGAAAAATAGTTCCGTCCATCTCTTGTAGGATCAGTGCTCCTCTAGACAGAACTTTGTGCACTATGAATGGTCCTTCATAGTTTGGCTTGAATTTCCCTCTATTGTCTTCTTGGTGGGGGAATATCTTCTTCATAACAATGTTTCTCACCTTGAAGTGTCGTGGTATCATTTTCTTGTTGTAAGCTCGTGCTATTCTTTGCTGATAGAGTTGTCCATGGCACAGAGCTTTGATTCTTTTTTCATCAAGCAACTGCAACTGGTCAAATCTTGACTCTTCCCATTCAATGTCATCAATTTCTGCTTCCTTCAGGATTCTAAGCGAAGGGGTCTGCACTTCCACGGGAAGGACTGCCTCCATTCCATATACAAGAGAGAAAGGAATTGCTCCGGTTGAGGCCCTGATTGAGGTTCGGTATGCATGCAAAGCATATGGCAGCTTCTCATGCCAGTCTCTGTAGGTGACTACCATCTTCTCCAATATCTTCTTCAGATTTTTGTTGGCAGCCTCTACTGCTCCATTCATCTTGGGTCGATATGCTGTAGAATTGAGATGTTTGATCTTCAAATCTTCGCACATCTTATCCATGTCCTTGTTATTCAGATTCTTGGCATTGTCTGTGATAAGCACTTTAGGTACACCGTAACGACAAACAATATTATTCCTGATAAATTTCAATACATGTGATCCCTTGACATCTGTAAAGGACACGGCCTCAACCCATTTGGTAAAGTAGTCAATTGCAACCAAGATGAATCGGTGTCCATTTGATGCCTTCGGATGGATCTCTCCAATTATGTCAATTCCCCAGATGGCGAAGGGCCAAGGTGAAGTCATCGAGTACAGAGTGTTAGGCGGTGCATGAATGTTATCAACATAAACTTGGCATAACCGGCACTTCCTTACATGAATATGGCAGTCATTTTCCATAGTTAACCAGTAATAGCCCATTCTTAAAATTTTCCTGGCTAGCATGTGTCCGCTCATATGTGCGCCATATTGTCCCCCGTGGATTTCATCAATCAGTTGTTGGGCTTCATCTTCTGTTACACATAGCAGCAGTGAATCATTGTAGGATTTCTTGTATAGCTTGCCCCCACTGAGGAAGAATTGTCCTGCCAACTTCTGGATTGTGCGCCTCTCAGCTGCTGTGGCATTTTCTGGCAAAATCCTGTCTTTCAGATATCCCATTATATCTACATACCAGGGTTCCCCTCTTGGTGTGCTCTTCTCAACACGAAAGCAGTAGACAGGTTGACGTCGCACTTCTATCTCCAGTGGCTGTATTCCTGTGTCATCTGTGATGGTGGCCATTGATGCTAGTGTTGCCAGGGCATCTGCGAACTGATTTCTGTCTCGCGGCATGTAATCAAATGTCACCTTCTTGAACTGTCCTTCCAATTCCTTAATCAGTTCTTGATATGGCACCAACTTTGGATCCTTAGTCCGCCAATCCCCTATTACTTGGTAGATGATTAGACAGGAATCACCATAAACTTTCAACTCTTGTATATTCATTTCTATTACGGCTCGCAAGCCTAACACACATGCTTCATATTCTGCCATGTTGTTAGTGCAATTGAACAAGAGTTTTGCTGCTATTGGATGATGGACTCCTTCTGGGGAAATGATTACTACTCCAATCCCTTTCCCATTGATGTTGACGGCCCCATCAAAGAACATTTGCCATCCGGTTTCCTTTTCTACTAACTCGGCACACATAATTTCATCATCTGGCAGTCCGGTGAGGAGGGGCTGATAGTCGGATACGGGGTGTTCCGCCAGGTGATCTGCTACTGCTTGTCCCATTATTGCCTTTCTCGTGGTGTAGACAATGTCATACTGAGATAAGATAACATGCCACTTGGCTATCCTTCCAGTGGAGATTGGCTTTTCAAAAATGTACTTCAGGGGATCCGTATCTGAGATCAAAAGGACAGCATGACTGAGAAGATAATGCCGAAGCTTCTGAGCTGCCCATACCAACGCGCCACATGTCTTCTCAAGCAATGTGTATCTTATTTCATAATTGGTAAACTTCTTGCTCAGATAATAAATTGCTTGTTCCTTTCTTCCTGTATCATCATGCTGCCCTAAAACACATCCGGCCGTTATTTCTGTGACTGACAAGTACATGATTAGCAGTCATCCTGGTACAGGGGGAACCAAAGTTGGCGGACTCATCAAATAGACCTTGATTTTGTCAAACGCTTCTTGGCAATCTTCATTCCAGACCACTGGGTTATCCTTCTTTAGCAATTTGAATATTGGTTCGCACACGGGAGTCATCTGTGCTAGGAACCGACTGATGTACTGTAATCTGCCAAGGAAACCTCTTACTTCTTTCTCTGTGGATGGGGGAGGCATCTCCAGAATTGCCTTCACTTTGACAGGGTCAGCCTTAATTCCTCATTTCCCAACGATGAATCCGAGTAGCTTCCCTGAAGTAACTCCGAACACACACTTATTCGGGTTTAATCTGAGCTTGCATTCCCTGAGCCTGTCAAACACCTTTCCAAGGTTCACCAAATGACTTTCCTCTTCTTTTGACTTTGCAATCATGTCATCCACATATACTTCCATTTCATTGTGCATCAGGTCGTGGAATAGCAAAGTCATTGCTCGCTGGTATGTGGCGCCTGCATTCTTCAACCCAAATGGCATCACTTTGTAGCAGTATGTGCCCCAATGTGTGATGAAGGAAGTCTTCTCCATGTCTTCAGGTACCATTCGTATCTGATTATACCCGGAGAAACCATCCATAAAAGAGAACATGGAATGAGTTGCAGTATTGTCAACCAGTATACCAATGTGCGGCAATGGAAAGTCATCTTTTGGGCTTGCCTTGTTCAGATCCCTGTAGTCAACACACATCCTGACCCTTCCATCTTTCTTGGGGACTGGCATGATGTTTGCTAACCACTCTGGGTAATTTGTAACTTTCAAGAACCCAGCTTTTAATTGCTTGGCAACTTCTTCCTTGATCTTTAGGGCCCATTCTGGTTTCATGCGTCTGAGTTTTTGCTTCACTGGTGTGGCCTCAGACTTTATAGGTAACCGGTGCACAACTAAATCCGTGTCTAATCCAGGCATATCCTCATATGACCATGTGAATACATCAGTGTAGGATTTTAGAAAATCAGTTATCTGTGTATTCTGTAATAATGTCAGCTTTTTACCAACTTGAAGAATCCTTGGTTGTGCTGTGTCACCTATGTTGATAGGTTCAGTTTCCTCAATATTAGCCTGGAGACCCTTTTCATGCCTGTCCAAAGCAAATTGGATTTCAGACGGGGTTTCCCATGGTTCATCATTATCCTCAAGTTCAAAAGAATCACTGGGGATAATTTCTGAATCATCGGGTTGTGATGAGTAAGTGTCGTTATCTGATTCTTGCTCGATACTATGAATTTCTTTTTGTTCTTTTTGATCTTTTTGTTTTTGTTTGATTTTGGCAGCCTGATTATCTATCTCGTGCTCCAAATTTTTCGGGTGTGCGTCGAGATTGATACTAAGGTTGCGATTTTGGGTTTGCTTATTTGCAGAATTATTCACAGAAGCAGAAAAATAATCAAAAGACTTCACGCATTTATTAAAAAGTGCAGCAATATCTACAGGGGGAATTTCAGTAGTGGAAGAAACTCCCTGTGGTAGTTCGGCTTTGCGAGTGGCAAGTGGCATCGAACTCCAGTTCTGCAATGCGTGCTTGTCCTTGGTTACAGCAGTCACTGCATTCACCTTCCTGGTTTGTATCATGCTGATGCTGCTGTCGGAGGAGATGCTAATGGGGTCATCAGCTGTGCCCTCTTTGGTTGATTCTGACTTGAATCTTCTAATGATACACTGATCCATACCCCACGGCGGATGATAGTCCCTGGTACCTGAATAGTGACTTCGTTGGGTGGTTCCACCTTAGACAATGCCTTGGTTACAGATTTTCCTGATGATTCATCCCTCCTGCTGGAAGAATGTTCGTCAGGAGCCCAGTTACCATAAGTTTCATGATAAGCCAGCTTAGTAGGCAGTCCCAGTACTTGGGGCATATTCTGGAACATCTGACCCAGACCATCCCTTGTACTTGGGTGTATAATGCAGATGGGAGGTGGGGGAGACCTTTGCCTTGGAGTGAGTTCTCCTGAACTATCTTGGCTTTCCATCATGTAGATGTACTGAGCTGGCTCTTCTTCTTCAGCCTCAGTTGGCGGTGCCTCGAACTCATCTGATGGGTAGGTAAACGCCTCTTCTGGGATAGCTGGTTTTTCGGTGTCAACTGACTGCCAAGAGAATAGAGCAGACAGTTCTTCCATTAACCCACTGAAAGCTTCTGAGTTCTCTTCTGTGACTATTTCCTGGGGCAAGGGAGGTTCGTCCCATAACCTTTGCAGATAATTAGCTTCCACTTGATCAGCTGGATCATTGAATTCATCGCCCCATCCCTTGGGGACTATGTTCTGAACGGCTTGTGTAGCTTCCCTCTCCATATTGGTAAAGTGATGGTATAACTGGCCATGTACACAGATGGGCCAATGTGGGTCCCTTCCTTCTGCTCGTGCCCTCTTTCGTTTAGCTTTCATGCCAAATAGCCTGGCATAGTCTTCAGGTTCAGGAACAAACCCCAATCCAAAGCCCACAGATTTGTCACATGGCTGGATTGCAGACTTGATGCCTTGCTTGTATTTGCCCAAACCATCTCCTACTCCGAGGCCCCAGTCGGCGCATTCAGCAGCACCGAACATACTCTTTCTTTTCCTTTTGCGGGACAAGTCTGATTGCAGAGGAGTAGGATTGCGATTTACTTGCACCATTTCAATGGCTTGAAAGTTTAGGGAAGTAGGCAGTTCATAATCAACCATAGGTACCCCTCCTTATTCAAATTCTCTGTGATTTTCTGCATGCACCATGATCAATTGATTTCCCGAGATAAATCGGATCATTCGATGTAAGGTGGACGGGACTGCCCCTGTTTGATGTAGCCAAGGTCTTCCAATCAGCAAATTAAAGGAGGCATTGATGTCCATCAACTCAAAGGTGACGGAGAAGGCCCTTTCAGCAATTGTAACTTCCAGGGTAACTTCCCCAAGGGAATCCTTCTTTGCATTGTCAAACCCACGGACATTATTGGAGCTGGGTTTGATAAAATCAGCGTTCAGCTACAGACTGTGGAAGGTCCTGACTGGGCAGATATTCAGAGCTGATCCGCTATCTATCATGACCCGTCTCACTATCAAGTCGGAGCACCTTACAGTGATAAAGAGAGGCTCCGTGTGGTTATAACCTTTAGGGGGCAAGTCTGCTGAGGAAAAAGAGATTGCTTCTGGTGTAGCAATTATAGACATTACTGTCTCCAGCTGCTAGGGGCTAATGTCGTCAGGCACATGAGTATCACCCAGTATTTTCATAAGTACGTCTTTATGTTTGTCTGAATCCAATAAAAGACGCATAATGGATATCTGGGCTGGTGTCTTATTCAACTGCTACACTAGATCATACTCCGAGAAGGCGCTATAGTGGAGTTTTTCAATCTCTTCTTCTGGAGCCTTCCCTTTCTTTTTGTAGGTCTGTGGCAATTCAGTAGCCACATCCTTCCCTTTTTCTTTCCTTGTTCTTTCTTCACTAGTCTCTCCCTCTGGTGCAGGTGGAGGGTTAGGGTTTATGTATCGACCAGAACGGGTGATCCGATCGACTTCTCTTTCCGTGGAAGTGAGGGTAGAATCATGGTATATGGGTAAGAATTGGTAAGGTGGAGGCACAGTGGAGTAGGTTGGGTCAAAGTGAAGTTGGTGTAAGTTGAGGGTGGGTGGTTCTAGTAAGAAGTCCACAGGCTCAATGAATGGGTTGTTCATCATGTCGAAGATGTTTAATGGGGGTGAGTTTGGGACAAGTGGAGGATAGAAAGGCTCTGGTTCGGGAAAGTTGAAATGCACCAGAGGGAACCCCATGAAGGTTTCTTCATTCTCCTCTTCATTAATGACATGTATCTGTTGATAAATTGCCCCTTCTTGGAGATGAATCCTGACAACTTGCCACGGTCGTCCAATCAATAAGGACGGGTCAACCTGTAGTTTACTGCCTTGATCACTGATGATCTGATGTACTATTCCGCTACCAGAAGCCTTATTATGGTCTGGGAGAGGGTAGGTGCTGCTGTTGCTGGGGGATCTACAGAGATCTTTTTACTGTCTATCAGATCCTGTATGTCATGCCTCAAATCCCAGTATCGATTTGTTGAATGCCCGGGAGCTCCAGAATGATACTCGCATCTCTCTGCTGCATTATAATTTCGTGAGTTGATCATTCTGGGGTTGGGAGGCTTGATTTGAAGGTACCCCTTCTTCAGCAGTGTAGACAACAATTCTGTAGGTACATAAGGCAGCGGGGTAAAAACCCTCTTCATTCTTGCCTCTGCCTCTTCTCTGGTTCTTCTCAGAGGTTGCCCCTGACTTTCATTCCTCTGGGCAATGTGATAGGGTTGTGTTGGCTGTACATAATTAACTGCCTGGGTTTCCTGCCTCCTAGGCTCTTGCCCCTGATTTCTGCCACTCTGTCCGGTCGCAGGCCTCCTCTGTGTAGGGCCCTAACCACTACCATCTATTTTACCAGCCCTTACAGCATCTTCAATCCTGTCTACTGTCAGAATCAGGTCATTGAAATTGGAAGTACTTTGCCCCAGTAGCAGGGAAAAGAATGGTTGTCCAAGTGATGCAATGAACAAGGAGGTCATCTCCTGTTCAAGTAGTGGGGGTTGGACTAGGGTCGCCAATTCTTTCCATCTCTTGGCATATTCTCGTACTGACTCTTGATTCTTCTTGGAGAGCCTTTGTAACTCTGCCCTGGTCTGAACTATCTGACTGTTCAATCGGTATTGCTGGATGAACTTGGCAGCTAAATCATTCCAACTCTTGATCTTAGTCTTATCCAAACCCAAAAACCAATTGTATGCTGCTCCTGTCAGTGACCTCTGAAAGAACTGTATCATAATTTTTTCATCTTTGGCATATTGACACATATCTCTAGAGTATGACCTTAGATGGTTTAACGGGCACCCGGTGCCATCAAATTGATGCAAGTCAGGGCACTTGAATTTTGGTGGAAGTTGAACATCGGAGAAGAAGCAGAGGCTGTCTAAAGTAGCCTCCATGGGGACCGCACTGGGTCGTAGGCTTTTCAGTTATTCACGCAAAGCATCTACCTCTGCCTTAGTGGCTGCCATCTTTTCATCAAATTGGGCCTGCTGTGTTCTATACCAATATTCCTCTTCTTGCCCCAGTTGGGTAGGTGCAATAGTTTGTGGGAGAGGCACGGCTTGCGGAGGTGGAGGTGGTACCAACGGTGCTGGGTACACAGGGTATGGTGGTGGAGCATCTGTCTGCGGTGGAGCAATTTGTTGTTGCAGGGTCACTCGTGCAGTTGGGGGAGCCATCCTTAGTTCTCTTAATTCTGCCATTAACTCTTGAATAATAGACCCCATACTGTCAATCCTCTGTTGTAGATCAGTCACTGTTTGTGTCTGGCTGGACTCTGCCTGGCCCTGTCCTGACGAGGTCTGTTCCCTTGGCTGCTCCATCTCAAGTCTTCTTCTGGATCTTAACAGGTAAGGGCTTCGAGAAGCAATTTTGGTACCTGGGAAGGGCAACCAGCGGATATTAGTGCAACTTATATGCATGATTATTGATGTATTCTAACTGTAAAGAAGGATCAAGGATTAATTTGTTTGAATTATTTTGAAAATGATAGGGACTCTTAAGCTTGATCTATTTTAGCCGAACGGCTGGGAAAGAGAACCCAGTTTAGATTGGTCTGTTTTAGCTAAGCGGCTGGGAAAGGGAACCCGGTTTAAACTGGTCTGTTTTAGCCAAACGGCTGGGGGAGAGAACCTGGTTTAAACTGGTCTGTTTTAGCCAAACGACTGGGAAAGGGAACCCGGTTTAGACTGGTCTGTTTTAGCCAAACGGCTGGGAAAGGGAACCCGAAATTTAAAAGGTTGGTTTGAGCTCAGTATCACGAGGTTGGACTATGTTAAGTCTCCGCAGGGGATGAGCTAAACAGCAACATCCAGGTGTACCTTAACCAATTTTCAGTTTAATCTCTGATGGTTTTAACACCTAACTTCGGCTAGTAGTTCCCGGGCGTGTCTTAGCTAGTCGTTGGTTTAATCACCATTGACTTTGACGCCTCACAACGGGGAAGGCTATGCCAGGGCGATCTTCCACCAATTTTCTAGTTTAATTACCAGTGGCTTCAGTGCCCCAAGAGTTCGGCTAGGGATACCCGAGCGTACCTTAGTCGTTAGCTTAGTTGCTTGACCTTGGTGCCACACAACGTGGTATGCTATGCTAGGACAATCCTCTGCCAATTTTCTGGTTTAAACACCTGTGGCATTAGTGCCCCAAGAGTTCAGCTAGGGATACCCGAGCGTACCTTAGTCGTTAGCTTAGTTACTTGACCTTGGTGCCACACAACGGGGTATGCTATGCCAAGACGATCCTCTGCCAATTTTCTGGTTTAAACACCAGTGGCATCAGTGCCCCATAGGCTGACCGTGTGATCTTTTAAATTAGACGGGTGTGATCTGAGCTCAAGGGATTGGGTGTTCTTTATTCAGAACCCTGGGGTTTTAAGACTTAAACTTGAAACTTGAAAGTTTGAGAGTTAATAAGGATGGGGTGTTCTTTATTCAGAATCCCCTGGGCTTAAAAATTCCTTTGGCAAGTTCTTTATTCAGATTGCCCGAAAGTTTTAGAGTTGATAAAAAATGGGGTGTTCTTTATTTAGAACCCTTAAGTTTAAAGATTTAAAATAATTTGGCGAGTTCTTTTATTCAGATCGCCTGAAAATTTTAAATTGGGTGTTCTTTATTCCGAACCCTTAAAGACTTAAATTTGAAATTGATAATTTCTGAAGATTTGAAAGTTGGTAAGAATTGGGTGTTCTTTATTCAGAACCCTTAAAGATTTAAGATTTAAATTCAGAATTGATAATCTCTGAAGATTTGAAAGTTGGGTAGGAATTGGGTGTTCTTTATTCAGAACCCATGGGTTCAAAGATTAAAAAAAAAATTTGGCGAGTTCTTTATTCAGATCGCCTGAAAGTTTTGAAGTTGATGGATTGGGGCCAGATTGTTTGAAAAAGGAATTGGGGGGATGTTTTAATTGACTTTATTAAATCTAACACAAAACACTTCATGGAAAAGGAAGTACAATGCCAAAATTCAGAACAAGCAATTACATGATTAAAAAAAACAAACAAACCCAGAGTCTAGCTAGGTTTGTCATCATCATAATGAGAGGACACGTCTCGCCTTTTCAATGCACGCAGAAGTTTATTCCACAGACGTCGGTCCTCTTTTGCGCGTCTGCGCATGGTGTCAAGTTGCTACTGAAGGGCCTCATTGGCCTGCTTGTTTTTACGCTCGGAATCCACGTATGCACGGTGGATTCGAGAATGAGATTCCCGCAGTTCGGCCACCCTATCCCTGTATGTGTTAGGGGGCGGAACTGGGATATCGTCAGAGGTGACGATATGGAGAGGAGGTGGGCTGTCTAGGCCAGTTTCTCGAGCAATCCATTGTTTGTAATTACGAACATCGGATGCAGTGAAAATGTCCTCTTGGAGTATGTGCACGTGTTGCCATTCCTTCACAAATTTTTTCTTCAATTCCCATGTAAGTGGGCCAGTTAATCCTTCCGCTTCATCCTTGATCGGTATCCCCTGAGACTTCCCAAACTGTCTCAGAACTCGAACCGGATAGTATGGCATGGCAAGAGTCAAGCCTATCAAGGCTAGGCAATGTCTTTTCCTGAAGGCTATGACAGGGGTATATGTTTGGTCAAATGTGCCTCCCCATCTTATATCAGTTTCTCCTTTCAACTGGAGAAAGTGGTCAAACCAGTCCTCTCTGGAGGGTAAGTCTGGTCTAATCTCTCTTCGGGCCATCAATGTGACATTGTCACGGATGTACCCATAACGTGGGCTAACAGGTTCAGCAACTATCAGGTGATCTTGGAGCCAAATGTGTAGGAGAGGAGCGCATCCCTGAAACCTCCTAGTTCCGTTCTTGGTCATGGTCAAGGCATGATATAGCTGAGCAAGGATCAGGTGCAATTCAGAATTTCACTTGGAGTTGGTCTACAATTTCCATGAGGGCCAAATTAATGGTGTCTCCCCCAGTAGGAAAGAAGAGCTGTGACAGAACCACGAGGGTGAAGGTGTCCCACCAAACACGGGGTCTTTCCTGCTTTTTTGTCCCTTATCTTTTCAGCAAGGAAGGTTTTAGAGACCCGAGTGAATGCTTGGTCACCTCCTAAAGTCTAGAATTCTCCTCTGGGGAGACCAAAGAAAGTACAAGCTTCATTCTTGTAGCTATCTTTGAGGTTTGGCCTAGCTGGTTCTCCGTGGTCACGGAATCGGAGGAATAGCTCAAATTCTTCAGTTTTGGGAGTCAACTCATTAGTCCCAAACCAAAAAAGGGAAAGCTGGGGATCCCAGAAAGGCAAGGCTGCCTGAATCATGTCCCAATTAATGGGCACATTTAACAGGGACAGAGTTTGTCCCATATGGTATTTCTGTTCCCATTTAATTTGTTCATCTCCTTGCAATTGCCTTGTCCAAGAACGGATCCAAGGGGTATCAAAGGCACACTTCTCTATCCTGGGGAAGCGAACTCTCTCAGTCAAGGATGAAGAAGCCATGCCGACTATCCGATTGAAATTCCAAGTCAATTTAGGGTTTTCCACCAAAAACTCTAAATTAATCTAAGGCATGCAACAAGATATGCAAAAATTAAATCAATGCCTAAGCAGTTTATGCAATTATCAATCACAAGAATCAAATTCAAGCACTCAAGTTATGGGGTCCTAAGGGTTATGTCTTTTAAATGTTTGGAAAACACATTCAGGTCTTAGCCGGCCTTTTCTTTCTTCTGTCCTTTCATCTGCTCTTTCATCTGCTCTTTCATCTGCCCCTAGTGTCGGACTGAAAACAATATTTATAACTTGCCTTCGAGGGCGAAATTTACAAAAATAAATCTGCAAAGAGAATCACCTTTAGGGTTGTTGAGAACCTAAAAGGAGGGTACAAATTTGCTACTCAACAGGTGGGCTGAAATCCTACCTCTAGGGTTTTTCTGCCTCTGTTTTGACCCATTTTTGTCTGATCTGGCCGGCTTTCGACTGAATCAAGACCAACTCGGATGCGAGGATTAAATCGAGTTAATTTCCTTAAATTAGGGTTAAGACCAACAAAGGCGGGGGTTAATGCCCCAGACTGATTTTACCCGTATTTGTTCATTCATGTTCATGCTCACATCAGGGTTTATCAGAAGTAATAGATGGGGAAGGATACCCAGCCCAAGGCACCTGCCTTCAAGGGTCTAAGCCAAGTACTAGACCCTTCGTGTACCATGGCAAGAAACCAATGGCTCTTGAAGAATCCAGAAACCTGGGGAGATGGGTTTACCCTGCTTTCCCCGGCAAGCCACGGGAGCGTAGGGCTAATACCATCCCAAAAGTAAGTTTCTCGATTGAAGAAGGGTGGCTGCTAGAGAGATCTAGGTTTTGGTTAAGAAGAGCATTCTCAAAGTGCGGACAGCATTCAGTTCGGATCATCCAGGCAGACTCCCTCATGCCTGTCACCCCACGCAGTTAAAAAATTCATTCACGGTGTAGTGAGGTGCTTGTATGTGCAGTGGAGCCAAGTGCTGTGTCTACTCGGGTGATTCTCGGATAATGGGCTGATTAAGGGTTCCTTAATGTCACTTTTATAGTAAGAATACAAAACAGTATGCAATACAATGTTTGGGTGGATCCCCAGGTAAGTGGAGGGTCATAGGGAACCTCTTAAATTCCACTTTCCTTAGGCAATTATCTCGTCCTTATGACAGGATCCCCCAATACCATGTAATCACATAAGTTCCGCAAAATACTAAATTTGGACAAGAAGTACTTCCTAAATCTGCTTATATCCTCCTAGTTGACTCATTTTATAACCAGGGTCTAGCTGGGTTGAGGGATCCCCAGCAGAGTCGCTAAGCTGTGCGCACCTAAAATTGGATCCTAGATCGCACACCGGGCGCACTTTCATTGCGTGCCTCGGGACTTTCGGAGTCGTCACTGCCTGAGAGGTGCAGGCAGACACGGGGTTTGCCCTATCTGGGTTTAAGTTTGGTCTACGGCTTTTCAGAGTTCTAGCTAAGTCCTCGGTTACGTCCGGGGAAGCCCTAAGACACCCCAGCCCGCCCCGTCGGTTTGACGGGTCCCTCGGGTCTCCCTGGTTTTCTGAGTCAATCTCACCCTTCCTAGACCATCATGCTGTTTATTGGGTCTGGCGGGGCCCTCTGAAGGTGTGGGTCCCTTTTATTTTAATTTTATCTTTTTATTTAGTGAAGTGGGTCGGACCCGGGTCCCGTTGGAAGACCCGTGGACTGCCATGGTTGGGCCTTACGCCCAGTAGGGTTATTGGGTAACCCATTTCGTTATTTATTGAAGCTTTATTTATTTACAATTCATTTGGGCTTGATGGGCTTGGAATGGGCCCATTAGCCAAGGGTCAAGGGGCCTGGGCCTGTTTATTGGAAACAGGCCTGGTATGGCAAGTCAAAGTGTGGGCCACTCAAGTGGGCCCAAGGTGCCTTGGTGGGCCTATTGAGGTCCATGGTCCACAAATGGGCTTAAAATGGCCCAAAATGTCTAAAAGGTTGGTTCAGGCTGGTTCAGGTCCAACCGGGCCAAAAATTATATTTTTTAAGTTATATTTATACTGGTCCGTGTTTGTTATACGGGCTGCCCCTGCCCGTAAATGAAATCCGGTTTGGGCTCGCACGTGAAACAAACACGGGCCTGCCCGAACCGCTCTGAGTTTAAGGGCGCAGCTAATTTTGCATTTTTTGCTGCCGGTTCTGCTTGGGATCCATTCTGATGTGTTTCTTGGGTGTTCCGGCAACCTCTGTGATGGTCCTGGTGCTTTCTGTCATAGCACATTTGATTCACTTACTTCCTCAAGTCCTCCTTTAGTGGTGCTCTAGAATGGAACTAAATTCCATTTCTTTTAGACCATGTCATCTTCTGGTAATGCAGGAAAAGAAGTGGTAATTGGGGAAGGGAGTACATAGAAGGATTTAAAGAGGACAATTCATTCTTTGAATATAAGCAAAAACCAACTTTATGCCATTTTGGACATTTACTACGTCTTTTATGGAATTACTCTTCTTCCCATGGATTCCCACCCTATGTGAGAATTCTCATGACATGCCAAAACACAATAAACAAGTTAGACATACAACTAGAATAAGAGAAACAAAAAGATTAGAAGAAATTCCCAAAACTAGCTTATTTAAATACAATATAACAAGAATACTTACAGTGTCACTTCTCACTTGTTTATGGATCTTTGATGATTTCGGCAGCGCTTCCGCGTCCTGTTGAATTCTTGGAATTCAATTTGAAAGAGGTTTGATGGGTTATTTGTGCTTGTAAAGTGAAATGGGAAGGTTTGGCAGCATTTCAGGGGTACTTTGGGTATTTTGGTATTTGGAACTGGGGTGGCAGCATCTAGGCAGGGGTTGGCCATGGTTGAGACAAAAGGGAAAGGGTGAGGGCCTATGGAGATGGCTTGTTGAAATGAGGGGGGGGGGGGGGGGGGGGGGCTCTCTATTTATAGGCAAAAAGGGGCGTGCCCGTATTTGAAGTACGGGCATGCCTTGCCCGTAATTCGAATACGGGCGAAAAACGCACATTTCCAAATCTCGCGAAATCGGTCGTACGGGACGCGTGTCCCGCCGTACAGTGACGCGTGTCTTCTTCCAGAAGCTTGCCCGTATTTCAAATATGGGCATGCCCTGCCCGTAATTGAAATACGATCCAGCACGTTTTTAAAATGTTTTGATTTCAAACCTTTATTCAATTTGGTTTTTTGTAAGATTTTGTTCGATTTTTACGATTATTTTTAAAAAAAAACGAGATTCCCTTTATTAAAATATTATTAAACACATTTATCTTATTTATTTTATTGGTTTATTCCATTTTTTGCTGCCTTTTTGCCACATGGACAGTTTTTCTGAAACTTCAACTGCTCATAACTTCCTCATCTGGACTTTGATTCCAGCAAACTTGGTTGCGTTGGAACCGTGTCAAAATGCTCTTTTCAACAAGATGAAGTTTGATAGCCAAATTTACTTTAATCAAAAAGTCAATTTTTTGGCCCCCTCAGGGTTTGACTTTTTAATTGAAATTTTCATTTTCTTCATTTTTTGGGGTGCAAAAATCAGGTGTCTACAATAATTATCCCTTCCGATTCGATCAAAAGTCCCCGGTTTAACTCCTTGGTCTCCTTCCTCTGAAAAATTACTAATTAATCCTAATTTAATTGCTAAACTAATAAATTTTAATGTCATTAAAATTAGGGATTTTACACAAACCCCCTTGAAACACCGAGGTACCCCCACTTAACACTAAGGTACTCCCACTTAATACCAAGGCATCCGCCTCGAATAACACTAAAGTACCCCCAAGCATCCCTATAGTATACCCCTTGAAATAGTTAAAGAAAACCCTGGAACCACCAAAGTACCCTCATTTAATACCAAGGTACCCCCTCAAATAACACTAAGGTACCCTCTGTGTAATGCCCCGAACCCGGGTCAGTGCAAACCAGCATCCAATCCGAACCCGGTGCGCTACTGTAACAACCCAAGTCCGGTTCAACAACCAAACTCGAGGTGTTACCACGAAACTGGGGTCAGATACAAACCAAGATTCACAATAATTTTAAAACTAACTAATTAATTACATCACAGTTATGGTGGCAAATAAAACAATTATTTATTCAATAATGTCAATTCGGTTTACAATAAAGTTTATCTAATCAACATGTGACATTAATACCAATTACAATTCTACCCATCAAATTAAACCCCATCTCCGCGATCTCTCCAAGCAACCTGAAAAATAGGGGAAAACGGAGTGAGATTTACATCTCAGCAAGTAGCAGGTGCATGCAATTTGAAACAGTCCAATGTAAGCAAATAGTCATGAGGTATTCAATTAATCAACGATAAGACGAGAAATCCAAGTTATCCATAGCAATTCCAAATAAAGCGATAAAACCGATGATCATGTATAAATACCAGTAACTTGATGTTAACGGGATAAAACCGACAAAAGTAATAAAACACGTGCCATTGCAGGACTCACAAAGATGATAAGTATTTGAGATGACACTCAACAAACTGCTATACCACTGTGCGGCTTAAGGGCAGTGCTACTTAATGATACTCAAGCCCCATGCAACGCAACTATAAACAAGAGCCGTAGTCATCGACTTGTTGCACACGAACTCAACAGAGTTGGCATGTACCACCAGCATGCAGCACCAAAATCAATACATGGAGATGGTCGCTTATCCACATGTACAAGGAATCACCAGCGGCGCACCGGGGTGTCCCTCCAGACATAGGACCTTCCCAGAGCAAACTAACTTGCAAGGGAAGCACGCTTGCATATAGGAGTAACTCAACCCAAACTAAATACCACTTAGCTAACCAGCCAAAACTATGGATCCATATACAGCTAAGCCCACTAACACAAACCACGATAAAACCACATACGGGAGGACACGCTAATGTTGGAGGCATACACACTTTTACCCGTAAATGATTACACATCTCTACACAGAGGATTACCCATCTCTGCCATAAAAGTTAGTATCAACTCAACCACAGAAGCCGTATCACCCAACCGTAAAAGTAAAGTGAACAACATCATACCACATACCAAACCATACCCAAGTATTCCATTCCATGTGAAAATCATGATTCAATCCTTACAAATTCAATTAAACGCCTTTTCAGAATAACATGTGCAATTTCCCAAATATATTCAAAATAAAACTCATGGTTCATAAGTTCAATATGTAAAACCCCGAATTTCCCTTAAATAATAAATTAAATTAGTAAATAATATTACCCAGAGTTATGATTGATAGAAGCATTTTAATATTGTAGGGGGTGATCAACTTAGCGGAGATCCAGAATTAGACGCAGATCTGACCGTCCGATCATGAGATATCAAGGTATGTATTCTGATTGGGCATGTGTATGGAATTTGGTATAGGTGAGACACATGGGATAAGTGAGTATAAGTATTAGTTTAATAACCTAATTTTATACGCGTGTATTTTCGCTCGTATTGATCAGCCGCAAGCGACAAGCGACCGAAGGAGAAGAAGAAGAACGGGAAGAAGAAAAGCTTGGGTTTTTGGAGTTCTTCATCTTCCAGAGTGCTGCTGGGTGATAAAGAAGCGTGGTTGAGAGAACTGAGGAAGAGGAACCTTCGTGCAAGAGGTAGGTGACACCGTTTTGGTTTTAAATTCGGATTTATCTCTGTTTAATCGCAAACGCATGTTTATATGATATGTAAAGTTGTATTTAGTTAGCTAAGCATGTTATAAATACATTAGAATGAGTTTAGACGAGAAAAATCGTGATTTAGAACTGTTTCTGGTCGATTTGGTGAGACCGCCGACCTCGACTGTGCGAGGCGCTCATCGGCGATCTTAGGCGCTGGTTAAATATTTGAGGACGCCGTGGACCGCGGGACGACGGACCGTGGGCGCTCGAAATTGCACTACCGCTGACTGATGACCGCCCGGAGCGATCCTGAGCGATCCCAGGCGCTCTCAGCAGAATTTCCAATTTTTCATAATTTCGAACCTAATTCAATTCTAAACTATTTTTAGACAATTTTAATGATTAATTAAGGTGCTTTAAGACCAAAATAAATTACCTAAATCCCTGTTTTACAGAAAAACAAATTAGGGAGATATTTAGGACATTAGTTGCCAAGTTTTGAAGGTAAACGAGAAATGTGATTTTGGAAAAGCCTAACTACCATTTGACTATCTAAACACTTTTAAATGGCACTATAAATTATAAGACATTATAAAGAGAGTTCATAATCCGAATGACTGAATAATGAAGTGAATGTACAGATATAACCATTATATGCCGCTAGGCACCAACCCTTATAGAAATATGATACTTTAGGGAATTTTGGAGTCTAGTGGGCATAGCTGGTTATGGATCCATAGTCGTAGCTAGATAGCTGAGGGATATGTCATTTGGGTTGAGTTACTCCTATATGCGACGCGCTTCCTTTGCAAGTTAGTTTGTCTGGGAAGGTCCTATGTCTGGAGGGACACCCCGGTGAGCCGCTGGTGATTCCCTGTACATGTGGATAAGCAACCACCTCCATGTATTGATTCTGGTGCTGCATGCTGGTGGTACATACCAACTTTGATGGGTACGTGCGCAATAAGTCGGTGACTACGGCTCTTGTCTAAGCTGCGCTGCATGGGGCTTGAGTATCATTAGTAGCATCGCTCCTAAGTCGCATGGTGGTATAGCAATTGGTTGAGAATCATCTCAAAAGGTTTATCTAACTTTGTGAGTCCTACAATGACACTGAAAACATAACACTTGATATGATTACTGTTGTGCACATGCGGGATGCATGTGATTGGGATATTGGTTGGATGTGACTGCTTAGTACATCCTGGCATTGCATGGATTATGCTATTGATTTGTCTATTGAGATCTTATATTAAAACTTGCTGAAAATCATTTCTAGAACTGTTTATCAAACTGTTTTGTGTTCATGAATAGTATAAATGATTATGCGAGCCTGATTTATCGATGTTGCTTTATCGTGCATGAACTGTTACTTTCCGTATATTAACTGTTTAATCATGCATGTGTTACCTACTGAGATATTCGTATCTCACCCTACTTCTATTCCATTTTTTTTCAGCTGATACGCGAGAGGGGGATCTTTTAGACTTCCAGGGAGAGATAGCCGAGTATTCACCGGAGGATTATTATTATCCAGATCTTGTCTGAGGTGGATTGATGTTATAGACTTAGCATTTTTAATTGGTTTATTATCATTAATTGGATTTGATGTATGAGAGAGACAAGAGAGAGTTAATAACCAGTTCATTCTACCAGACTTTGATACTATTGATTGATGGTCAAGCTTCATGCTTGTTTGATGATTTTAATCTACACTTCCGCACATACTTGTTTCAGCAACTCTGATAGTTTAATATATGGATTGGATTTACTTTCTTTGGTCTGGTATGTTATTGATGTTGTAATTGATATGGGCCAGTAATACCTCGGATTTGGTTGTTGAACTAAATTCGGGTTGTTACAGTAGCGAACCGGGTTCGGGTCGGGTGCCGGTTTGCACTGACCCGGGTTCGGGGCGTTACAGAGATGGTATCAGAGCAATGGTCCTAACCTTAGATTAGCCAGCTTTAGGGGAATGGGATTGTGAGTACGCTAGATAGAACCCCTAGAAATATTGGATTCTAACAAGTGAAATTGTATTTTGCAGATGGCTGGTAGGGGAAGACGTGCTAGAGTTGATCCTATTGAGGATGAGCCGCAGGATGTTCCATTACCTCCACCACCTCCAGGGGGTGATATATGGACTGTTGTTGGCACATTGGCAGAGCTTCTTGCCAAGGAGAGAGAGGAGAGATTGAGCCAGCATGGCAATGGTGGGAATGGTGGCAATGGTCACGGAGAGGAGCCTATACATGAGCAGGCCATACATACGGCCAAGGATCTTGAGCAATTCAGGAAATTGGATCCACCTATCTTCAGTGGACGACCAGATCCTATGGAGGCTGAGAGATGGCTGATGCGAGTCGAGTGGATTTTTGAGGCTATGGGATGCCCTATGGACCGGAGAGTGCGTTTGGCAGCATTCTTGTTTGAGGGAGAGGTAGTGCACTGGTGGACAGCCAGGAAGAGGCAGGATCCACAGGCTACGTACATGACATGGGACAGATTCCGAGAGGTCTTCTATGACCAGTATTTTTCTGAGGAAGTCCGGCTCAAGAAGGAGCGGGAATTTATGGAGATTACTCAGGGAGGCCAGACAGTGGCTCAGTACGAGGCTAGATTTGCAGCCTTGTCCCGATTTGCACCTCATATGACACAGGATGAGAGGAGGCTGACTTCACATTTTGAGCGGGGTCTGAAGCCTGAGATCAGGAGTATGCTGACAGTACTCTTGTGCACCGAACTTAAGGACGTGATACGTAGAGCCACTAGAGCTGAGAGTGACTTGGAGGCTAGAGCGAGCCAGAGCAGAGCTAGGCCGTCTATGAGACCGGCAGATCAGAGAGGTTTCCTTAGTGGGAACAAGAGACCCAGAGACTGGACTAGGGCAGAGCCTGCAGGAGGACAGTATAGAGCAGTTCCGAAGGCATGTGCCAGTTGCGGCAGATACCATGTACCTGGACCGTGTGTTGCAGCGCCAGGCACCTGCTACCGATGTGGTAGGCCGGGTCACAGGATCACGGATTGTCGGTTTCCTACTAGTTATCAGCCGTTAGCTGTGCCACGACCAGCATTACCATCGCCAGAGACCGCGCCTGCTTTTCCACAGAGGCCACAGTTCCAGCAACCAGCTCAGAGAGCACCGGTTGGGCAGAAGCCCCAGGGCCGAGGACCAGTTCAGAGAGGAGGCCAGAGGCAGACAGTACCTGCTCAGCAGCAGCCAGCGAGGGTATATGCAGTGGATGCACATGAGGAGCGTGAGCCCGATCGTGTGGAGGATATTGAGGGTGATCCCGAGGCACCTGAGTTGATTGGAGGTATTCTCTTCATCTGTGATAGATCAGCATGTGTTCTGTTTGATTCTGGTGCTTCCCATTCTTTTATATCGCCTGTTTGTGCACAACGGATTGGTTTGTCACCCACTGAATTGGATACTGTTTTGTCTGTGCACACACCTTTGGGAGAGTCTACTCGAGTGGAGCATATGTATAGAGACTGTATGATTAGATTGGGTAGATTGGAGTTGTCTGGTGATTTGATTGCCTTAGACATTGGAGGTTTTGATGTGATATTGGGGATGGATTGGCTATGTAGACACCATGTGACGTTGGATTGTTATGCGGGCACAGTGATAGTTAGAGGGCCAGATCAGACCACTCATTGTTTCAAATGTGAGGGGTTGAAGTCTCGGATTGGTCTAGTAGCATCTGTGATAGCAGAGGAGCTTAGGAGTGACACCCTTGTCATCTCCGATGTACCTGTTGTACAGGAGTTTGCGGATGTGTTTCCAGAGGATTTACCTGGATTACCACCTGCTAGAGGAGTAGAGTTCAGGATACAGTTGATGCCTGGTACGGCTCCAGTTTCGAAACCACCCTATAGGCTTGCGAAACCAGAACAGGAGGAACTTAAGAAACAGTTGGATGAGCTCCAGGAAAAAGGTTTCATTAGACCCAGTATGTCTCCGTGGGGCGCTCCAGTTCTATTTGTCCAGAAGAAGGATGGAAGCATGAGGATGTGTATTGATTATAGGCAACTGAATGAAGTCACAGTGAAGAACAAGTATCCGTTGCCTAGGATTGATGACCTATTTGACCAGTTAGGAGGAGCATCATGGTTCTCCAAGATAGACTTGAGGTCAGGATATCATCAGGTGAGAGTAGCAGAGGAGGACATAGAGAAGACAGCTTTTCGTACACGCTATGGGCATTATGAGTTCTTGGTTATGCCTTTTGGGTTGACCAATGCCCCAGCTGTTTTCATGGACCTCATGAACAGGATTTTTCATGCATACTTGGACAGTTTTGTGGTGGTGTTCATTGATGACATCCTAGTATATTCTAAGACCCGAGAAGCACATGAAGGGCATTTGAAGTTAGTATTGTGCACTTTGAGAGACCACAAGTTGTATGGGAAATTTAGCAAGTGTCAGTTTTGGCTAAGGCAAATTTCTTTCTTAGGTCATATTATCTCAGGAGAGGGTATATCTGTGGACCCTGAGAAGGTAAAGGCAGTGGCAGAATGGCCGAGGCTTACTACAGTGACAGAGGTCAGAAGTTTCCTTGGTATGGAAGGTTACTACAGGAGATTCATCGCTGGATTTTCACGTATAGCTGCACCCTTGTCTAATCTAACCAAGAAGGCAGTGAAATTCCAATGGGATGAGAAATGTGAGCAGAGTTTTCAGGAATTGAAGCAGAGATTGACTACTGCACCAGTTTTGATTGTGCCATCCATGGATGAGGCATTTGCGGTGTATTGTGATGCTTCTAGGATAGGCTTGGGGTGTGTACTGATGCAGCAAGGTAGAGTTATAGCGTATGCTTCGAGATTGTTGAGGCCGCATGAGAAGAACTACCCTACCCACGATTTGGAGCTTGCAGCCATAGTCTTTGCATTGAAGCTATGGAGGCATTACCTTTATGGAGTAGAGTTTGAGGTCTTTTCTGATCATAAGAGGTTGAGATATCTGTTTTCACAGAAAGACCTGAATATGAGGCAGCGAAGGTGGATGGATTTGCTAAAGGATTTCAAGTTTACTTTGCAATACCACCCTGGTAAGGCAAATGTAGTGGCGGACGCTTTGAGTAGAAAAAGCTCAGTTGAAGGTCAAATAGCTACTTTAGCAGTTTCCATGATGAGCCAGTGTAGATTGATTGATTCAGTCAGAGATTGGCAGGGAGAGTTTAGCATGCCACAGGAGGGAGTAATTCGAGTTGCTCGTGTTCAGATTGAACCAGATTTGGTTCAGTTGATTCGGGAGAAACAATTGATTGACCCACAGTTGATCCAGACTAGGGAGATGATGAGTACAGGATCTGAGGGAGCTGTAGATTTTGCAGATAGAGATGGGCTATTGAGATATAGAGGTCGTATTTGCGTTCCAGCTAATGAAGAAATTAAGGAGAAAATATTGACAGAGGGTCATAGATCGAAGTATGCAGTTCACCCAGGAAGTACGAAAATGTACAAGAACTTAAAGGAAATTTATTGGTGGTCAGGAATGAAGAGAGAGATTGCAGAGTATGTGGCAAAGTGTTTGGTATGCCAGCAAGTGAAGGCCGAGCATCGGAAACCACCTGGTTTACTTCAGTCACTTCCTATTCCAGAGTGGAAGTGGGAGCATGTAACTATGGATTTTGTATCTGGATTACCACTGACAGCAAAAAAGGAAGATGCTATTTGGGTTGTAGTGGATAGACTGACTAAGTCCGCACATTTCTTGCCTATGAGCACTTCGCAGCCGTTGAAGTCTTTAGCTGAGTTATATGTCAAGGAGATAGTGAGACTTCATGGAGTGCCAGTTTCTATAGTGTCTGACAGAGATGCACGATTCACAGCACGCTTTTGGCTTGCATTTCAGGCAGCTTTGGGGACTAAGCTTAATTTCAGCACTAGTTATCATCCTCAGACAGATGGACAGTCTGAGCGTACCATTCAGACTTTAGAAGACATGTTGAGATGCTGTGTTATGGATTGGGGAGGCAGTTGGAATCAGCACCTACCATTGGTGGAGTTTGCCTATAATAACAGCTATCAGGCGAGTATTCAGATGGCACCATTCGAGGCACTTTATGGCAGACCGTGTAGATCCCCAGTGTGCTGGGTGGAAGTTGGTGAAAGACAACTCATTGGGCCCCAGATTGTACAAGATAGCATTGAGAAGGTGAATCAGATTAGGCGAAACATGCTTACAGCCCAGAGTCGTCAGAAGAGTTATGCAGATACCAGAAGAAGGGATTTGCATTTTCAAGTTGGTGATTGGGTGTTTCTGAAGATATCACCATCTCGTGGAATCAAGAGATTTGGAAAGAAAGGCAAATTGGCTCCAAGATATATAGGTCCGTTTGAGATTAAGGGTACAGTGGGACCATTAGCATACAGATTGGCTTTACCTACACAACTGGAAGGAGTTCATGACGTATTCCATGTTTCTATGTTGAGGAAGTACGTGCATGACCCTACTCATATCATTCAGCATGAGCCGATAGTAGTGCGAGGGGACTTGACTTACGAGGAGCATCCAGTTGAGATTTTGGACAGGAAGGAACAGGTTCTTCGTACTAAAGTGATACCACTTGTGAAAGTACTTTGGCAAAATCACACGACTGAGGAAGCTACTTGGGAATTGGAATCAGAAATGCAGAGGAAGTATCCCAACTTATTTCCAGAACCGCAAGGTAAATTTCGAGGACGAAATTTTCTTTAAGGAGGGGAGGATGTAAAACCCCGAATTTCCCTTAAATAATAAATTAAATTAGTAAATAATATTACCCAGAGTTATGATTGATAGAAGCATTTTAATATTGTAGGGGGTGATCAACTTAGCGGAGATCCAGAATTAGACGCAGATCTGACCGTCCGATCATGAGATATCAAGGTATGTATTCTGATTGGGCGTGTGTATGGAATTTGGTATAGGTGAGACACATGGGATAAGTGAGTATAAGTATTAGTTTAATAACCTAATTTTATACGCGTGTATTTTCGCTCGTATTGATCAGCCGCAAGCGACAAGCGACCGAAGGAGAAGAAGAAGAAGGGGAAGAAGAAAAGCTTGGGTTTTTGGAGTTCTTCATCTTCCAGAGTGCTACTGGGTGATAAAGAAGCGTGGTTGAGAGAACTGAGGAAGAGGAACCTTCGTGCAAGAGGTAGGTGACACTGTTTTGGTTTTAAATTCGGATTTATCTCTGTTTAATCGCAAACGCATGTTTATATGATATGTAAAGTTGTATTTAGTTAGCTAAGCATGTTATAAATACATTAGAATGAGTTTAGACGAGAAAAATCGTGATTTAGAACTGTTTTTGGTCGATTTGGTGAGACCGCCGACCTCGACTGTGCGAGGCGCTCATCGGCGATCTTAGGCGCTGGTTAAATATTTGAGGACGCCGTGGACCGCGGGACGACGGACCGTGGGCGCTCGAAATTGCACTACCACCGACTGATGACCGCCCGGAGCGATCCTGAGCGATCCCAGGCGCTCTCAGCAGAATTTCCAATTTTTCATAATTTCGAACCTAATTCAATTCTAAACTATTTTTAGACAATTTTAATGATTAATTAAGGTGCTTTAAGACCAAAATAAATTACCTAAATCCCTGTTTTACAGAAAAACAAATTAGGGAGCTATTTAGGACATTAGTTGCCAAGTTTTGAAGGTAAACGAGAAATGTGATTTTGGAAAAGCCTAACTACCATTTGACTATCTAAACACTTTTAAATGGCACTATAAATCATAAGACATTATAAAGAGAGTTCATAATCCGAATGACTGAATAATGAAGTGAATGTACAGATATAACCATTATATGCCGCTAGGCACCAACCCTTATAGAAATATGATACTTTAGGGAATTTTGGAGTCTAGTGGGCATAGCTGGTTATGGATCCATAGTTGTAGCTAGATAGCTGAGGGATATGTCATTTGGGTTGAGTTACTCCTATATGCGACGCGCTTCCTTTGCAAGTTAGTTTGTCTAGGAAGGTCCTATGTCTGGAGGGACACCCCGGTGAGCCGCTGGTGATTCCCTGTACATGTGGATAAGCAACCACCTCCATGTATTGATTCTGGTGCTGCATGCTGGTGGTACATACCAACTTTGATGGGTACGTGTGCAATAAGTCGGTGACTACGGCTCTTGTTTAAGCTGCGCTGCATGGGGCTTGAGTATCATTAGTAGCATCGCTCCTAAGTCGCACGGTGGTATAGCAATTGGTTGAGAATCATCTCAAAAGGTTTATCTAACTTTGTGAGTCCTACAATGACACTGAAAACATAACACTTGATATGATTACTGTTGTGCACGTGCGGGATGCATGTGATTGGGATATTGGTTGGATGTGACTGCTTAGTACATCCTGGCATTGCATGGATTATGCTATTGATTTGTCTATTGAGATCTTATATTAAAACTTGCTGAAAATCATTTCTAGAACTGTTTATCAAACTGTTTTGTGTTCATGAATAGTATAAATGATTATGCGAGCCTGATTTATCGATGTTGCTTTATCGTGCATGAACTGTTACTTTCCGTATATTAACTGTTTAATCATGCATGTGTTACCTACTGAGATATTCGTATCTCACCCTACTTCTATTCCATTTTTTTTCAGCTGATACGCGAGAGGGGGATCTTTTAGACTTCCAGGGAGAGATAGCCGAGTATTCACCGGAGGATTATTATTATCCAGATCTTGTCTGAGGTGGATTGATGTTATAGACTTAGCATTTTTAATTGGTTTATTATCATTAATTGGATTTGATGTATGAGAGAGACAAGAGAGAGTTAGTAACCAGTTCATTCTACCAGACTTTGATACTATTGATTGATGGTCAAGCTTCATGCTTGTTTGATGATTTTAATCTACACTTCCGCACATACTTGTTTCAGCAACTCTGATAGTTTAATATATGGATTGGATTTACTTTCTTTGGTCTGGTTTGTTATTGATGTTGTAATTGATATGGGCCAGTAACACCTCGGATTTGGTTGTTGAACTAAATTCGGGTTGTTGCAGTAGCGAACCGGGTTCGGGTCGGGTGCCGGTTTGCACTGACCCGGGTTCGGGGCGTTACACAATAAAACTCAGAGTTTATGCAATTCCAGTAGCCAATATTCATGTTGAAAGTTCAAATAAAGTAAATCAAATCTTACTTAGTGTTTTCCTTATTAATCCCTTTATTAGAATCCAATTTCCTATCTTAACACCCAAGATAGTTTCTATTTAGGTTTTCTATATTTTATTTCTCCAGCATGTCCTACAGACCTGAAATAAAGTTTAGGAAATGTTTTCATCCTAGGAATTCCAGTAGAATTATTCCTATCAATATCCCATACCATTTATACCCTTTTATGCACACCCTTTCATTAGAACCTTCAATTTATTGATTAATCTTTCCAATTTAATTTTATAATTTTTATACCTTAATTAGGTCTTTATAAAGATGCTAACCTGCTTAACAAATCAGAAAATTTATTGGATATTTATTCATATTACAAAATCCCCAAAATCTACAAATTTTACATAGAGCGCTGACCTCTACAGGGCTAGGCGATCCTAGGCGCTCGTGCAAAATTAAACAGAAAATTTCCAAATTTACAAAGTTCGGATTTTTATGCTTTTACTATATGTTTCTTTGGTCTAAATTAATCTAATAACATTTTAAAACATTCCTAAAGCCTTCTAGACTAATTCCCATCAATTAAATACCATCTTATAATTAATTTCATGATCAAAGCAAGTTTTCCTCTTTATTTCAACAAATCCTTCAAGAATACCAATCACTAACATATAAACAATTTGATTCCATGTAAATACTGTTCCGACTAATCCATTCAATCCATATAAAATAACAGAAAATGAAATCATGCAGTTCCTCATGTTTTCCAAGGGTTACTACTTGCCTTATACGCTAAAATCCTTCTTCCATTGAAGCTTCTAATTCTGGACCTTACGTTTGCTCCCAAATGCACCAAGCTAGAGTCTCCCAATTCCAATCTCCACCGTACACATTGCAGTTCCATCGGTGATGAACAAAACCTCCAAATTTGAAGGCGATCCACCCTTCGGATTTTCCCCGATCATATTTTGATGATAGCTGGTCAGACATCTCCATTAGCAAACTCCTTCCTTTCTCTCCCTCTTTTCTCTCAATAGTAAAACCACAAAAATTCTCTCTTGTCTAACCTTTATCTCCTATTTATATTAGGCTTTAGAAGTCCTAAACCAACCCTAATAGACTACTTTAATTTGGGCTAACCCAACCATGGTCTAATTAAAGTCTAACCCATTCTAATTAATTCCTACTTTTTCTCCACCTTTTATTTTTCTACTTAAACATTAATAATTTAATCTCTTATCATCTAAACTCCTATTTATAACCTATTTTCGTGCATAATATTTAATTAAGCTTTAATATCACCTAAAACCTTATTTTCTCCAAATTAAGACGTGAAATCTCCTAATTACCCTTTTCCCACTTTTAGGCTTTTATTAATTCCTTTTAATTTCTAACTTGTCATAATAAATTATTTTCTTCTATATTCTAATCCTAGTTATTATTTAATGATTTATTTATTAATTACCCTTTTCTGAAAATTACCAAAATACCCTTTTTTCTCTTTTAGGCTAATTTCATTAAAAGTCGTTCTTTATTTACAACTTATAACTTATTCGAATTACTTATCCTCTAAATCTTCATTTTTTATTTTAACTAGGACTTAACTCATATTTTCTTTTATTTATTATTTATTTATTTATTAGGTGAAAATTCGGGGTTTTACATCCTACCCACCTAACAAAAATTTCGACCTCGAAATTTAAAACAATCATCTTCATTCTATATTTCAAAACAAAATATCAACAGTTCAAAACAATTTAAAATTTTCATCATTTCAATTCCATTTCTCAAAATATAATTTAACTTCAAAATACTGTAGAAGAACACTACCTATCTTGTAAAACCCCGACCCGGATTATATCTTAATTATTAAGATTAATTATCTAAAGTGTGATTATTAGACTAATTAAGTAATTGTGTTATGAAGATGAGGTAAATGTGGATTATTCTTAAGGATTTAAATAAATCAATTGAACTGTATGAAGGTTATTAAGGAAAATTTAATCAATGTTATTTCTCAATTCCAATTGTCTAAGATACTTTCCAATTAGCTTAAATGAATTGGAAATCAAATTCTGAAAAATTGGACTTATGTGTACCTAGAGTAATTCCCAAAATATACCCAAGGTACCCTCTCAAATACCACTAAAGTACCTCTTGTATTACCCAAGGTACTCCCATTGTATACCCAAAGTACATCCATGTACTACTCAAGGTACCATCTAAGTATACCTAGAGTACACCAAAGTATTTCCCCAAAGTACCGCTCAAAATGCCTAGGGTACATCCATGTATTACCCAAAGTACCCGAATGTATTACTCAAAGTATATCCAAGTGTTACCCAAAGTACCACTCAAGTATACCTAAAGTATCCCCTAATTATCCCTAAGGTACCCTCTTATATTGCCCAAGGTACCTCTCAAGTGTACCTTAAGTATCTCCCAAGAATGCCCAAATAACCTCTTAAGTATACCCCAGGTACCCCACTTTTATACCCAAGTATTTCCTAAGGTACCCCCATTGAGTGCCCAAGGTATGCTCAAGTATTACCCAAGGTACCACCCAAGTGTTACTTAAAGTACCCCTCAATTATACCAAAGGTACCCCACCTGTATCCCTAAGGTACCCTACTTTAATTGCCTAAGGTACCCCTGTGTTTACCTAAGGTATCCTCTTGTGTTTGCCTAAGGTACCCCACATGAATACCTAAAGTACCCCCTTACATTACCTAAGGCACCTCACTCATATTGGCTAAGGTACCCCCCTGTTTTATCTAAGGTACCCTACTATCTTACTTAAAGTACCCCTTGTTTAGCTAAGGTACATTCCCTTATACAGCTAAAGGTACCCCCTTTATATAACTAAAGTACCTCCAACATACCTAAGGTACATCCCCTATATTACCTAGGGTACACCCCTTGAATTTCCTAGAGGTACTCCACTCACATAAGTAAGGTACCCCCACTGTTTTACCTAGGGTACACCCCCTATATAGCCAAAGTACCCCCTTTGTCTCACTAAAGTAACCCTTATATAAGTAAGGTAACCCCTCACTATTTTCCCTAAGGTATAGCCCCTTATATAGCTAAGGTACCCCCTCTTGTAGCTAAGGTACACCCATTCTATAACTCAGGTAACCCTCTTATATTACTAAGGTACACCCCTCATGCTACCAAGGGTACACCTCCTTGTATTTCATAAAGGTACCCCCTGTATAACTAAAGTACACCCCTCAATAATCAAGGTACCCCTCCTCAATATAACTAAGGTACACCCCCTAATCTTATTCAAAGTTTACCCCTTAGAATAACTAAGGTAAATCCCTTGAAACATCAAGGTACCTCCTCAAATAACTAAAGTACCCCTCATATAACTGAGGTACCCTTCTGTATTAACTGAGGTACACCTCCCAAGCATTCCTAAAGCATGCCTTTTGAAGTGGCTAAGGCAAACACCCCATTTAACACTAAGGTACCCCACTTAATACCAAGGTACCCCACTTAATACCAAGGTACCCCACTCGAATAGCACTAAGGTACCCCTGATATGCCTTAGGTACACCCT
Source organism: Buxus sempervirens (assembly GCA_947561395.2). Lineage (NCBI taxonomy): Eukaryota > Viridiplantae > Streptophyta > Magnoliopsida > Buxales > Buxaceae > Buxus > Buxus sempervirens. The sequence goes on along the minus strand of OX387191.1, from coordinate 27,441,137 downwards.
AGGGTTTTAGTTGAATAAAAGCCTTGTTTAGGGGCAGATTTGAAAGACCCAAAACTTGGGCATATAAAAGGATGCCCTAATTTCTAATTAAGGGTTTGAAAACCCATTTCTCTTGTCTTGGACGTATAGATCAAGAGAGGAAGATTGTGAGCTCACTTGGGGAGCTTGAGCAAGAAGAAAAAGGAGAAGGAGAGGAGAACTTGAAGAGAAGTTGTGCTTCTCCATTAACAAGTAAGTAGCAAACCCTTCCAAACAAAATGAATTACCCAAAATTCGTATTCTCTCTCTAGGGTTTGAGTTAATTGAAGAAATGATCTTGCATGTTGCTATTTGTTTATAAAATTCGTAGGTTTTGATTGTATAATGCTCTTGCTTAGTTTCCTAATGATTTGCCATGGATTTACAACCTCTATTGATTATATTTCGGATTGGGGTTTGAGATTTGTGTCTTGAATGAGGTTTCATGCGTTTGATTTGTGTTTATGAAGATTTGAGATGAATCTTTGTTTCAGAAGATGTTTTTAAGTGTGTTGGGATGTTTTGTAATCACCTACTTTGATGTTGGAAAGGTTGTAAAGGATTTACATGAGTTTTGTGTTGAAATTAGTCAAAATACTTCAAAATCCCGACCCTGCGATTAATCCTGTGCCCAAAACCCTAAAAACTAGCCTCTGTTATCTTAAATCGCGAAACAGGATTAATCGCCCAGAGCTAATCGCGACCTTAGCGCGCGAACGTAAACCTTCAACGTGCGCGCGCTACCTTTGCTTTAAACCTCAACGCCCGAACTTTAAAGCTCAACGCCCGAACACTAAAGCTAATCGCCCCTGGACGATTAATCCACGACCTAATCGTGGACCCTGTTTCTTGAGTTCTTAAGCCTTTTTCTCCCCAACCATTTCTCAAACAACCCAAGCTTCTCGCATAGCACCCTTATTACATGAAAGACATTTAAGTAAATGTCCTGTGTATTTATTGCTCCATTTACTTAAGTCTTTACATGTAAATAAGGTTTTACCCCCCATTTGGAACCAATAAAAATACTCTCAAGGTCCAATTCCCAACCAATAAAAAGTCAACTTTCCAGTTTGTGCCTAATTTTCCAGTTTTCCCGATTTTCATAAAAGACCACTTTTTGAGTTTGATACCCAAACGAGTGATTCAGAAGCCCAGAAAATTTGAGAAGATTCCTTTACTCTACAATAGACCACAACCAGAATTTGAGCCTGAAATTCCTTGTAGATCTATCTAGAAAAATTCTACACCGAAAAGTCAACGTTTTTATCCAGACTTAGAATATTTTTAGGTCCAAAACTTTTTGTCTCAGAATCCATTGATTTTTGGTAGGATGACTTATTTGAGAATTCTAAAACTACTCCACTCATCCAAAATGTGTTTTGAGGGTTTTACGATATTTGTTTTGATTGACTTTGGATTTCATGAACCGAGGCAGTGTAGAAGTACTCCGCTTAGCCTTGATTCATCGGGCAGCGTAGAAGTATTCCACTAGGCCTTGATTCATCGGGCAGTGCAGAAGTATTCCACTTGGCTTTGATGCGTCGGCGGTGTAGAAGTACTCCACTTGGCCTTGATTCCGTCGGCAGTGTAGAAGTACTCCACTGGGCCTTGATTCGTCGGCAGTGTTGAATTACTCCGCTTGGCCTTAATCTTGGACAACGATCATTAATCTGATTTGGACATTTGACTTGAAATGGTTGATTTGATTTCATGAATTACCCGATTGAAATATTTGACTTGGAATTTCACTTTATATCTGTTTGAGATGTTTTGGTTTACATTTGGTATCTTATACTTGTGAATATTACCATGATGTTACGAAATTGCATAAGTTATTTCTCTGCATGCATGTTTGCTGCTTACTGGGACTTTAAGTCTCACGCGTGTTTTGTTTTACCGGATTTGTTTTCAGATCCGCTTGGTGAGCCGCGTATTGGGGCAGGCATTGAGGGTGAGCTTTAGTTCAGGCCAGAGGATTTCTACCAACCATAGTAGGGTTCTTTTTATAATGATGTATTTTGTCTTGGGGATTGTATATGGGATGTAAATAATATTTTGGACTTATACTCTTGGAAGAATCTTTTGTACTTATCTGTATATTTTGGGAAGATCATGGTAAATGGTTAGTTGCCTTAGTTGTATTTTCTTCAAATATATATCATGGTTGGAGATTATAGTTCAGATGATCTTTTGATTATATGGAAAATTTTTATTCCATACTTCTTTAGTCATGCACTTTGATAATTACATTGTAATTGCCCAGGAAATTGTGTTTATCAGGTTCTATTGGGCCCATAAGTAGGTCTCGGGTACGGGTTGGTGCTGTGATAGGGCAGACCCGGATCTGGGGCGCTACATATCTTCTATCATCAATCTGTACATATAAACGCATCCACTTATATACAAGCTTGAGAAGAAAATCACAGGTTTCTTCTAGTCTAACTTGTATTAAAATAATGCATCCACAATACCACAATACATATTTACACACACCTACGTGTACTAATACATATCCCATATTGCATAAGGTTTCACACCCAGGTGCAATTCCACATTGTACACTGCTTCACCACACCCTGGCATGTCCTAGTGCAACTGGCTCAACAAGCAACAAACAATATCTAACAATAATAATTTAATTATACATTCAACCTCAGATACAGTTATATGATCAAATATAATATCTTGTATGCCAATAATTTCAAATCAGGTTTCGGGAAAAATCTTTATACTCCGATTATTATTCCAGATAAAGTTTTAAATTTTTTTGTGTTCCCTAATAATTCAAAATTTTATTGTCTTCAAAATATTTATTTTATTGCATTCATAGTCACTGTATTAATACTCCTTATACTCGTCGGCTATTACTCTAGTTATCTTACAATTATAATTATCTCTATTATTTTTTTTTTGAAATTTTTATTTTTATTAATTGCTAAAGAAGCTGGGCGCTCAGTGCCGCAATCAGAGGGCGCTGAGGATGGCTAACGATGGCTGAAGAGGGTTGACTTGGGTCTAAAACCCTCAGTCATGCGCTCATTAGCACTAGGCTTAAAAGACGGATTTTATAAACTAACGCTCACCTTCTCTTTCTCTTGCGATCGACCGAAATTTCTACCATCGCTCAACTTCGCCAAGCACCTTTCTTCTCAGTGTTCGACTCCTCATCTTCAAACGCTCGACCTCCTCATCTCCATTCGACTCTATCAGGTATGCACCAAACTTAGCTTCTTCCATAATTTATTTTCGCACATCACACGCACGGATAGGGCTCAATTTTCAGAAAAATTTTCAATTTGTGCTCAAATCTTAAGGGCATTTGCTTCGAAATGATTTCTTTACCTTCTAGATGTCTTATTTTATTTATTTGAACTAGTTTTGGTTGAATATTTGGTCGTTTATTTGTTTTGTGCTGAAATCCCAAATCGCTGCTTACAATAACACGAGCGCCGACCTGATTGCCGTCGGCGATCTTAGGCGGTCTTAGGCGCTCGGCCTAATTTCTGCAGAATCTGCTTCTATTTCAATTTCTTTCAATTGATTTCGATTTAGGACCTGTTTTAACACTTTTCTAGACCATTATTGCACACTTTTATCCTAGTTTGATTTTTATTAATTTTGTTGAATTATTTTTTGCAATTGTTCCTAACTCATCTTGTGTTTGTTCATGTGTTTATTTTTATTTTCTTTATCTCTATTCCAATTTTCTTTACTCCAATTCCTAGATGGCTAGAACTTTAGTAGGGAATCCTCCTAAGAGAGCTAGGGTTGACCAGAGAGATGTTAGGTTTTATTCTAACATGGAGAAATGAAAGTATGATGATCGTTTCCATCTTAGGACGATCCTATTAGAGAGGAGTGTGGTTTTTGAGGACTGTGCTCCTACAGTTCTGAGTCTGATAGAGGGTAGAGGGTGGCTACCCCTCTTTAGTGGGTTTGCTCTCACATGTGAGGAGTTGGTTAGGGAGTTCTATAGTAATATCCATGAGATCGCTCCCGACCGGTCTTCCTTTTATTCCTACATTAGAGGTACTAGGTTCATTGTCTCTCCTGACTTTATATCCACCAGCCTTCATATTCCAAGGGTAGAGCACCCTGTCTACCCTTATTCAGGCGAGACCACCCCTGACTTCTCTATTGTTGCCACTTCCCTAACAAGGGAGGCAACGGAGTATGATGGAGTAGGACCTCTCCTCACTTCCAGCTTCCCTGTCACTACCAGTGTTATTCTGAGGATCGTTTTCACGAACCTCTGGCCTGTTTCTCACCTTTCCTCTCTTCCTAGTTCTTGTCTCTCTTTCTTTATGCCCTCTTGAAGGGTGATTCTATAGACCTTCCTTCTGTGATCATCTCTACTATTCTTGGGGTCTATGAGGACCCTAAGAGATCTGTTGCTCTCCCCTATGGATGTCTGATAGCTAGGCTCATATCGGCATCCTCGGCTCGATATCCTCGATTCCGACCATTGGTTCTGAGCCAGCCTATCCGCAGAGCCACCACGGGTATTACTCGTTCCAGGAGGCCTGCTGATAGTGACACCGCTCCTTCCTCCTCTACTCCTTCAGCTGTTCCCTCTTCCTCTACTCTGCTCCTACTTCTACTGATATTCCCCCTTCTTCTCCTATTGCTCCCCCTTCTTCTCCTACTGCTCCCCCTTCAGTTGATGTTCCCTCCTCTTCTCTTCCACCTTCTACTACAGCTGATGCCCCTCCTTCTTCAGCTGAGGCTCCTCGTCCTTCTACTCCTGATGCAGATATCGTTCACGATATAGCAGCTGATGTGAGGATCCTACACAGGCGGATGACTTTAATATCCACCCACATGCCCTTGGTGATGGAGCAGATGGTGGCCATCGTGAGGACTCAGGAGGAGATGCAGCGCCAGCTAGAGACCCTATATGATTCCCAGTGCAGACTGTTCTGGATCATGCGATCATACATGCGGACTGGACCTTCTACTTGCCCCGAGATCTGGGATTTTGAGGAGTCTGAGGGTACTGCTGCTAGGGATGATGCTACTAGGGCTGGAGGCCAGGGAGGAGATGGTGATGGTGGTGGAGCTATGGGGACTGGAGATGGAGATACTAGCACAGGGGAGGATGCTGGACAGGGAGGAGATGGCGCTGGACCATCTAGCTGATTTTATTTTTCTTGTTTAGAGACTTGTATTTTCTATTTCTTTCTTTTTCACTTTTGGGACAGATGTGTATACACTTTTTGGTTCCTTTGGTTGTATTTAGTTCCTAGGTCTTTTATCCTATTGAGGATATAGCTACATCAAGCTTTGTACTTGTTTCATCTTACATATATATATATATATCAGATCATTTTTGCTAAATGTTTATCTATTTCAATTTCTCTTTATTTTTCTTATGTGGAAATTTATCTGTTTATAAGCACAGGTTAATATTGCAAAATTTTAATTTAATTAGGTCAATAATATAGCATCCAATAATAGTAATAGCATCAATAGCATAAAAATATTATCAACCAATAGTATTCACAACATGCAATTAAAATTAAAGTCTCTCATCCTAAATAACATGCTTTTAACTAATGTGCACTCAATCCCACTACCCACCTAAGAATTTATTTCCTAGGTTTTAGATCTTGTTGCTCTGATACCATCTCTATAACGCCTCGAATCCGGGTCAGTGCAAACCGGCACCCAATCCGAACCCCGTGCGCTACTGTAACAACCCAAGTCCAGTTCAACAACCAAACTCGAGGTGTTACCACGAAGCTGGGGTCAGATACAAACCAAGATTCACAATAATTTTAAAACTAATTAATTAATTACATCAAAGTTATGGTGGCAAATAAAACAATTCTTTATTCAATAATGTCAATTCGGTTTACAATAAAGTTTATCTAATCAACATGTGACATTAATACCAATTATAATTCTACCCATTAAATTAAACCCCATCTCCGCGATCTCTCCAAGCAACCTGAAAAATAGGGGAAAACGGAGTGAGATTTACATCTCAGCAAGTAGCAGATGCATGCAATTTGAAACAGTCCAATGTAAGCAAATAGTCATGAGGTATTCAATTAATCAACGATAAGACGAGAAATCCAAGTTATCCATGGCAATTCCAAATAAAGCGATAAAACCGATGATCATGTATAAATACCAGTAACTTGATGTTAGCGGGGTAAAACCAACAAAAGCGATAAAACACGTGCCATTGCAGGACTCACAAAGATGATAAGTATTTGAGATGACACTCAACAAACTGCTATACCACCGTGCGGCTTAGGGGCAGTGCTACTTAATGATACTCAAGCCCTTTGTAGTGCAGCTATAGACAAGAGCCGTAGTAACCAACTTATTGCGCATGAACTCAACAAAGTTGGCATATACCACCAGCATGTAGCACCAAAATCAATACATGGAGATGGTCGTTTATCCACATGTACAGGGAATCACCAGCGGCGCACCAGGGTGTCCCTCCAGACATAGGACCTTCCCAGAGCAAACTAACTTGCAAGGGAAGCACTGTAAAACCCCGAATTTTCACCTAATAAGTAAATAAATAATAAATAAAAGAAAATATGAGTTAAGTCCTAGTTAAAATAAAAAGTGAAGATTTAGAGGATAATTAATCCAAATAAGTTCTAAGTTGAAAATAAAGAAAGAATTTTAATGAAATTAGCCTAAAAGAATAAAAAGGGTATTTTGGTAATTTTCAGAAAAGGGTAATTAGTAAATAGATCATCAAATAATAATTAGAATTAGAAAATAGAGGAAAACGAATTATTTTGACAAGTTAGAAATTAAAAGAAATTAATAAAAGCCTAAAAGTGGGAAAAAGGGTAATTAGGAGATTTCACGTCTTAATTTGGAGAAAATAAGGTTTTAAGTGATAGAAATGTTTAATTAAATATTTTGCACGAAAATAGGTTATTTTCATGAGTTTAGATAATAATAAACTTAATTAGTATTGTTTAAGTAGAAAATAGAATGTGGAGAAAAAGTAGGAATTAAATTAGAAGGATTAGACATTAACTAGACCATGGTTGGGTTAGCCCAAATTAAATTAGCCAATTAGGGTTTGTTTAGGATTTCTAAAGCCTAGTATAAATAGGAGACTAAGGTTAGAAGAGAGGGGATTTTCGTGGGTTTCTTATGGAGAGAAAAGAGGGAGAGAAAGGAAGGAGGTCTCTAATGGAGGTGTCTGACCAGCCACCATCAAAACGCGATCGGGGAAAATCCGTATGGTGGATCGCCTTCAAATTTTGAGGTTTTGTTCGTGACTGATAAAACTATATTGTGAACGGTGGAGATTTGAATTGGAAGAGTCTAGCTTGGTACGGTTGGGAGCAACATTCTGGTCCAAAATTAGAAGGTGCAATGGAAGAAGGATTTAGCGTATAAGGCAAGTAGTAACCCTTGGAAAACGTGAGGAATTGCATGATTTTGATTTCTGTGATTTCATATGGTTAGCATGGATTAGACGGAACTGTATTTACATGGAATCAAGTTGCTTATATTTTCATGATTTGTGTTCTTGGTGGATTTATCAAATTAATGAAGAAAGTTTAGTTGGATTATGTAAATAAAGGTAGGAGGGTATTTAATTCATAAAAATTACTCTAGAAGGCTCTAGGTAAGTTTCAGAAAGTTTGTAAATTAATTTAGACCGAGAAAACATAAAGCAAAAGCATAAGAATCCGAAATTGGAAAATCTGGAAAATTCTGTTAAAAATTGCACGAGCGCCTAGGATCGCCCAACCCTGTAGAGGTAGGCGCTCTAAGTAAAATTTGTAGATTTTGGGGATTTTGCAATTCGAATAAATATCTAATAATTCTTATGATTAGTTAAGCATGTTAGCATCTTTATAAGGACCTAATTAAGCTATAAAAATTATAAAATTAATTGGGAAAGAATAAGTAATAAATTGAAGGTTATAATGAAATGATTGTTTATAAAGGAGTCAAAGGGTATGGATATTGCTAGAAATAATACTACTGAAATTTATAGCTTATAAACATCTTTTAAACTTCATTCTAGGTCTGTAGAACATGCTGGAAAAATAAAATACAGAAAATTCAAATAGAAACTAGCTTAGGTGCTAAGGTAGGAAATTGGATTCTAATAAAGGGATTAAGAAGGAAAAGATCAAGCATGATTTGATTTACTTTTATTTGAGCTTTATATAAGAATATTGGCTACTGGAATTGCTTAAACTCAGATTTTATCGGATTTATGATACTTGAGTTTTATTTTGAATATAATTGGAAGAATTGCATATGTTATTCTGAAAATGCCTATAATTGGATTTGTTATGATTGAATCATGGATTTCACATGGAATGGAATACTTTGGTATGGATTGGTATGTGGTATGATGTTGTACTCTTTAATTTTACGGTTGGGTGATACGGCTTCTGTGGTGGAGTTTGATACTATCTTTTACGGCAGAGATGGGTAATCCTTTGTGTAGAGATGTGTAATCCTTTACGGGTAAAAGTGTGTATGCCTCCTACATTAGCGTGTCCTCCCGTATGTGGTTTTATCGTGGTTTGTGTCAGTGGGCTTATTTGTATATGGATCCATAGTTTTGGCTGGTTAGCTAAGTGGTATTTAGTTTGGATTGATTTACTCCTATATTGCGAGCGCGCTTCCCTTTGCAAGTTAGTTTGCTCTGGGAGGGTCCTATGTCTGGAGGGACACCCCGGTGAGCCGCTGGTGATTCCCTGTACATGTGGATAAGCGACCACACTTCATGTATTGATTCTGGTGCTGCATGCTGGTGGTACGTCCAACTTTGCGGGGTTCGTGCGCAATAAGTCGGTGACTACGGCTCTTGCCTAAGTTGCGCTGCATGGGGCTTGAGTATCATCAAGTAGCACTGCCCCTAAGCCGCACGGTGGAACAGCATTTAGTTGAGTGTCATCTCAAATACTTATCATCTTTGTGAGTCCTGCAATGGCACGTGTTTTGTCGCTTTTGTCGGTTTTACCTCGTTAACATCAAGAGACTGGTATTTATACATGATCATATGTTTCATCGCCTTATTTGTAATTGCCATGAATAACTTGGGTTTCTCGTCTTATCGTTGATTAATCGAATACCTCATGACTATTTGCTTATATTAGACTGTTTCAAATTGCATGCACTTGCTACTTGCTGAGATATAAATCTCACTCCGTTTTCCCCTATATTTTTCAGGTTGCTTGGAGAGATCGCGAAGATGGGGTTTTAATTTGATGGGTAGAAATATAATCGGTATTAATGTCACATGTTGATTAGATAAACTTGATTGTAAATGGAATTGAATACATTGATTAAAGAATTGTTTATTTTATTTGGCCACCATAACTCTGATGTAATTGATTTGTAAAATTTAAAATTATTGTGAATCTTGGTTTGTATCTGACCCCAGCTTCGTGGTAACAGCTCGAGTTTGATTGTTGAATCGGATTTGGGTTGTTACAGTAGCGAACCGGGTTCAGGTTGGGTGCCGGTTTGCACTGACCCGGGTTCGGGGCGTTACAAGCACGCTTGCATATAGGAGTAACTCAACCCGAACTAAATACCACTTTGCTAACCAGCCAAAACTATGGATCCATATACAGCTAAGTCCACTGACACAAACCACGATAAAACCACATACAGGAAGACACGCTAATATAGGAGGCATACACACTTTTACCCGTAAAGGATTACACATCTCTACACAGAGGATTACCCATCTCTGCCATAAAAGTTAGTATCAACTCAACCACAGAAGCCGTATCACCCAACCGTAAAAGTAAAGTGAACAACATCATACCACATACCAAACCATACCCAAGTATTCCATTCCATGTGAAAATCATGATTCAATCCTTACAAATTCAATTAAATGCCTTTTCAGAATAACATGTGCAATTTCGCAAATATATTCAAAATAAAACTCATGGTTCATCTGTTCAACAAAACTCAGAGTTTATGCAATTCCAGTAGCCAATATTCATATTGAAAGTTCAAATAAAGTAAATCAAATCTTATTTAGTGTTTTCCTTATTAATCCCTTTATTAGAATCCAATTTCCTATCTTAACACCCAAGATAGTTTCTATTTAGGTTTTCTGTATTTTATTTCTCCAGCATGTCCTACAGACCTAAAATAAAGTTTAGGAAATGTTTTTACTCTAGGAATTCCAGTAGAATTATTCCTATCAATATCCCATACCATTTAGACCCTTTTATGCACACCCTTTCATTAGAACCTTCAATTTATTGATTAATCTTTCCAATTTAATTTTATAATTTTCATACCTTAATTAGGTCCTTATAAAGATGCTAACATGCTTAACAAATCAGAAAATTTATTGGATATTTATTCATATTACAAAATCCCCAAAATCTACAAATTTTACATAGAGCGCCGACCTCTACAGGGCTAGGTGATCCTGGGCGATCCTAGGCGCTCATGCAAAATTAAACAGAAAATTTCTAGATTTACAAAGTTCAGATTTTTATGCTTTTACTATATGTTTCTTTGGTCTAAATTAATCTAATAACATTCTAAAATATTCCTAAAGCCTTCTAGACTAATTCCCATCAATTAAATACCATCCTATAATTAATTTCATGATCAAACCAAGTTTTCCTCTTTATTTCAACAAATCCTTCAAGAATACCAATCACTAACATATAAACAATTTGATTCCATGTAAATACTGTTCCGACTAATCCATTCAATCCATATAAAATAACAGAAAATGAAATCATGCAGTTCCTCATGTTTTCCAAGGGTTACTACTTGCCTTATACGCTAAAATCCTTCTTCCATTGAAGCTTCTAATTCTGGACCTTACTTTTGCTCCCAAATGCACCAAGCTAGAGTCTCCCAATTCCAATCTTCACCGTACACATTGCAGTTCCATCGGTGATGAACAAAACCTCCAAATTTGAAGGCGATCCACCCTTCGGATTTTCCCCGATCATATTTTGATGATAGCTGGTCAGACATCTCCATTAGCAAACTCCTTCCTTTCTCTCCCTCTTTTCTCTCAATAGTAAAACCACAAAAATTCTCTCTTGTCTAACCTTTATCTCCTATTTATATTAGGCTTTAGAAGTCCTAAACCAACCCTAATAGACTACTTTAATTTGGGCTAACCCAACCATGGTCTAATTAAAGTCTAACCCATTCTAATTAATTCCTACTTTTTCTCCACCTTTTATTTTTCTACTTAAACATTAATAATTTAATCTCTTATCATCTAAACTCCTATTTATAACCTATTTTCGTGCATAATATTTAATTAAACTTTAATATCACCTAAAACCTTATTTTCTCCAAATTAAGACGTGAAATCTCCTAATTACCCTTTTTCCCACTTTTAGGCTTTTATTAATTCCTTTTAATTTCTAACTTGTCATAATAAATTATTTTCTTCTATATTCTAGTCCTATTTATTATTTAATGATTTATTTATTAATTACCCTTTTCTGAAAATTACTAAAATACCCTTTTTTACTCTTTTAGGCTAATTTCATTAAAAGCCTTTCTTTATTTACAACTTATGACTTATTCGAATTATTTATCCTCTAAATCTTCATTTTTTATTTTAACTAGGACATAACTCATATTTTCTTTTATTTATTATTTATTAGGTGAAAATTCGGGGTTTTACACCTTGGTATGCCTTAGGTACACCCTAGGGTTTTAGTTGGATAAAAGCTTTGTTTAGGGGTAGATTTGAAAGACCAAAAGCTTGGGCATATAAAAGGATGCCCTAATTTCTATTTTAAGTATTTTGAGAACATTTCCTCTTATCTTGGTCATATAGAACAAGAGAGAGAGTTGTGGGAGCTTGCTTCAAAGCTTCAAGAAGAAGGAGAAGAAGAGGAGAGCTAGGTGAGAAGTTGTGCTTCTCCATTAGCAAGTAAGTAGCAAACCCTTTAAAAAAATGAATTACTTAAATTCGTATTCTCTCTCTAGGTTTTGATCGATTTGAAGAAATGATCTTGCATGTTGCTATTTGTTTCTAAAATTCATGGGTTTTGATTGTATAATACTTGTGGTTTGTTTTCTATTGATTTAGCATGGGTTTCCACTCAGATTGATCATGTTTGGGATTAAGGTTTAAGATTGTGTTTTGAATGGGGTTTCATGTGTTTGATGTGTGTTCATGTGGATTTGGGATTAATCTTGTTTTGGAAAGTGTTTTAAAGCATGTTAGGATGTTGTATGATCAGCCCTTTTAATGTTGGAAAGTTTGGAAACGATTTATAGGAGTTTTGTATTGAAAATGACCAAAATATTTCAAAATCCCGATCTGGCGATTAATCCTGAAATTGGCAATTAATCCTGAACCAAAACCCCCAAAAATTAGGTTTCTGTTAAGGCAGGATTAACCCCCACAATTAATCATGAGGTTAATCACGAGCCCCAACGCGCGCACGTCCATAAGGGACGCTCGAACGTTGGCTTGCTTCGAGCCTCAAAGCACGAACGTCAATCCTTAATGTGCACGCGTTGCCTTTGTTTTAACCTCAACGCCCGAACCTTGAATGTAAAACCCCGGAAAATTGAGAAATTTTAATTAATATTACACTATATTAAGTGAGACTAAATAGGGGATTAAAATTTAGTTAAATTCAATTGGTTTGATGGGTTGGTTAGGTTAGTGGGTTAAAGGGGTTGGTTTAGTTTATTGAACCGGTTCAATGGTTCAAGGGTTTAAAAAAAAATTTTGATTCTTTAATTTGGGGTTTTGGTAGTTAGGTTAGAAGAGAAACAAAGACCAAAAAAAAAGAAGGAGAAGAGGGACGAAGGAGAAGGGGAGGTCGCGGAGAAGAGGAAGGACGAAAGAGGAAGAATAGAGGGGTCGTGTATTTGAGGTGAGGGATTGAGCGGAAAAAAAAACCTGCAGAAGAAAAGGGCGATTGGGGTTTTTGGGGTGTTGGGTCGTCAAGGGTTGCGTCAAAGCAGAAATTGTAGAAGAGAGAAGCTGTGGAGAGGAGGAGGAAGAAGGGAAAAGGAGAAAAGAGAAAAGAGAGGAAGAGAGGAGAGGTGGTCGTTCGTTGAGGGTTAACAGCACAAGGGGAAAAACATGGGGAAGAAAGAAAGGAAGAAGAAGAAAGAAGAAAAGGGAGAAGAGAAGGGGGTTTTGGGCGATTGGAGTTTGGATTCGTTCATATGTAAGTAGCAGTTTTCTCGTTTCTTTTGATTTCTGTTTGGTTTCTTTTTTTTTATTCTGGTTGCTTGATAGAAGATTTTTGGGGTTTCGATGAAGTTTGGCTTTGATTGATTGTTGCTGTTTGTTGATTTCCATTGATCGATGGCTTTGATTGTTTCTTTTGATTTCGATCGTTGGGATTTCCGTTGGTGGAGCATGAATTGATGTTGATCAAATTCTGTTGATTTCTGTCTGTCATTTCTTTGTTGCAACTGAAAAGTTCTCTAATCGGAGGATTACCAACTCAGGTTTATTTTAGTTGATAATAGTATCTAATCAGATTTTACCAGAGGGCAACCTGATAGCATGCTTTAAATATTTTTTTAGGATTTACAGTTTTCTTAAGGCTAGTGTTCACTTTGGGTTCTATTAGAGACATCTGATTTTAGGTTCGGATTGATTGTGAAAATTTAAATATGTTTCATTTAATTTGCGATTTGATTTGCACTTGATTGAAGCAATTTTAAGAGGAAAGTGCTTGAACAGATTTAATTTGTGTTTTCTCCCTTGGATTGTTGTTGCTGATCTCGTTAGTGCTTGTTTGTCGATTAGTTGCGATGCTCAGATTTCATGATTTCCAATCATGTTAAAAAGCTTGGTATTACGGATTTGGATTGGTGTGGTTTGATGATCTCTAAGTGGTTTGAGTGCTGGAATTTTATTTGTTGTTTCTATTGATCAAAGAACTTGCCTTGAAATATATTGGTATGATAATGCTTTATGCTCGGAAGTTAATACTTGTGGTTTGTTTTGCTGGAGATCTATATTGAGTTGGAGGATGTATTAGATGGACAGTGATAATCTGGATGGCTTACTTAATATCTGAGAATTGTTTTGGTTCCATTGGCTGAACATGGTCTTATCCGGCTTAACTGTTAGTTGATGTTAGTTGCTGTTAAGAACCGTTAGCTGATTAGAACCTGCCAATGATCATGTTATGATAATTTTAAGAAAACTAGTTAGAACTACCAATGGTTATGTTGTGGTAATTTAAAAGGGAAAGACCCATTCCTTGTTCAAAATTATAGCCCAGACTTTGGGGTCTAGTAAAATTTAGGTGGATTCTTGCTTTAAGAATCTAAATGGGCGATTTAAAAAGGGATTGGCAAGGATTAGGAGTGATGAAAGAGGTAGGTAAGTGTTAGGGAATTTTCAGGTTGCATAGGAACAATGTGATGTTTAAGAACAAACCCATTCTGTTATTTGGGCTTAAATTTGTATAAGATTTCGGTGACTTGCAAGGGCTGGTAATTTTTGCATAAAAATTTATATTAGTAGTCTAAAATTTAGTTTAGGGTAATTGGAGTTGAATGGAATTGGTTTCGGACCAATTGGAACTTGTGGTATTGCAAGAAAAATCCAGAAATATTTATGATTTCCGTCCAGTAGGTTTCGCCGCTGTTTTGAACCACCTGTAGTAAAACAGCCATAACTTCCTGTAGGAAACTTCGAATTACGAACCATTTGTTGCGTTGGAAACTAGATTCGTAAATCTTTCCAGTGATATATAGCATGAATTCCCATTATTGATAGATTAAATCAGGTTTAGTATTTAATTAACAAGTGAGAATCTGATCTGCAGAATAAACAATTACTGCAAGTCAAGGTGTATATTTTGTGTTGCTGTTCTCCACTCATGAAGGTGGCTTAATCCTAATTTGTTCAATGTTGTTATTGGAAACAATGTATGTGCATATGAATGTAGAATTTCACTAGTTGTGATACGAAGAATGAGACAACAATAATCAGCTATTTTCCTGTCACTATTATGTTTTCTTAGTGTCGTGATCTATTGTGGTCTAGTAGGCATAATCGGTATTGTGTTGGTTGGGATGAGGTAACATAGGCCAATGTGGCTCCCTCATCAGGTATTGTGTTGGGATGAGGTAACACAAGCCCAGTGTGACTCCATCATTGGGTATTGTGTTGTGTTGGGATGAGGTTACACAAGCCCAGTGTGGCTCCCTCATCGGGTATTGTGTTGTGTTGGGATGAGGTAACATAGGCCCCATGTGGCTCCCTTATCGGGTATTGTGTTGTGTTGGGATGAGGTAACACAGGCCCAGTGTGGCTCCCTCATCGGATATGGTGTTAAGATGAGGTACATAGACCCGGCATGGTTCCCTCATCAAGTTTGACATGATAGTGGTTTGGGAATGGTTTTATATTTGGTTGTACTTGCCAAACCAAAGAGAGGGCTACTCCGTAAGGAGATTACCAGGCTTCCTTCTAGTAATTCATGAAGTGGCAACAACTAGATTTATTCTTAATCTAAATTATAGACTTGCCTTTTTACTTGGTTTGTGCATGGGAAAATTAGTTTTGTATCGAAGATGTCCTTTTGGAATGTGGCACGAGGCATTGGTTCAAGTAACCGATGTGCAAGGTTTGTTTTGCATTACAAATCCTAGTAGGATAATTGAACTGCTTCTTATAGTTGACTGTTTCGTCGCATGATTAGATGGAATTTGAATGATGATATTTGTTGTGATTTTACTGATATAGTGCTTCGATTTACTCTGACTTTATCGGCTTTTTATTTATGGCTTTGGAATGGTTTAATTTTATTTACATAAGGGTGAATCGACTTATTATCATTATTTTGACAGGGTTTGGCTGTATGGTGTTCGAGCATGTTATTTAATTATTGGAAAACTGCATAAATTGTTTTATATCATGCATGATGCTACTTACTGAGACAATTGTCTCACGCGAGTTTTGTTTTAGCGGTTTTGTTTTCAGATCTAGTAAGTGAAACGTGTAGTGGGGCAGAAGCTGAGGGTTATTCAGAATATAGGCCAGAGGATTACTACCACCGCAGCTAGACCCATAGAAGGCAACTTATTTTGATTGTTGTAGATTCAATTCTTGAATATTGTATATGTTGTATATGAAAAAAGAGAGAGAGTGTGTGTGGCACTTGGTAAAACTTATTTTAGATTTGTATGTCTTGATGGTTTAGTCTTGGAATGGATAAATTGTGTATATATGTTTATCTTGTGATTATCAGGTATTGGTTTGGGGGCTTAGCCCATTCTAGTATGTACAGGCGTTATATAGCCGTTTTCCTGAAAAAAATTTTAGGTTGTCATTTTTGTGTCTGATTAGTTCTTAAGTTAGTTTTTACCATACTTTGGGCCCTAATCTAGTGCTTTGGAACCAATATAAACCCGATACGGGTCGACCTGGTTCGAGGCGCTACATTGAACCCCAACGCTCGAACGTTAAAGCTAATCACCCCTGGATGATTAATCCAGGAGCTAATCATGGACCTTGTTTTGTGAGTTGTTCACCCTTTTTCTCTCCAACCCTTTCCCAAACAACCCAAGCCTCTTGTACAGCACCCTTATTACATGAAAGACATTTAAGTAAATGTCCTGCGTATTTATTACTCTATTTACTTAAGTCTGTACATGTAAATAAGGTTTCCCCCCCATTTGGAACCAATAAAAATACTCCCAAGGCCCAATTGCCAACCAATAAAAAGTTAACTTTCCAGTTTGTGCCTAATTTTCCAGTTTTCCCGATTTTCATAAAAGACCACTTTTTGAGTTTGATACCCAAACGAGTGATTCAAAAGCCTAGAAAATTCTAGATGATATGTATACCCTCCAATAGACTACAACCAGAATTTGAGCCTGAAATTCCTTATAGATTGGTCCAGAAAAATTATACACCGAAAAGTCAACATTTTTAACCTGACTTAGAATATTTTTGAGGTCCAAAACTTTTTGTCTCGGAATCCATTGAATTTTGGTATGGTGACTTATTTGGGATTTTAAGATCAACCCACTCATCGAAAATGTGTTTCGAGGATTTTATGACCTTCGTTTTGATTTGGCTTGGATTTATGAAAGCGATGTTGAAAAACTCTTATATGATTTGACAAGGCTTTGGCTTATGGTTTTATTGGCAGTGGATGGGGAATTCCACTTGCCCTTGGTATGGAATGGCAGTGGATGGGGAATTCCACTTGCCCTTGGCATGAACTGGTAGTGGATGGGGAATTCCACTTGGCTTTGGTTTAAGCACTGGTTTTACTCTTTGATTTGATTGGTTTGGTTTTGATTTATGAGTCGTCTAATTGGACATTGTTCTTAGTGTGGATCCACAGTGAGTCTAATTAGTGTGTTGGTGTTGGCTTGTTAGCTTTTCCTTATCCATATAGCATTCCACTGTGGGGAATCAGTGAGGCCTTCTCGGGGAATAGAGGGCTATGGCAACCCCCCCGTCGGGAACCGGCGGGAGTCCTTGCAATTCATTGAGCAGTGGGTGGGGAATCCCACTTAGTCTGGATCCTTGGTTAGGTTGATTACTTGCCAGCCCATACGTGGGTACTCCGCTTGCTGAGATGTCCCTAGCTAGGCTTCTCTCTATAAGTCGTGTAGGTGGCAATGGATATTGGTCATTAATCTAATTTATAGACATGCCAACCACGAGTCCTAACAAGACATGTTTGTAGTACTTGAATGTATTTGTCAATTTGATTTCATGTGTTACCCGATTGAGATATTTGACTTAAATTACACTTTATCTTGGATTGAGATGTTTTGGTTTACAGTTGGTATTTTATCTTGTGAATATTATCATGATGTTATAAAATTGCATAAATTGCTTCTATCCATGCATGTTTGTTGCTTACTGGGACTTTAAGTCTCACGCGTGTTTTGTTTTACCGGATTTGTTTTCAGATCCGCTTGGTGAGCCGCGTATTGGGGCAGATATTGAGGGTGAGCTTGAGTTCAGGCCAGAGGGCTACTACCACTCATAGCAGGGATCTTTTTATGACGATGTATTTTGTCTTGGGGATTGTAAATGGGATGTAAATATTAATTTTGGACTTGTAAACTTGTGAGCATTTAGTTGCCTTAGTTGTATTTTGTTCATATAAGTATAATGTTTTGGGAGATTATAGTACAGAAGATCTTTTGATTATATGGAAATTTTTATTCCATGCTTCTTTAGTCATGCACTCTGATGATTACTTTGTGATTGCCCGGGATTGATTGTGTTAATCTAGTTCTATTGGGCCCATAAGTAGGTCTCGGGGACGGATTGTGCCGTGATAGGGCAGACCCGGATCTGGGGCACTACCCGTGTCCTCCTGGAAGAAACAGCTCCCGAGCATCAGTAGGAAGATATGCTGGAAAAGAGGTGCAAAATCCTCGTCATCCACACCAACGGCTGCATGCCTTCCATGAAAGTGATCCACTAGGCTACAGCGCAGCTAACTAATCGAGAGTCGGCCATTCCTCCCATCCCAAGCATCATCGGGTAAGACCGCATATCCCAGAAGAAGGCCGATGTCCGCAGCTGAAGGCCGGTCCATCACTATAGTCCGCCCCACCAGAGGGATGCCAGTAATCATGACAAAGTCAGATGGACGGATCCCAAGCTCAACGTCCGGCAAATGAAAAGACTGCGTCTTGGGGAAATATCTCTCTATCATGGCGAAGACAAGAGGACGGTCAGCTCGGAACGATGGAATGCGGAGAAAGTAGTCAAAATGGCACCGGCTGAACTCTCGTCGGAGGGTGGGAGAAAGATCCCTAACCAGCTCACTGAATCTCCCCCAGATGCCTCGAAGATGAGAAGGAGGATATGGGAGAGGAATGTCAGCCCTAATGCACATAGAAGGGTGGTGGTCCAAGCCATTGAGGAGCTCTGTATCATGAACAGACGGTCTCAACTCCGCCAAGACATCTAAATGGAAGTCTGAAACAATGTCCCCCTAGCGTTGATCTGAAGCTCCAACTTGGCCTCGGCCCCTCACTCTACCACGGCCTCTCTCACCCGCATGGGCCGATCCTGAACTTGGCCCCTACCTTGGCCTCTCTCTCGGTCTCTACCATGACCTTGAGCAAGAGCCACAATGGACTAAAAATCCAAAAGCAAAGAGGTGAATGTCTTGTTTAAAAAGAAGAGGAAAGAGAAAGAAAAGAGAACTGGGTAGCCTACCTCAGCAGAATCCTCGCCAGAGCCCTCTCTGGAACTAGCTGACTACTCGGACAAGGTGACACTAGGATCGAACTCAATCCTAGCTTGGGAAGAAGAAGGCTGATCAGCTGGATCAACCTCCTCTCGTACGCGGGAACGACCTCTAGCCATCTACAGGAAACAGGGAGATGTTTTATGTTCCTACTTAAGTTTTATGTCAAATTGTTTGTCAGAAATTTTGACTGCCAATATTGTCTAAATATCTTTGCAAAGCTTAATCTTTCTTAATTTATTTTCAGGATTACCCGATGAGAAAAAAAAAGGGGAAGTACAAGATGCACTCGAGAAAGCAGAACCGATATACAACCCAAAAAGCAAAGTAAAAAGGGTCAATATTGCATAAAGAAGCCCTAGGTGCTCCAAGATCCAAAGCAAGAATGGCATCTGAAAGAAATCTCAGATAAAAGTCAAACATCAGAGTTAACATGAATGCATCGAGTGTCAACATCAAGATACAAGTCTGCAGCAAAATGTGAGACATTGTGGTGTCAATCAGAAGTTAAGAGCATCAAATGTTTTGCAAAAATTGGAGAACTGCAATGGAAAAATTCCCAGCATGATATCGGCAATTCAGTGATCAAAAGCATGTGAAGTAAAAAGCATGCCATCAGCAATTTAAGTTGGAAATCATCACCGGCAGGCAACCCGATGTTTTCAGATACTATCAATTTGATAACATGAGTTTGCAAGATTATCAAAGCTACAATCAAAATATTTCTACAGTAGGCAATTGATCAAACCATAGAAAAAAAAGAGCAAAAAGATGTTCTGTTGGTCGACCTACCAACAATGTTGAGTAGCAAGAACAATGAATTGTAGGAGTGAAATGGGATCGTCAAGGTATAGGAAGAGCTGCCTAGGCTGTCGAAAATTGGAAGAAGTCACCAAAGCTTGGGTGACGGCGACAGGCGGTGGGCAAATCACTTGGAGGTAGGGTTTTGAATGAAAACCCAAAAGGTTGAACTTGGTCTTGGTCGCAGCAACGGGTGAATGATCACTAGAGTTGATAAGAATCGTCGGAGTTCGCAAAGAGCTGCCAGAATCAAAGGGAATCGTCAGAGAAGCTAACCGATGTGGAGAAGGAGAGGTCGGGTGTCCGATGTTGTCTATCGGAGAGAAAGAGAAGTGAGTCGAGTCGCGGTCGTGCTCGCAAGTTATATGAACAGGTGTTTCCGATGATTGATGTTGGAAACAAACAAAAGTGTACATCACCGATCCAAAATGTCAGATATAGAAGGAAAAAAGAAAAAAAAAGGGAAAAAAATAAAAAAAGAAAGAAAAAAAGAAAAAAAGAAAAAAAAAGCAACAAGAAAAAAAAAGAAAAGAGAAAAAAGCAGAAAAAAAAGGGAAGGAAAAGAAAAAAAAAGAAGAAAAGAAAGTGAAAATTTTCATATTTTGGTCAAGATAATCAGTCACTTTTAATTTGTCAAGGTTTGCTGCAAAATCAGTTTTCAAAAATCTTATTTTGATCTTAAAATCCGCTTCATAGCCACTAGAGCTCAATGGAATTTAAGACAGCTTGGAGAAATGCCCCCTTAAAGTTAGGGATTTTTGGCAAATCGCCACCCAAAATTATTTTGCAAAATTTAACCAAGCAAATCATGGTTAAGAAAGTGCAATTGGGGTTTGTCTACTCTTTGCTGTTCATTGCTTTGCAATTCCTGCCAAGAGGGGCAGTTGTAGACACCCCAAATTGCACTACATAAAAAGATGAATAATTGGCCGAAATCATTAAAAAGGCAATGTTTCTGTTGTGTCTGTAGTAAAATTTCGGATAAAAGCTTTTATCTAGTTATCCGATAATAATTGTCGGAAATGAAGAGTTTTATTTGTATCCGACTGATAATGTCGGAAACAAAGAGTATTGTTTATATCCGATCTTGTGTTGCCTGATACTGATGTTTTGCAGTAAAAATTGGAAAATTCCGAGAGTTTTCACTTTTTTACTTTTTTACACATCTCTAAGTGGGAATTCTTGAAAATAACCTTAGGGTTTCAGTTGGAGGATTCTAGACACATTTTTGTGTCAACCATTAGGGCACCCCTTGCCCTAGTCTTTGCCTATAAATAGGAGGCTTCTCCTCAAGCAAATGGCCAAGAGTTGGAGATTGAAGAGCTCCAAGTGAAGAAGGGAACCTCTGCCCCATTGCTTCCAGAACCCAGGTAAGCCTTAAGGGTTAGTTCTTCCTTCTACCTTTCTGTAGAATAATGGCCTGAATGTGTTTGAAACCCCATTCCCTACTCAAAGTACCTCAAGATTATCTCAAGTAGTAAAACGTGAAGAGAAAGCTAGGGGAAACGAGAATGGGAATGAAACCTTAGTTCTAGAACCCTCTTAATAGCCTACTGTTGTGTGAAACCCCATCCCCTACTCAAAGTACCTCAAGATTATTTCTAGCCGTAAAAGGTGAAGAGAGAACTAGGGGAAACAAGCATGGGAATGGAACCCTAGTTATGGAACCCCCCATTTGATTGATATGCTTTGAATGCTGTATGTCGTGATGTGTTGATTAATTTAAAGAGATGATTTTTACACATGCACTTGTTTTATCGAAATAGGCTTGTATTTTGGATCTATCGTATTCATTATGATAGATCTGAAATAAATGGCCTCAAGCATTTCTTGGACATTACTAAATGGTTTTCAAAAGAATACAAGCAAGTTTTTCCTTGGATATAGAAGACCTCTCGGTCTAATCTCTCTGTTTTGGACATTTTTGCTTCATTTTGGAGGGGTTTTGGTATATTCTCTCCAATCAAAGAGAATGGTAAGCCAAATTTGTGCCCTATTTCCTTCTGGAGGTTTTTCAATACTTTTTCAAATGATTTTGGTTTGGATTGCATGGATTACACACACTTGATCACTATTTTGGGTTGATTTTACTTAAAAATGTCAAAACTGGACAGCATCTGTACCCTAACTTCGGACACTCATAACTTCATCATCCGGATGAATTTTGGAGTGATTCCAATGACATGTGAAAGGTGATACTGTCTAGTTCTTGTCTGTAAAATTTCAGCCATTTTTATGAAGTGGATTTTTGACACCATTTGATCAAAGTTGACAGGTCAGTTCAGGTCAGATTGCTGAACCTATCACTTTGAATGAGCACCATCTGCTCGTTTTAAGTCCGATTTGAGTGATTTTGATTTCTGTGTTTTCCTTTATGAGTATATTTTCAAATCCAATTGGTTTCAAAATTTTTTGATTTCATTTGTGTCTTGTGTGTCTGATTTACTCAGAACTGCCCTATAGCACAATTCTGTACTGATCTATGATCCTCTGGGCATGTTCGTGAGGTCACACAAGTCACATCCGAATGAATTTGGGTGTGAGGCTTATTTCATTTGAAAAATGACATCATGTACTTCATTTTTGCAAATTTTCAAAGATTTTTATGGACCCAATTTTCACAAATAGGTTTTCAAAGTTGCCCACTTGCCACTTTTATCAACTTATAACAGCGAATTTCAAACAAGCATAGGTCTTAGGATTTTAATCGGATCTACTTGAAAATTTTCCTGAATCTTTAATTTATCATAATCTTTCAAATGGATTTAGTTTGATTCAATTTAAATTTGATTTGAATGATTTATGGTCAAATGGCTCCATCTTTTACCGAATTTTCTGGATTTTCCTTAACTTGCTTATATTTGATTCGAAATTATTGGTGATGTCCTAGAAGTGATACTTCCATAAAAGAGGATCTGGAATTCATTGGACTTCTCATGTGGAGGATCTGGAATTCCTGGAGAAAGGGGGAAGGCCGCAGGGAGAAGAAGAAGAGAGGAAGAAGGAGAAGAAGGAGAGGAAAGGGGGATTTTGGCTTGGGTTCGTGCGTCTCCAGGTAAGCAGCACCCTTCAACTTACTGTTTTCATCGAATTCGAAGTTTAGATGAGAAAGACGGGTTTGTGTTTTTGCTGTGAACTGGGGTTTCCATCGTTTAAATCACATGGAACAATTTGGAAATAGTTAGATGTTGTGTATTTAGTGCTCTTGTATATTTTTGTACTTGAAATTTGTTGTGTTTTCAACTCTAGAACAGAATTTATGATTTATGCATTCTAGGGTTCACTTGAAGATTATTCGCAAATCCATCGTGCTTGGTAGGATAAATCATTGTAGAAACCTTTAGAAATGATTCCCTTGCAATTTAGAATATATTCCAAGTATTTTAGAACAAACAAATTAGTGACCCTTCGTCATTGTGAAAAACCCTGATTTTTGGCCTGGCGCCTGAAGTTGCGCTCAAGCACCCTTTCAAGCACCCAGCCCATTTTAACACCAAAAACCTAGCGCCTGAAATACTGCTCGAGCGATCGTTCAAGTTCCCAGCCTGAGTTTTCCGATCCCAAGAGCTAAATTTGGCTGCTCGAAGCAGGCTCGAGCGACCGTTCGAGTTCCTAATGTGCGCACCTGATTTCGGTCGCACAATGAGGCGCATGCAAAATGATGTGTGCCTCGGGATTGTTTGGAGTCGCCACTGCCTGATGGGGTGCAGGCAGACACCTGGGTGCCTATTTTTGTCTATTAAGGCTTGGTCTGCGGCTAGAGATTCTGAGCAAATTCTCGGTTGCAGTCTGGGGAAGTCCATAAACACCCCAGTCCACCCCGTCAAATGACGGGTCCCATAGGTTTCCCTGGTTTGAGTCAACTTTGGTCTCTCACTCACCCAATTCCTAACCCAGCATTCAAATTTGGTTAAGTCTGGCGGGACCGCCAAGGTGGTGTGAGTCCCTTTACTTGATTTTATCTTCTTATTATTGAACGAAGTGAGTCTGATTGGGTGGGCCCCGTCGGAAGGCCCACAGATCCCTTGGTGGGCCAAGTGTGGTCCACATGTTCCCTTGGTGGGCCTCAGTCTAAACCTGAGAGGCCCTTTGGGCTTTGGTTCAATGAATTGATTTTATTTGAATTTCAAGTTTGATTATTAAGTCTATTTTCATGCCAAAGTGGGCCAGGATTGCTTTGTGGGCCCTTGAGTGGGCCACACAGTTGGTTGCCAAGTGATTTTGATTATCTTTCTTAATCTGTGCCAAAATGGGCAAGGATTTGGGCTTGGGGCTCTTTACCTGGGCTTGGTCTTGAAAGCCCAAGACTTCCTGAGTCAGGGTTCGGAAACCCTAACCTTGTTTGGTTCAATGGGCTTAGCGGGCCCGGCAGGCCCTGCCCGTGGTCTCAGCCAAACCATGCATAGATATGATCAACATGCTTCCAAAATGGGCTTTGGTGGGCCTCAATGAGTTTGGCCCACTCAACTAACTTGGTTTATCTTTATTTAGCAAAATAAGTTTGTCGAGTTTGGTGGGCCCCGTTGGAAGGCCCACTACAAATCAAATTGGACCGTGTCGGTCCATGGCCCATCTTGGGTCTCCGGTTCATCCAGATTGATCAAACAAATAGAAAAAATAGCACAAGATCAGAAAATAACAAAATGGGCATTTTAATAGTGTAGCCGACCTTAGTTGTCGGCTACAAACACAACTATTTGTATCCGACCATGACTATCGAATACAAAGAGAACCATGTTGATCCGACCTGAGTTGTCGGATCAACACAAAAACATGGTCATTCGGATATTTGCTATGGGCTTGGATTCTTGGGTCTTCTAGGATGTTCCAGTAGTTTGGTGGGCCCCTGTGTGGGCCCACATTGGTCAGGGAATGGGTGATCTCCCCACTTTGGTTTCTTTTTGGGGGTTTTACAACAAAGGAAGGGGGGGGGGGGGGGGGGGGCAGGCCATGGAATTTGCCTTCTCCATTTTGTGCCACATTTAATCTCAAAACAGGGACCAAGATGTCCCTGTTCTTGGCCTTATTCAATCCACATAACAATAATCAATCATAAGCCATAAGAATCCAACCAAGTTAAGGTCTTGAGCATGTTTTGACCCATAACATTGGTATGCATATTCACATGCATCATACTTATGACCCAAACAAACACAAGCTCATATTCATGCACTTAGAGGTATGATAACACCCATGGGTGGAGATCTAATCATGTACCCAGTGATGATAAGTATAAGCATACATTCAAGATGAGCTAGTAAACTAGCTTAGCATGCAAACATACTAAAAAGAACATGCTGCAGGTGTAGGGAACAGCAGCTATTTGGATGGGATTTGGCATGCTAAAAGGGTTGGAAACAGCCTAAAAAAGGGTATAGGGATGGCAACCTATATGCAAGGTGCTAGTGGGTTGCATATGGGGCCTAAAAAGGGCATGGAGCATGCTGGGACAGCAGGGTTTTGGGGGGATAAGCATCATGTTGATGTCATGCAAATAGCAACATATTACAAACATAATGTGAACCAAGCAAAGGGGAGAGGGGAGCATGATAATTAGGAGTCATGTACATGCATGCAAGCACTTTTCACATACCTTAAGACAAGTCAAAAAAAGGGAAAATGCAAACACTAAAGGACATTCACGAAAAGGGGGTAAAAGAGAAGAAAAAGGGAGAAAATAAGAAGGGAAAGTGGGGGTTACATGAGGGTACATTAGATAAGCTAACAATGGGGAACATGCTCCCTCAAAAGATAAAACAAAGCACCCGAAACAGTAGCTTGAAATAGAACCTAAGAATGTGTGGAAAAGACTCTCATCTCCCCCTTTTTGGATCATACGTACACCCCCTTACCTTTGGAGACTTTCGTATTACAGAAATAAGAGACAAACACATGAAAATTAGGTACAAAAACAATTTTATACCAAGGAGAAACCAAACTCTCTAAACACTTTGAAATACCCTCATTTTTATATATGTGAAATGAGATGTGGAAAGAAGCAATACCTTGGGGTTTTGGAACCCTAGGATGGTGTGTACACACCTCCTTGAAGCTTGGACGACTGCTGGAGCAACTCCCTCCTACCATCACTAGCAAGCTTCTCTTCTCCTCCAAGTGTTTAAGTGATGGAGATGAAGAAAGGATGGAGGATGGAGGATGGAGGGTTAAGATAGGCTTTAGGCTACGGTTTTTGGGGAGATGGAGAAGGAGAAAGCTCTCATGAAAAATTTCAGCAACCAGAAATGAGAGGGAGACCATACGTATGGGACTTGGGGGGTTTTATTATGTGGCATATGGGATGGGCATGCATGCATGGGGGGCACAATCATGGGAGAGGGAGAGAGAGAGAGAGAGAGAGAGAGAGAGAGAGAGTTATGGGGTGTTGCATGCATGTATGATGCACATGCATGCTCATCAACCATGAGAGAGAGGGGGATGAATGTGTGATGCATGCATGGTTGATCATGGGGGGAGAGAGAGAGAGAGAGAGAGAGAGAGGTGCTTGCATGCATGGTGCATGGGGGTGCACATGGGGAACATGCCTTTATGAAGGAGAGAGAGAAGGAAAGAAGATGTGGTGGGGAATTAAGCATGTGGGGGATGAGTTATGGAGGAGAGAGAGAGAGAGAAAGATGTGGTGGGGAATTAAGCATGTGGGGGTGATTTTCTTGGTAATTGCAGATTAGTCCCTGAGCTATTTTCACATCAACTTGATATTCACAGATTCGTCCCCAGGTAATTACAGACATGCCATCAGATATTTTTGACTGTCCTGATATTTTACGGTTTTGCCCCTAGATACCTTTTTTTGCTGTTTTTGCCACGTGGGCAGTTTTTAGGGTTTCTTGTTTTGCCCATAACTTACTATTCGGGACTCCGATTCGAGCAAACTCAGTTGCGTTGGAATCGTGTCAGGATGACCTGTCCACTGGGACAAGTTTGGGCACCTGATCTAGGGTTTAGCAGAAAGTCAATTTCTGCTCCTCATCAAGTTTGACCGGCTGATAAATCCTTCATCCGAACTCCGATTCTAGCAAACTCAGTTGCTTTGGAATTGTGTCGGGATTCTCTATCCACTGAGAGAGAGAGAGAGAGAGAGAGAGAGAGAGAGAGAGAGAGAGAGAGAGAGAGAGAGAGCAAGGTGGTCAATTATCACTTGATTAAAAAGTCAACTTTTGCCCCCTCAGGGTTTGACTTTTCAGTTAGGGTTTTCACTTTAAGCATTTCCGGGGGTGCAAAAATGAGGTGCTTACACCTAAGTTAGAAAAATCATATTTTTCCAATTTGAGTTGATTTTCCTACAAAATTGTTTTTAATCAAATCCAACCTATGTACAAGCAAGATTTAGGTATTTAGCAAGGGCTTGCATAGGAAGTAAATTAAAATTTAATAAGTTGAAGAGTTTGTGAACATTTTTCTAAATTGGATTCTTGAGACACTCTTGGTCCCAAACCATTATAGAATTGGTTATTGGGATTTCACCACTTGAAACACTTCTCTAAGGTTATTCTTAAGGTGTCTTTGAAGGCTAATTATACTAAAAGTTCATATTAAATACTTGACCATCTTGTTCTATGATTTAGTACAATTTGGGTTTTAAAGAGGATCTTGGGTTTCCAATTTCAATTGCAAGGATTACAAGGATTCTATATAGGTAACTATCATTCTAAACTACTTGTAAGAGATTAACTCTTTGAGAACATGTCCCTGGTCAGATTTGAAAGTTTGAATTGTGAACTATGATTTGAATCATTGTGTTTGGATCGGATTTGTGGTTGTGTTTTACTTCAATCGGTGTTGCTTTGGTATTTTAAAGAAATGATGTTTTTGAAGGTAAATTTACTGAGTTGTAAACCATGCTGAGATTGTTGAACCGTCGTTGTTGAACTGTGGTTTGGTGGGCTTGGTTGTATAATGGATCCATGTCTAAGCCAGGTAGTGTGTTGGGATAACTTGTGTGAAAAGTTTTACTTTTGTCCAGCATGTGAATCATGGTTTTGGGGGTTGTAGACGGCTGTTCACCCTAGCTCGTGAGGGGCCGGGGGTTGTGAACTTGCATCCGCCTCAGAATGTGCCACAGCAACCCGTAAAGTCTACTCGATGGTCTAATAGAGATCACTAACTCGATGGTCTAAGAGAGATCAGTAACCAGCTAACTAGTTCGACTGGGTTGTACTTGCCAGCTCATGTATGTCTCATGCTTGAGTGCTTTGCTTTAGAAGAGCGATCTTAGCTAGATCTTTCCCCGTAAGTCGTGAGGTGGTGATTGGACATGAGATTTTATTGAGATCGTGGTTTGGATTAATCTGATTTTATCTGCTTACAATTTACGATTCCGCAATGGTTTTAAATGAAATATTGTTTGTATGAGCATGCTATTTGATTATTTGAAAATTGCATAACCTGTTCTTATCATGCATTGTGCTACTTACTAGGACATTAGTCTCATGAGTGTTTTGTTTTTACCGGTTTTGTTTTCAGATCCTGGCAAGGACGATACCGACGGGTAGATACTTGGTTTATGTAAGTTGAGAGTTGTGATACTGTATTTTTGTATTTAGTTTGGTAATATAGTTGACTCTGGTTTAGTAGAATATTGTTCATTTCATGTTCTTTTTCACTCTAATATATCGATCTTGGATGAAAAAGATAACCCTTCGGAGATGAGTTACGGTTTCGCTACGTAACTCGGATACATGATAACCCTCATGGAGAATCATACATTTTTTTCTATGTTCCTTTGTTATTTTAATTTGGATGTTATGAGTGCAAGAAATTTTTTAAACTACTAAAAAGTGTGGCAACCACACTTAGGTGGATGAGTGGGGGTGTCTAACACCTTCCCTCACTCATAACCTAATCCCGTTGCCCAAAATTTGGTATAAACCTGTGACATACACCAGTTCAATTCTAGCATCTTATGGTCTAAACCACAAAATTATTAGAATTGGTATATCGAGCGACAAGTAAATGTAGATCTTAATTACAATTTAAGATAATGAATCTGAATTCACTCATCTATGAACACCACCAATCATCTAATACTGACAGATAATCCATGTTCATCAAATATATCAATGTGCATCAAATAAAATAATGATAAAGTGGAAGACTAAACAAATATCTATCTCAAAATATACAATCACTGAAATGAAACATAAATAAATGCAATAAATGAGAATGAAAACAACTACCTCTAAATCTAGATCTACCTGAAACCAACTGCAAAGACTCTTGAATCTGCACAGTCTATATAAGTAAACTAAATGAGATCGAAGATCCCAATAAGTTATCGCATGCTAAATTAAATACACATGCAGTATATCTCAAATCATAATACATCACAAGTAAACAAGTGCAAGTGAGATAGCCCCGTATCTCACTAAATAACAAGAATTTACAGCAAGGTTCAGAAGAATTACAGTAATCATCAACTGGATTATATAAATCAGTTTATAACTTAGAACCAACCAATTCGATTAATCCAATAAACCATTCATATTATATCACAAGACTAATCAATGTAATGTTTAGCCGGAATTATAACCATCGACCAAGACTACACAAAGATAGTTAGGCTGGGATGCACAGCCCCTAGATCACATAATCACCACGCACAACACATTTCAGGTAAATCCCTTTCTACCAGGAAATACCAATCACATCGCTTATACTACCAAGAGGAATATACGTCTCGATTGGCTCTCATCACAAAATAAAGGAAAACATGCGGGGAGAAATCCTCAACTCAACCAGCTTCATATCTATAATCAGTATGACTCCCTTTATTCCCATATTGAAGAGCCCTCACACACTCAAGTTTTAAGTATCTTTTTAAGCATCCACACAAACTACTGGATATCCAAAACATAATAAGGATCTCTCCTGAGATCAAATCATGAAATTCTTTTTCTCTTTTTACCTTATTAACCGGTAAAGTGCTAACCCATATAAACAATCAAATTATCGTAGGACAAAACATATTTAACTGGGGTGCAACTTAAACAAACCAAAACTAGAAATTCTGAAGTGTGTGATAATCTACTCCAATATACAAATTTGTCATAAAATAATAATATAATAATATTTGTGCAATTTTAAACCATGCAAGTGGAGTTCACAAGAAATATTTAATACCAAGGGTAAACAACATAGTTTGAAACTTATCTACTCATATAATCGATAAAGTCCTGTTTATAGTGATCAAATGCAATTAAATGAGTTACTAAATCATTTAATGCACCCATATAAGAAGTTTCCTATTTTGGGCCAATTTGCCAAAATTGTTTTTATGCAATATGCAAAATTGCCTCATAGTTGCAATTTTTCTCTTTATTTTTATGAAAATTAACTTGTCGCATTTGTAAATTAATTTATGAACTATGAAAAGCATTTTTTAAACACTTTTTAATTGATATTAAATTTAATTTCCAACTCCAGAATAAAATGTAAATATTTATAGTAAGATAAACCAATTACTTAATAAGTATTTCTGTTTTGTACTAAATCTTAAATAAACTAATTTTACAACACAACTTACTGGCGTTGAATAAAGGAAAATCTGCCTAGACTTTAATATTTTAGAAATTGCACCCTTGACTAAAAATTAAATATTTTATATTTACTTATTAATCTTTAATAATAATAATTTTAGTTTTGCACTAAAATTCAATTATTTTTCTGCAATTCGTCTTCCTCATCCCGAACCCAAATTTTACACTTTCTAAACTTAGAAAAAAATTATCTAAACCTAAAACATTCAATTCAAAACATTGTACATATATTATTACATCATTTAACATGCTGTAAATCAAAATAAAATGATAACTTACCTTGATTTTGCAGATTCAAAGCTCAGCGAAAGACAAAGTCTGCTGCTAGAGCTGGAAACGGGTCGGGTTCGGGCAGGTCATAATCGGGTTGAGTGTTAATCAGGTTGGGTCGGGTTGAACCCAATTAGTGGCGGGTTGGAAAAACCCCAAACCAAACCCAATCCGCCACTAATCGGGTTCAACCCGCCAACCTGATTATTTTTTTATTTTTTATTTTTGCAAAAACCAGTTTTATTTCTACTGTTCAACCCGCCAACCCAAATACCAATTGGACCAAATCCATGCCAGAAAAATTAAAGAAACCCATCAACTCGGCCTGAATCAAGTGGTAGCGAGATTTTCTACCAAAAAAAAAAAAGGTGGTAGCTAGATGGTACTACCCGATTTGACTTGGTCTAAGGTGGTATCAACTTTTTCGAGAGTCCTGTTTCAGAAACCAGATCTGGTTTTTCTACGATCTCTCCCTCCTGTTCTCTTTCAATTCCAGAGATCACCCCATTTTTTCATCTGTTGAATCAAAGCTCCGCACTTGGATCACTTCTGCGTCTTCTGTGACAGATCAACAACCTAATCTCTTCCCTTTCTTCTCAAGAAACTGGAAGTCACCAAGTGGTGTGACTGGATGAAGTTTGGGACCGACAAACCGGAGCGGCTCTTTAAAGAAATAACCAAAGGTTCCATGCTTGGTCCAAGAGGCCAAAGCATCCCTCACCGAAGACTATGTAAGATCGATGATTGATTTTTTGGAAGAAAGGCGAGTGAAACCAGATCTCTCGGTGAGTTTCGTAATCTTTCAGTGGTCGAGATTGGGTGTAGAAGATCTGGATTTCGGAGAAGGGAAGCCCTTACGCATGGGTCCTCTGGCTAGTGAAATTTACTGCCAGTTTTTACCCGTGATCGGGGATTCGAACGCTGTAGAGGTGCTGGTGAGTGGTGTTTGTTCCGGAGAGCGTCGTGGATAAGTTTGAGTATTACTTGAAAGACTTATCCTACGAAGAAGACAAGGAAGACGCCGGAGAACATGAGGAAGGAGAAAACGGGTCAATGTGAAAGGGCATAACATTACTCCACCACCAAAAGAAAATCTGTGAGCCTAGCTGCTCGCCATCTCTTGCAAGATGCTAAGCCAGCGACGCCACCACCTGCACCAACCTTGCCGAACTTGCCTCCTCTGCCAAACCCTAAAAGAATGCGACGAAAATCCAATACAAAGCAGAAGAAAGAAAAGTTTGAAAACCCTAAATCTTATTTTGTAAAGAGTTTAATCGGTAACCCGTCGGGTGGACGGGTTGTAATCGGGTTAACCCGATTACGGGCGGGTTGAGAAAACCTCAACCCGTACCCAACACAATTAATAAACAGATCAACCCAACTCGTTTATAATCGGGTTGACCCATCGGGTCGGTTTACTTTTTGCTAGCTCTATCTGCTGTGGTAACCCCAATCACAAACTTGATTTCCTTAAAACTTGTATAGTAATCCTATGCTCATTTCTGGTCTAAACCAATAGGATGCAACTCAAAGAATTAGAATAGAGGAGAAGGACAACGGGGGAGAACAAGAATGAAAATGAGAAAGTGGCAAAGAGAGGAGGAACAAATTTCCTTAAAACATCTATAGTAATCCTATACTCATTTCTGGTCTAGACCAGTAGGATGCAACTCAAAAAATTAGAATAGAGGAGAAGGACAACAGGGGAGAACAAGAATGAAAATCAGAAAGTGGCAAAGAGAGGCGGAACAAGTTGAAGTCGGCTGTTTTCAGTCGACATATAACCGAACTAGGGCTGGCAATGGGTCGATTATGGTATAGCTCTACCATGATCCGAATCCGAATCCGAAAATAAAAATCCGATATCCGAATTCGATTCGAAATCTGACGAATCTTTTATATGTGAATCTGAATTCAAAACCGAATTTATATATTGTATCCGAATTCAAAATTCGACCGAATAAATAACCGAAATCCGAATTAGATCCGATTTGAACTTAAAACTCAGAAGTCAAGTTTAACTATTAAAGCAAATTTTAACTATCAAAACTAATGAGCCATATAAATATTAAAGTAAGACATAAGTAAGGATCGTTTAACCATGGTTCATACAAAGTTTACTAATGGTTTAATGAAAAATATATGTTGATTTCGGTTCGGATCCTATTCAGATCGAATATGGACAAATTTGTATTCGGATCTGAATTCAATCGGATCCAAAATCTGATATCCCTATTCGAATCACGGATCTATATCTCATATCTAAATTCGAGATTTTTGGATCCGATTCGGGTCGGATTCGGATATATATATATATATATATCCGACCCATTTCCAGCCCTAAACCGAACTAAGTCCCTTATAATCTAATAAGATCTTACACTCCTCACCCCCCATATAACACCCTACACACACACCTAATAACCAATAAAACTCAGCCCCCCCTATTAATCCCTATAGTCGGACTCCTAGACACCCTACAACCATCTTCAATGCCTTTAAACCAATCAAATAAAAACAATTGATTAAAGGAAATATAAATACCAATAATTTCCAATAAATTATTAAAAATTACATAAATTTATCATAATCAATTAGGAACAATCTTGCATACTCATAGGCTAGATAATTACAAAACCATTTAAATAATTTAGGTCCTTGATTATCATAAATCCAATAAATAACTCTTTAATTAATAGGAAATCTCTTAATTAATCCAAATACCAAATTCTAAAAAATTTGGGATGTTACAAGACCACTAATTTAGCTATCTTTGGCTCATTTTTACATTTTGTGCATACTTTGGTGACCATCCACATCAAGACCCCTTGGATGATGGTGACTACTAAATTTTTTCTAAGTCCCGTGTAAGACGAGTAGGGTTCATAGATCCTCCATGGTTTTACAACAAACGCAAAGTTTCTCTTTTTAGTAATAAAATTTCTTTCTTTAAATTTTTTGTTAAAAAACGTAGCTCAATATGTGAAGAATTTTTGTTAATAATAATGATACTTTTTTCATAATCTTTGTCTATTTTATGATTTTTATCTTGTTTTTTATTTTTTCAAATTTAAAAAATTTATGGGCCAGACCGAGCTAGCACGAAGCACGCCAAGCACAACTTAATCGTGCTTGGGCCATGCCGTGCTGACTCGATTGACAACCCTAATGTTTACAACATTGCTATCAAATGAAAATACTAGACACGGTTCACATTTGCCCTGAGTGCATTTTTGGTGCTCAAGGTCTAAATAAAGTTTTTTTAACCTTTAAATGTAAATAATCAAGGTTTTTTTAATTATTATTTTAATGATAACAACGTCTAAAAAGAGGGCCATTGTTACATACTAAAAACTTTAAGGTGGTAAGTTGGTATTTTAGAAACTCAAGGGGGGAAACTGAATTGTTTGAAACCTCAAGGGGGTAAATGTACATTAATAGATGTATATAATAAATTAATAAGATACTTCAATTAACTAAACAAGCTGCAAACGTGAACTAACTAAACAAGATAGATCTACCAAAAAAAAAAAACCTAAACAAGATAGATGTCTACTCATATTAAACATTAATAAAATTGATAATTTTATTAAGGTTTGGTTTTTTTCAAATTTAACTGGAGTATAAATAGGATTTTATTAGATTCACATCAATAGTTAAAGAAAAAAAAGATAATCTTGAAATTAGATATTTTAGAACTATTAGTAAATGTAAGGAATCATTGTAATGAAATTATGAATTAATAATTGTTACATTAAACAATAATTTAGATAAGTATGGTATGAGGGAAGAAGTTTGTTTTAATAGGACTCTTGGTGTAATTGGAGAAATAGGATTTAATTATTCTATTTAAAAAATACTTATACTTATCCAATTTTTGTTTTACTTAATTGGAGAAGAAATAGGTTTTACATTCACGTCAATAGTAAAAAAAAAGAAAAAGAAAAAGATAATCCTGAATTAGATATTGTAGAACTATTATTAAATATATGAAATCATTAAATAAAACAAAAATAGATACATATAAATATTGTTTATACAAAATAATTAAATCCTATTTTTCTCCAATTACATCATGAGTCCTATTAAATTAAACATCTTCTTTGAAACTTGTCTAAATTAGAACAAAAATAGATAACAATCACTATTATTTATATGATAATTCCCTATCTTACTAAAATAATTTTAATCAAACAATATAAACAATAATTATTAATTGAATAATATACCAATGTATCTAACAATATAAGTACCTTAAGCTGATTATAAAATTATAGTTTAATGTAATAATCCTCAAATAATGAGTTAATAATAATGATTTCGTACATTTTACCAATATGATTCTGAAATATTGAATTTCATGATTATCAATTTTTTTTTTACTATTGATGCGAGTCTAATAAAATCCTATATCTTCTCCAACAATTATCAAACTAAAAGAACTTTTTGATACTAATAAATCCTACTAAGTTCTAAAAAATATATATCTAACGATCACAATTATTCATATTATGATACCCAATAATTGCAACTAAATAAAATATTTATTATATTTAAAATTAACAGAATAAAAGATTAATAACAAATTCTTATGTACTTATCATTCTAAAACTGAAGAAATTGAATAAAAAGTTTATAAAAATAGAATTGCTTGACTAAATATATAAGGATGTGGTAGTTAAGAATTACATAAAATAAAAGATAATTTTAACAAAAAATGAAAAATACTTTTATTATTGTCTTGAGTCATTTAATTAATAATCATTAATTAAACTCTTAGTTCTAATATCATAACCCTTGGGAATGTAAACATCTTCTCATATAATTTTAATTTTAATAATTATAAGTTCATATATATTTAACTCATCACAACATTAATATATATTTAATTAATATCATCTTTTATTATGCCCATATTACATTAATATATGTTTATTTGAAATCGAAACCATATAAATAGGTAACCAATCCATATATATTTTAAAACTTTAAAGTAATAAGAAACACTTAAAGGCAATTAAAAAAATCTATAAAGAATGATTAGATAATTTTGATTTTGAAAATTTCTTATAAATAAAATTCATTCAATATCATAAAACTCAATCTCATGAACGTAGTTAAGCACACTGCTTTTAACATACTAATTAAAATAATAGGACAACAAAGAGCTATAAATTAACTAATATTTTTATATACACTAACATAAATAATTCTAATTCTAATAATTGTGATAATATAAAACTCTTTTCATTTTTAAAAGTTAATGACAAAACAAAGTACTTTTCATTATCAAAGTAGAAACTATTCCCAAAATTATTTTTGAACGAATGAGGTTTAGACCCTATAAACACCTAGAAGGGGGTTGAATAGGTGTATTTGTGGAATTCTATGTTTCAACCAAACGTCGAAACAAGATCTAGATGAATACTATGGACAAAACAACTTGCAAATAATTTAAAGTATAAACATAGCAATTTTGTTAATGAAGGGAAACTGGAACCCCGGTAACGTAACCTCCAACTGAACTTTGAATGAACAACAATGGTTCATGGATCTGGGTGATCAAATCCTCACGAGAGACTTTTTATTCTTTTAAAGAAATGCTCCAAAAATCTCTCCAGATATCCAGATTTTTCTCTCTTTTAAATTCAACAAATAGATTGGAAGGATATCTTTTAGAAGAAATAAAATCAGATCTAACAAACTCAAATTTTGTGTGTGCACCTTGAGCGCGCTGAAAAAATTACATGTGTTATGGAATCACCACTACCTGAAATGGTGCAGATAGACACCCATTAATTTTTGTTCTGCACCAGTGATTTCAGATAAGTGACCCGATTGCAACCTAGGGAAGTCCTAGAACACCCTGGGTTGCCCCACCGAAATGGGTTCCCTTAAATTAGTTGGATATTTAATAGGCTCTTTTATTATTATTATTATTTTTATTTCTTTTCTTTTATATATTTTTTTTATTTATGATCACATATATACAAACATTGGAGGAATGGGGGTTGCTATGCTACCTCCCATACAAAATAAAACATAATACATATGTACAAAAAAATCCAAGATAAAGAAATCCAAGTCAAAGCTTCCAACATCAATGTACTCGGCTGCTCAAAAAAATATTTATTTATTTATTATTTTTATTCATCTTTTCTTTTTCTGTTTTTTTTTATTTTATCTTTCTCATATATACAAGGGATTAGAGGAGTGGGGGATTGCTATACTACATCCTACATGTACATAAGAAATCTAAAGCAAAGAAACCCAAATTAAAAAGAATAAGAAATGGGGGCTGATTCGACCACTTCCAATAAAATGTTTTAGACTCTCATTTATAATAACATATCTACATTGGGAGAATGGAGGGCTGCTATGTTACATCTCATGTAGTAAAATAAAAAAAAATAAAACAAAACAAGAACACATGTAAGTAAGAAAATCACAATAAACAAAGGAAATAAAAAAAAAGCGAAACAACCTGAACTACTGCACGACTTGCATTCAGAGATTTATATCTCCCTCAATTCTTAACCAAATTGTGCGAAATCTGATTTCCTAGAATCATAACTTTAAACACTAAAATAACCTATAGCAGTTTTCAAAAATTCATTTTCATTTAAGAGATATGAAGCTACAAAATTTATTGTTAGACATTTCCCTATGAAAATCAGAAACCAAAGAGAAATTAAAAATAAAATACCTACTCATAGTGTAGGGTCTCGAGCATATTCTTATATTAAACTAAAATAAAAATGCCACAAATCTCATGAAGAACTCCAGACTTGAATAGAACTAAAACTAGATAAACAAAATTAGTTTATTTGGAAAAGAGGTGCAAGACTAATGCAAAAAAAAAAAACTCATAACTTTACATCATTGTTGTTTTTTTTATTATTGATTATCCTTGTTCAAATCCACTTTAAAATCTTCTCAAAATCCTCACTGATCACACTACAAAAGAATCTCATAGACTTTAATGAAGAAAAAAACAACTTCAAACAATATTTTGAGCAAAAAGAAAATACATGTTTCTCTAATGCTAGAACAAGTGATCAAAGCTTTAGTGTTGCTGGACAGTAGTCTCCTTCTTCTAAGGTGCTCAACCTTTGCTAATGAACGTCCTCTCCCTCCCTTCACTTCTCTTCTCTTTTTTTTTTTAGAGAGTTCTCTTACTTGCTACCTCTTCGCCCCTCCCCTTTTTATAAGAGAGTTCTACCCCTTCAACTTCTTATTTCCCTAGCCTCTCCTGTTCCTCTCTTAAACACCTAGACCTCTCATCTCCCTCTCTTAAACACCTAGACCTCTCATCTCCCTAACACCACCACCTATTTAGACTTGGTCTCAAAGTCTCATAAGTTGGACCAATTTGTCCAATATATATATTTTAGGCTTAGTCTCAAAATCCCAAGAGAACATGACTTAGACCAATTCTTCAAACTCATTTTTCTTTGTTTATTATTATTCTTTTTATTTTCTTTAAAGTTCAAAGCTTTTATTAACTTTTTTATTAAATTTTTATTTATTTGCCTAACAAACCCCATTAGGAAACTTATCTTACTTACTAAAAGAAACCCAAAATTTTTAATTAACATTGGTCACATGGCAGCCACCATGGCGTACACATGGCACCCAATTCTAGTTTTATCAGAAATCCCCAAACTACCCTTCATTTCTTTTATCCATAACTTTGCCATTTGAGATCCAATTTGAGCACGGTTTGGTGCATCGGAATCAGCTCAGAATTTTCTTTATTATAGGCTTGTTATTTCAAAAAGATTGGTCCTCTATAAAAACCTTGATTTACGTGCCCGCATATGTGACAATTCAAGATATGCATCTTGGGCAATTCTATGGTGCAAAAATGGGGTGCTGACATTTTGAATTGACGTTTTTGACCCTTTTGTTCACGGATAATGCCAACCTAAATAATACAAAACTAACAATCTCCCCCTTTGCCATTCCATGACAAAACCTACTCTATAACACAAATTACAGAAGAAAGAAAAAGTAATAAAACAAGCTTATTGAACCACCAAGATAAGCTTAGTTTTATTTTCTAAAAAACAATAAAAAAATCACACATTACCAACCTGTCTCAAGGTCAAGATACATGTAACCTGCAAAAACAATTTCTCACATATACCTACAAAACAATATCTCACACATACAAATGAATATAGCAGGATATAACAATGAGAAATCAACATCATCAAATGGTATAAGAACTCCCCCTAAATAATAACTCCCCTAAACAAAATAGCTATCCAAAAAACTCCCCCTTTTTGTCATGAATGACAAAGAAAGAAAGACGCCACTATTTGAAAATTAACCACCATCATTTGCAAAAGCAACTCCTCCTTGTCATGAAAATCTAATCATCTTTTGAAAAAAAAATGAGATGTTTCCCTTGGTCTTGAGAAGAAATTGTAGAAAGCGATGGATCTAGGCAAGAATGAAGAGATGAGTGAGGCAAGAAACTCGCGAATAGGTATTTTGAAGAAAGAAAAGGAAGTGAAATAAATAAAAGACTGAAACACTTTGGCGCTTGAGCTCATGCAAATCTCAGGAAAAACTTAACTCAGATTTCCTTTTCATGTAACATCCTATCTGGCAGTTGTGAAAAGGTAGTCTCACTTGGAGAGCTGCAGGCATGGATGTGCATATGGTTAGGATCCAACAATGCTCGGGGATGCTATAAGTAGTCTTAAGATCCCCTACTAAGCAAGAGGCCTTTTAAGGTATAACACGAGACTAAATCCCCTTGGAACCCTGAAGTTAAGCGTGCTCGAGTGAGAGCAGTGCTAGGATAGGTGACCACTGGGAAGTTTTCTCGTGTTATCCCTTGAGAACAAATCTGTGAGGGCCCATTGGGCCCAGAGTGGACAATATCTTGCTGGGTTTGGATCTGGGATGCTACATTTCACGTCTGGTTCACCACGCAAATCTCGGGAAAAACTTCACTCTCAAATTTCTTTTAAAAAATTGTGACGCTTGAGCTCACCGAAATCTTGCCAAAGTTGCCACTCTCAAGTTTCCTGCAGGTAAGTGCAGTTAAACCGATGCTCGAGCTGCATGAAATTTTACCAAACTCTTCACTCTCGGGTTTCCTGCAGAGTTAAGGATTAAAACCGGTGCTCAAGCTCATGGAAAATTTCCCTAACTCATCACTCTTGGGTTTGATGATATCTGAGTACAAGAATTGACATATGAGCTCCCCAAAAACTCGATTTGGACAAACTTCAAAACCATTATCCCCAAAATAGAACAAAGTAATTTACCAAAAATAATCTACAAACTGAAAGAGAATGTAGTTATGAGAATAATTCACAAACTAAGAGATAAAAAATTACAGAAATTCTTATTAAAGATCTTGGTAAAATATTCTTAAAATCTCAAAACACGAAAAGCAATTCAGATCATATTGAGTGTTAACGGTGAAGTGAATCACTATTACTTGAGAGAAATACCAAAATACTATGAGCAGAGTTTAGGCTTTGATATGAAGTCAATCATGTAGTGAAACATTTTCTCATGAATTGAAAGTCAAACCAAATGACACTAGGACCTGTGCACTTGATTGTCACTATTACTTTTGCACTCCCTCTGTCCTTTCATCAACTTCTTTTTTATCACTTTTGAAACAAACTCTTCCTTTTTTTTATATCACTTTTGAAATAAAATTTTATTTTTTTTATATAAATGACTAAGGGAAGTCAGTGAAGTGTAGGTCATCTAGTCCAAGGTCAAATCAACTCATAAGTCAATTCTATACACTCATGGCTACCCTTTCTAGAGTCACACAAGTCCACCAATTTCTACAAAAACTAATAGGAGTGCATGTGCAAAATAACACAAAATATAATAAAAATTACTCAATCACCATTTTGAAACAGAAAGAAAAATC
The DNA here is from genome assembly GCA_947561395.2 of Buxus sempervirens. Lineage (NCBI taxonomy): Eukaryota > Viridiplantae > Streptophyta > Magnoliopsida > Buxales > Buxaceae > Buxus > Buxus sempervirens. Next base: position 27,400,416 of record OX387191.1, on the reverse strand, counting down.
AAAACAGATCACATCTCAATTTATATTAAGTAATTCCAATCACAAAGCTAATTCATATTCTCAATATCTCCTTTTTTTCTTTCATAAAAAAATTTTTAAACCCCGAAATTTTGGATAATAATTAAGGCATAAATAAATAAAAGAAAATAAGGGTTTGAGTATTGTGGAAATAAAAGAACGAAAATTTAGAGGATTGTTAATTCAAATAAATAATAATTCGTAAATAAAATAGAATTTTTAAAGGAAATCGATCTAGGAGAAGAAAAGGGTATTTAAGTAAATTCCAAATGGGCAATTGATGAATCAAATTATTAAATAAGTAATAGAATTGGAAAATAGAAGTTTAAAACTTATTGGATTAGGTTTGAAGTTGAATAGTAATAATTATAGCATAAAAGAAGGGAAAAAGGGCAATTGGGTAATTATACTTAATTAGTGGCCTTAATTTGAAAAAAAAGTGACTAAATAGGGTGTTTAGGTAATATTTAAAAATAGATATAAAATATGAACGAAAATTTGATAAAGGAAGGAGTTTAGTAGTAAGGGACTTAGTAGGTACTAAAAGAGAAATAGAAAGAGGAGAGAAAGTAGGAATTAATTAAAAGGTTTCCTAATCCTAATTGAACTCCTCTAAGGTTTGTCCATTTAAGCAAGTCATCAAAGCAAGTTTAGGGTTTCTTTTATTCAAGTTATATAGGGGAAAAAGAGGAGAAAAAGGTAGCTCCCACTGTGCGCATGTCAGGAATGCCCCACTATAACGCCCGGGTTCCGGGTCAAATTTTTCCAGACCTGAGGTGTTATGATAAGTAACCAAAGCAGTTAAAATCCATATCAAATTAAATCCTTTATTAATTACATCATCAGAGTTATATGCGGAAACACAAAATAATATCCACTAACAACTAATCTTTAACATTTACATACTTTCTTTAGCTCATGAATCTAATTTACAACTAACTCGCTACCCCCTTTTTTTTACTAGCCCAATGATGTCGTCCTCACCAAGAATACCTGAAAAATTGGGGAAAACAGGAGTAAGAATAAATCTCAACAAGTAGCAAGGTGCATGCATGAAATCAATCCATAATTTTCATAAACATAAGTCATGAGGTGTACGATTAAACCAAAACAACTAAAAAAAAAAAAGAAAATATAAAAATCACGGCAAACAGGAGACCACATTGTAACATCACACAATGAAAAATAATCACAAACACCAGGGAGTATCCCGCCGAGTACATGGACAGAGGATAAATGGCACTAGCCACAAAACAACAAGCTTCCCACCAAGTACATGGATTGAGGAAGTAAACACAATTAACCAACTTCCCACCGAGTACACGGACTGAGGAAGTATCCCGCCAAGTACACGGACTAAGGATAAACAAAAGTAACCAGCTTCCCACTAAGTACACGGATTGAGGAAGTATCCCACCGAGTACACGGACAGAGGATAAAAGGCACCAGCCACAAAACAACAAGCTTCCCACCAAGTACATGGATTGATGAAGTAAACACAATTAACCAGCTTCCCACCGAGTACACGGATTGAAGAAGTATCCTGCCGAGTACACGGACTAAGGATAAACAAAAGTAACCAACTTCCCACCGAGTACACGGATTGAGGAAGTATCCAACCGAGTACACGGACTGAGGATAAACAAAAGTAACCAGCTTCCCACCGAGTACACGGATTGAGGAAGTATCCCGCCGAGTACATGAACCGAGGATATAAACAATAATAACTAGCTTCCCACTGAGTACACGGATCGAGGAAGTATTCGCTGAGTACACAGATCGAGGATAAACAAATAACCAAATCCACCCTGTGGAAATAATAAACCAGACACCTGCCTTGTCACAACTGTGACCCAAAAACCCACACAAGTGGAGTCAAATACATATCTCAAAATCACGGTTTCGATGGGCAAAATGATCTGGGTGTATGTAAAATCATTCGGCACTCAAAACATGTCTAGATAGTCCAAATATAAGTGTAGGAACTCTTAAAATTAAGTTTGGTTAAGAATAGAATTGCTTGGAACAGAAGTATTAAGTTGAAAAGCCTTTTTGGTAAAATCTACCCAAATTTCTTATAAAAATGAATTTTAAACATCCACCAGTGCAAACAATCTCCAAATATCCTAGACTTGATGGTACATGGGTTAGAAATGGATAAAAACAATTATGTAGTGGAAAACTAGGTTGAAAGGCCAATTTTCAAAATTTGACATACAGGGCGCTCAAGCGGCAAAGGGGCACTCGAATGGCCTTAGACTTTGGTTGTTTCAGGGTTGGTCGCTCGATAGATCGCTCAAGCGACTGTTCAGGCGACAATTCATCTAGGAAAAATTGCTCTCGGGTTTTAATCAAATACACAGGGCGCTCGAGCAATTGTTTAGGCGGCCCGATATGATGCAAATTTATGAAAAATTACGAAATTCAATAAAAATTCCATAACTCCATATCCAATGCATCAAATCCATTCTAAATCATTCTAAAACACTTTATAAACATGTTAGAACAATTTAAACAAAATAAACTTCATTTATAAATCAAATCATATCAAAACCAATCATATAACCGCACTTTAACAGTTTTTGAGAAAACCCCAAACAAACACATAACACTTACGAAAATCCTTGTCTAAACGAGCATGGTTTGTTTCTAAATCATCTCATAATATATATCTAAATACTAAAACACGAAAATCATGGAATTCCTCCAGTTTTCTAAGTGTTTGCTACTTGCCTCATTACATGAACTAAGTCTGTCCAGAAATCTTCTCACCTCGCCATTTTCTGAGCTTGATCGTACCACCTTAAACTCCTCCAAATCCAATCTCCACGGTTCAGATTGAAGTCCCTCATGAGTAGATCATAACCCTAAAATTTCAGCCCATTCCAACGATTGGATCTCCCTAGCTCATCGTTCAAAGTTTGCTGGTCGGCCATCTCTGCAACCCCTTTTTCTCTATAGAATCTCCTCCTTTTCTATTCTCTCTTCTTTGCCTTATTTCTCCAAGCCCAAGCATGAATTCCCCCCTTATTTCTCCTTATTTTTGGCTTGCTAAAAACCCTAAACCTTCTCTAGACCTTCCCTTTTATAAACACTCTAATCCTCAAGAGGTCCAATTGGAATTAGACACTTTCTAAATAAATTCCTACTTTTTCTCTACCTTCTAATTCTCTACTAATACTATACCAATTAAATCCCTCACTATCTAAACTCTTCTTTCTAGCTAATTTTCGTGCATACTTAATTCCTTATTTTAAAATATTACTAAAACACCCCAAAGCCCCTCTTATCCCTAAATTTAAGGTTCCTTATTAACCATAATCACCAATGTACCATTTTTCCTTCTTTTAAGCCTTAAATTTGCTATTTAAATTCAACTAAACTAAATTTCGCTTAATTAAGTTTCTTAACTTATTAATTAATTATTTTATTCTTTTCATGGATTTGACTAATTAGAAATGACCAGAATACCCTTTTCTTCTACTTCCTTACTAAATCTTTAAATCTCTTCACAATTCCTCAAATATTATTCTTCTTATTATTTCTTCAAGTTCTTCTTTATAATATAGGTTAGATTCCTATTTTACCTTTCTAATGACCTTTACTTCTAAATCTTTTTAATTTATTCATTAATTAATTATTTATTGATTTATTTTAATTTTAGGAAAATCCAGGGTTATACACGCGCCGCGGGGGCACGGGAGTGCGTGCCTCCTTTTGGACCACCCATTTTTATTGGAATTGATTTATTTGGTTTGGATGTTAATTAAACATGCAAAATAATTATGGGTTGGTTCAGATTTTTACTCAGCCCATTGGGCTTGGAGGAGGCCCAAGGGATTGTCCAAGTTTGCCCTTGAGGCCCATCTTTGGAATGGGCCCAGCGTTGGACTAGTCGGGTATGGGCCTTTTGGAAGGCCCACATGAAAGTGCTATTGGGCTCGAGTGGGCCCAAGTCCAAGAGAAGGCCTCTAATTACCTGGAGGCTTTATAAAATTAATATGAACTAATTGGAACATGTCAAGGTCACCTAGCCCTAAAGGCATGGGCCTACAATAACCACTTTGGCCTGCCCGCACTTAATCTGCGGCTAGGCCTTGCCCGCAGGACACATGCGGATAGGGCATAACCGCTCTATATTTTCGGGCAGAGCCCAAGAACCCTATTTGCACACTTTTCGGAGGGGAGGCCAAGAGGCTTCTCCCCTGGGGTTTGTGGGTCATTGTGTTGACCCACAGTGGCTTCCAATGTCCTTCTTGTCAAAAAGTCAATTCTTGCTTTCCAAACAATGGGGGGCAAGGAGGGAGAAGAACCAGGGGCTCCCTCCTTCTCCAAGAATCTTTTCCTGAGCTTGGAATAGGGACTCTAAAGGTCCCCGTTCATAGGTGTTTAAAGGTTACTCATCTTCTCTGTGAGAAGAGAAGAAGAACGGCCCGGAAGGCCTTAGCCAAGGTTTTATTCTATCATTCATTCATACATGCTTGGATAGGTTAATCATCAATATTCAAGGCATTCAGAACAAGTAAAACAACAACTAATATGTGTGCAAACAACAACTTAAATCATGTAAAAACAATGAGTAAATGGGGGAAATCCTAAGGGGGTATGGCATGCTTCCTAAGGTGATTTTGATGTACCTAAGATGATACAAACACTGGGTAAAAAGGGGGGGGGGTCCAAGCGGGAGGCTTTCTACTGATGTTTACCGTAGTGGAAGGAGGTGACAAAACAGGTCCTAAACATACTCTCTAGGTGTTGCACGTGTGTGCATGTGTAACGCCCCGGATCTGAGTTACATAGAGAAACCATAACTCATCTCCGGAGGTTACTATATAACACAGGATAGCAATATCAGAGTGAAGAAAAAGACATGAAATGACAATAACTAGATAATTAGAGTGCGCTACAATCCAAAATTTACATAATAAATACAGCAATATAACTCTAAACTCACATAACCCAAGCAACGACCCGCAGATATCCTCCTCTCCAAGAGCAGCTGAAAACAAAACAAAACAAATGGTATGAGATACGAATATCTCAGTAAGCAGCACATGCATGCACAAATACATTTAGTTCAATTCTAAAATATGCAACGGTTACAAAACATACACGACGACGATAACGCATATAATTCGAGTAATCCGACAACTTTCCAACAATCCAATCGATATAAATGCAGAAATCCATCATATAACCCCAATTAACAACATCAATATCAAATCCCGAATATAGCCATGACATCACGTATAACCAGGTAACCATACATCGATGAAATCATAATTTCCAATAACTCAAGGTTTCGAAATACTGGAGTGTTTATCATGGGCCACTCTGCACCAATAGAGTATTTTATCATGGGCTACTCCACACCAATAGAGTATTTTATCATGGGCTACTCTACACCAAAAAAAAACCCAGCGAATAAAACATATCGTGTCAAATAAAGTCAAATACCAACATTGGTCAATGTCATGTAGTTACTTAAATTGGTTAATTGACATGCCAAGGCGACATCCACACCTTCATGTACACAGTTCCGACCTACTTAAGGTTTCGGAACTCAAAAATGACGGCCTACACAGGGTTTCGTCATCTAATGCCGGTCTACTCCTCGGGTTTCGGCATTGACAACCAGGCCTACTCAGGGTTTTTGGCTACTCTGTATCGGTTGTGGCAACACTCAAGGCCATGCAATTACACCAATGAAGCAATAACATTAAATTACTAAGCTTAGACTCTGGATCCAGGACAAGCTAGACCAAAACAAAATAAACTCAACAAATTAACCAACCTTTGGTAGCACAATTACTAAAACAAATCAACTTTATCATGGGTCACTCAGGACCAGAACAATATCGTATAGAAACCCAAATGTATTTTCAAACCAAGGATCTATATGCAAACCAATCTTTGTAGGCAAATAGCTCAGTAAAACCACTTTTATAAATTCTGCCCAGCATACTAACCTTTGATACAACTCAATTTAGACAATATCACAATCTGAAATTCAGTATAAAACATGATCATAAAAATACCTTAACTCAGTACAGGTTCTGTCCAATTATTACTATTAATTCAGATAAAGTTTTCTAAGTTCTTTCCTTAGTGTTTATTTCTAAAGTTTCATAGTTTACCTAATTGAATTGTTGTAGAAGTCCATAATTTAATCTTCCCATACCATGATCAACTCTAATAAGTTTTGAGAATAAGAAATAATAGATAAAAATCTGAATTTCAATTGTTAAGGAGATCCTCAACCACTCTCTACTAAGTTCTAGAATATTTCTTATATTTAGACTCACTTCAGTCCAATATCTAATACTCTTTTCAGCAACCTGGCCACACCTATTTCGCTGTCTTTTAGCCGCAATTAGATTTAAGAATTGAAATAAACTAACCCATGAATTCAGATTTACTAATCCTAATACCAATTACTTCCAAATCCTTATTAACCAGGTCATTTCCATAATTTACTAACAGTATTTACATAATATATAAACTTGGCTTAACTCAATTGAAGTTGAACCATGAGTTTTAACTCCAGGATACCTAAAGATTTAGAAACCATATGCAGTAGAAATTTTTTATAACTTGCTAATACTTAATTCACTTCAATCCTCTAATCGATATTTTTCACTTGATTCCCATAGGTTTCTAATAAGCTTAAATGTTAATTAGAGCTTAAATGAACCTATTTGAATAGGTTTTAGAAGTTAAAATTTAATCTGTAAACATATTACATAGTAGCCGCATTATATACAATTAATTGGGGTATGCGCTGACCCGGGGCTGACCCGGAGAGGTAGGCGCTAGTCAGCCCATCCAAAACTTTAGTATGCGCTGACCTCCCAAGAGGTCGGCAGCCCTGGGCGCTACTTAGCCCACCCAACTTTTTAGTATCGGCTGAGCACCACTTACCTCTTGTCAGTAGGCCATACTCAGCCCACCCAAAACCAATTCTTACGGAACATCGTTTTCTCGCCAAAATTCAACTCTAACAAAAATTGAATTAAAATCTAACCTCAATAATACTTAAAACCTTCTTCTTCCTCTGCTAAAAACCTAATCCAAGTGATTCGAAATTAATCCAATCGAAATAATGCTTGAATTCAGGAATTTACTCATAACATCCACAGTCGATTAAACTCAATTACAACAAATGAAATCACCTTCCTAATCACAATTTCGGTTGCAAATCCATGAGAAAAAGGTGTGCTACTTACTTGCTTATATTAATGATTCTTCTAGCTTCCAAATCTTTGATCAAACACCTCCGAAATGAGCAATTTCCACCGCCGTTTGCCTCTGATCTACACGAACATCCAGATCTAGTTAGATTTGAGCTCGATCTCCCTTTACTAACCCACATTCGACCTAAATTACAACGAACTCACCTACCTGGTCTTCTCTTGATATCAGCAACCAGGATTTGATTGCACCTCTAGATTTTTGCAGCTGCTGAGATCTCCAATCAGCAAGGATTCTCCTCCGGTGATTTCCAAACATTTTCACTCAAACTAGCCTTCTGAAACTTAATCGAGCTCTCCATTGCTCAGGTCTCCAAATTGGCTTCGATCAACAAACGAACCACAGTTGGAATGAGCAGCCTATTTATAAGCTCTGTTGTTGCCCTAAACTACCTCATGATCCACCACTTCGCCAAACCACCAAGCTTTCTACCTACTCAGCCCTATAACACATGATTCACTAATTGCCACTCCACTTAAGTACCTACCTTAGCACCTCATTAACTTATAATAAATTTTAATACATATTACCATTAATTATCTAAATTATTTTCATAATCACCACTTAACTTAGTTAACAACCTTCTTCACCTAGTTTAGTAAAATCTCCAAAATACCCCTTTCTCGCTACACCTCCAAACCCAACCAATGAATTCAAGTAACCATATTATAATTTTTTTACCCTAAATAATTCCTTTCTCCCTTTCCCGAAATTTTTCCACTAATTAAATAAATTAACAATCATTAAAATCAAATATTTTTAAATTTTATTAAAAATTCAGGATTTTACAGCATGTGTGATGCCCATTTATGTTCTTAAAACCTACTAGAAAAGCTAATGAGAAAGGAGGGTGAATATGTGTGTGAAATATCATTCCTCATGGTTTTAAAACCATAAAAAAGACACTAACCTATCACATGGAGCAATCAAGCATAAGAGGAGACATAATATACACAATCAAGAGAAGGGAAAGGGGGGATTAGGGTACAATGGATGTATAAAGAATAGGGGAACATGCTCCCCTAAAATAAATGCACAAAACAGCCCCTTTATTGTGACCTTTTTAACCATCAAAACAGTGATACTTCCCTTTCGAAATAATAACCTCCCCTTACCACTGAAGTCTTAAAAATGTGAAGAAATGGAGAAATGGTAAGGATAACATGCTTAGAGCAGTAAAAATGATAGATGCTCTCCATGCCTTTATTTTAATATATGTGAAACAAATCATGCCAACAAAGCTTACCTTGGTATTACCTTGCTTCTTGGAGGTGTATGCGGTCCCTTGGTGGATATGGACAGCAACTAGGAGGACCTCCTTGAACTTCCAAGATGATTCCCAAGCTTCTCCTTTGGTTGGAATTGAAGGAGAGGGGATGGGGAGGTGGTTGAAGCGTGTTTTGGGGGCTTTAGTGTGCTTGAGAGGTGTGGAAAAAGAGTTGAGGAGAGGGTTTGGAGAAGGAGATCAATGGGAGAGAGATTAGAGAAGAGGAGTTGGAGAGGTGGGATGAGCCAAAAAGTTTTTGAGGTAGTGGACGTATGAGGGTTTTTAGATGGGGGTGATGCATGTGGTGTGAGGTATGCATGGGGGAGAGATAGAGAGAGAGACATGGGGGTGATGTATGCATGGGAGAGAGAGAGAGAGAGAGGGATGCATGGGGAAAGAGAGAGAGAGAGAAAACACATGGGGGGAGGTGTGTTTGGAGGGGGTCCTACATGGGGGATTTAGCCACATGGGGGAAAAGGGAGAGAGAGAGAGCACATGGGGGCGAGAGAGAGAGAGACCACCTTTTTTCAAATACTTTTTCCTTGGTTGTTAAGTTATACCTGTAAAACCTTGATTTTTTTCTAAAAATAAAATAAATAAATAATTTAATAAGTAATGAATAAATTAGAGAGATTTAGCTGTAAAGGCAATTAGAAAGGAAATTAAAGAGAAGGGTAGTTTGGTCATTTTCAATTAGTTAAATTCATGAAATAAATAAAATAATAAATTATTAAGTTAATAAACTAAACTAGATCAAATTTTAGTTTAGTTGGATTTAAATAATGAATTTAAGGTTTAAAAGAAGGAATGAGGACTTAATTGTAATTAGGTATAATGATGGTCCTTAATTTAAGTAATATGGGAGGATAGGAAGTGATTAGTTAAAATTAAAATTTAGGATGAGAATTAGCATGAAAATTATAGGAATATTCTTTAAGAGTAAAGTTAAGGGAAATAATTAAGAAGGGGTAAAGGAGGAAAGAGTTTTAAAAACTTAAGTGGAGATAACCTATTAGGGTTGCTTATTAGTGAGCCTATAAAAAGAAAAGTTTAGAGGAGTTTAGGGTTTTGAAAGTAGACCAAAATGAGGGAAAAGAGAAGGGAAATTCGCGCCTAGGTTTGGAGAAAATAGGGGAAAGAAGAGAGAAAAGAAAAGAGGGTTTATGAAGGAAAGAGGGAGTGCTACAGATGGCCGACCAGCCAAGTTCGAACAGAGATCTAGAAAGATCCAACCGTTGGATCGACCTGCAACTTTGAGGTTTTGATCTACACTTGAGGGACTTGAATTTGGACGGTGGAGATTGGATTTTGTGAAGGCTAGAGAGGTACGATTGAGCTCAGAAAATTAGTGGACAGTCAAGGATTTCGGCAAATTCGAATTTATACAAAGAGGCAAGTAGCAAACCCCTTTGAAACTAGAGAACTTGCATGATTTTCGTGTGTTTCAGATGTTTAATCGTAATTTAGTTTGATTTCAATTTCGTTTGAAGAGTTGGGTGATTTACAAACTTGATTTTACTTTATACCATCTTTAAGAACCTAGAAAAGTATTAATCATGAGGGATTAAAGTTAGGAAGAAAAACTTAGATAAAATTTATAGTCGATGGCATTAGATTAGGGTTGTCTCAAAAATAGTTTAGAATGAAATTCATATATTTATACACAAATTAAAATTATAGAAAACTTAGAAAGTTCGGAAAATCAGCAAAACTCAGAAAACAGTGTATTTGGCCGAGCGCTCAAAACACCACTTGAGCGCCAATACAGGCGCTCCGCTTGTGTATTTTTAACGAGAACCAATTCTCCAACGCCCGTCAGGTCGCTCAAGCGCCCATTTGAGCGACCTATGTCAGAATTTCCAGATTTTGTGATTTGAGCCCAAATCTAATTCTTAATGATTTTTCTTGGAATTTTAAGATTGTAACACATGTAATTAGGGTAATGTAAGATGTAGGAAGTGACGGAATTAAATTTGGATTAAAGGATAGTAATTTGGGACGATGATTGTAAAGAAGAAATTTTTGGAGAGGTTATGAGTAGAAAGAAGTCACAATCCATTTAGACCTAATTTGGGTAGTTTCACCTATTCCTAAACTTCACCAAAGACCTAGATTTACCTCTGGAAGGGCCCAAACATCAAAGTTAATAAATTTTGACATCTTAGGTTCTTAAAAAGGGAACTTTGGGTATTCTTTAGTTAATATCTAGAATAACAACCAACCAGGGGATGAATCTTAGTAAATCATAAAATACTAATTTGGCCAATAACCTAACACTTTCATATGGGTAAATTAGGAGAGTTCCCACTAATAAATTATAGTTTAATAATTGATCAAAGAATTTGGCATATTTTGGTAAAGATGACATGGTTTCATACTTATCTTGTTTTAAAGACCTGAAACTCTGTTTAAAACCTGATTTTGGTTATTTTAAATATTTGTCGGTTTGCAACCAAGAATTTGGTGATGATTGTGGACACATTATTTGACACATAGGTGTCTCCCCGTATCGGGGGTTTGTTATTAACATGTTTATGTCTCCTCGTATCGGGGTTTGTTATTGATTTATGCATTATCAAGTTATTATTGTATATTTTTGGTTGTGAGTTGTGTCTAGCAGGCAATGCTTAGTGTGGATCTATAGCTTAGCTAGGAAGTGAAATGAAATTGTCAGGTAAGTTATACCTGTTAGTTTTTCCTTAGTATGCATTCTGTCGTGTTTTTTGACGAGGGCAGCAATCCAGAGCGTCGTGTTATCTCGACCTGGTCTTAGCCGAGTTTGTTTGGTATTGGTTTATTTGGGTTACCACCATGTGCTTTAATGTGACATCGGTTTACACGGGCTTTATACTGGTCATGTTTTAGGTTACTTGTGACTCGTACATGAGAGCTATATTTTGGTCGTGCTTGTAGTTCACTTGTGACTTGCACATGCACTAGTATTAACCGTGTTTGTCGAGGATCCATATATCAACGATCGGATTGGTATTCCTCGGGTTACTTGTTTGCAGTTGATTGGATTGTACGCACCAGCCTATCTGTGTATCTCAGGGGTGATCCACATTGATGGTTGACAGAGGAATGGATGATCCGTGTTTTTCTCGGCTTCATTATCATGTAAGCCGTGAGGTGGTGTAACGCCCCGAACCCGGGTCAGTCCAAACCGGCACCTGACCCGAACCCGGTTCGCTACTGTAACAACCCGAATTTAGTTCAACAACCAAATCCGAGGTGTTACTGGCCCATATCAATCACAACATCAATAACATACCAGACCAAAGAAAGTAAATCCAATCCATATATTAATCCATCAGAGTTGCGGAAACAAGTATGTGCGGAAGTGTAGATTAAAATATCAAACAAGCATGAAGCTTGACCATCAATCAATAGTATCAAAGTCTGGTAGAATGAACTGGTTACTAACTCTCTCTTGTCTCTCTCATACATCAAATCCAATTAATGATAATAAACCAATTAAAAAAATGCTAAGTCTATAACATCAATCCACCTCAGATAAGATCGGGATAATAGTAATCCTCTGGAGAATACTCAGCTATCTCTCCCTGGAAGTCTAAGAGATCCCCCTCTCGCGTATCAGCTGAAAAAATGGAATAACAGTAGGGTGAGATACGAATATCCCAGTAGGTAACACATGCATGATTAAACAGTTAATATATGGAAAGTAGCAGTTCATGCACGAATAAGTCACATCGATTAATCAGGCTCGTATAATCATTCATATCATTCGTAAATACAAAACAATATACTAAACAGTTCTAGAGATGAATTCCAGCAAGTTTAATATGAAAATACCATAGTCAAATCAGTAACATAATTCATACATTGCCAGGATGTACTAAACAGTCACATCCAACCAATATCCCAAACACATGCCTCCCGCATGTACCACAATAATAACAAGTTTTATGATTTCAGGGTCATTGTAGGACTCACAAAGTTAGATAAACCTTTTGAGATGATTCTCAACCAATTGCTATACCACCGTGCGACTTAGGAGCGATGCTACTAATGATACTCAAGCCCCATGCAGCGCAGCTTAGACAAGAGCTGTAGTCACCGACTTATTGCACACGTACCCATCAAAGTTGGCATGTACCACCAGCATGCAGCACCAGAATCAATACATGGAGGTGGTTGCTTATCCACATGTACAGGGAATCACCAGCGGCTCACCGGGGTGTCCCTCCAGACATAGGACCTTCCCAGACAAACTAACTTGAAAAGGAAGCGCGTCGCATATAGGAGTAACTCAACTCAAATGACATATCCCTCAGCTATCTAGCTACGACTATGGATCCACAACCAGCTATGCCCACTAGACTCCAAGACTTCCCTAAAGTGTCATATTCTATAAGGGTTGGTGCCTAGCGGCATATAATGGTTATATTTGTACATTTACTTCAATATTTGTTCATCTGAATTCAGTATTCTCTTTAGAAAGTATTCTGATTTATAATGTCATTTAGAGGTATTTAGATAGTCAAATGGTAGTTAGGCTTTTCCAAAATCACGTTTCTCATTTACCTTCAAAACTTGGCAACTATTGTCCTAAATATCTCCCTAATTTGTTTTTCTGTAAAACAGGGGTTTAGGTAGTTTATTTTGGTCTTAAAGCACCTTAATTAATCATTAAAATTGTCTAAAAATAGTTTAGAATTGAATTAGGTTCGAAATTATGAAAAATTGGAAATTCTGTTGAGAGCGCCTAGTATCGCTCAGGATCGCCCTGGCGGTCCCAGGTCAGCGGTCGTGTATTTTCGAGTGCCCGCGGTCCGTCTTCTCGCGGTCTACGGCGCCCTAATTTTATTTAAACAGCGCCGAAGATCGCCGACGAGCGCCGAGCACAGTCGAGGTCGGCGGTCGTGCGAAATCGAGCCGAAATAGTTCTAAATCACGATTTTTCTCGTCTAAACTCATTCTAGTGTATTTCTAACATGCTTAGCTAACTAAATACAACATTACATATCATAGAAACATGCATTTGCGATTAACCAAGGAAAAATCCAATTTCAAAACCAAAACGGTGTCACCTACCTCGTATACGCGTTTCTCCTCTTCTCTTCTGAACAGCAAACCCCCAAACCTCTCCTCAGTTGCAAGGCAAGGCTCTGAGCAAGTTCCCTTGGTCTTCCCCCTTCCTTCTCTTTCTTCTCTTCTCGGTCGTTTCAACTCTCGTCGTTTGCGGCTGAATAATACGAGCGAGAATACGATTAGGTTATTTAATACATATATATACTCCCTAATCCCATGCATCTCCCATGCAAACTCTCCTCTACACCTCGCCCAATTAAAATACGTACCTCGATATCTCAAGATCGGACGGTCAGATCTGCGTCTAATTCTGGATCTTCACTAAACTGATCACCCCCTACAAGAATAAAATATTCCCATCAATCATAACCCTCAGTAATATTATTTACTAATTTAATTTATTATTTAAGTAAAATTCGGGGTTTTACAGGTGGCGACAATGGGGGCAGGAATAGCTTATTAAGAAGTTTGAAATCATGAGTCTTGTCATGTCACACATGTTTGGTTTGGTTTGATGATTGCTTAGACTATAATTATCATGATTTTGTTTTATCGTTCACCTCATGACTTATTTCTTTAAAATTATGGACTATTTTACCTCATGCATATTGCTACTTGTTGAGATTTATTCTCACTCTAGTTTTCCCCATTTTTCAAGTGCTTTGGGTGAGGACGAAGCTTTGGGAGATTATGTAAAAGGTAGTCAGTAGATGTGAACCAGTCATGAATTTAAAAGTCACTTGTAAATATTAAGTTTATTGTAATTGGATTTATTTCCTCATAATAACTATGATAATAAAAGGAATAAAAAGTTTTAAATTATTTTGGATTTTAGATGCTTTTGCCCAGTTTCGCTAACACCTCGGGTTTGGCATATTTATCCGGATCCGAGGCACTACATTACCCCTTTTTGTTATTATTTTAGCAAACATGTGGTGAAGGTTGTTCTCTCTCTTAATCAATTTGATTCTCTCACTTAATGAGAGAATTTAATTTTTATATTTTTTATTTATTTTAAATATGAAAAATGAGATATTTTGTAAAAAATATTATTTTATTCAAGATCTTTTTTAAAATATTAATATTATATTCTACAAAACATTATTTTATTCAAGATATTTTTTAAGATACTAATATTATATTCGAGATATTTTCTTTCCCCTATCATTTTTTCCTTTCTTCACCACGTGGCAGATTTCTACACATTTGCTACGTAGGTAGTTTTCTGCAACTTTGCCCTAGATTTTGAACTGCTCAATGATTCTTGGGAAAATTTCAGAAAAGTGCTACTTTACAGCCAATATTCGAAAAACATGCCATAAAGATGCGTAATTTCAAAAACATGCCACTTTTGAGATTTAATTAATGAAAAGAGTCATTGCACATTTGCGCTATTTGCAATGCCCAAATTACCCCTGAATATAAGCGGGGGGGGGGGGGGGGGGGGGGGGGGGGGGGGGGGGGAAACACGCACTCTGATGTGCGAAAATCCCAGGTTCTACCAACGAACGCCGACGAACTCCCATTTCCTCCTTTCTTTGCCGGCGAATGAGGCTTGTTTCCCGAGTAACTTTGCTTCGTCTCCAAGGCCGACGAACCCCCACGAACCCCGACCCCATTCTCCTTCCCCATTGACCTCTTCTTCTCCAAAAAACCCTTGCTATTTAAACGAAACCCTCTCCTTCCACCGTTCCTCTCTTTGCCGGTGAATGCAGGTGGTTTCCCCACTCACATTTTCATCTCCGTCAGGGGCGACGAATGCCGACCAACTTTCCCCCACTCTCCTTCCCCATTGACCTCTTCTTCTCCAAAAACCCCCTCGCTACCTGGACGAAACCCTCTCCTCCTCCATTTGTTTCGCGCATTATTTCCCTCTCCATCGTTCATTAACCCTCTATAATCGAAACCCCTTTATCTGTTTGCACACATTGAGGCATTGGTCGTTGGAGAGCCACTGCGGTTGAAGTTTGTCGCCGTGGGAGTGTTGCCATTGACGACCCTGCTGTTTCATTGAAGTTGGTTTTTGTTGCCGTGTGGAGTGTTGCCGCGGGCAACCTTGTTGTTTCATCGAAGTTGCTGTTCGTCACCGTAGGGAGTACTGCCGTCGGCGACCAGGTAGTTGTCGAGTGCCTCCCTTGAATTTGATTTTCCCCAAAACATTTGCATATTTAATTGAATTTGAATATGCACATCTAGTCTTCTTACACATTGATCTCATTGTCCTCATTTTAGCAAAATTCACCATATAATGCCCACTATTCTAATCCATATATCATAGAAAACATAATAGCTATCCTGTTAAAAAAATTTTTTTTTTCAGTTTAAGTGGCCAATGGTTCAGTCAACTAAAAATTGCCACGGAGTTGAGATCAAGAATAAATTTCATATCTTAATTTTCAAAGTAAATTTCACAATGCAGACATAGATAGCAATTCTCAGCCCATGTTGGATTAGTGCACGTCTGATGGTAACTAAGTTTTTTAAGTACTAGCCATAAAATGCAAATGTTCACTTAGTTTAATTTAAACATACAAGGTCACGAAGTACACCAATAAACAGAAAAAGTGAGTAAGATCAAGTCAGAATGTGAATATAGCTTTATATACATACATCCAACTCGCTAAGCTTCAACCATACATAGATCCAAAGGGATTTCTTGAAATTGTGCTGCAATTTGCCTATCTCCAAGGGACAAACTGACAGAAACAAAAGCTTTGATGGTAGGCTCACCATTTCTGAAACCCGTGTCAACAGTCAAATGAACAGGATTTGGTACTTCTCTAGAATAGAATTCATGAATCAATGCACTACCACCAGAAACCCCAAAACCCGTCGAATACCTGCATGCATTTAGAGAAGCATTCCAATATATTAAGCTGGCCATCTAAGTTTCACACATTCCTTTAACGTTGCTTCTATCTAGCAAGATATCCAGTAACTCAAATATACAGAGTCAAAAAGGATCAAACTCCATTTGTAACTAAAATAAGAATTCATAATGTTGATCTAAATGAAAATATATAAATTAAGAGACATTCATCAGACAAAAGAAACTTGAAATCAAATGGAACATTTTAATCTATTCTTAACAAAATCCGATTGCACAGTTCCACCATTTAACATTTTTGTCTTGCTTTCTTGAAGCTAGCCTATTTTATAGACGGAGATATGTTCTTTTGAGTTTAAACAGGAATGAGGCAAGGTGGCATCTTGTATTAAAGTTTAAAATCATATTTTGTGTGTGAATGTTATGTGCCTTAGGCATGGATTTTGCATGGGATCAGGAGCGGGCAGATGATGTGACTCACGTGTCGACAGATATAGATCCGGTAAGGCAAGCCATTGCATTATTTCTTTTATTTTACACATTCTTCTATACATCTCCTTTCATCAATATGTTTTCATTGTCATAGGTATTACGAGGTCATATTGTTCGTATGATCTGCTTTGCCCGTGCTTCACACGACATTGTACCGACTTTGCTGCCTCTTTAAGCCACTCCAAGCCACATCCACCACCTCCAGATGCTGAGCCCGATTGGCCTTCTACTGATGATGTGCCTCTTCCACCACCTCCAGATGGCGATGGCACTTTTGATGCACACCCAGATTTTCTATCGCCTCCTTTTGCTGGAAGTGTGCCACACGATGAACCCGCAACTACATCTGAGGGTCCAAGTACGATGCAGTCTTGTCCCAGAGGTAGAGGGAAGCGAGTAAAGCACATTGCACAGAAATTGAGGTCACCCTTTGTCGAGACGCATAGATTCCCCCCATTACCTGAACGAGAGACAAAAGCGTGGATGTATGCCATGACAGGGGGGTCGCCGATGTAAGTATATATCTTTTGTGAATGACAGTAATTAAGAGATTTACACCATTCAATATTGTGTCCATAGTTGCTTGTTGTTTTTTTTTTTGGCCTTATAAGTGGAATTGACACATGCAGGGAAAAACTTGTTGATTTCGGTGTTTGCTATGCGACTTGATTCAAGCTACTTGGCCTTTTTCCACAACGAAGGGTTAGCGACCTGGTCAGTTTTTTGTATTGAAAAGTGTATCATTTGTTTTAGGTTACAATGGTACTTGGATTAGTTTTCTCACTAAGGTGACTGTGGAATAGGTTATGCACATGTATGTGATTGCCCGTCGTCATTATATTACACCCTACACATCTGTACGTATACATGATTGTATGTTAGGACGCTTAAAATAATTAATTATCAATGCATATGGAGTACTATAGTGGACTAATATATTATACTTGTGATTTACAGGGTGCAATCCTAAAAGGAACATTGACTGTAGAAGATGCCGTACAAAGTCAATTTTCACGAGATGTTCTAGGATGTAGTTTGCTTCGATGTCATATGGTATGATAAACTTCGAATATTTTATTACTCTCTCTTACATAATTATTAACGCCTAGTACACCTTGTATTGTCATTTGATAGGTTTTCCTACCGATCTTGAGGAGGAGCCATTGGTTCCTGGTTGTTTTGAACATCAAGGAGCAGCGGGTCGAAGTGCTAGATTCGGTACCGAAGAATCAGTCTACTGATTATCGTGCTGTATCAACGAAATTGGTATGTAAAGAACTATATAGTTTCAATGTATTATATAATTTGATATTGAATGGTTCAATTTTCATTGCAGACGACGTTTTTTTGCAAAAGTCTTTGAGGAGCTTAAACCTGGCTGTGACAAGAGAGTGCAGGAGTGGCCACTGGTGCCTGTGTCCGTGCCCTGTCAAAGTAGTTCGTAAGTTCCCAATTTTATCACTCATATGTTACCATAAGTTACATGAGCATAGATATGATATTGGATAATGCCCTTAGGTTGCTTATTTGGTTATTTCCATTGACCCCCAATAACACCTGTATTTTCCATTTATTTGCCATGTCTACCTTCTCTTGATCTCTTCCATTTGTTGTGTAGTGACGATTGTGGTGTATTTGTAATGAAGTACATGGAATATTGGGATGGGCATCAATTGTCAACTAGGTTTGGGCAGGCAAGTATATATTTTCCTATGCAACTTGATGTGGTTAACACTTACACAATTTTTTATAGCAAGTGTTTCATTTAAATTGTAACAGGAAAATATTGGACACTTTCGGAAGGAATTGCTAGCATACCTAATGCTCCACCCTGCAAATGGAATCAAGTACCCATACTAAATGAGATGCTTAAACCTTCCTGAGAATGTGGATGCGTACCAATTTCGACCTTCTTGAGTTGCATTCTTTCTAAAGTCTTTTAATTCTGCGACCTTCTTCTAATTTTTGTTTACTTTTGTATTAGATTATCAAAAATCCAGGAATTAAGAAGAAGGGATTTCTATTCTTCTATTTGAAATGCCTTTTCTGATGTTCTTGTTGCTGTCAAGGTGTTGTATCAGAAGATTCTCACTTTTATAGCATTATGAGCATACTGTCCCTAGTTGGACTCGTGGTATGTCTATTTATGTGAAATTTTCTGAAGTCTTCCTTGTTAGTGTTTTTCTATTAATGATTTTTGACATTATTTTTACATAACTTTTATCTTTCAGGATTTTGTAATAGCATTCTTGTTGGGAATGGGACCCATTCCGTGGATTATAATGTCTGAGGTATGCATAATTTATTTAACTTGTTTACCACATCAATATAAGGAAAAATCCCTATTTTAAGTCTATTTTCACTTTAAGTCATTTGTCTTAGCACCAATGATCCTGATGCTAGCTTCGACCTTCTTTTACGTGTCCTTGATGATGTCTATTTGTCTGCTTACAACATTTTTCTGTGTATGCAAGCAAGCATGGATCTATCCAGTACGGGTAATTGAGATGCTTAAACCTTCCTGAGAATGTGGATGCGTACTCTTTTCCATATCGTGAATAGGACTAAGAAAAGGACGGGGATTAAAGAAATGGGGGAGAAGAAGGGATGGATGTAAAGTCCGATTGGAATAACTTTAAGGTTGTCTATTGATCAAAACCATGTGATAATGATTATTAGATCTTTATAATTGTTGATATTTTATTATTATCTTCGTATATGATATATTGGTATCAAGAGAGGGTATTGTATTAGTAGGGGCCCATATCCCTGAATCTGTGGAAGGATGAACATTAATTAATATGATTATCTAAGCAGCGTTGGCTTAGACTGTTGAAGATCAATCAAATATAAAAAAAACACCCGCTAAGAAACCAAATCATTGTATAAAGAACAATATAATATGCCAAAACGAGTGGAAAACAGACTGGGGTTGGTATTGGTTGTCCTAGGAAGGCTAGCCGAAGCCAATAACTTCTAATCAAAGTGGAATCTCAGCAAGCCTGTCTTGTCCTTGATTAAGAAAACAGCAATTGATTAATGGTGGGCTTGAATGTTGTTTGACAAAGCTAAAAGCGGGGATTGGATGGTTTAGGATTATAGATAAAGGTCCCCCCACCAAAGCCAAGCCTTTTTGGTTAAAGTCAAAACTAAATTTTGTCTTTGATTATGATTAGTTTCAAGGGCAAAACGCAATCCATTGGCCTCGGTTGCTTTTAAATTTTTATGATATTGAATGAAATTTTATTAGTGTTTATCTTGAGTCAGCAGTTTGCGATTACATGTTTATCCAAAGTCAGCAGTGATCTCAAAACTAGCTTGTGTCCAACAAATCCTTAGCTCAAGTCCCACGTATCCTTAGCTCGAGTCCCACGTCTCCTTAGTCCCATGTAAAATAGCTCGACTCTCACGTATCCTTAGCTTGAGTCCCATGTAAAATAGCTCCAGTCTCGTGTAAAATTGCTCGAGTCCCACGTATACTTAGCTCGAGTCCCATGTAAAATAGCTCGAGTCCCGCGTATACTTAGCTCGAGTCTCGTGTAAAATAGCTCAAGTCCCACGTATACTTAGTTCGAGTCCCATGTAAAATAGCTTGAGTCCCGTGTAAAATAGCTCGAGTCCCACGTATACTTAGCTCGAGTCCCATGTAAAATAGCTCGAGTCCCACGTATACTTAGCTTGAGTCCAATGTAAAATAGCTCGAGTCCCGTGGTCCCGCCTATCCTTACCTCGAGTCCCATGTAAAATTGCTCGAGTCCCATGTATACTTAGCTCGAGTCCCATGTAAAATAACTCGAGTCCCGCGTATACTTAGTTTGAGTCCCGTGTAAAATATCTGGAGTCCCGCGTATACTTAGCTCGAGTCCCATGTAAAATAGCTCAAGTCTCGCGTATACTTAGCTTGAGTCCCATGTAAAATAGCTCGAGTCTCGTGTAAAATAGCTCGAGTCTCGTGTAAAATAGCTCAAGTCCCGTGTAAAATATCTTGAGTCCTGCGTATACTTAGCTCAAGTCCCATGTAAAATAGCTCGAGTCCCGTGTAAAATAGCTCGAGTCCCGCGTATACTTAGCTCGAGTCCCATGTAAAATAGCTCGAGTCCCGTGTAAAATAGCTCGAGTCCCGCGTATCCTTAGCTCGAGTCCCACGTATCCTTAGCTCGAGTCCCATGTAAGATACCTCGAGTCCAACGTATCCTTAGCTCGATCTAGCGTAAAATAACTCGAGTCCCACGTAAAATACTACTAAAGGTTCTATGTTGGTGTGCTTGAGTCGTACGTCAAGTACGGTTGAGTCCTTAGTAAATAGGTCAAGTCCCCTCATATATTTTGGTGCTCGCATCTCCTAATACAACCAACGTGTTTCACGTGGGCTTGCCTTCCGAATTGTTTATAAATACAAGTGTTTCAAGCGAGTCAATTATGCACTACACTTTGTGCGAAGGAAGAATGGAAGTTTCACTAAAGGCTACTGATCCCCACGCTCGAGTCCCATGTCCATGCGGGAAAGGGATGCTTAAAAGAAAACTCTCCCACACCTCACGTAATCCAGGGCGCTATTTTTTCACTTGTCCATCGTCTGTAAGGGAGGGGACCATGCCGTGTGTTAACTGCAAAAACTCCAACGAACAAAGGGAGAAGATTTTACCGATGTCCTTTTGAAGTATGTGTGGAGTTGTATAGCACTCGAATACGTTCCTCCCACATGAGATATTTTGCAAAATAGGGACGTCCTAATTGAGCTTCATGTCATTGTATTTCCAGGGCGAACAAAGCTGCCATTTCTTCTCCTGGTTGAACGAAGTTGGGGTAGAAAAGGGTGAATCGTCGAATTCATGCGATGCAGAAAACACTGAACAAAGATAGCCAAGGGCATGGGAACTAGAACGACGGCTATTGCAGGAGGAGCGTGACCATGCAAGAAGGATGTTCGACATATACCGTGAGTTGCTACACGACATTGACAAAGTTAAACTAGACGAATGAATTGGTTTACCGGTGATTAAGCTGCATGTTTGGTGTGGTTATCGTTGAGTTTTGGTTAAAAAGTGCTACTAAATGTAGTTTTATTTGGTCAGACAATTTCCTAGTAAATATTATGTAATATGTAACTAAAGACCATGTATGAGAACCTAAAAGTAGTTTTATTTCCATTTTCATGAAAAAGAACATTATGTTTGATACAATGTTCACATTCACTAAAGGTCTTATGAAAAAGAACTTACATCATATAGTGCCCAAAAAATAGGAATAAAGGAAAAAGTGAAAATGGAGGCCTCAATCACTCTTCATTGGTTAACTGTAATTAATGAGTAGAGCTGGTGATAAATCTTATACTTGTTGAAATTATGAGGTGCCTGTTAGCCATGGGTGTAAACTATTTCCCAACATTTAGGAAGCAAAAACTAGAGCACATGAAGCAAGAACTGGCAACAAAACATGTAGTATTTCACACAGCCAGTGTTCTTCTCAGCCTGTCCCAAAATTGTGAAAACGCTACCCCTGTATAAGTCCACCACTATATGGCCCACGCCTTGTGACTTCCATTTGATTAATCAACTCCGTTGCTTTTACCTGTATCACAATTGAAGCTCACATTCAGAAATGCAGCAGGTACCACCCAAAAAAAAAAAACAAAGAAACGCCCTTTCTTTTACTATCTTAGGATCTCACAATCTCAATACATAACACAAATTTCCAAACAACAAACAAAGGATTTATCTTCTTCAGCAATTTTTCTGGGTTTATCTAATGACTCAGACAAAGAAGTTAAAGCCAGGAAATTTAACTTCAATATGGACCTAAACGAAATATAAATGGTGTGGCAAATGTGCAAGTATGATGACAAAAAAGAGTAAAACAACAAAATTCTCAGATCTACAACCAATCAACCACCTCTTGGACCAGGACATAAAAAAAAATTCTGTAATCAATTCATTGGCCGGACCATGGTTCCAAAGACTATGAAGTAACCTATTAAATCACACAGCTAGATACAGGCGAAGTTTCACACATGAGGATGCAAGAAGGAGGCTTATGAGATTCAGCTGCTAAATAATTTAAGATGAAACATCAGAGTCGACAGCCTCACTTACCAAATATATGTAGATTTTCTTATTGCAGAAATCCATAGCAGTTGACTGGAAAACTCCACTTATGACAAATGTGTACATTTGAATGTTTCAGAAACCTAGAAAGACACTTGATGACGTACTGAAACTGAAATGAAGGTGGTTTTTCACTTTAGAGTCACTTTGTGTTAAATCATTTTCCTCACCAATGCTCTTGGTTGTTCCAAATCAATGAGACTCCATAGTCATCTAGGATTGCCTACAAAAATGAGAGACAAGTCTCAACAATTTATATTCTAAAAGATCACTTTAAGGTTCAAAGACATGGATGACTGTATATGCCCTTCGAAAATGAAGCAAATGCTAATCCTCTGGTTCAAGATTATGGAGGTAAGACTCAAAAAAACTGTGAAAACACTAATTGCAGAATTCTTTACATGTTCCTGTAGGGCACAACTGCAGTTCAATTAATAAGGTGAAAAACCCATCAAGACTAAATAATACTTGAGATATCTATACCAGACTCAAGCATGAGTCTAAAACCACCCAACAGAGAAATTTCTTTAGTTAAAAGAACAGTTCCACTACAAGTGATATACTGAGATATCAAACAATACGATCGCATGCTGTAAAGCCTCTGTTATATATGAAGGGAACAATTGATGGAGATTTGCAGCCTTTACTCCCAAATGATAACTTGATGGAGATTTCACAAAGCCAGTGTTCTTCCTCATTTTGCAGCTGGACCTGCATTCACAGACACAAACATTGACTTAAGTAACTATAAAGAACAAAGACGAAACAAAACCAATTTTGAATGACAAGAACAGTAAGCACATGTTAAGTATTTATACAATTCTACTACAATCTCGTTTCTACAAGACTTGGTTCTCAGAACCAGGTCTAGTGCGGAACATACCATCTTGCCCACCCATTTGGGATACATAAGCGATAGCCATCTCATACTCGTCTTGCATCATGCGCAACGATGCACGCATGCAATGCAAGCATGCGATCCAACGCTTGTTGGGATGCCTAACAACAAAGTATTCATAATTTAGAACATTGTAAAACATGTCAACAACGCCGATGACCCACATAGGGGATGACAAGTCTTACCGGATCAATCCCTGGAATAGGTCCTTCATCAACATCTCTAACTCCTTCCTCAGCATGCACTGTGAGTGCCACCACCTGCATCGACTACACTATATTAATAGTCCATCCACAATAGACCATGTAGAATATGGAGGGGCATAGAAAATGATGTTTTACCTCCCCATTGCCATAGCCACCCGCTGATTTTTCAGCCTTCTCCCGTGACTTCACACGATCGTCGTCCCACCACCCCAGACGTGGCGTTGGACGACTTGATTCAATATCACCAAGCCATACAACTTCATAGTAGAAAAGCTGAAACATTAAGAAAATATGGGACATCATGGTGTTTTCAGCATATAATTGTCGAATTGAACCAATACAACCAAACAACCAAAAACAAATC
Source organism: Buxus sempervirens (assembly GCA_947561395.2). Lineage (NCBI taxonomy): Eukaryota > Viridiplantae > Streptophyta > Magnoliopsida > Buxales > Buxaceae > Buxus > Buxus sempervirens. The sequence goes on along the minus strand of OX387191.1, from coordinate 27,375,937 downwards.
AAGGACGAACATACCTGTAAAAATAGGAGGCATCCACCAATGTTGGTTTTTGTTTCTCCCGATATATCACAATTTCATTAAACAACACATCAAGTACAAAAGTAGCCCAATTGTACTGCCCAACCTTACTAATATTAGCTACGGCATGCAGAAAATGAAGCTTCACGTGTGGGTTCGAACTCGGGCAGAACAAAAATCCCACAAGAAATAGTACAAATGCCCGTTGAAAGGCATGGCCGGACCCTAGAGTGGCCAATCTGGACTCTATATCATTTAGTGCTATGCCATGCCTATCAAAAGTAAACCTTGCACGAAGCTGGGCAAGCTGCTCACTGGGACCATCTATTACAACCTTGGGGCCTTCGCTCCTAAGGCCCAAGATGGTACTTACAGCGGCGGGGGTAATGGGGACAACCGAGGGACCAATCCTCAAATTACGACTACGTACATCGATGTGGTCAACTAACCAGGCGCAAAGCTTCACACATAGGGATGTGCAGCACATCTGGAGAAGAGAACCAAATCCTATCTCAACAACTACATGTCACTGGTCCTCGTCAAGTGAAGTCACGAAATGCACAAATCGCTTTGGGGAGCATCTTGTTCCCAAAGACGCCTACACTTAGATAAACATGTGTTAGTATAACGCAACTGCATACAAAACATTCATAATGTTCAAGAAATCAAGTTATACCTTTCCTTTTATTTTTCCTGTTGGAGTCGGAGCCGTTGCCAACCACTCTGTCATTCGTTCATTGTATAATTCTTTATACTTCTGCTTTGCACTATCATCCATCGCTTTCCATAGCCCTTGTGCCTCCTGCGTGATCTACAAAATAGTGATGCAACTGTATTTATTACAATTGACACTGTAAACGTTATCAACTAATATATAGCACTTTAACCAACTCATCATCGTGACATTTATGGAAGACCTACTCTTCCGAATTGTTTGAAGGTACTCATTCCTGTAAGAAGTAAGCATAACATAAGAAATCCCCTTAGTTCGGGTTTGGAGAGTAAAACAACAATGCTTTATCAGTTTATACTTCATCACCTGAATATGAGGAAGGCGTTGGCAAGACGCAATGGGCCACTAGAAGAACTAGCGGACATGACATCCTTCTTGTTCTTACCCATTATTGAGCTGCAACTAAAATAATATAACTCACGGATACTAAAACCAAAGAAGGTTAGTAGTAATTACATACCAGGTAAGATTACAAACACAAATAGTCATAGTAAGGCAACATTACAACTACCCAAAGTCATAATAAACACAAAAACATGTTTCACAATGCTACTTAAAAACCACCAACAAGACAGTAAATATGTTTCACAACCAACATGTTTTACAATGTTACTAACAAGACTATGTGGCTAACCAGTTCTTCACAAAACAGTAATAAAAATAAGGAATCGTGGGGTTGTTGATCAAATGTTGCCACATACTACGACCCCCGGCAAAACACATCGTGCCAACCTGCAAATTAGACGTCGGTAAGTCAAAGTTAATTACAGGCTACAGCAAGAACTTAGATGTATGAATAGATGCAAGGTGGACTACAACAACCTGCACATTATACCATGCCAGTCTCTATATTGAAGCTCTGCAACTTGCTCGGTTGTGTCCAACACCCTTGCATCTGGAACAATGAAACTGTTGCTTGTCTTGGAATTGCGATTCAATGCGCTTCTGCTTAGGGCACCCTGGACGTCTTGCTGTCTTTGGTGGGAACGAGATAGATGGGGTTTCACTTGAATCTGCCATGGAAACCACGCCGATGTCCTCAACCATGGGGAAGTCATGTGTTGGCACAGCATGCATCAATTCGTCGTATATCAACCCTTGCGTTGCCTTGTGGTAGCATAGGTCGACAAAGTCATACACATTGAGCCTTACCAAGTTCAGGACGGCACATGCGTGTGCACAAGGAATGCCCACCATCTACCATTGTTTGCACGTACACTCATGACGGGTTAAATGCACAATGATATAGGTCTCATCACCTCTAACTTCGTATTCGTGTTGCCCATATTGAATGACACCCAGCCCCAATGCTCTAGTGAGATTCTCCTGAATCTTGGCATCAATTCGACCACCAACATTGGACGCCCACGTGTCAATACAACTCTGCTTCCTCACCAATAGCTTTGTCTGGTTCACTCGATGTGCATCAATAAACCGCATTACAGGCAATTTCCTTTCTTCCACCATCCAAGCATTGAATGACTCCGCTAAATTTGAATTCAGCTTATCCCACCGTTTCATAGGGAACAATGAATTGGCCCAATGTTCGGGCCCATTTCTCCTCACCCAATCAGCTAGGTTAGGTGCATATTCATGCATAGCAGCCAATGCCTTATCGTAGTCCCGAGGGAGCCTTGCGTAAGCAATATCATCAAGTAACCGTAAGGCAAATTTCTTTCCCTCCCTCAAATGAAAGGATCCGATGAATTTACTAAAGTTTTCCTTCAGATGTCGAAGACAATGAGAGTGGTTCCTAGCGCCAAAGGTAGCACTTACTGCAGTTATAATGCTTTGATTCCTGTCACTTACAATGACTAAATCCTCTCTGGCATCTATGGATGATTTAAGAAGTTGTAGAAACCACATCTAATCCTCATTATTCTTAGCACTAACAATTGCAAATGAAACTAGAAACATGCCGTCATCAGCATCGAGGGCTGTAGCAGAAAGCAACGTGCCCTGGTATGGCCCGCTAAGATGACTTCCATCAATGAACAGTAGTGGTCTGCAACCGACCGCAAATCCCATCAAGGAACAACCATAAGCAATGAACAATTGCTTAAATTTTCCATCTTCACTTGCTGACCAACTTGCCACTGTGCCAAGATTAGTCTCTTGCAGCCATTCACACATCCATGGGATGAACTTATAAGACTCCTCCACATTACCATCTATCCTCTGTTTTGCCTTTTCCTTTCTCCTCCAACATTGCTGATATGTCAATGGCATTGCATGATCATGATAAAAGTCCTTGCCAATTTGTTGTGGCAAGTAACTTGGAGTGTTCCTAATTGTCCTCTCAATCACACCCGAAAGCCACTTCGTTCTCACAACCGGTTTCATAGACAATTGTACTTGGGCTGAGTGTCTATGCTCCTTCTCAAACTTCATCACCCTCATAAAACTCGTATCCCTTACACGTCTTGCAGTTACCTTCCAAGGACAATCCGTGCCTGCACAACGGACACTAATGTATGCTGGACAATTTGTTTTCATCACATATTCAAACCTATTGGCAATGGCATGCTTGTACAATACTTCTCTAAACTCCTTAGGGGTCTTAAATATCTGGTCGACCTCAGTAATTGCATCCTGCCACAAGCTAGATACAAGCGGACCTCTGCTGAATTCAGTGCAACTTTCAAGAAGCGGAGTCTCCCGATCCTCTACTTCATCGTCATTGCACGGAAGTACAGAGTGACCATTTAAAGGTACACTCGTCCTGAAATTACAAAATATATGACTATCACTACATGTAATATGGAGGAAACATAATCCCATGTGATAAGTCACGAAAATACCACATTATAGCACATTAATTTCATGACTTATCTGGTTTTATTTCATATTTAATTCCCAATTTTACTTAGAAATTGTTAAAGTCTTTCATCTTTGCATTTTATTTTCATTGTCTATATTGTGCCTAATTTGTTTATATAGAGATACTCTTGGTGATTATAGAAGTCACGGTTCAAACGGCGTAACATTCGGAGTCAAATTACAGAAGTTATGATTAGCGTTCTCTGGCCGTTCGCTTGTCATTTGAACGTTGGTGATCTACAGAGAAACCCGAGAGTAGCGTTAGCTAGCCGTTCGCTTGTCATTCGCTTGTTGTTCGAACGTTGGTGTTCTGCAGAGAAACCCGAGAGCAGCGTTCGCTGGCCGTTCGCTTGTCGTTCGAACGTTGGTGATCTACAGAGAAACCCGAGAGTAGCGTTCGCTAGCCGTTCGATGAATGTTCGAACAAGAGAAGAGGAAACAGTTGTTTGACTTGAACGTTCGACCCGCGTTCAACAGTCGTTCGAACATTCAAGTAGTAAAAACTGTTATAAAATTCCGAACTTTGCAGATTTGTTTCCTTTTGCTGAGGAATCTTCTTCTAACTTTTAGGAGGATTTTCAGGGGTTTTTAGGAGAGGAGATTAGGTTGTTTTTGGACTTCTAAATTGTGGATATACAAGAAAAGGAAGTTCTCTTTTCCTTAGGTGTGTTTTCTTGTTTGAAGGAAAGTTTCTATTTTCTCTTCAAGAAACTTTTGGCAAGCTTTTGGGATTCCTATAAAGGAGAGAGCTGGAACGTGAGAAGGAGAGTGGATGCTGGGAACGTGAGAAGGAAGCTGGAACATCAAGAGATCAGAGCTTGGATCATCATTAGTTTATTTCTTCTCTTTTCTTCTCTTTCTTGTGTTATACTCTGTTTTTTATGGTTGTTCTTAGTTCAATCATGAACTAACTATTATTACTAAGGCTTGATATAATCTAAACATGATGTTTTAATTCTGACTATTATTGCTAAAAGGATTTATGATTCATTCTTTGAGTATTTTATTATTGTGCTTAACCCAATTGAGTACTTGATCACCATTCAATTGTATTTGGTAGTTGTATTGAGATCGAGAGGAGATATACAATTTTAGTCCCTGTGATAAAATACCATATTCTACATGTTGATAGAGATATTGGCATGGTTTATGTAGCTTTGTGTTTTTATACATGAAAATCCACAGATCTTAATGTGCCTTTTTGATTTTAAATTTACATAGAGATATCGTGAGTTATCGTGGGGAGGTAAGTTCGTTGGTGCTCGAGAGAGACCATTGGATAGGTTAGGGATTTTCGCTTTCAAATTGGATTATAAAATTCAATAGCATGTGTATTCAAGAGTTAATTCAGATTGGTTTATGATGAAATCAAATGCCTTAGTATTTTTAATCTCTTATTGAATCTTACTCTTATATTTTCTTAGTAATAATTTTAATTGTTAGTTAAACAGCCATCTCACTTTTTGATTATCCAAATAGAATTTAGGATAGTAATTTCAGTATTTAGTAGCTACAATTCCCTGTGGGTTCGACACTCTATTTCATCACTTTATTACTTGTTACGAATTTGTGCACTTGCGAAAAAGTACATCACCATGTACGGTTAATGAAAATTACCTCCAACAAGTGTCTCTTTCTTGTGATGATCCTTCATCATAATAGACATAAATGTTGGCCCAAACCTCGTTGTAACGAAATAGGTACAATAATGCATCTTGATCAGTGAGTGCCAGTAGAACGCTCTTGTCAAACTTGACTGAGTACTTCATACTTACACTCACCGGGGATATATTCAATAACTGACAAACAGCTTCAACTACCTCAGTATAATTCATGTTGCTATTTAGATCGATACCCTTACTACTTCCCCCCACTATACCCCATTGACCCATCTTCCTTGGTGATTACTTGTCCTCCAATGTGACAAAAACATAATAGAATCTCACCTGACATTGTGCACTATCCACCGAATTGAATTCAATTCTTCATATCAAAATATTATGGAAAAAATCTAATTTGAAATATTACAACATACTAAAATAAATATGTCTCACAAGACAAGAATACATAGACAGATCAGGTATGTCAGTCAATTCCCCTCAAATACCCTCAAATTAATTGAAGATAGATGTTGGGGAAGACTTTAGACTAAAAAAAATTGTAAATAAAAAATAAGGGTTGGGCTTTAGACTAACACCATGGTTTGAACTTCACAATAGTTAGGATGCATTCACCTAGAGCCACGTTGCCATCTAGAGGCACCTTGGCACATTTGCCTTCATTTACAAAGATTACCTCTTCATAATACTCCAAGAAGACTCAAAACTTCAAAAATATACTTCAAAAGCACTTCTATTCCAATATAATAACACTGAATGGATCTCTTCTTATCCTAGTAACCACCAATCGATATATCCCGATTATGGGAATGGCTACTAAAACTCAACATTAACCAAAACCTAGTAAATCAATAATCAAAGAAGGCAATTGACACAGTTTTTTCTACCCAGGCAACACTAACCACCGTCTACATCAAGACAACCCACAAACATCTCCACAACAACAAGGATTAGAACTTCTTAACATCATGTACAAACTACAATGACCAAATAACTCACTGACAAATGAACAAAAAAAAATTGACACCTGTGAGCTTCTAATTAAATCAACTGAGACCTGTGAGCTTCTCATTACAGCAGTCACAGAATAGAACACAGAAACACCCTTAAACAGAAGATTTCCAAATGTCCAAGTTAAAGTACCAAATAAACGGACAAATAAGCCGGAATTCAAATACCAATAAACTCAAGAACCCCATTTCGTTAAGGCAAACAACTCATATTCAAATTCATGCCTTTTTGCAACAAAATTACCATTTAAATAGGTGGAAATATGAAAATGTGCAAATTCAAATTCAATTAAATATGCAAATGTTTTGGGGAAAATCAAATTCAAGGGAGGCACTCGGCAGCTACCTGGTCCCCGGCGGCAGCACTCCCTACGGCGACGAACAGCAACTTCGATGAAACAGCAAGGTTGCCCGCGGCAACACTCCACACGACAACAAAAACCAACTTCAATGAAACAGCCGGGTCGTCAACAGCAACACTCCCACGGTGACAAACTTCAACCGCAGTGGCTCTCCAATGACCAATGCCTCAATGTGTGCAAACAGACAAAGGGGTTTCGATTATAGAGGGTTAATGAACGATGGAGAGGGAAATAATGCGCGAAACAAATGGAGGAGGAGAGGGTTTCATCCAGTAGCGAGGGGGTTTTTGGAGAAGAAGAGGTCAATGGGGAAGGAGAGTGGGGGAAAGTTGGTCGGCGTTCGTCGGCCCTGAAGGAGACGAAAAGGTGAGTGGGGAAACGACCTGCATTCATTGGCGAAGAGAGGAATGGCGGAAGGAGAGGGTTTCATTTAAATAGCAAGGGTTTTTTGGAGAAGAAGAGGTCAATGGGGAAGGAGAATGGGGTTGGGGTTCGTCGGCCTTGGAGACGAAGCAAAGTTACTCGGGAAACAAGCCTCATTCGCCGGCGAAGAAAGGAGGAAACGGGAGTTCGTCGGCGTTCGTTCGTCGAACCTGGGATTTTCGCACGAGGAGAGGAGAGAACGAGGACGAGAGGGAAACACGCACGTGTTTCCCTCTCTTTCCCCCCCCCCCCCCCCCCCTTATATTCAGGGGTAATTTGGGCATTGCAAATAGCGCAAATGTGCAATGACCCCTTTCATTAATTAAATCTCAAAAGTGGCATGTTTTTGAAATTACGCATCTTTATGGCATGTTTTTCGAATATTGGTTGTAAAGTAGCACTTTTCTGAAATTTTCCCATGATTCTTAATCTGGGCTCTGATTTTGGCAAACTCAGTTATCCTGGAATCAGGTCGAGGTCCTCTATCCATTGGGACAGGGTTTCGTAGTAAATCCAAGTTTTTAGCAGAAAGCCGAAACCGTGTCCGAAATCTTAATCTGCTCATATCTCGCTGATCCGGTCCCCGAGTCTGACCAATTCAATTGCGTCAGAATTGTGTCGGGATTTCCTTTCTTCCAGGACAGAGAAAGTAGTTAATCTAGGTTTCAGCAGAAAGTTAATTTCTGCTCCTCCGGGACTTGATTTGCCCATAAATCCTTCATCTAGACCCCGATTCCGGCAAACTTAGTTGCGTCGGAATCGTGTCGGAATTTCCCATCCATTGAAATAGGGCATGGCAGTTGATTTGCACCTGATCAAAAAGTCAACTTTTGTCCCTTCAGGGTTTGACTTTTTAGTTAGGGTTTTAATTTTCAGCACTTCTGGGGGGTGCAAAAATGGGGTGCTTACAGCAGTCCCACTTTGCCGGAGTCACCTTGCGGTTGAACGGCAAAGAATAAAAGAACCTCATTTTTGCGCCTTGCATTTCTGTCAACATGATTGACGAGATTAGTTCTTTAATGTTTTCCATGAAAGGGAAGCACCAAAGGACATAGTTTTTCACTTCCCGGCTTTGGAGCTTGCTTACCCTTAATTTCTTGGGTTTTCTGGAGCAACTCCTCGGCCTTTAGTTTATGTTTGAAGAGGATGAGGTTGGATTTCAGCCCGCCAACCTGTTTTGACGTTCATGCAAGAGACTCAACAATGTTCTTTTCCCTTGTTTGTTCCATTACAGCTTTTAGGTGATTTCTGTTCTAATTTCTTTTACCTTTTTTTAGACTTAGGACTTTAGGGAGTTTTTTTTTGGCTGGGTTGGCAGGGGACGGAAGGAAGGATGAACGAAAAAGGAGGGAGGAGGTGCTCTTGCTGCTGTTTGGTACCTCAAGGGAGCTCGCACACCTGTCTTATTTGTGCACGGTGAAATCGCACAGCGGGGCGCACGTGGTAGGTGCATGCCTCGAGAAATTAGGAGTCGCCACTGCCAGATGGGGTGCAAGTAGATACCAGGATACCTATGCAGGTCTATATTGAATGGTCTACGGCTTTTAGAGATTCCGACTAAGGTCTCAGTTACGGTCCAAGTAAGTTCGAAGACACTCCGGTCCGCCCCGTCGGTTGACGGGTCCCTCAGGTCTCCTTGGTTCGAGTCAACTCAATCTAACTCACCCATTTCCTAAGCCAAGCATGCACATTTTATTAAGTCTGGAGGGGACCATCAAGGTGGTGTGGGTCCTTTTATTTGATTTTATCTTGTTTTATCAAGTGATCTGGGTCTGATTGGGTGGGCTCCATTGGAAGGCCCACAGATCTCCTTATGGGTTAGGTTTAGCCCACATGTCTCTCTGATGGGCCTTGATCTAGTCCTGGAAGGCCCTTTAGGGTTTTGGCGAATTGGATCGATTTTATTTAGGGTTTAAGTGAGGAATTGATTTACAGCTTATTTTTTGTGGGCCTGAAAGATTGTGGGCCCATGGGGTTGGCCCCACAATGGTTGCCATATGACTTAATTGATCTTTGTTCAATTAACTCCAAATCAGCTATGCATGGGCTTGGGGCCTGTAGCCTAGGCTTGGGCTTGAAGACCCAAGACTTCCTGGGTAGGGCTTTGGGACCCTACCCTTGTTTGGTTCAATGGGCTAAGTGGGCCCGATAGGCCCGAGCCCGCAGTCACGGCAAGTGTGTGCATTTTTCACATACCATGTGCCTATGAAATGGAATGTATGTTTATGTGCATGCAAAGATTAGATGGTAGAACAAACAAAGAATAACTTAATCATACTTCTAGTGAGTTGATGTGTAAGCATACATTTGATGTGTACAAAAATGGTGGGACTGATTACATGTAAGCAAAACAGTGGCTAAAGGGAAAAAGGATCATGACAAAGGTGCACCAAATAGTAAAAAAAAAGAAGGGAGTGATTCATGGTATGTGGGCTTTTGTGCGTGGACATGCTTAAAGTTTGTGAGCATGAGACAAAAATGGGTAGGAGGCATGCAAGCTACTTTCAACAGTAGCTAAAAAAAAGGATTAGAACAAGGAGGAGGGGGGGGGGGGAAGGAGAGAGAAAGAGCATGCATGCTTACACATACACCTTAACAAGCATACCATATAATCACTATCGTACCCAAAGCAAATATACGGTTATCTAAATGAAATTACTCAAAGAAGGGAAGGAGGGGGGTTTAAAGTAGGGATACAAATAGTGAAAATGAAGGGGAACATGTTCCCCATTCGAATGGAAAGAAAAATAACAAATCAGCACTCTTGAAGACCTCTAAACCATGTGGACAAGATCTCTTATCCATCATCTCTTGGAGTCACCTATAATCCTCCCCTTACCATGGGAGTGTGATCACCCTTGTGGGACCGTGAAGAAGAGGGGAGGGGAAGAAAAAGACAAAGAGCATGAATAAAGAAAGAAATAGACCACATGTAAGATGCAACATGCTCCAAATGAACTAATTTCTATATGTGTAACAAGATACATCGAGGAAACTCACCTTGGGCCTAGAAACTTTGTTTGAGGTGTGCTAGGCTTCCTTTGAATCCAAAATAGTTGCTGGACAGCACCTCCCTTGCTTCTCAAGATCATCCTTGGCCTTCCTTCATGCTTCAAAATGAAGAGGGAGTGGTTGGGAAGTGATTGGAGGACGTTTAGGTGTAGGTTAAGTGCTTAGGAAGGGGGAGGAAGGGAGGAGAAGAAGTGTCTTGGGAAGAGATGAATGGGAGAGCTTTAAGAGAGAGTTGGGAGGGATGAGCAACAAAAAAAAAAAAATGAGAGTCTCCCTATGTATGGGGTGGGATGGGGGTATTTAAAATGGGTGATGCATGGTGGAGAGACATATGGAGGGTGATGATGCATGGGGGACAGAGAGAGAGAGGGAGTTGCATGTGATGATCATGCATGGGGGGAGATGTACATGCATGGGAAAATAACACATGGGGAAAAGAGGGGGGCTAGGTGTCACATGGAGAAAAGGCACATGGGGGAAACATGTGATGGGTGATTATTTATAGTTTTTTATTTGTTTTAAATGAGGTAAAATATTATTTTATTCAAGATCTTTCTTAAGATATTAATATTATATTCGAGATATTTTCTTTTGTTGTCATTTCCATCCTTTTTCGCCACGGTGCAGATTTCTGCATATTTGCCACGTGGGCAGTTTTCTGCGATTCTGCCTGAGAGTTTGAACTAGTCATAACTCTCTCATCCGAGCTCCGATTCTGGCAAACTCAGTTGCGCTGGAACCGGGTCAAGATCCTTTGTCCACTGGGATAGGGTTTTGCAAAAAATTCAAGTTTTTAGCGGAAAGCTGAAGTAACGTTCGGAATATTAATCTGCTCATATCTCCTTGATTCGGACCCCGATTCTGGCAAACTTAGTTGCGTCAGAATCGTGTCGGGATTTTCTATCTTATAAGACAGAAATAGTAGTTAATCTGGGTTTGAGTAGAAAGTCAATTTCTGCTCCTCAGGACTTGATGTGCACATAAATCCTTCGTTTGGACTCCGATTCCGGCAAACTTAGTTGCGTTGGAACCGTGTTGGAAATCTCTATCTATCGGGATAAAATTGGGCAGCTGATCCAAGTTTGAGCAGAAAGTCAATTTCTGCTCCGCTGGGTTTGACCGGCTCATAACTTCATCCGGACTCCGATTTGGGCAAACTTAGTTGTGTTAAAACTATATTAGAATCCTGTATCCATTGGGTAGAAGCATGGCGGTTGATTCGCACTTGATCAAAAAGTCAACTTTTGTCCCCTTAGGGTTTGACTTTTCAGTTATGGTTTTCATTTTTGGCACTTCTGGGAGGTGCAAAAATGAGGTGCTTACAGCTGCCCCTCTTTACCGAAGTCACCTTGGGGATGAATAGCAAAGAAGAAAAAGAACCTTATTTTTGCACCTTGCATTTCTGTCGACATGATCAGCGTTGATGCAAGACGCTCGACAATGTTCTTTTCTCTTGTTAGTTCCATTAAAGCTTTTAGGTGATTTCATCTTTGGACTTAGGACTTTTGATGACAGTTTGTTTTTTTGGGATTGGTTGGGGAATGAAAGGAGGGAGGGAGGAGGAAGAAGGAGACGAGGAGGAGGTGCTTCTGGCGCTATCCAGTGCCACAAGGGAGCTCGCACACCTGTCTTACTCTACTTACAAAAGTGGGAAATCAAAAATTACAAAAGGACCAATTCGCCTAACAGCACTTCATTTTGCCTTCTTTTTTATATCTTGATTCTCTGTTATTTTCAGGGATGGAAACATCTTGTTCAACTTTGCGAAGACACTTTGCTCTGGGGACGCCTTGTATCTTAGTTTTGGGAGACGCTCTGCTGCTTAGGGACACCTTGTCCTTCAGTCTTGGGAGACGCTCTGCTCCTTTCCATATCTTTGTTCACTGTTATTCAATCAGGAGGCTTTGGCCTCAACTTCTTTGCGGTTTGGAGATTCTTTGCTCCAAGGATGCCATGTCCTTTAGTCTTGGGGGACGCCTTGCTCCTTAGGGACATATTTCCGTGTCATTCAGATGTGGAAGACACCTTGCTCCTTAGGGACATATTTCCGTGTCATTCAGATGTGGAAGACACCTTGCTCCTTAGGGACACATTTCCATGTCATTTAGATGTGGGAGACACCTTGCTCCTTAGGAACACATTTCTGTGTCAATCAGTTGTGGGAGACGCCTTGCTCCTTAGGGACACTTCTCCATATCCTTCAATCTCTATCCGATACGTGAGATGTGCTAGAATGTCTTTGTCTTGCATCTGATGTGTAAGTACACCGTGATGATTTGCTTCTGCGTGCAATGTGTGACTACATTGTGGCAATTTTGTCTTGCACCCAACGTGTGATGGCATCTAATGTTTGACGATACTGTGATAACTTTTTTGCTGTGCCCAATGTATGACTATACTGTGATGATTCTGTCTTGCACCCAACGTGTGAGATACGCGGTGATGGCATCCAATGTGTGACTATACTATAATAACTTTTTTGCTATGCCTAATGTGTGACTACATTGTAACGATTCTGTTCTTGCATCAACATGTGAATACACTACGATGACTTTTTTTGGCTGCGCCCAATGTGTGAATACATTGTGACGGTTCTTTCTTCATCCAACGTGTGAATACACCGCGATGGCATCCAATGTGTGAATATACTGCGATGACTTTTTTTGTGCCCAATGTGCAAATACACTGTGACTATTTTGTTTTGTATCCAACGTGTGAATACGTCGTAATGGCATCCAATGTGTGATTACACTGCGATGACCTTTTTTGTGCCCAATGTGTGAATACACTGTTACGGTTCTATTTTGCATCTAACACTGCGATGGCATCCAATGTGTGAATACATTGTGATGACTTTTTTCTATGCCCAATGTGTGAATACACTATGACGGTTCTGTTTGGCATCCAACGTGTGACTACGCTGTGATGGCATCCAATGTATGAATACACTGTGACGATTTTGTTTTGCATCCAATGTGTGATTACGCTGCGATTGTATCCAATGTGTGAATATACTGTGATGACTTTTTTTTCTGCGCCCAATGTGTGAATAAATTGTGACGGTTCTATTTGGTATCCAACGTGTGACTACGCTGTGATGGCATCCAATGTGTGAATACACTGTGATGACTTTTTTCTATGCCCAATGTGTGAATACACTGTGATGATTCTGTTTTGCATCCAACGTGTGACTACGCTGCAATGGCATCCAATGTGTGAATATACTGTGATGACTTTTTTCTGCGCCCAATGTGTGACTAAGCTGTGTTGGCATCCAATGTGTGACTACACTGTGTTGGCATCCAATGTGTGAATACACTGTGATGACTTTTTTCTGGGCCCAATGTGTAAATACACTGTGACGATTCTGTTTTGCATCCAACGTGTGACTACGCTGTGATGACTTTGTCTTTCTGTTTCAGGCTTTGTCAGTACCTATAAAAGTTCATGTGGAGTTCAATCAATTGGACTTTATCTATGTATTATCAAGATTACATTCAAATTCAAGCAATTTCTCTTTGATTAAAATATTTTGGGAATTCACCAAATGTTTGGAGTTTTCTCTTTAAAGTGGGTCCATGACAAGACCAGTAATCTTTGGGTCAGTCATCTGACAATCTCATTTAGACTTATGAAATGGTGCATCATGGCACTCCCTATGTGAGTATCAACCTTTTTGCCTTCAATAGCATGCCCCAGGTTGGAAGGAAATGAATTGTTTTGGTTGAAGGGGTTTCTTTGGCGTTGCCCTTCCCCAATTCTTTTGAATTTCTCTCTCATATTTCTTCCCCTACCCCTGTCTGGGGGTTGTGAAATGGTTTTCTCTCATTGGTTCCCTCCCTCAGGTAACCATTATGTCTAGCGAAAGTTCTTGTGTCATTTTGGTTCTATCATTGCCAGTTTGTCTGAGATTCAGTGTTACATTCTCTGTAATTAGAATAGACTTCACAATAGGACGAAACGTAGGCTGGGTTCAAGGGTCCAAAAGAAATGATATGAAGGCTCAAAATTGATGAACGGGGTAAGAGCCATGTCCTGTCCACTTTTCTTGTTAGGGCTTGCTTCATCTTTTGTTCCTTCATCTTTGTGTCCAACTTTGATTTGTAGTTTTTTCTCCTTTTTCCATCTTTGTTCTGTTCCTTTCCTCCCTTCTTTCTTGGGTCCTCTGCCACAATCTTTGGCTCTTGCTTTCGGGGTTTGCCCCGGCTTTCGCTTCTTTTTTTTCTTTTTTTATTCAAGGGATTGTCCCAGTTCTTTCTTTGCATTCTTGTTTTGTGAGGTTTACCCCATTCCTCCCTTTTGACCCTTTGTTTTCGGGGTGCTTTTCACTTTGCCCTATCTACACCTTTGTCTTTTTTGTGTCTCCAGTTTCACAAAGCTTCATGCCCTAATTTTGAAGACAGAACATGGTAGGGTCAATGAAAGAATTGTTAGGCCCAAAGTGTTTTGCTAGGGTTTCATCTTGTGTCAGATGATTTTCGAAGAAAGTCAAGGATGGCCTTTCATCCTTTTATAGAGAATGTAACACTCGATTATCTTTGACCGATTAACTAGCTCAAGAGCCATTTTCATCTTTATTCATTTTTTTTTACTTTGCCCCAGTTTAGGGTGGCGAGAAATGAGACAATCAAGCTCAACACGTTTGACTAGTGGAATCTTTTTGAAGTATCCCAGCCAAAAATGGCCTCTCATCATTTCAATGGGATTATTGATCATGGATCATGTCAATGACTCTTGACTGGTATGGGCACCTTGCCCCTTTCTCTTTCTTGTTTTTTTTTATACCACAGCTTGTCCATGTGTTTGACAAGGTAGGTTTCAAATGTGGTGCTGGCGGGGGATCCTTTGGCTATGTCGAGACCCACACAGTTTGTGTTGTTTGGCATATTCCATCTGTCATATTTGATTGTTCAGGTTTGTTCCGATATCACAGTCATGCCTTGGCGCGGTTCAACATTCCAGTGATTTCCCAAAAGTTTCATAAGTTTTCAAAAGAAAAATGCTATCAAGTTCCGAATTTAAAAGAAAAGATAAATGAAAACAGAGCAGCGAACTATGCAAGGAGTGGCCGATGCAAATTGGAATTCTTGGAATTCAGTTGCATGCTGTTTTTTTTAATCCAATGGAGGATCCATTTTGAGTTCCCCGGCTTCAAGAAGGTCTTGAATTGCATGGCAAATGCTCCAACAATCGTCAGTATCATGCCCCAGTGCCCCTTTATGGTAATCGCATGTCTTGGTTGGGTCATACCCTCTGCTTGCTGGTGCCCTCAGATTTGGTGGAACCTGCTTCAGATGCCCCTCTCGTAACAAGGCGGGCAACAATTCTGCCATGGTGTATGCAAGTTGTGTGAATATGCGGTTCCTTCTTTCTTCCTTAGTTAAGGGCTCCTTCAGCCGAGTCGGGGTGACACCTGCCTTGGGGTGACCACTTCCTCTCTCATGCTTAGCAGATTGAACATGGTTGATTGTTCCTTCATACTCTCTTCTTTGGGAGGATTCTGTCATGGAACCCCCCACCTTTCCAGTCCTAACCGCATCTTCAATCCTATTTTCCACCATGATTAGGTCAGTGAAATTTGCAACACACTATCCCAGCAGCATTTTGAAGTATGGTTGCCCTAGTGATGATATGAACAAAGAAGTCTGCTCTTGCTCAAGAAGAGGGGGTTGTACCACACTTTCTAGTTCCATCCACCTTTTAGTATAGTCTCTTACAGACTCGCTATTCCTCTTTGACAACCTCTGCAACTTTGCTCTGGTCTGAACCACTTGGCTATTCAAACAGTACTGTTGGATGAACATGGCGGCAAGGTCGTTCCATGTCTTAACTTTCTGCTTATCCAGACTTAGGAACCAAGAGTATGCTACCCCAGTTAGAGATCTCTGAAAGAATTGAACTGTAATCTTCTCATCCTTCGCATATTGGCACATGTCGCCAACATAGGATCGCAGATGGTTCAATGGGCAACCTGTGCTGTCGAATTGGTGCAGCTCAGGGTATCTGAACTTGGCCGGGAGTTGGATATCAGAGAAGAAGCAAAGACTTTCCAGCATAGTCTCACTCTGAACTATGCTTGGCTGGAGCTGTTTCAAAAGGTCCTCACGCATGGCGACCATCTGTGCCTTGCTATCTTCCTTTATTGCTGCCAGCTGTATCGTGTGATCTTCTTTGATTGCTGCCAGTCTTTCCTCCAGCTAGGTCTTTCTGCGCCCTATTCCAGTCTCGCTCTTCCTACCCTAGTTGGACAAACACAAATGGTTCCTGCTATGGAGGGTGGATGGGAACCGCCGCCGGATGTGGGAATGGAGTGTCCTGTGGTGGCGGATGTGCTGCCATGGGTGCTGGTTGAGGTGGTTGCCCTTGCTGGATTTCTGGCATTTGAATTCCTATGGCTCACATCATGGCCACCTGTTGGCTTAGATCCATTATGGCCGGCTGCTCCTCGGTCCTTTGCTGTGATGATGACGGAGTTGGGGCCTTAGAAGAGTTCATTGCAGTCCTTTCTTATTGCAAATGCAGCGTTCTAAATGGTGCTCTCAATGTGAATTATCCTAATTGTACCTATTTATCAGAATTATTGATAAGTTCCTTCTTAAATTATGAATGAGGTGTTGTGTGTGACAAGATCATTACACCATGAGTGGTGCTCTTGTGCCGTGGTTGACAAAAACCAATACAGGGCGATTCATGTATGAAATTTGTGGCTTGACAAAACAACACTGTGAAGAGTGTGTGACAGTGCTCCGGTTAACCAAAAAATTCCTTCTGGGATTTGTGAAGTTTAAAACCTTGCAATATGATTTTCTAGAGATTTGAAACTCTAGAGACCATGCCGTGTTTGATGGATTTCAAAAAATTGTGCAACACATGTTTTATGGGTGAAAATTCTCAAAAAACCATGTTACTAGGGTTAAACCTCAAAACCCATGCCTTGATCGGCAGCAATTGTAAATTCCTTTGGAATCATGCAGTGGTGAGTGGATTATATAAAAAAAAATTAGGAAACGCATCTCGGACAACCTACATCATGCCATGAATGGCGTGGAGAATATACACCACAAGATGGGTGATTTGATTTTCGTCTATATGGCTAGCTCAATATAACCACAAATGACGGTTTATTACGCATCGCAAGAGATGATGTTAATGTACGTCGTGAAAGATGATTCAATGGTAGATCTGGAGGCCATTTTATTGTGTGCTTTGAGAAAGCAGCTTTGATGTGCGCCCCAGAAGGTGGCTTGATGTACGCCTGGAGGCAATTTGATGTACACTCGGAGGCAATTTGATGTACGCCCAAAGGCGATTCGATGTACGCCCGAAGGCGATTCGATGTACGCCCGAAGGCGATTGGATGTACGCCCACAGGAGATTTTGGTTTTGGAAATTCTTTTGTGCATGTTTGAAAACGGTTTGACAAAAAATGTTTGTGCAAATGATCTCGAAGTGCGTGCACTTAATGCATGAACAGGTATACACACAAGTAAAGCGACGTTTAAGTGATATTACCATCCTGAGAGTCTGTGTTAATAGATAGATATAAAAAACACACCCAAAAGTGTGTGCACAATCCTAAAAAAGGTTGGTGCCTATCAAGGTAAAACTCCTAGACATACTTGTGTAAGGAATCATGTCCAAGTCCTGAATAGTCTTTTGTCTTTTATCTGTTCTTTCGTCTACTTTTGGTGTTGGACCACAGCAAAACTTTCAACTTGCTATCGAGGGTGAAATTTACATGTTGTTTACAAAAATCTACAAAGAAGACATCCTTAGGGTTGTTAAGAGCCCAAAAGAAGGATACAAATTGCTTCAAGGCAGGTGGGCCGAATACCTAGATCTAGGTTTTTGTGCCCTTGTTCTGATCTAGCCTGCTTTCATCTGTCTGTCCGATTTGGCCGGCTTTCATCTGCTCAAAATGGCCAATCTGGACTTAGTGCTTTTATCGAACTCAATGGGTTGAGGCCCATGGCTCATAGGAATTGATGCATGGATCTGGGGTGGCTCCCTTGATCAAAGTTAAGTTGGCTTCCTAAATTAGGGCGAAGATAGCCCCTGTCTAGGGTTTACTCAATTTGGTGCAAAAAGCGGGGGTTGCTGCCTCTGATGGGCTCTTGGGTTTTAAATTGATTTTACTCTTCCTATTTCATCATTCATATCACATTCACAAATCCCAGTTTATTCAGAAATGATAGGTGGGGAAAGGGTACCCAGATCAAGACATTTGCCTACAAGGGTCTGAGCCAAGTACTAGACCCTCGCGTACAACGGCAAGAGACCAGTGGCGCTATAGGAATCCATAAACCTGGGGAGATGAGTTTGCCCTGTTTTCCCTGGCAAGCCACGGGAGCGTAGGGCTAATACCATCCCAAGAATAAGTTCATAGGAATTAGAAGGGTGGTTGCTAGAGAGGTCTAGGTTTTGGTGAAGAAGAGCATTATCCACAATCCATTCAGGGTTGGATCATCCACATGATCCCCCTCGTGCGTGTCACCCCACACAGTTATTATTAAAGCTGAAAAGAAAATCCATCCACGGTATGGTGGGTGTCTGTGTGCGCAGTTGGGCTGAGTGCTGTGTCTAACTGGGTGAGCTTGATCAGGATATTTGACTAATGAAGGGTTCCTTACTGTCTTTTTATAGTGAAGTGCAGAATTAGTACGCAATACGATGTTCCGAGAGAGTCCCCAGGTAAGTGGAGAGGTCACAATGGTCCCGCTTAAAATCCACAAACCTTTGGCAATTATCTTGTCCTTTATGATAGGAATCCCCAGAATACGCAATTGCGTGTATTCTACATCCCACTAAGGTGCGATAGAGAGTACTGTCTAAATCAATCTAATACCCCCCTATGTTGACTCTTTTTTACCAGGGTCCAACTGGGTTGAGAAGTCCCCAACGGAGTTGTCAAGCTGTGTGTGGTGAAATCACACGGCGGGGTGCAAGTGGTAGGTGCTTGCCTCGGGAAATTAGGAGTTGCCACAGCCTGACGGGATGCAAGCAGATACCAGGATACCTATGCAGGTCTATATTGAATGGTCTACGGCTTTTAAAGATTCCGGCGAAGGTCTTAGTTATGGTCTGAGGAAGTCCGAAGACACCCCGGTTCGCCCCGTTGGTTAACGGGCCCCTCGGCTCTCATTGGTTCGAGTCCACTCAATCTAACTCACCCATTTCCTAAGCCAAGCATGCACATTTTATTAAGTCTGGTGGGGACCATCAACGTGGTGTGGGTCCCTTTATTTCATTTTATCTTGTTTTATCAAGTGATCTGGGTCTGATTTGGTGGGCCTCGTTGGAAGGCCCATGGATCTCCTGGTGGGCTAGGTTTAGCCCACATGTCCCTTTGATGGGCCTTGATCTTGTCTTGGAAGGCCCTTTAGGGTTTTGGTGAATTGGATCAATTTTATTTAGGGTTTAAGTGAGGAATTGATTTACAGGTTATTTTTGGTGGGCTGAAAGATTTGTGGGCCCATGGGGTGGGCCCTACAGTGGTTGCCATATGACTTAATTGATCATTGTTCAATTAACTCCAAATGGGCTAGGCATGGGCTTGAAGACCCAAGACTTCTTGGATTAGGGCTTTGGGAACCTACCCTTGTTTGGTTCAATGGGCTAAGTGGGCCCAATAGGTCCGAGCCCGTAGTCACGGCCAAACCAACCCTAAACTAGCAAGCATGATTCAAGTTGGGCTTTTGGTGGGCCTCGAAAGGTTTGGCCCACTTACATAGCTTAGTTGTCTTATTTAGGTCTAAGTGAGTTGTCTGGGCTGGATTGGCCCCGTTGGAAGACCAACAATGATTTAAGTTGGATTGGAAAGACCCAAGGCCCATATTGGGTTTCTGGTTGAATCGGAAACCCTGCTGGCTAATCTGGTTCGATTGAAACAAATTGATAAATTTCACAAGGGTTAAAAATCTGTTTCTTGCCATTTACAGGGTGTAACCGAAGATTTATTTCGGTTATACCTAACCATAACATGACCAAAATAACATTCCGGTCATGTTATGTTCTTGTACATAACCAAAATAACATTTCGATTATGTACAGAAAGTGTTTGCCCGACCTGAGATTTCAGGCAAACACAATAAACACCATTTTTTGCTCTTTTGAGGTGAGGATGATTCTCTGGGTTACCTGGGGGATTCAGGGGTTGTGTGGGCCCCTATGTGGGCCCACAATTGTTCATGTGAAGGTGAATGACCTTCTCTTGGGATGATTTAGAGCAAAGAAAAGGGGGGAAGGCTTGGATGATACCTTCTCCCTTTTTAAACCAAAACCAGAAATGATACAACAACTTGAGTCCTTGTTTTGGCGTTTTCCATTTCATAAACCACCAACTCATATGTATAAAAGAAACAAGTCAAATGAACTCAAGAGACATGCTTCAAACCATGGTGCAAGTGTGTGCATTTTTCACATACCATGTGCCTACGAAATGGAATGTATGTTTATGTGCATGCAAAGATTAGATGGTAGAACAAACAAAGAATAACTTAATCATACTTCTAGTGAGTTGATGTGTAAGCATACATTTTATGTGTACAAAAATGGTGGGACTGATTACATGTAAGCAAAACAGTAGCTAAAGGGAAATAGGATCATGACAAAGGTGCACCAAATAGTAAGAACAAGAAGGGAATGATCCATGGTATGTGGGCTTTTGTGCATGGACATGCCTAAAGTTTGTGAGCATGAGATAAAAATGGGTAGGAGGTGTAAGCACCTCATTTTTTGCACCCCTCTAAAAAGCCTGAAAGCAAAACCCTAAAAGACAGGTCTAAACCCTTAAGAGTAAAAGATGACCTTCTGCCTAAGCCCAAATTGATTGCTATACCCTATCCCAATGGGTAGAGAATCCTGACACAATTAGAACGCAATTAAGTTTGCAGGAATCGGAGCCCGAATGGAGAAGATATGAGCAAAACAGTCCCAGGTGCAAATCAGTCAAAGTTAAAATATCTTAATTAAACTAATTAAGATAAATGGGAAATAATAAAAATTGGAGAAGTCTAATTCATCCAAGTGGGCGGATGAGTCACCTCAGCAGTCAACTCAACCATAAAAGAGGGAGAAAAGGGGCAAATCTAAAAGATTTGCCGCAACCGCACACCATATGTGGTTGATTTTTTCGGCCACCGCTCGTGCCAACCAATCAGTGCAAGCGGTGCGCGGAAGTGCGGTTGCTTTTCTCGCCAGACTGCGCTGACCAATTTGTCCCCCTATTAAATGCTGAAAAGACGGGGCCAAAACCGCACGGTATGTGCGGTTACTGTTCATTTTCGGCAAAACCGCACTGAATATGCGGTTTTGTCCCAGTATTCTATAAAAGGCAAATTTGGACATGGGACAGAGGAGGCTTGTTTTCCACTGTTCCTTCTCCTTCTCCCTTGCCCACTGAACCTCCGAACCCCCTCTCTTCTATCTCTTTTGCCTCCTACACCTCCCAAACCCACTTCCAATACCTCCTAAGCTCTCCACCTCTCTTCTCCACCACTAACAAGCTTGAAGAAGGAGGTTTGAGCTGCTGTTGGTGTTGAAAGGAGGTGCTCCAGCACTGTTTTACTTCAAGGAGGTGTGTCCTCATCACTCTAGAACCCCCAACCCCCAAGGTAATGATTCCTATTACCTTTTGTTGATTATATGTAAGAATGAGGTCATTCCAGGGTGTTTAGAGAAAGCATGGCTTCTCTGTTGTTTAAATCTGTGTTCCTACATAATTCTTATGTGTTTTAATCTCATCTTTGTCCCATGAAAGCATCCTAGGTAAGAAGAAGTATACGTATGGTTTTAGGCGAGGATGAGAGGCCTTTTTCATACACTTATGGGGTATTTTCAGCTGCTGTTTTGTGATTTGTGGTTATCTGGAAAGGGAGAATGTTCCCACATGTTTGATGATCGTTTGTACCCCTGTATAACCCCCTCTCATCCCTTCTTGCATTGGCTCTCTTCCTCACTTTGATATGCTGTTTTTGGATGCCTGGTGCATCATGAGAATGCATGGTAAGTGATAACTTCTGTTGTGACCTTCATGATGTATGCCTTACCCTGTAACCCTTTGTTAGAATGGGTTTGAGTTGCTGTTGGGAGAAGACAGCAGGTCTCCCTTCTTTTTCCTTGCTTCATGACAACTTGTTTTGATGTGTTCACATATTATGGCTTATGCTTAGGGTACTTGGCTTACTGTCTTGTGCTATTAGTACACCCGAGGTACTGTGGAAAGTGCTTATTGTAGGATAGATTGCTTCCTTTATTTTGGCATTGCATGCTCCCCTCCCTGCCCACTCTGTAGATTGTGTTCAGCCCCATTAACATGTCTGAAACCCCCAGGACAGCTGCTGTTCCCAGCAACTTCTCCTACCTGGTTACATACCAAATCCAACCCATTAACCATGTGTAAGCACTTCATTTTTGCACCTCCCAAAATGCAGAAAATGAAATTTTAATTGAAAAGTCAAACTTGAGGAAGTCAAAAAGTTGACTTTTTATCCGGTGCAAATCAGTGGCCATGCTTCCTACTGTTGGAAAGAGGATTCCGATACGATTCTAATGGAACTGAGTTTGCAGGAATCAGAGTCCGGATGAGGGTTCTGCGGGCGGTCAAACTTGGGCGGAGCCAAAAGTTGACTTTCTGCTAAAATCCAATCCATATACCTTGCTCTATATCATTGGATAGAGAATCTCGACACGATTCCAATGCAACTGAGTTTGCCCAGATCGGAGCCCGGATGAAGAAAATATGAGCCGACAAAATTCCCGAGTAGCAAAACCGGCAATCTGCGCGCGTGGCAAAAAGCTGCACATGTGGCGAGTTGCGCAGGAAAATATCTCGGGGATCAAATCCGTAAATATCCAAACATTCAAAATATCCCAGGGACTAAATCTGTAAAAATCCAAGAATATCGGATTAAATTGAAAATAACCAGGGACTAAATCCGAAAATTTGGATTTTCCGACCAAACGAGCGGCCGCATTAATTGTTTTTTAATCATTCGGTCGCTCGCGCGAACGTGGCAGGGGGTATGCGCTCACCTTGAGGTGGGCGCCAAACTCGGCGGATACCCTCTGTCCTCTTCTATAAAAGCCGCGCAAGGTTTCATTTCGAGGGGTTGGAAAAATTTTGGTTGGGGATTTTTTCTTGGGTTCAGCATTTTTTTGGGGTTCTGCATTTTTTGGGGGGTTGGCTGATTTCGAGGTTGGGAAATTTTGGTGGGAGAGTTTCGGTTGGACATTTTTCTGGGTTCGGTAATTTGAAGAAAAGACCAGACACACTCGTTTCCTCCCTTCCTCTTCTTCCTCGTCAAACCCGAAGGTAATCTTGTTCTTGGTGTGAGAAGGAGGCCCCAGCTGCAGCTCGTTGGCTCCAAGGGACCCTCCGGCCTACTCTACAAAGACCTGGAACCAAGGTGAGCTCTCCATTTTCTTTTGTTCAATATATATATAAATCAGGCTTCCCATGCATCTCTGATATCTTGTTTGTCATCTCTTGTTTGATTCAAATTCGAAGGGGAGCATGTTCCCTGTGATCGCACCTCTCTTGTATCCCGATAAAACCCCCCTTTCCCTTCTTCCTTAATCATGTTTTGTTAGTTAGTATTTTGTTTTCGAAGTTTTATTCATGTTCTGCTAATATTTTGTTTCGGATTTATAAGTTTCCAGAGAGATTTGAGTGATGAGTGGTGAGGATATGTTAGGTTAGATTAATTTCCAACTGTGTTTGGAGGTCTACTGGGGTTCTAAGGATCCCTAGAAACCAGTTACAGAGCTTAAAACCAGTCGGAAATGGAGTTTGAAAAAAAAACCGAGAGCATCGAGTGTCCGCCGAGTTCGCGCGAAGCTCGCGCGAATCTCGCGCGAAGACTTCACGAACCTCGCGCGAGCGCTTTTCATGCTCCGCAGGTTTTCGGTCCGCCCAGCATGGGCCGACCTTGCGCCTAGTGCCTGAGGTTGGCGCCTACCCCTAAAACATGCCAAATTGATATATTTTTGAAAAATTCCAAAAATACCCTTTACCTTGGACCCAACACAATGAGCCAATTTTTTCTTGATAGAGTGTCAATCTTGTGAATTTTCTTATGTGATTATTGCTGAATGTGGGTTTTATTTCCAAACCGAACCGGATGAACCAATAGGGTTTCCAGGTCACCCGGAAACCCAACATGGGACTTGGACCCTTGGTCCAACTTGGTTTCCAGTGGGCCTTCCAACGGGGCCCACCAAGCCCGACCAATTCATTTTGCTTAACTAAGATAATAAAAGATTTGAGTGGGCCAGACCACTTGAGGCCCACCCAAGCCTTAATTGGGCCATGCATGATTAAAGTAGGATGTGGTTTGGCCGAGACCACGGGTAGGGCCTATCGGGCCCACTAAGCCCACGAACCCAACCAACTTAGGGTTTCAAAAACCCCAACTCAGGAAGTCTTGGGTTTTCAAGCCCAAGCCCAGGTAAAAGGCCCCAAGCCCAACACTTGGCCATTTTGGCACAGATAAGCAAAATAATCAAAACCACTTGGCAACCAATTGTGGGGCCCACCCAGGGGCCCGAAATGCAATCCAACCCACTTTGCATGGAAATCACTAAATAATCAAATCTGAACTCTAAGATAAAATTAATTCAAAGTGAGCCAAAGTCCAAAGGGCCACACTTGGCCCACCAAGGAACATGCGGGCCACACTTGGCCCACCAAGGGATACCGTGGGTCTTCCAACGGGGTCCACCCCACCGGGCCCAGATCATCTTAATTAAAAAGATAAAATCGAGTAAAGGGACCCACACCACTTTGGCGGTCCCACCAGACTTAATCAAAATTGCATGCTGGAATAGGAATCGGGTGAGTGAGAAACCAAAGTTGACTCAAACCAAGGAAACCTATGGGACCCGTCACTTGACGGGGTGGACTGGGGTGTCTACGGACTTCCCCAGACCGCAACCAAGCGCCTACTTAGAATCTCAAAGCCGCAGACCAAAAGCCTTAGAAGAAGAACTTAGGCACCCAGGTGTCTGCCTGCACCCCATCAGGCAGTGGCGACTCCAAACAAATCCCGAGGCACGCGTCGTTTTGCATGCGCCTCGTCGTGCAACCGAAATCGGGTGCGCACACCATGCATGAAAGCTCCCCTCCTTACCCCCTTCCTAGGTGATTTCGAGCCCTCCTGAGTATGCTCAATCCTTACTTCATAATTGCTGTTCCGGCAGGTTTCGTGGTTGCTGTCCCAGTGGGTTCTCCCCTCACTTGCATCCCGAACCCAACCTATAAAGTACCAAGTATGTATTCAACCCCTCACATAATCCCCATGCACCTCCCACCCTCATTAGTTCATGAGAATCCCTCACAACAGCTGCCCCCCCCCCCTCTTTTTACTGCAGGTTTTCATTTGCTTCTTATTTGTGTTTGTGTGACATATCTTGTCGCTTGATTTGTTTTAGATGCGTGCATGAGCTTCGTTGCTTGGGAATGGATCTAATGAATTCTTGCTTGTGTGCTAGTATCTCTCCATGGCATAGTTTTGAGCTTAAACATTTCTGCCCCCATGAATGGTATATGGAAATGTGCATGATTGAGTTTTCAGGCACAAGTATGCCTTAAGTTCTTATTTGGTTGTTTTTCTTTTTTTTACCAAGGTGAAGCTTACTGTTGGATGAGTTGAGAAACCCAAAACAGGGACTCCATGGTCCCTGTTGAGTGTTATGCATGTGGCTCAAATGGAAAGGCAACCTCATGCCTTCCTTCCCCCCTTTCCTTATTGAAAAATCCCAAAAGTGACCGGATTGGGGTCTTTCCCATCTCCCTGAACCACTGTGGGCCGACACAGGGGCCCACACAACTACTAAAACATCACAAGAGACCCAGGAACCCAAAGCCCCATGAAAAATTGCCTTTTGGGCTTTCTGTGTCAAAACCACATACACAGAGCGGTTTGGTTCTGACCGCACAGTATGTGTGGTTCGGGCCAAACCGCACCTGTTCTGCGGTTAGGCCCAGTAAATCCACCAATTTTGTGTAATTAAGCAGCCCCCAAACCAAATAACCAAATCCAATAAACGGGGTTATCCAACATAACCCCAAATGGGAATTGGGCTTAGCCTAAGCTCTCCTTGGCATTCCATGGGCATTCCAACGGGGTCCACATCATACCAACATCACTTGGACGAAGAAAGATAAAATCAATTGAAATAAAAGGGACCCACGCCTTTGAAGGTTCCATTCAGACTTAATAAGTGAGCACAGGAGGCATGCTAGCTACTTTCAACAGTAGTTAAAATAGATTAAAACAGTAGCAAAAAAAAAAAGATTAGAACAAGGATGTGGGGGGAAGGAGCATGCACTTCAAGGCATACACATACACTTTAACAAGCATACCATATAATCACTATCATACCCAAAGCAAATATACGGTTATCTAAATGAAATTACTCAAAGAGGGGAAGGAGGGGGGGGGGGTTTAAAGTAGGGATACAAAGAGTGAAAATGAATTGGAACATGCTCCCCATTCGAATGGAAAGAAAAATAACAAAACAGCACTCTTGAAGACCTCTAAACCATGTGGACAAGATCTCTTATCCATCCTCTCTTGGAGTCACTCTTAATCCTTCCCTTACCATGGGAGTGTGATCACCCTTGTGGGGTCATGAAGAAGAGGGGAGGTGAAGAAAAAGACAAAGAGCATGCATAAAGAAAGAAATAGACCACATGTAAGATGCAACATGCTCCAAATGAACCAATTTTTATATATGTGTAACAAGATACATCAAGGAAACTCACCTTGGGCTTAGAAACTTTGTTTGAGGTATGCTAGGCTTCCTTTGAAGCCAAAATAATGGCTGGACAGCATCTCCCTTGCTTCTCAAGATCGTCCTTGGCCTTCCTTCAAGCTTCAAAATTAAGAGGGAGTGGTTGGGAAGTGATTGGAGGAGGTTTAGGTGTAATTTAAGTGCTTAGAAAGGGGGAGGAAGGGAGGAGAAGAAGTGTCTTGGGAAGAGATGAATGGGAGAGCTTTGAGAGAGAGTTGGGAGGGATGAGCAACTTAGTTGTGTTAGAACCATATTAGAATCCTCTATCCATTGGGTAGAAGCATGGTGGTTGATTCGCACCTGATCAAAAAGTCAAATTTTGTCCCCTTAGGGTTTGACTTTTCAGTTAGGGTTTTCATTTTCGGAACTTTCGGGAGGTGCAAAAATGAGGTGCATACACTATCCTATTTACAAAAGTGGGAAATCAAAAATTTACAAATGGGGCCAATTTGCCTGGAGGTTCTTCACTCTGATTTTTCTTCTGCCACTTCTTTCTTCTGATGGAGCTGTTGCTTGATTACGTCTCGAATTTTCTCCACGAGGCTCTTTCTACTGGAGATTGTGGAAAAGGGGCTTGATCTTCGTCCTTTTGGGAGAAGGCCTTCTTTTCGCTGGGGAGGAGGTTATCATTAGACAAGTACTGGGACTCCTTTAGAAAGGAACACTCTACTGGGGATTTGTGGGAGCCCTTGTGTATTCGTCTCTCTTCTCTGCAAAGCCAGCCTCTTCAGACTGGGCACGGTCTTGTCATGATGTTTAGGGCTCTTGTTGAACAGGGGAAACTCCATAGGGGATGCATGAACTTTTTACTTGCAGAGGATAAGGGAGCTCCTTGCAACTCCTCTGTTGGTGTGCTTTTGATTACTGCATCGGCTTTTCTCTGATTTGCCTTTCCTTTGTTCTTCTTTTTTGGCTTCAAAGTGCTTCTTGGTATCCTCCGGTTCTTTCTCCTAGCTTGGTGTCAGCACCTCACTTTTGCACCTCCCAAAATGCAGAAAATGAAAATTTTAATTGAAAAGTCAAACCTGGGGAAGTCAAAAAGTTGACTTTTTATCTGGTGCAAATCAGTCACCATACTTATACCATTGGAAAGAGGATTCTGATATGGTTCTAACGCCACCGAATTTGCTCAAATCAGAGTCCGGATGAAGCAGTTATGGACTGGTCAAATCCGAGAAAAGCCTAAATCGACTTTTATGCTAAACCCCAGATCAGCTGCTCAATTCTATACCAGTAGAAAGAGCATCTCGACACGATTCCAACGCAATTGAGTTTGCTGGAATCGGAGTCCCGGATAAGGAGATATGAGCAAAATATGCTCTAGGATGAGACTCTACACTTCTGCTAAAAAACCTGAATTTGCTACTAAACTCTAGCTCAGTGGGTAGAGAATCTCGACCTTATTCTAACGCCACTAAGTTTGCCAGAATCGGAGCTTAAATGAGAGAGTTATGAGCAGCCCTAGGTAAAAAATAAATTGTCCATGTGACAAACTGCGCCACATGGATGTCTTCCTTTCTTAACCCTTAAGTAAACAAAAATAATAATAATAAAGGTCTTTCTTAATCCCTAAGTAAAAAATAATCACAAAAGAGTCATTCTTAACCATTAAGTAAAAAATAATAATAGAAAGGTCATCAGTAAAAAATAATAATAATAAGGTCATTTTTGATAAAAAATAATTAAAAAATGATCTTTCTTAACCATTAAGCAACCTCCCCTATAAAAGGGGAGGTGGAGGGATGCTCCAACCCAAGCAAGCTAGCCCCCCTCTCTGCCCTCTCTCCTTTCTCTGTCCGAATTCCCATTTTTTCTCTCTAAACCCTGCTATAGCCAACCCCTGTCTTTCCAAGTCCTGAAACCCAAACCTCTTCTATGTTCTGTCAAACCCAAAATAGCCTTAGAAATCCCCCTCTTGAGTTCAAGTAGAGCTGTTATGCTGGCCAAAATCCCCTTCTTCCTATTCTAAACCTTTCTATATCCCCCCGTATTCTGTCCAAATACACCAAAACCTTCTCCATTTTTTTTTCTCTATGTAAACCTAAAGGAGACTCAGAACTCCCTCCTTTGAACTTGAAATAGAGCTGTTATGCTGCCGGAGGAGCGTCCAAGGGATTCAACGTCTTTTAAGCACCCCTAGGTAAGCTTTTGGTAAGTCTTATTGCAAATATGTAAAAATTAAGTTTACTTTTATCATTGAAATTTTCCATGAGCTATTAACCCTTGTTCTAGCACATATTGGCTTTTTTCCTCCTCTCTTTTTTTTCTTCATATGAAGAAGTCACCATTTGATTGAAAGATGAGGAAATGAGTGACCCTAATGGTGTGGGTTAAAGTGCCTTGAAGATTCCCTTTCGTTATGTTTGTTATCTTCTCTTCTTCTTTGTTATCTCATGTACCCCATTAAATCCCCCAAATCCTTTCTTTATTTTGTTTCTTTCATTTTGTGCTTCTTTATGATAATTTAATAGGCAGGTGGTCAAACCAAGTCTTTCTTCAAAGTTCTGCACCACTGTGGGCCCACATAGCCTATAAAACACCCTAAGGAACCCAGAAACCACTCCCCATTCAGAAAGCTCAAAAAATGTGCTTGTTGGGATTATCAGACAACTCAGGTCGGATAAGCCCCTGCTTGTGTGTATCCGAAATATAGTTTCTTGTGTACAATCAAAGTCCCAAAATGGGACTTGGATTGTACTAGTCCAACTGGATACACTGTGGGCCTTCCAACGGGGCCCACACCCGACCCACTTCATTAAAAGGCTAAAAAAGATAAAATCAACAATAAAAGGGGGCCTACACCTTCAGTGGTCCCCACTCAGATCAAATAAACAAGCATGCTGGATTAGGAACAGGGTGAGACTAAGTTGACTCATAACCAAGGAGATCCGAGGGACCCGTCATTCGACAGGGCGGACCTGGGTGTTTTCGGACTTCCCCGGACCGTAACCGAGAACTTGCCTGAATCTCTAAAAAGCCGCAGACTAGCAAATCTTAGGCCTATATAGGCACCCAAGTGTCTGCCTGCACATCTCAGGCAGTGGCGACTCCGATACCCCGAAACCCCAACGCATTCCGTGCAATGCCCCGAGGGACGTGCGCATAGCTTGGCGACTCCGCTAGGGATTGCTCAGCTCAACCGGACCCTAGTTTCAAAGAGTCAACTTAGATGGATATAGATCGGCCTAGGTACTACTTGTTGTCTCACTGAGATGCAGAATACGCGCAATTGCATGATCCAGGGAGTCCTGTCAAAAGGACGCGATAATTGCCTAAGGAAAGTGGAATTTAAGTGGTTCCCTGTGACCCTCCACTTACCTAGGGACTCACCCGGGCATCATATTGCGTGCCAATTTTGCATTTTACTATAAATAGGCAGCAAGGAACCCTTTACTGATCTAATATCCAAACAAAACTCACCCAACTAGACACAGCACATAGCCCAACTGCACACAAGAGCACTCCACCATACTGTGGATGAATCTTTTTCTGCTTTAATAACTGCATGGGGTGACACGCACGAGGGAGACTGTGTGGATGATCCGACCCTGAATGGATCCATGATGTACTGCTCTTCTTCACCAAAACCTAGACCTCTCTAGCAGCCACCCTTCTGTTCCTATGCACTTACTTTTGGGATGGTATTAGCCCCATGCTCCCGTGGCTTGCCGGGGAAAGCAGGGTAAACCCATCTCCCCAGGTTTCTAGATTCCTTAAGCGCTATTGGTTTCTTGCCATGGTACGCGAGGGATCTAGTACTTGGTCCATACCCTTGTAGGCTGATGTCTCGGGCTGGGTATCCTTTCCCCACCTATTGCTTCTTAAAACCCTACAGTACATCAATGTGCTTGAAGGATGAACAAAACCATTTTAAAAACTCAAGAGTCCATCAGGGCAGCAACCCCCGACTCCTTTTGCATTATCTAAGTGGGCCCTAGACTCAGGGCTACCTCAGTCCTAAATTAGGAAGCCTACCTCCTTTTGATCAGGGAAACCACCTCGGATCCATGAATCAAGTCCTGAGAGCCATGGGCCTTGACCCATTGAGTCCGCAGGAAGCCCTCTAAGCCCGGATCAGTCTTTAAGCAGACGAAAGCCGGCCAAATTAGAAAAAGGATGATGAAAGCAAGCCAGATCAGAACAGGAGTAGTGAAACCCTAGATCTAGGACTTTTTCAGCCTACCTCGGTAAAATCAATTGTACCCTTTCCTAGGGTTCCCAACAACCCTAGGATCGAACACTTTTCCAGCTCTTTTCCACCCTTGCTAGCAAGTTGTAAATAGCTTTTCAATCAGATAGCAGAGATTCTCCAGAGTAGATGAAAAGACTGATTTGGACTTAGATGTGCTTCCTTACACAAGTACGTCTAGGAGTCATGCCTTCACTGGCACCAACCCCTTTTAAGGCTATACACACATTTTAATTCTGTTTGTGTTTGAGGACGGTAAGCAGCATAGCACTTGCCTTTGCTTTCCTGCACATGCATAAATCATTTGCACATCAAAAAGTGCACCCATTTCCACACCAACAGTTTTGGTCAAAGTTGCTTTCAAAAATACACAAAAAAAACTTTCAAAATCAAATTGCCTTCAGGCATACATCAAAAGTGCCCCAAGGCATACATTGAACCATTTTGAGCACTACCATCCATAGCATCACATTGGGAACTATTGCCTTTGGTTCCCCAAATTTTCTATTTCATAGCATTTTATTTCAAAAATTTGCCAATCACAGCATGATTTCAAAACTTTCAAAACCACTGTGCCATCCACGGCACGCTCACAGCATTGCCAAAAATCTCGTGCCATTCACGGCACAATCCAAAAATTTTCAAAAACTACTGTGCTAGCCACGGCACAAATCATGAAGTCTTTTAAAAAAAAAATCCATTGTGCCATCCACGACACCAAAATCAAGATTTCAAAAAAAAAAAAAATCACTATGTCATTCATGACACCATCAAAAGTTTCCAAATGCATTTCTGCCACACATGGCACCAACCTTTGAGCTACCCTTCCCATACACGGGATAGTATAGCTCACAATGAGCCATTCACGGCATTCAGCTACCCTTCTTGTATATGGGATAGCACAGCTTAGGCTACCTTTCTCATATGCAAGATAGCACGGCATTCACCCTTGGGCTACCCTTCCCATACATGGGATAGCACAGCTTTCCAAGGAAGCATACACGGCGGTTGCCTTCCACGGCTGTATCACTATTAGCAGTGTCAAGATTCTTTATACTTTCATGCATAGCCATACACGGTGGTTGCCTTCCACGGCTGCAGCACTATTCGCAGTGTCAAGATTCTTTCATGCATCGCATAGCCATACACGGCCGTTGCCTTCCACGGCTGCAACACTGTCCGCAGTGCGAAGATTCTTTTTTTCCATTTACTACCCTAACATTATGCATAAACTACTACACCACGGCTGCACTCGTATGAAGGCAGACCATCTTTTGAAAAACTTTCATGTCACTTGTTTTGATTTTTTTTCCTTTTATTCCTAGGGTTGGAGAACATTGCAGCCATTGCTAATCGAAGACCATATTTGTAAAACCCCGAATTTTCAGTAAATAAATAAATAAAAATTTAATACAAATATTTGGAGTGTCAATGAATTTGTCAAAATAAATTGGGGATTTAATATAAAGGAATGACTTGGGGTACTTATAATTCGTTCGGGATGTATAACAGACTAATAATGACAGAGAATAAATTTGGAAATTTTGGAAAAAATTGAATGGGTAGATGTGAAAATATCAAGAGAAGGGTATTTTGGCCAATTCTCAT
The DNA here is from genome assembly GCA_947561395.2 of Buxus sempervirens. Classification (NCBI taxonomy): domain Eukaryota; kingdom Viridiplantae; phylum Streptophyta; class Magnoliopsida; order Buxales; family Buxaceae; genus Buxus; species Buxus sempervirens. The sequence goes on along the minus strand of OX387191.1, from coordinate 27,343,349 downwards.
TAGATATTGAGAAATAATTAAATACATTAATTAAATTATTATTATTAGACTTAAGAAACAATGATAAATTTAAGTTGGAGCTAGATTGCCTATTAACGATGACATTTATAGCTTAATAAGTGAAATAAAGGCATAATAGTAATTATGTTTGATTTAGAGCCTTAAGTCGAGGATATGAGAATTTTATTGAAGGATATTAATTATAATTATATATGGTCACATTGATAGAGGAGACCGGGAGTTTGACGCGGATCTGACCGTTGGATCGTAAGATATCAAGGTAACTGTGGATTAAAGGTCCTTATTAAATCTGATTGGTGGATAAGTAACGAACCCGACAGTAGTGTGATGCGTGGGATCAGGGGAGAATAAAATAAGGTTTTTTATATTTTATTTGGGGGTTGATCGTAGGGGAGTTTTAGTTTTGGGCGTTTGACGGCTAAAGAGAAGAGGAACGAGAGAGGGAAAGGGAGACCGAGAGGAGAAGCCGGGGAGATCTCGGAAGTGCTTGGGCTGCTGCGAAAGAAGGGATCAAACCCATACAAAGAAGAAAGAGGAGGAAGAAAGGATTTTGAGTGAACAGAGGTGGGTAGCACTTCGTTTTAACGCTTGTTTTGTGTTATGCGATTATTCGATTCGAGTTGCATGTTCTTTTTATGTTGTAGATATACGTGTATAGTTTGATATTAATCTTATATGAATGTTAGAAGTGATTAGAATACAAAAAAATGAGTTTTCGAAACTCGGTTTGCCGTTTTGGATAGAGCGCCGACCGTGCCTGCACTTAGCGCTCCTCAGCGCTGTCCGGCGTTAGTTGAAGATTTAGAGCGCCTGAGATCGCTGACTAACGGTTGATCGGCGCTCATGTTATTTAAACCAAATCACGCGTTTCCGAAACGCGTTATCGCTGAGGAGTGCTGACCTGGTCAGCGTTCCTAAGCGATCAAATGCATAAAACGAATTAATGGCTTGTAATGATTACAAGCCTAAACTTTAAATATTTTTATATACTTTAATGAATTAAAACCCAAACGTAAATACTTCCATCTTACTTTATTGAATTAAACTAAACTATAAATACTTTCATATGTCTTTTTGGCCCTCACCAAACTTTAAATAATTTGAAAAACTTAACCTAAACATACTTAGATTTGTTTACGTACATGAGTCTTTCACTAAATCTAAACTTTAATAATTTTTGATAATTTAACCATATCTTAATTAAATCTTAATACTTTAAAAATGACCCATATATATTATTAAACAATTGAATATTAATGTAATTAATACATGATTAGAACCGCACTTTAGCGTGCGTGTTATGCGTTCAATTTCCGATGTAATTAAATACCTGTTTAACACTAAATCAGGATGTTACGCTAAACTTATTTAAATGTACTGAACAAAATATTATAATTAATAAATTGAGAAACTGTTTAGAACCAGACTTTGAATTATCAACTAACACATGAACCTAATATGCTATAAATAATAGTGGAATTGAGAATTATTTGTGCATTGGCTTGGTGGCCAGTTTTATTAATAACCTGCTTGGTGGCAGAGATGTATTGTATATTACCTGCTTGGTGGCAGAGATTACCCGCTTGGTGGCGGAGACCCTAACCCGTTTGGTGACGGAGACCCAACCCGCTTGGTAGCGGAGACCCTAACCCGTTTGGTGATGGAGACCCAACTTGCTTGGTGGCAAAGATAACTCACTTGGTGGCGGAGACCCAGCCTACTTGGTGGCAGAGATAACCCACTTTGTGGCGGAGACCCAACCTGCTTGGTGGCAAAGAAAACCCGCTTGGTGGCGGAGATACCCGCTTAGTGGCGGAGACATTACCTCCTGCGGGAGAGATTCATTACCTCCTATGGGGCAAATGTATTTCCGATGGATTGCATCCTACAGGAGAGGTACCTCATGCGGGGGAGATGTGATTATGCGTGATTGCATCCCACATGGAGGATGGGTGTGTGAGTTACCACTAAAAGGTAAGGAAGCTATCTCCTACGGTAGAGGTAGATGTTGTGTGTCCACATCCTGCGGGTTGAGTTATGCTATCTCCTGCAGGGGGTGTAACGCCCCGAATCCGGGTCATTTTTTTTTTCATTTTGACTCAGATCAAGGCATTAACTTGTGGTACATTACAATCAGTTCAAATATAAGGAAATAAAGAACTAAGATTTATCAGAGTACTAGGAAGCTTAAATCATTTATTAGAAGCTGAGTCATCCGATTACATTAACTAATCAAATGAAAGGCAACTACAAATTTAACTAACTCTTAATATCCTACAAAATCATCTATTACGATTCCAATAAAATAAATACAGCTATATAAAATCACCCTATTCTTTTCATATGGAATTTCTAGACTTCAACCCACTATCTGTCTAACCCGTGGCGTCCTCTCCAAGATAACCTGAAAAGTAGGATATGAAGTAGGGGTGAGATACAACTATCTCAGTAGGTAACACTATGCATGTAGAAAACAATTTATACAGATAGGGAAATTAACAGTGGTTTCATGCTCGGTAAAATAGGCGAGTAATCACCGTCAGTGAGATAAACGAATAATCACGATAAAACAAACATTTAATTAGTGCCCGAATTAAAAGAAGTTAATCATGTGTGTTTCATTTCAATTTAAAGGACAATATATTATGTTTCACATTCCCATGGTTTCTGGTTTATTTTCTGTAGTGTCTTCTTAAGAGCAGTTCCACATTTATTCATGATTCCATAATATTCCATTTTAACAGTTCACATAAATCATAACAGTTCTGTTCAATTATGACATTTCAATATTTCCTTTTAAATAACAATCCATCAACCTGAGAATCAATCATCATATCAGTAATAAAAGCCAACCTTCAGGTAGTAGCCTATCTCTACCATAGAACGCAAACACGTAGTATCCATACAAGCTCCGCAGGAGAATGCACATCTCTAAGACTACAGGTACCCCCTGCAGGAGACAGCATAACTCTACCGTAGGATGTGAACACCTAGCATCTACCTCTACTGTAGGAGATAGCTTCCTCACCTTCCAATGGTAACTCACACACCCATCCTCCATGTGGGATGCAATCACGCATAATCACATCTCCCCCACATGAGGTATCTCTCATGTAGGATGCAATCCATCGGAAATACATCTGCCCCACAGGAGGTAATAAATCTCTCCCGTAGGAGGTAAGGTCTCCGCCACCAAGCGGGTATCTCCGCCACCAAGCGGGTTGGGTCTCCGCCACCAAGCGGGTTAGGGTCTCCGCCACCTAGTGGGTTAGGGTCTCCGCCACCAAGCGGGTATCTCTGCCACCAAGCAGGTTAGGGTCTCCGCCACCAAGCGGGTTAGGGTCTCCGCCACCAAGCGGGTATCTCTGCCACCAAGCAGGTTAGGGTCTCCGCCACCAAGCGGGTATCTCTGCCACCAAGCAGGTTAGGGTCTCCGCCACCAAGCGGGTTAGGGTCTCCGCCACCAAGCGGGTATCTCTGCCACCAAGCAGGTTATTTATAAAACTGGCCACCAAGCCATCACAGATAATTCTCAATTCCATTATTATTTATAACATATTAGGTTCATGTTCAAAGTCCAGTTCTAAATAGTTCCCCAGTTTATTAATCATAATATTTTGTTTAGTATATAAAAATATCTTCAGCATGATAACCCAATTTAGTGTTAGGTAGATATTTAATTAAGTAAGAAATTTGATGCATAACACGTACGCTAGAGTGCAGTTCTAATCATGTATTAATTACATTAATACTCAATTGTTTAATAGTATAGGTGAGTGGTTTTTAAGGTAATACAATTTAATTAAGATTCGGTTATAATATAAAAATTATTCAAGTTTGGATATGGGGTAGGAATTCACGTACATAGCATGATTTTAAATTGGTTTGTGTTTTTAAAGTTATTAAGGTTTAGTCATGATAAAAAATACAAATAGAAGTATTTAGGTTTTAGTTTAAGTCAAATAAAAGACAAATAGAATTATTTAGGTTTTAGTTTAAGTCAAATAAAGTAAAAAGAGAGTTATTACAAATGAGTGTTTTTGATTAAATTTTAATAAAAGTTATTAAGAATTAGGCTTGTCATGATTGCACCCATCGAATTCATTTTATTTTCAACTACCACCTGACATCGCAATCAACGGTCTTCAGCGTTCGTGCGTTTTCGGAAACGCGTTATTTGTTTTAAATAACACGAGCGCCGAGCGACCGTCACTAAGCGATCAGGGGCGCTCAAAATTTTTTAACTAACGCCGAACATCGCCTAAGAGCGCTGAGTGCAGGCGAGCTCGGCGCTCTAACCAAAACGACGAACGGAGTTTCGAAAACTAATTTTTTTGTATTCAAATTGCTTCTAACATTCATATAAGCATACAATCAATCTATCTACATACTTATATAACCATAAATCATGCAATCAAATCGAATAAACTGCAGGAAATCAAAACGAACGAGAAAACGATGCTACCTACCTCCGTCCGCTCACGATCCTTTCTTCTTCCAACCAGAGACTTCCTCTCCTCTTCGTAGGCAAGAGATGTTCCAGGAACGGTGAGAAACCAGAGATATGCCCTCTTCCTCCTTCTTCTCGGTCTCCCTTTCTCTCTCTCGTTCTTCTTCTCTTCCGCCGCAGCCTCCAACTTCAACGCACAAGACATCCTACGAATACAACTAAAACTATTCAACCCTATTTTATTCTTCCCTGATCCCACGCATCTCCCTAGGATCAGGTTCCATACTCATCCACCCATTAGACTTAATAAGGACCGTTAATCCATACTTAACTCGATATCTCGCGATCCAACGGTCAGATCTGCGTCAAACTCCAGATCTCCCCTATCAGTGTGATCATCTATAATTATAATTAATATCCTTCAATAAAATTCTCATCTCCTCGACTTCAGGCTTCAAATCAAATATAATTACCAATATGCCATTATTCCAATTACTAAGCTTTAAATATCATTGTTAATAGACAATCTAAACCCCAATTTAAATCTATTAGTATTTCTCAAGTCTAATAACAAATTTTAATTAATGTATTTAATTATTTTACCGATAATTAATGTGAATTGACCGAAATACCCTTCTCTCAATATTTTCACATCTACCCATTCAATTTCTTCCGAAATTTCCAAGTTTATTCTCTGTCATTATTAGTCCGTTATACATCCCAAATGAATTATAAGTACCGCAAATCATTCCTTTATATTAAATCCCCAATTTATTTTGACAAATTCATTGACACTCCAAATATTCGTATTAAATTTTTATTTATTTATTTAGTGAAAATTCGGGGTTTTACAGGGGGTACCTGTAGTCGTAGAGATGTGCATTTTGCTTTGGAGTTAGTGTGGGTACTATGTATTTACATCCTGCGACAGAGGTAGGCTACTACCTGAAGGTGGACTTCTACTATTGATTATGTGATTGATTCTGAGATTGATTGATCAGTTTAGATATATCTAACGAGATTGCTTATTTAAATGAAATGCTTAAATGACATAATTATACAGAACTGCTAAGACTTAGTTTAAATTGTTAAAAATTGAATATTATGGAATTATGAAATAAGGGTTAAATTGTCCTTAAGGAAATACAAAATAAAATAAATTGAAACCAGGTACTTATGACTTATAATACATTGTTCTAATAATTGAAACAAAATTTACATAATAAACATTCTTTATTTAAAGCACTGTTTTGAGAATGATTTTATATTGTGATTAATCGTTTACCTTACCGACTGTAATTACTCGATTATTTTACCGAACATGAAACCAATGTTATTTTCTATATATATAAACTGTTTCCTCATGCACGTGTTACCTACTGAGATATTCGTATCTCACCCCTATTTCATATTCTATTTTTCAGGTCATCTTGGAGAGGACGCCACGGGTTAGATAGATAGTGGGTTGAAGTCTAGAAATTCCATATGAAAAGAGTAGGATAATTTTATATAGTTGTATTTATTTTATTGGAATCATAATAGATGATTTGGTAGGATATTAAGAGTTAGTTAATTTGTAATTGCCTTTCATTTGATAAATAGATGTAATAGGAAGATTCAGATCCAATGAATAATTTAAGCTTCCTAGCACTCTGATAAATCTTAGTTCTTTATTTCCTTATATTTGAACTGATTGTAATGTACGACAAGTTAATTCTTTGATCTGAGTCAAAATGAGAAAAAAAAATTACCCGGATTTGGGGCGTTACAATATTTATTAAGATCCCGCACGAGGATGAACCCGGAGGAGCCACCTGCGCCACCACTTCCAGCACCACAACCACCTTCACCCCAGCAGCCCATGCCTCAGCGCAGAATTGAGGATGAGCCAGTAGTTGTGAATCAAACCCAGCAAATGGGGCAGTTTACTTAGTAGATGGGGCAAGTCACTCAAATGCTCCAAAACTTACTCAGACAGATGCCTCAAAGAGAGCCGCAACCACTGCCGCAAGAATTGCAAGTACCGCCCCAAGCCCCACCACCGACTCATGTAGTTCCCCCACTTGCACAAGTACCACCTCCTGTCGCTCCACAAGGTCAGCCGCCACATCAACCACATCAGGAAGAGGCATTGCGTCTCCCACATGTCCCTGAGATAATCCATGAGGAAGAAGAAGAATGGCACAGACAAAGGAACGAAGCAAAGGGCATCCTGCTTGAAGTTCGTACTGTGGTTGATGACCTCAGGGCAAAGGTGCGAGAGCTAAAAAGAGAGACAATGCCTGGAAGGATGACAGTAGACAAGTTCTGCTTCTTCCCAGACATACAACTCCCACCAAAGTTCAGGTGTCCGGACTTCGAGAAATTTGATGGGACAGGGTGCCCAACTGCGCACCTCAGAGCATACTGCAAGGCCATGGTTGGGTATAACTGTGACGAGTAGTTGATGATTCAATTGTTCTAGAGATCATTGACTGGACAGGCGCACCGATGGTTTTCAACTTTAAACCCAGCACAAATTTGCACTTGGCCAGATCTAGCCCACCTCTTCATAGAGTAGTTCAAGTTTAATTCTGAGGTTGTCCCTACAAGGATGGAGCTCATGAGGATGAGCAAGAAAGCTGGAGAGACAGTCCGGGAGTATGCCCGAAGGTGGCGTGAACATGCGATGATGGTAAGACCACCACTGACAGAGGAAGAGATGGCCACTCTCTTCATCTCTACTCTGGGGCAACCATACTATTCCCACATAATTGGCCAATAGGCAACGAGCTTCAGTGCCTTAGTCCAGATCGCTGACAGAGTTGAAGGCGGCATTAAGGCAGGGTTGATAGAGGTAGGTTCACCTAGGACAATGTCAAGAAGGCTAGTGAATGGAGGCAAGAAGTCTGAAGGCCAGAAAGAAGTGGCGAGTGTTGACTTGGCACAGGGGCAACAACCACTTCACCTGCAGAGAGGGACTCATCTGGAAGCACAAGGCCCATCGGGTTAGCACCCATACAAGGAGTACAAAGGGAAGATAGAAGAAACAGGGTATTCACACCACTTCCCTACACACTAGGGGAGATCCTTCCCACGCTGCTGAACAAAGGCTATTTAAGCTTGATTTCACCAAACCCAAATGCGGCATTGGGTAGGAATCACGACCCCAAGGTGACTTGCAAATATCACATGGGGGCACCGGGGCATGCCACCAATCAGTGTTGGGCCCTCAGGCATGCAATTCAAGATCTTATTGATGCTAGGAGAATTACTGTAAACCCTCCTGCTCCTACCAAGACACCACCTGCTACCATAGAAGTGAATCCTCTTCAAGACAACAAGGGGGCATATTTGAGCGGAACGGGCTATAAAAGAGGCAAGGCAAGGTTGCAAGGCGCAACCAACTCCCAAGAATCCAAAATCTTCACCGGACGCGGTCCCACGCCGAGTCCACCATTACAGGCTAAGTTAAAATTTACTTTTTGCGTCAACCGTTCTTGGTGATTGGTCATTCTGTAAATATTTTTACATGCTTTCGCTTTCATGCAAACTTTTGTAAAAAACCCTTTTTTTTTAAAAAAAAAAAGAAGAAAATACTTTTTGAAAAAAAATGGCAAGTGCTCGGGTTAATGATGACATCATTCTGAGACCGCACCTTTTTTGGCACGACCATGATCATGGGAAAATGCTGAGTTGCTCAAAGGTGTCTTCAGCCGGGTGCAACATACTGCTCCCATGAGAACCCTGACTGAGCCAAAGGCAATCTTTCCTTATCCATGTCTTGATTTTCCTTCAAAACCCATCTTTACACTGGGGCAGAATGATCCTTGAGAGAAAAGAGAGGAAAAGGAAAAGAGAGAAAGTGCCTAAACTAGCAAAGGGCCGAGGCCGGCTTTAACATCATGTCTTTAAGAAAGGATGAGAGGCCATCTTTCATGCATCCTGAATTTTAAGAACCGCTAGTCAAAACACTTTGGGCTTGATCGTATTATTCAAAAACCCATGTTGTGTCTAGCCACCCCACACCAGGGCAAAGCTGAAGAAGAAATAAAAAGGATAAGTAGATTCCTGAATAAATTTGCATGAACATTTCAACCAAGTTGTCACAACTTCTGCAAAAGGATGAAAGGCCATCTTTGCTTCATTTTCCCAGTTTTCAAAGTCATATCTCTAGTCAAACCATTTGAGCCTCACTTTCTTCTTTCTAACCCATTGAGTCATGAGTACTAAATATGGTGCCTGGTATAGAAGAAAAGACATGGATGAGCAAAAAACAAAGAAAAGAAAGCAGAAAATACACTCGGGCATGCTAATCAAAGCAAAAAGCCAAGATGACCCAAGAGCAAAGGAAAGGAAAAGCAAAATTGCTAGAGGAAAAAGTGAAGGTCACAAAAGGCCTCTAAAAGAAAAAGAAAGAAAGTGAAAGGTCATTGTCAAAGCCCAAGCAGTCCAGAAAAGGGTAGAACATGACTCGACCAATTTACAAAGAAACTTTGAACCGTATTCCTGTTCTTTTGTAAACCAAAAACCTCAGCCTTTGTTTCGTCCCTTCAGAAAGTCCTTTTTGATTGCAAAAGGTGTGACAACTCAATTCATGCAGATACATGATGAAGGAACCTAAAAAGGAGAATGAGCTTCGGCAAGACATAAAGTAAAACCTGAAAATTAAAATAATGACTTGAGCCTTATAACCCATCATTTCTCAGACTTAAAACCGAGCCGATGTTTCGTCCTAATTTCAAGACCTCTTTGATCTATAAGACATGATGCACATAAAGTCGGCCAAAGACCCGCAAGCTGGGGCAGGCACTAACCCTAAGGGAAAAGAAAAAGGGAAAACCCTCAATTGTAAAATCTTGAGATCACCCAAAAAAATGGATTAAGGTGAGAGAAACCAAAATCGGGAAAGGGAAAACACTCTTTGCAATACCCTTTTTATACCATTGCTAGCGCAAGTCAAAAATATCATGGGAATATGTGTCAAGCACCCTTCCCAAAACATCTCAAGCTAACAAGGCAATCTACTTGTGGTCATTGGTCCTACCTTTTTTTAAAAGAATTTAAAAAATAAAAAATAAGAAGAATCCATTTTGCTGCTTACCTTCTTAATTTCAGAAGCTTCATCATTCTGTGAGAATTTTACAGGATTGCGTAGGTCAGAGAATCCGAAGGACGTCAAGAAGTGACTGGAATCCTTATTCCCCACAGAATCCATTCCTCAGCAGAGTACTCTTCAAGAGCCCACAAACAGCATGTCAAGGCCACGCCCAGTCTGAAGAGGTTGGTCTTGCAAAGAAGAGAAAGATAGAGGCTCCCACCAATCCCCAATGGAATCATTTTTTAATTGAGAAACCTCCACCTCATCATAAAGGGGCTGATGGAAGAACTCTCCAAGCAACGACCCCTGAAAAAGCAGAAAGAAGCCGGGAACCTTTCAAGACTCAAAGGAAAGAGAAAATTGAAGAGTTGCTGAGCTAATTAGTCCCATTTTGTAATTTTTGATTTCCCACTTGTGTAAATAGTATAGGACAGGTGTGCGAACTCCCTTGAGGCGCCAGATGGCAGCAAGAACACCTCCTCCTTCTTCCCTTCATCCACCCTTCCATTCCCCTTTACCAACCCTATGGCCAACCACTAAAATAAAAGAAAATAAAAAAACTAAAAATTTTTTTGCACCCTCATTGAAATCTGAAAATGAATCCTCACTGAAATTCGAGAAGCCGAATCATCTAGAAAATCCTCCAAAAATCCAAAAGATGTGCAAAGTGTCACTTCTTTCCCCAAAACCAGAAAAGGTGCAAAACGCCACCTGTGTACAAGAACCAGAAACGGGAAAAGTACCACACGCGTAAGAAGCTCGAGTTAATGTGCTTTATCCCACCAACAAAAATCATCTCCAAGGCTTTTCTCGGAAGGATGTGAGGAATCTACAATTTAGGTTTCTTCACAAAAAAAAAAAAAAAACAAAAAACAAAAAACAAAATAACAAAAACAAACAAAAACAAAAACAAAAAAACAAAAAAATTCCTAACTTTGCCAAAATAGGAAAACATCTAAAAACTTTAAAGGAACAAACAAGAAGAAAAAGAATATTGTTGAGTGTCTTGCATCAACGTTGATCATATCGATAGAAATGCAAGTCGCAAAAACGAGGTTCTTTTTATTCGTTGCCGTTCATCCCCAAGGTGATTTTGGCAAAGAAGGGCAGCTGTCAACAACTTCAATTTTGCACTTCCCAAAATGCAGAAAATGAAATTTTTAATTGAAAAGTCAAACCTGGGGAGGTCAAAAAGTTGACTTTTTATCTGGTGTAAATCAGTCACCATACTTCATACCATTGGAAAGAGGATTCCGATACGGTTCTAACGCCACTAAGTTTGCTCAAATCGGAGTCCAGATGAAGAAGTTATGGACTTGTCAAATCTGAGAAAAGCATAAATCGACTTTCTGCTAAACTCCAGATCAGCTGCTCAATTCTATACCTGCAGAAAGATCATCTCTACACGATTCCAATGCAATTGAGTTTGCTGGAATCGGAGTCCCGGATAAGGAGATATGAGCAAAATTGGCTCTGGGACGCGACTCTGCACTTCTGCTAAAAATCCCGAATTTGCTGCTAAACTCTATCTCAGTGGGTAGAGAATCTCGACCTGATTCTAACGCCACTAAGTTCGCCAGAATCGAAGCTCAAATGAGAGAATTATGAGCAGTCCTAGGTAAAAAATAAACTGTCCATGTGGCAAACTGTACCACATGGATGTCTCCCTTTCTTAACCCTTAAGTAAACAAAAATAATAATAAAAAAGTCTATCTTAACCCCTAAGTAAAAAATAACCACAAAAGAGTCATTCTTCACCGTTAAGTAAAAAATAATAATAGAAAGGTCATAAGTAAAAAATAATAATAGAAAGGTCATAAGTAAAAAAAAATAATAAAAAAGTCATTTTTGATAAAAATAATTAAAAAATGGTTTTTCTTAACCATTAAGCAACCTCCCCTATAAAAGGGGAGGGGAAGGGATGCTCCAACCCAAGCAAGCTAGCCCCCCTCTTTGCCCTCTCTCCTTACTCTGTCCGAATTCCCATTTTTTCTCTCTAAACCCTGCTTTACCAATGTCTTTCCCAAGTCCTGAAACCCAAACCTCTTCTATGTTCTGTCAAACCCAAAATAGCCTTAGAAATCGCCCTCTTGAGTTCAAGTAGAGCTGTTATGCTGGCCAAAATCCCCTTCTTCCTATTCTAAACCTTTCTATATCCCCCCGTATTCTGTTTAAATACACCAAAACCTTCTCCATCTTTTTTCTCTATGTAAACCTAAAGGAGACTCAGAACTCCCTCCTTTGAACTTGAAATAGAGCTGTTATGCTGCTGGAGGAGCCTCCAAGGGATTCATCGTCTTTTAAGCACCCCCTAGGTAAGCTTTTGGTAAGTCTTATTGCAAATATGTAAAAATTAAGTTTACTTTTATCATTGAAATTTTCCATGAGCTACTAACCCTTGTTCTAGCACATATTGGCTTTTCCTCCTCTCTTTTTTTTCTTCATATGAAGAAGTCACCATTCGATTGAAAGATGAGGAAATGAGTGACCTTAATGGTGTGGGTTAAAGTGCCTTGAAGATTCCCTTTCGTTATGTTTGTTATCTTCTTTTCTTCTTTGTTATCTCATGTACCCCATTAAATCCCCCAAATCCTTTCTTTATTTTGTTTCTTTCATTTTGTGCTTCTTTATGATAATTTAATAGGCAGGTGGTCAAACCAGGTCTTTCTTCAAAGTTCTGCACCACTGTGGGCCCACATAGCCCCTGAAACACCCTAAGGAACCCAAAAACTAGTCCGCATTCGGAAAGCTAAAAAAATGGGCTTGCCGGGCTTATCTGACAACTTAGGTCGGATAAGCCCCTACCTGTGTGTATCCGAAATATAATTTTGGATACACTCTGCTTCTAGTGTATCCGAAATATAATTTTGAATACACTCAGTTTCTTGTGTATCCGAAATATAATTTCGGATATATCCTGTAATTTTTAATTTTAGGGTTTTCAACCCTTAACCCACTTTGCAATCCCTTTTAAATTAAACCAAAAGAACCAGTAGGGTTTCCAGGTCAACAGAAACCCAAAATGGGACTTGGATCGTACTAGTCCAACTGGATACACTGTGGGCCTTCCAACGGGGCCCACACCCAACCCACTTCATTAAAAGGCTAAAAAAGATAAAATCAACAATAAAAGGGGGCCTACACCTTCAGTGGTCCCTAGTCAGACCAAATAAACAAGCATGCTGGATTCGAAACAGGGTGAGACTAAGTTGACTCAAAACTAAGGAGACCTGAGGGACCCGTCATTCGACGGGACAGACCGAGGTGTTTTCGGACTTCCCCAGACCGTAACCAAGAACTTGCTCGAATCTCTAAAAGGCCACAGACCAGCAAATCTTAGGCCTGTATAGGCACCCAAGTGTTTGCCTGCACATCTCAGGCAGTGGCGACTCCGATACCCCGAAACCCCAACACATTTTGTGCGTCGCCCCAAGGGACTTGCGCACACCTGGGCCTACAAAATTCTCACAGAGCAGTGAGGTAAGTGAAATTCAAACTGCAAGCACTTATGACTTGTTTTTATTGTGTGTGCAAGTGCACATGACTGAAATGATATATATATATATTTTTTTTCTTTATCTTTTTTTTTCAAAATTTTGGTACAAGTGATTTAAAAGAAAAGGCAGGACCAGCAACCATGGCGAATTGCCTTGTTAACTCAAAGTGTTTTGGGACATATACTCGACACGCATTCCCATGAAATTCTCAATTTGTGCCGTCATTGGCTCTCAAAGGTTTTAAAAAGGCTTAGAAGATGAGGAACATCCCAAGAAGTGTTCTCCCTTCCCCCGTTTTGATTTCTCTTACCTTGACCGAACCATTTAAGGTGGTTTCAGGATTTTGCAATTGAGGGTTTTCCATTTGTCTTTTTCCCTTGGGGTTAGTACTTGCCCCAATTTAAGGTTTTTCGGCCAAATTTTGTGCAACATGTCCCATAGATCAGAGAGGTCTTGAAGTTAGGATGAACCATCAGCTTGGTTTTAAGTCTGAGAAATGACGGGTTATAAGGCTCAAGTTCTCATCTTTTCATTTTCAGGTTTTTCTTTGTGTCTTGCCGAAGCTCATTCTTCTTTTTAGATTCTTTTATCATTGATCTACATGAATTCAATTGTCACACTCTCTGTAATCAGAAAGGACTTTTGGTGGGATGAAACGAAGGCTGAGGCTTTTGGTTTATGAAAGAAAAGGAATATGGCTCAAAGTCTTTTGTAAAGGGGTCGAATCATGTTCCACCCTTTTCTTGAATTCTTGGGTCTTTCCAATGCTTTTTCACTTTCTTTTTCTTTTTGAGGCCTTTTGTGACCTTTGCTTTTTCCTCTAGCATTTTTGCTTTTCCTTTCCTTTGCTCTGTGTTCATCTTAGCTTTTTGCTTTGATTAGCATGCCCCAGTGTGTTTTCTGCTTTCTTTTCTTTTTATTTGTTTTTGCTCATCCATGTCTTTTCTTCTTTACCAGGCACCGTATTTAGTGCTCATGACTCAATGGGTTAGAAAGAAGAAAGTTAGGCTCAAATGGTTTGACTAGAGATATGATTTTGAAAATTGAAAAAATAAAGCAAAGATGGCCTTTCATCCTTTTGCAGAAGTTGTGACAACTTGGTTGAAATGTTCATGCAAATTCATTCAGGAATCTACTAATCCATTTTATTTTCTTTTTCAGCTTTGCCCCAGCATGGGATGGCTAGACACAACATGGGTATTTGAATAATACGATCAACCCCAAAGTGTTTTGACTAGCGGTTCTTAAAATTCAGGATGCATGAAGGATGGCCTCTCATCCTTTCTTAAAGACATGATGTTAAAGCCATCCTTAGCCCTTAGCTAGTTTGGACACTTTCTCTCTTCTGCTTTTTCCCCTCTTTCCTCTCAAGGGTTACTCTGCCCTATTGTAAAGATAGGATTGGGAGGAAAATCAAGGTCTGGATCAAGAAGGTATTGCCTTTGGCTCAGTCGAGGTACTCATGGGATAGTGTACTGCACTCAGTTGAGGACACCTTTGAGCAACTAGGCATCTTTCCATGATCGTGGTCGTGCCAAAAAAGGATGCGGTCTTAGAGTGATGTCATCATCGACTGAGCACTTGCATTTTTTCAAAAAAATTTCTTCGTCTTTCTTCTATATGTATTTTTTTCAAAAGGTGTTTTTTTTTTAAAAAGTTTGCATGGAAGTAAAAGCATTTAAAATATTTACAAAACAACAACTTCTACCAGGGATCTTTGCTGCAAGAAGTAGAGTTCAACTTATCCTGGTCATGGTGGACTCAGAGTGGAACCGTGCCTGGTGAAGATTTTGGATTTCGGGATTGCTCTCTGCCTTGCAGTTTTACCAACTCGTTTAGCTGGTGCCACTTGGAGACGTCTGATTGTGGTTAGGGAGAGCATTCGTGGAAATGCCTACGGGAGGAGTCGGTACTGGGAGATCGACTGAGATACGTTTATTGTCAATCAAGTCCTGCACATCATGCCTTAAGTTCCAGCAGCGGTTGGTATGGTGTTCAGGAGCTCCCATGTGGTACTCGTAGTGCTCATTAGCATTGTAAGAGCAACTATTGGTTGGCTGCTTCTTCTATAGATATCCTTTCTTAAGCAGAGTTGGAAGCAGTTCCGTCAGCGGGTAAGGGAGGGGTGTGAACACCCTATTCCACCTTGCCTGGATTTCTTCTCTGGATCGTCTCAGCTGTCTTGCAAACTGTACACTTTGGCCAACATTCTGGTTTTCCCTTCTATCTAGTGCTAAGAAGTGGAAAGGCCTATTCGGCTGGATGTAATTAACGGTCTCATCTTCTTTCTTTCTATTCATGCATCTTCCACCAATAGGGTTCCTTCTCTGCATTGCCGACTCTGTTGCAAAGCCTGCTACTCTTCTAGATTTCACTCCATCCTCTATCCTGTCAGCCACTACAACAAGGTCCGTGAAGCTTGCAGCACATTGCCCTAGTAGGAGTGTATAGTAAGGCTGCCCTAGTGTCGAGATGAACAACGTTACAATTTCTTTTTTCCAGCATGGGAGGTTGGACCATTGCTGCTACTTCTCACCATCTCTTCGCATACTCAAGGACGGACTCAGTGTTTTTCTTGAACATTTTCTGGAGTTCCATCCGAGTAGGCAAGACCTCAGTATTGAACTCGAAGTGCTCGAGGAAAGTGCTTGCAAGATCATCACAAGCTTTGATTTGGTTCTTGTCCAAACTAGCGAACCATTTCTGTACCGATCCCGTCAACGAGCGTTGGAAGAACTGGACCATGATTCTTTCATTGTGTGCATACTGGCACATATCCCCATGATATGCTCTGAGGCGAGACAATGGGCATCAGATTCCATCGAACTTTACAAAGTCAGGACATTTGAACTTTGGTGGAAGCTACAGATTGGGGGAAAATCCTAGCCTATCCAGTGAGGCTTGACCTGGCATAGGGCCTTTGTTCATGCTCAGTATTTGCTCCTTCAGATTCTGTATCTCATCTTGCATCTGTGCCGTGACACCTGTCGCTTCTTGCGCTTGGTACCACTATTCTTCTTCATGCCCCATTCCTGGTGGCACTATTTGTTGTGGGATGGCAAGAGGTGTCGGAATTTGTGGATGTTGCTCTGGTTGGACTAGCAAAGGTTGCAGGATCTGTTGTTTTGGCGGTTGCAGGTTTAGCTGTGGAAGAGCCGGCGGTGGCTGCTCTGGTGGGATTGGCAATGGTTGAGGAGCCGGTTGTTGTGGTTGTGGTGCCAGCGTTTACACCAAAGGTACCGACTGCTGTGGCGGGGGTAACGGCAGCTGTTATTGCTATTGTACAAGCTGTGGTGGTGCTTGTAGTCTTTCCATTTGCTGCATCATGGTGGCCATAATGGCTGATATGTTGGCCACTTGCTGGTTAAGACCAGCGATCACTAGGTGGTCCTCCAGTTTCTCTTGCTCCTGGGGTGGAGGTGGAGGTAGCGTTTGCTCCTTGGTGGGATCCATCTGAAGTCTCCTTCTGGAACGCAAAACGTAAGGGGTGCGATTCGCAATCTTAGAACATTGGAAAAGGAAAAAGGACACAGGTTAGTGTAAAGGATTCATATTGAGACATGACGCATGTTAAATGCAAATTATTTATGATCTTTTTGATTTCAATTTAGTAGTCATTTGACGATGAAGGGAGATTTTTTTTGGATAATTGATCTCTTTTTAGCCGCCATTCGGAAGCAAGGGGAGAGTCCCTGAAAATGATCTCTTTTTAGCCGCCATTCAGTGGCAAGGGGTGTAAAACCTCGATAATTTTTCATGATTTTATGGGAAAAATAAATAATAATCATAAATATTTAAACTAATAAGGTGTGTGGATGTAGGAGTTTCGGTGGGCGAGCACACACCAGATCAGAGATTTAAAGTTCGTCGAGCGGCAAGCTTATTTACGGAAGGTATTTATACTTTAATAAAATTAGGTTTTCGGGTTTTTGCTCTTAATACGAGTACGAGTATACTGAGAGGTTTGGGCGATTGCGGCTGCGGCGATTTTCTTAGGGTTCTTCGGGAGAGAAGAGTTGGGGAAGTTCTGTGGGAGAAAAGAGTTGGGGAAGTTCCTGCCGGTTGGTGTTTGTGATCAAGAAGTCCAGAAGGGCTTTTCCTTCAGAGAACCTTTGCTCGACTATAGCAACCAGACGAGACTATAGCAACCAGACGAACGAACTGTTGGTTGGGGATCGCTCTTCGGGGGTTGCTGTTGCCAAGACTTGGAAGCGTATAAGGTGAGTGGCACTGTTTTAAAACCTGGGTTTTGTATTACTTGTAGGTCTAATCCGAATGTTTAATCCAAATGCATGTGGTAGTGGATTGAGTTATTCAATGGTTTTTCTGGACGGACTATGTCCGAGGGTTGTTTCTTTAGAACTAGATGGGGATAAATAAAAATTGTGTTAGATTAATTTCAAAACCAGTTTGAATGTGTTTCGGGGGTATTAGGAGACTAAAGGAAAGGTTACAGACTGAAAATGTTCAGCTAGAGTTGGAGATCTGGATTTAACAGAGACTTGAAAAATGCAGTGGGTATCCGCCCACTTGGCGCTCACTTGGCGCTCACTCCGGGTAGTAGGCGCAAGGTAGAAACACACTATCCGCCGAGCTCGCGCTCACTTGGTGCTCAACTCACGTGCACTTAAAATCGATACGCGCATCTCGCGCTCACTTCATGCTCAGCTCACACCCACTTGGCGCCGAGCTCGCGCTCACTTGATATCGAGTAGATGCATACCCCAAATTTAGACCATTGACTATCCACCCACCTCGCGCCTAGCACAGGAGGTGAGCGCATGGTCCATTTTCTCTGCCGAATTACATGTTTGAGTAAACCAATGTGGATTTGATGATAGGAGGTTTCAAGCACTTAACCAATTACTTGTTTAGGACTCTAAAGACAATATTACCTATGAGAATATTAAAGATAAATTCTGGAAACACTTAGGAGCTTTCCAGGCAAATTTAGGGCTAATTGTAGGTGATGTTCTGGATACCAAACCCTAGGAGATTCTATTTTAGTTCTCTTTGGTTAAACACTGTACTTGGTTGAGATTTTATTAAATCCTGTTTTCCTTAATGGCAAGTTTTGAAATGTGTTGTAAAGATTATTTACTTGTGTGAGTTGATGTTCTTGTTGGAACACTTGTGTGAATTACTGTTCTGGTTGGAACACTTGTGAGGAATTACTGTTCTGGTTGGAACACTTGTGTGATTTGATGTTCTGGTTGGAACACTTGTGAGGAATTATTGTTCTGGTTGGAACAACTTGTGATGTGTGTACCGAATGCGGAGTTTTATTTGGTAATTTATTGGTTTTGGGTTTAGCTTCCCATGGATCCTTGTTAAGCTTAGTAATGTGATGATATTTTTTTTATTGGTGTAATTGCATGGCCTTGTGTGTTTCCACGACCAGTGTAGAGCAGCCAGATACCCTGAGTAGGCCTGGTTGTCAATGCCGATACCCGGAGTAGGTCGGCATTGGATGACGATACCCTGAGTAGGCCGTCATTTCAGAGTGTCCGATAGCCTGAGTAGGCCGGAACTGTGTACATGGAGGTATGAAGTGTCTACTTGGCATGTAAATTAATCAATGTAACAATATGCATGACATTGGCCCTTTTTGTGTTGTTATCGGAAATATGTTGTTTAAATTGTTGGTTATTTATCGAAGCATGTCTTATAGCTGTGTTAACTATTTCTGCATGCATGTGTCACTCGCTGAGATATTCGTATCTCATCCCTCGTTGTTGTTTTGTTTTTCAGATCTTCACGGTGAGGCGCCTACTGGGGTAGATCCGACTGACACTTATAGGGAGGAGGATTATTACTACAATCCTTAGACTCGTAGGTTATTTAGTCTTAAACTCTGTTAAATTGAATTTGTGGGAATTGTAATAAGGTAGTAAATTGGAACCATTTGTTGTTATTTGAAGATTCTATAGATTGCTTGGATGAGAATTTTAATTGTGCACTCTGATGTGATATAAATTGTGTGTGATTATCTAGCGATAACCGTTATTGAGATCCTTACCTAACCCTCTGTGAGACGTATTATATCTTTAATGAAAAACACGAATCCGGGGCGTTACAAGGGGAGAGTCCCTGAAACTGATATCCAGAAACAACAATAGTTGATTTTTGAAGGTTAGGTTGGAAATGATCTCTTATTCGGAAGCAAGAGGAGAGTCCCTGAAAATGCTCTTTTTAGCCGCCATTCGGAAGCAAGGGAAGAGTCCTTGAAAATGATCTCCAGAAACTACAAGAGTTGATTTTTGAAGGTTAGCTTAGGAATGATCTCTTTTTAGTCGCCATTCGAAAGCAAGGGGAAAGTCCCTGAAAATGATCTCCAGAAACTATAAGAGTTGATTTCTGAAAGGTAGGTTGGAAATGATCTCTTTTTAGCCACCATTTGGAAGCAAAGGGAGAGACCCTGAAAATGATCTCCAGAAACTACAAGAGTAGATTTCTGAAGGTTAGGCTGGAAATGATCTATTTTTTTTATCTCCATTTGATTTTGAGCTTATTTGGTCGGATTGACCTTTCTTCTGATTTGAATTAATTTTTGAGAACTTTGTTAAGCTTTATTTAACTGATGGCCATCAGCAAGGAATGGACACTCCTTGATTTTCCTGATTTATTATTTTGGCTGAGTTGCAATCAATTGTTTTTTTTTTCTTGATTAGGCTGAAGCTGGTTAAGGCACAGAGAGTTAGAACCATTCATTGCCCTAAGGCAATTTTGATGTACAACCGGAGGCAGTTTTGATCTTGGAAATTTTTGTGCATTCTTTTCTTTGAAAATGATTTAACCAAGCATGTTTGTGCGAATGATCTTGAAGTGTGTGCACTCATTGCATAAAAAAAGGAATACACAGAATTAAAGCAAAAGTTAAGTGATATTACCATTCGGCAAATCTGTGTCAACAGACAGATGTCAAAAAACACATTAAAAGGTGTGTGCATAGTCCTAAAAATGGTTGGTGCCTAGCGAGGCACAACTCTTAGACATACTTGTGTATGGAAGCACATCTGAGTCCTGATCAGCTTTTCTTTCATCTGTTCTTTGTTTGCCTTTGATTTCAGGTGTCAGCTAGACCAAAGGAATTTACAACTTGCTAGCGAGGGCGAAAATTACATGATATTTACAAAACTAGAAATAATTCATCTTTAGGGTTGTTGGAAGCCCAAAAGAAGGGTACACATTGCTTCAAAGGCAGGTGAGCTGATTTCCTGGATCTAGGGTTTTGTGCCCCTATTCTGATCTTGCCTGCTTTCTTCTGTTTGTCTGATCTGGTCGGCTTTCATCTGCTCAAAAAGGCCGATTTGGACTTAGGGTACTTCCAGCGAACTCAATGGGTTGAGGCCCACGGCTCATAGGACTCAATGCATGAATCTGGGGTGGCTCTCCTGATCAAAGTTCGGCTGGCTTCCTAAATTAGGGCTAAGGTAACCCATGATCTAGGGCTTACTCAATTTGATGCAAAAGGCGAGGGTTGCTGCCCCTGATGGACTCTAGGTTTTAGCTTGATTTTACTCCTCTTGTATTCATCATTCAATTCACATTCACAGCATCGAGGTGTATCAGACGTAATAGGTGGGAAAGGATACCCAGCCCGAGACATACGCCTACAAGGGTCTAGACCTAGTACTAGACCCTCGTGTACTACGGCAAGAAGCCAGTGGCGCTATAGGAATCCTGAAACCTAGGGAGATGGGTTTACCTTGCTTTCCTCGGCAAGCCACGGGAGCATGAGGCTAATACCATCCCAAAATTTTGTTAATAGGAGCAAGAAAGGTGGCTGCTAGAGAGTTCTAGGTTTTGGTGAATAAGAGATCTAGTAACCGCATATCTTATGTTGGTTCGGATCATTCATGTGGTCTCCCTCGTGCGTGTCACCCCATGCAGTTTTTAGTAAAGCAGTAAATCAACCACGGTGTGGTGGGTGCCCGTGTGTGCAACTGGGTTGAGTGCTATGTCTAATTAGGTGAGTTTGATCTGGATATTGACTAATAAAAGGGTTTCTCACTACCCTATATAGTAAAGTGTAGAATTGGTACGCAAAACGATGTTTCCTAAATTAGTCTATATCCCTCTTAAGTTGACTCTTCTTAATCAGGATCCGATTGGGCTGAGAGGTCCCCAGCGGAGTCGCCAGGTTGTGCACGCGTCGGGAACGCCGTACCACAGGACGCACGGGAGTGCATGCCTCCTTTTGGGAAAATCAGGGTTTTGGAGTCACCACTGCCTAATGGGGTGCAGGCAGACACCTGGGTGCCTAGGTCTGTCTATTAGGCTAGTCTACGGCTTGAGATTCTGTGTATTGTCTCGGTTACAGTCCGAGGAAGTCCGTAGACACCCCGGTCCGCCCTGTCGGGTGACGGGTCCGATGGGTTTTCCTGGTTTGAGTCAACTCGGTTTATCTCACCCAATTCCTAAGCCAAACTTGCACACATTTTAAGGCTGGTGGGAACCACCTGAGTGGTGTAGGTCCCTCTCTTTTATTGGATTTTATCTTGTTTAATTCAAGGTGATCTGAGCCTGGGGTGTGGGCCCCGTTGGAAGGCCCACTGGATGCCAAGTTGGGCTTAAGTCAAACCCAAGTCTCATTTGGGGTTACGTTGGACCACCCCTTTTTATTGGAATTGGTTTATTTGGTTTGGATGCTAATTAAACATGCAAGATAATTATGGGTTGGTTTAGACTTTTACTCAGTGCATTGGGCTTGGAGGAGGCCCAAGGGATTGTCAAAGTTTGTCCTTGAGGCCCATCTTTGGAATGAGCTCAGCGTTGGGTTAGTCGGGTGTGGGTCTTGTTGGAAGGCCCACATGAAAGTGCTATTGGGCCCAAATGGGCCCAAGTCCAAGAGAAGGCCTCTAATTACCTGGAGGCTTTATAGGATTAATATGAACTAATTGGAAAATGTCAAGGTCACCTAGCCCCATAGGCATGGGCCTACAATAATCACTATGGCCTGCCTGCACTTAATCTGCGACTAGGCCTTGCCCGTAGGACACATGTGGATAGGACCTGACCGCTTTGTGTTTGCGGGCAAAGCCCAAGAACCCTATTTGCACACTTTTCGAAGGGGAGGCCAAAAGGCTTCTCCCTTGGTGGTTTGTGGGTACTGTGGGTCATTGTGCTGACCTACAGTGGCTTCCAATGTCCTTCTTGTCAAAAAGTCCATTCTTGCTTTCCAACCAATGGGGGGCAAGGAGGAAGAATAACCAGGGGCTCCCTCCTTCTCCAAGAATCTTTTCCTAAGCCTGGAACAGGGACTCTAGAGGTCCCTGTTCATAGGTGTTGAAATGCTACTCTTCTTCTCCATGAGAAGAGAAGAAGAACGGCCCGAAAGGCCTTAACCAAGGTTTTATTCGATCATTCATTCATACATGCTTGGACAGGTTAATCATCAATATTCAAGGCATTCAGAACAAGTAAAACAACAACAAATATGTGTGCAAACAACAACTTGAATCATGTGAAAACAGTGAGTAAGGTGATTTTGATGTACCTAAGATGATACAAACATTGGGTAAAAGGGGGGGGGGGGGGGGTGGCCAAGCAGGAGGCTTTCTACTGATGTTTACCGTAGTGGAAGGAGGTGACAAAACAGGTCCTAAACATACTCTCTAGGTGCTACACGTGTGTGCATGTGTGATGCCCATTTATGTTCTTAAAACCTACTAGAACAGCGAATGAGAAAGGAGGGTGAATATGTGTGTGCAATATCATTCCTCATGCTTTTAAAACCATAAAAAAGACACTAACTTATCACATGGAGCAATCAAGCATAAGAGGAGACATAATATACACAATCAAGAGAAGGGAAAGGGGGGATTAGGGGTACAATGGATGTATAAAGAATAGGGGAATATGCTCTCCTAAAATAAGTGCACAAAACAGCCCCTTTATTGTGACCTTTTGACCATCAAAACAGTGATACTCTTCTCCCTTTCGAAATAATAACCTCCCCTTACCATGGGAGTCTTAAAAATGTGAAGAAATGGAGATGAAGAGATGGAGAAATGGTAAGGATAACATGCTCACAGCAGTAAAAATGATAGATGCTCACCATGCCTTTATTTCAATATATGTGAAACAAATCATGCCAACAAAGCTTACCTTGGTATTGCCTTGCTTCTTGGAGGTGTATGTGGTCCCTTGGTGGATATGGACAGTAACTAGGAGGACCTCCTTGAACTTCCAAGATTCCCAAGCTTCTCCTTTGGTTGGAGTTGAAGGAGAGGGGACGGGGGAGGTGATTGAAGGGTGTTTGGGGGGCTTTAGTGTGCTTGAGAGGTGTGGAAAAGGAGTTGAGGAGAGGGTTTGGAGAAGGAGATCAATGGGAGAGAGATTAGAGAAGAGTTGGAGAGGTGGGATGAGCCAAAAAGTGTTTGAGGTAGTGGACATATGGGGGTTTTTAGACGGGGATGATGCATGGGGTGTGAGGTATGCATGGGGGAGAGATAGAGAGAGAGACATGGGGGCGATGTATGCATGGAAGAGAGAGAGAGGGATGCATGGGGTGTGATGTATGCATGGGAGAAAGAGAGAGAAGGATGCATGGGGAAAGAGAGAGAGAGAGAAAACACATGGGGGTAGGTGTGTTTGGAGGGGGGTCCCACATGGGGGAAAAGGGAGAGAGAGAGCACATGGGGGGAGAGAGAGAGAGAGAGACCACCTTTTTTCAAATACTTTTTCCCTGGTTGTTAAGTTATACCCCTTTTTATTATTATTTTAGCAAACATGTGGTGAAGGTTTGTTCTCTCTCTTAATCGATTTGATTCTCTCACTTAATGAGAGAATTTAATTTTTAGATTTTTTATTTATTTTAAAATGTGAAAAATGAGATATTTGTAAAAAAATATTATTTTATTCAAGATCTTTTTTAAAATATTAATATTATATTCTACAAAACATTATTTTATTCAAGATATTTTTTAAGATACTAATATTATATTTGAGATATTTTCTTTCCCCTGTCCTTTTGTCGTTTCTTCGCCACATGGCAGATTTCTGCACATTTGCCATGTAGGCACTTTTCTACAACTTTGCCCTAGATTTTGAACTGCTCACAAATTCTTCATTTGAGCTCCGATTCTGACAAACTCAGTTGTGCTGGAACCGGATCAAGATCCTCTATCCATTGGGACAAGGTTTCGTAGTAAATCCAAGTTTTTAGCAGAAAGTCGAAACCGCATCCAAAATCTTAATTTGCTCATATCTCCCTGATCCGAACCCCGATTCTGGTAAATTCAATTGCGTCGGAATCTTGTCGGGATTTCCTTCCTTCAAGACAGAGAAAGCAGTTAATTTAGGTTTTAGCAGAAAGTCAATTTCTGCTCCCCCGAGACTTGATCTGCTCATAAATCCTTCATCTGGACCTCGATTCTGGAAAACTTAGTTGTGTCAGAATCATGTCAGAATTTCCCATCCATTGACATAGGGCATGGCAGTTGATTTGCACCTGATCAAAGTCAACTTTTTCCCTTCAGGGTTTGACTTTTCAGTTAGGGTTTTCATTTTCAGCACTTCTGGGTGGTGCAAAAATGAGGTGCTTACACCCACGTTTGGAAAGTGTAGAGAGAAAGAAAGAGGAAAATAGAAAGATCACAAGAGAAAATAACTGTTGTAGAAACCTCCGGCTAGAAGTCATCAAAATTAGATCAGGAGAAATCCAACCGTTGGATTGACCTCAAATTTGGAGGCTTTGTTCACGATTGGTAGGACTACAATCTGAACGGTGGAGATCATGTTTGTAGAACCCTAGGTTGGTGCAAAAAATAACAGAAGTTACGATTCAATTCGGGATTCAAGAGAAGATGGATTTTTGCATGATAAGGCAAGTAGCAATAACTTGAAAACTGGAGGAATTGCATGATTCTGTGCTTTTGATTTGTTTCCGATTGATTTGATTAGACGAGAATATAGTTCATGGTTACGTTTACTTTCCATCGATGAGTTTTCATGTTCTTGAAAGAAAGGTATAAATGTAACGCCTCGGTTTCGGGTCCATTCCCAAACCCGTGTTATGGTAAATAAACAAAGCTACTAAATAAATTGGATAATTTAGAACTTTTTCTAACTTCATAATCAGAGTAAATACGGAAACTTGAATTAAAATTCTCTTTATTAATCAACACTTATGATGTACAATGATTTAATTACATGAGCAAGCTACATCTATATAATTACCCAGCTACAACTAGCCCACAATATGACGTCCTCGCCAAGAGTACCTGAAATGAGGGAGAAACCAGAGTGAGAATAAATCTCAACGAGTAGCAGATGCATGAAGTAAAAACAGTCCATAATGATTTACAAAGATAGTCATGAGGTAAATGATAAAACCAAAGCCACAATAATACGATGATAATAAGATAACAATTACCAATCCAAAACAAACACGTGTGACATAATAGGACTCATGAACTGAAACCACTTAATAAGATATTCTTGCCCCCATAGTTCACCACATCACGATTCACATGATAGATGGAGCCCGCACCTACAGTCACTACCATCTCCTCTATCAACCATCAATGCGAACCACCCAAGCATGGGTTGACGAGTACAATCTAGAGTCCAAAATAAAATCCCATCATGGGTACCGCTTCAGCGGAAGCCATACAAATCCGATCAAAGATTAATGGACCCATGACAAACACGTCTAATACCAGTACATGTGCAAATCACGAGTGATCCTCAAGCACGGCCAAATCATAGCTCCAATGTGCGACTCACAAGTAACCTACCAACATAACCAATATAAAGCTCGTGAAAGTCAATGTCTCATTGAAGCATACGGATGGTAATCTGAAATATAAAATAAAACCGTTTACCGATAGCAACCTCGGCTAAGACCAGGCTGCACCTGCAGCGGTCAAGGATTGCTGCCTACGTCGCCCGCACCTGCTAGTACGACGCACCGTATACTGGGGAGTTCCGAACAAGAATAACTTACCAGTCAATTCCCTTTCACTTCCTAGCTAAGCTATGGATCCATACTAAGCATTTCCCACTAGACACAACTCACAATCAAAACCTTGAATAACTCAAAGATACAATATGCAGTGATAAACCTCGTACCAATAAACATAAACATGTCCCAAGTGATGTGTCCCACAATAATTTCCAAAACCACGGTGTCCAACCAAGATATTCAAAATAAACATCAACAGCTCTTAAATAGAGTTCCAGGTCATTTAATAAGAAAAGTACGAGAGAATATACCAATACTAAATAAGAGGTTAAGATTTGAGTCGTGTTAGTGTGAGCATACTTAGTTTATCTTTCTAATTCAGTATTCAGGTTATTATTTATTTTCTACAAATTTTACACCAAGTCCTACACTTTGGTTCATCCTAAACTCCTTACTTTTGAACCCTTATTTACCAACTTATACCCTAAATCTCTAAAACCTTTGAGTTAGGCTATTGATTCTTTCTAGAAGTTAATTTAGATCTATTATGATTTGTTAGACTAGGTTTCATACCTAAAATCCTAATGAAAGTGGTTTGAGTGCATAGGTTTACCTTAACTAGTCTCCTTTGATTCTTATTACATTCATTGTCCCAAATAATTACCCTTTTATCCAAATTCAATTCTGTCACTTCCAACATCTCAAATTTCCCTATTTACAGGTGTTACAATATTAAAATTCCAAGAAAAATCATTAGAACTTGAATCTGGGCACAAATCCCAAGTTTTGGAATTTCTGACAGTTGGTCACTCGAAGGGTCGCTCGGGCGACTGCCCTAGCAGTTAGGTTTTCAGGTTTTGTTATTTTTCAAAGGCCTATCACTTGAAGAAATGCTCGAGCGGTGTATTGAGCACTCGGACTATTATCACCAGTTTTCTTAGTTGTAGGAATTTCCTAACTTTCTAATCCAATTATTAATTTAATTTGATTCTAAACATCTATTTTCCATTCTAAATTAGTTATGAGACAACCCTAAACTAATGTAAAACCCCAAATTTCTGTTTGTTTATTTTAGGAGAATTAATTCGTCTGTGTGGTGAAATTGCAGAAATTGTGAAGCAAGGATGTATTGGAGTTTGAGACATAAGGCGTGAAGCAAGATAAACAAGGTTAGTAAGGTACTGTTTTAATTAGAGTTATTATGTTGTTGAGCTCAGTTGTTAAATAAATGTATTTATATGTGGGTGATTATGTAGGGAATAGTTTCATTAAATCAATCTGCTGGGAAGCTGCCCATGTAGGGAGAAGCGTGGGCGAGCGTGCACTGAATCATGAGTTTTAAAAATTGTCGAGCAGCAAAGTGTATAGGGTAAGTATAAATACCTAATGTTTAGAAACGTAGGTTTCACATACTTTGAGCTGAAGGAGATTACGGCTGGAGTTCTAGGGTTTCGGAGAGAAGCAGACGTGTGGCTCCTGCCGATCAGAGTATTCAAAATCAGGGTGTTCAGAAAGCATCTTGCGAACAGAAGAAAAACTGGGTGGAGATCGACTACTGGACTTGCTGTTATAGGAGTTGTAGTTGTAGGGATTTGAGCCTCTAACAGGTGAGTAGTATCGTTTTGATCTGTGTTTTGTTTTGATCTCTAAGTTTAGTCGAAAAGCATGGTTTCGGGAAACATAGCTTCCGAACGTGATTTATTCAATGAGATTCAAGGTCGGGATATGAAGTTGTTTAGATTTATTTCGAATCCTGTTTAAATGTGTTTTGGGGATGGTAGAAGCATAGGAAAATTGTTACAGAAGTCTAAAACTTGTTCAGTCATGGAGTTTTAGAGTTAACAGAGAGTCGCGACTCGAACATTGGATTTGCCGAGTTGCCGCCAACTATCTTACCTCAGCGGCAGCTCAGCGCAGGTACTGTTTTGGGTATCCGCTGAGTTGGCGCCGACCTTGCGCCAAGTGTTTGAAGTCAGCGTGAGATGAGTTTGGGTATCCGCCGAGTTGGTGCCGACCTTGCGCCAAGCGCCAGAGGTCAGCACACCCACTAAAATCTTCCGAAAGGCATGTCTGACCAATCCAAGCCCAAATTTGATACTTTGATACTTTGAAGCTTCAACCTCTTAGCCAAAGACTAGATTAGGATACTAGAATTATTTTAATTGCTCAAAATACCCGAAGATCATTAAGTCAAATTTATTGGTAGTCTTATGAGTTCCCGAAGTGATAAATTAAGGACTGTTGGTTGGTTATTTTACTGTTCCTGACACTAGGGGTTAATGAATTAGTTTTCCTTTATGTTCTACACTTGCTTTTCGATTAAGAAATTGTTTAACCTGGTTTTACTTGATTTAGAGTTCTGAACTGTATTTGTAAAATATTTGGTGTGAGAAAAAGGGGTTGTACTACCAGTGTATTTGAGTTGGATTATGTTCTGAGATATCATGAGTATGGTTCTGGTCGGGAGCAATGGAATGATGGAAACATTGGTTTAATGTGTTGACAGTGTGAGTTGTGAAATTTGTTTTACTATTTTGGTTTAGCTTCTCCTGGATCTTTGTTAAGCTTAGTAATGTGATGGTATTGTTTATTGATGTAATTGCATGGTCTTGTGTGTTGCCACGACCTGTGTAGAGTAGCCAGAAACCCTGAGTAGGCCTGGTTGTCAATGCCAAAACCCGATGAGTAGGCCGGCAATGGATGACAAAACCCTGAGTAGGCCATCATTTCAGAGTTCCGAAACCCTGAGTAGGCCGGAACTGTGTACATAGAGGTGTGGATGTCTCCTTGGCATGTCAATTAATCAATCCAAACAATAGTTATGACATTGACCATTCGATGCGTAATCGGAAATTGTGATTGGTCTTTTGTGTAAAACTGTTAATGGGATTGGATTTAAACCTTCGGAATTATCTTTGTTGATTTGATCGTGCTGGTTATTTATCGATGCATATTTCTAACTGTTGATAACTATTTCTACATGCATGTACTACTCGCTGAGATAATCGTATCTCACTCCTTTGTTTTTGTTTTTGTATTCAGATACTCGCGGTGAGGGGATTACTGGGGTAGATCCAACTGAGACTTATAGGGAGGAGGACTATTACTACTATTCTTAGATTTGTAGTGTAAGCACCTCATATTTGCGCCCCCGGAAGTGCCAGAAATGCAAAGCCTAGCTGGAAAGTCAAACCCTAAAGGGACAAAAGTTGACTTTTTGATGAAGTGATAATTGGGCACCTTGATTTATTCCAATAGATAGAGAATCCCGACACGGTTCCAACGCAACTGAGTTTGCTGGAATCGGAGTCCAAATGAAGGATTTACAGGCAGGTCAAAATTGAAGGGGAGCAGAAATTGACTTTCTGCTAAACCCTAGAACAACCGCCCAAACTTGCCGCAGTGGACAGGTTATCCTGACACGATTCCAACGCAACTGAGTTTGCTCGAATCGGAGTCCCGGATAATAAGTTATGAGCAAAACAAGAAACCCTAAAAAAACTGCCCACGTGGCAAAAACAGCAGAAAGAGGTGTCTGGGGGCAAATCTGTAAATAATCAGAACATTCAAAAATATCTGAGGGCATATCTGTAATTGCTTAAGGATGAGTCTGTAAATATCCAAAATGCTAAAAATATCTCAAGAATGAATCTGTAAATATCAAAAGTTCTAAAATATCTTAGGGATGAATCTGTAATTATCTGGGGATTAATCTGTGAATATCAAGTTGATGAGAAAATAGCTCATGGACCAATCTGCAAATATCAAGATTTGCTACCTCTCTCTCATGATTAGTGTTCCCCATGTGCATCCCCCATGCATCATGCATGCAAACACTTCTCTCTCTCACTCTCTCTCTCTCTCCCTCATGAGCATTCATGCATGCATCATGCATGCACCTCTCTCACTCCCTCTCTCTCTCTCTCCCTCCCTCATGAGCATCCATGCATGCATCTCTCTCTCTCTCTGATAAGAACTTAATTTGTTATATTTTTCTTTACTAATGTTTAACCTTTTGAATTTATTTTTGTGCCTAAATATACTGATTATGCTCATATTTTGATTTAGGTTACAATTGGCAGCATGTGGGCAAAATGAAGCTAAACTGAGATACTCTTGGTGATTATAGAAGTCACGGTTCAAACGGCGTAAAAATCGGAGTCAAATTGTAGAAGATATGATCAACGTTCGCTGGCCGTTCGCCTGTTGTTCGAACGTTGGTATTCTGCAGAGAAACCCGAGAGCAGCGTTCGCTGAACGTTTGCTTGTCGTTCGAACGTTGGTGATCTGCAGAGAAACCCGAGAGCAGCGTTCGCTGAATGTTCGATTGACGTTCGAACGTTTGTGAAAAATAGAGAAATTGTGAGCAGCGTTCGCTGGCCGTTCGATGAACGTTCGAACAAGAGAAGAGGAAACAACTTTTTGACCTGAACGTTCGACCCACGTTCGATGAACGTTCGAACGATCAAGTATTAAAACCTGTTATAAAATTCCGAACTTTGCGGATTTGTTTCCTTTTTCTTGGGGATCTTCTTCTAGTTTTTAGGAGGACTTTAAGGGGTTTCTAATTAAGAAGATTAGGTCGTTTTTGGATTTCTAAGTCGTGGATATACAAGGAAAGGAAGTTCTCTCTTCCTTAGGAGTCTTGGAAGGAAAGTTCCTATTTTCTCTTCAAGGGAATTTTGGGCAAGTTTATGTGATTTCTATAAAGGAGGAGTTGAAACGTGAAGGAAGGAGGTTTTTTGGTTGGAGAGCTTTTCTGAGTTCTGGACGTCCTCTTTCTCTTCCTCTTCTTCCTTTCTTCTTCTATTTATCTTCTAAGTTTGTGATCCATGGCCATGTGTGGCTAAACTTTTATTCTTGGTCAAAGGAGGCTGAAACCTCGGAATTAATAAAGCTGTGAGATCTTAATGTTTTAATTGTTCAGTTTATACTTGAGCATTGAATATTCTTCTATGTTTATTCTCATGATTGTCCCGTCTAATTTCTATGATGCCTACTAGGTCATTATTCGTTGCAATTTATTGCTAGGCTAGATATCAAATCCGTAATTGTTTGATCCCTCTAATCTGTGAAGCAACTGAGGTTTAATGATTTGCTGCGTCAGGAATTGTTAGACTTTAGGAAGAAATTTCTGCTAGATTAAATACAGCCGCTTGTGATTGTATTGTTTAGATTCATCAATCTTTCTAGTTCCTAAAGTTGCTGCTGGATTAAATCTTTACCGCTTGTGTGAGGTTGTTTAGTAGTTAGGGTTAATTAGATCGCTTGTTTTCTGATTAACTATAATTGAAAGAGTTTGGAAAGTATTTCCAAGGGTGAATGTTCAATGTGTGAATTGATATATTCTAGCATCTATGATCAGCTTTGATATTCCGATGGTGGATGTTAACTTAGACCAAGGTTTGTTTTCTTGATTGATTTATTAAAGTCTTTTTAGTAATCTGTTATTTTCTGATCTCATTGTGACAAAACCCCCCTCTTAATTCTGTTTTCTAAAGCATAAAAAGAGATAGAGACTCTCGGTGGAACGATCCCTACTCACCTTGCTATATGCATATTTTTAAGTAGTGGTTTATTTTTGGTTGTGTACGACAGTCACCACTCTCTCTCATAATTGATGTTTCCCATGTGCATCATCCATGCATACACCATGCAAACATCTCATCTCTCTCTCTCTCTCTCTCTCTCCCCCCCCCCCCATGCATGCATGCATATCACATGCATTACCCCATTATAAAGCCCCCATCCCACACCATACGTATGGGACAACTCTAATTTGTTTCTCATCTCTCCCACAACTCCCATCTTCCTCTCCCACCTCTCCCAAGCTCTCCCATGGCTTCCCTCCCAAAAAAACCTCTTCTTCTCCATCTCGCAAGGCTTCCTAAGCCCTCCACCACCCTTCTTTACCACATCCAAGTTTGAAGAAGGAGGCTTTTCTACTGTTACTGCAAGAAGAAGGAAGCTCTAGCCCTTGCCTTCCTTCAAGAAGGAGCCCACACACCTCCAAAGGATCCTAGAACCCCAAGGTAAGTCTTCTTGCCATGTTCTATTGCACATATATGAATATGAAGCTTTTTAAAGGTGTTTGTTTCTCCTTAGCATGAATCTGTTCTCATGCCTATTTTACGAGTGTTTACTTCTCATCTTGGCAACGTGAAGATCTCCCAAGGTAAGGGAGCATACGTATGGGTTTGAAGGGAGGGTGAGATGGTGTTTTGCATACTTTAATGGGGTTTCTAAGGTTCGGTCTCAGCATTGTTTTTATTTTTTAAGTGGGGAGAATGTTCCCCCTCACATCCACTCTCATGACATCCACTCTCATGTACCCCCTCTATAGGCCCCTCTATCCCTTCTCCTACTGTTTTTTTTGTGTTGTGTGGTTTTCATCCCTTCTCATTTTTGTGTGCTCATTTATGGTGTATGTGAGTATGTACAAGCATGGCCTCTTCCCCCTTTATACTTGCTATTTTTATCATGCCTAAAACCCTTGGACAGCTGCTGTTTTCAGCAGGTTCAACCACCCACACACTCCCTAGTTTAGTCTTCTAACCCCATGCATGAAGGATCCCCCTCCTCCACACCACTTTGTGTTATTTCCAGCATGTTAAGCATGTCTCCAACCCCATTTATAATTGTTGTTCCCTTTTTTTTATTATTTTACAGCATGCATTTTCTCCATTTGTGTTCATATGGCTTGTTTCCTTGATAGCATGATCATCATGTGCGCCCACTCCCCCCCAGCTTAGTATGGATGCTAGACTACACCCCCACCCTATGCATAGCTGTTGTTTTTTTTTTTATAAAACCAAGTGTGCTGCCGACTAGGTGCACTAACCTTGTCTTTGTCACTTGCTGTTTTTTCTAGGTATACATATATAAGCATGCTCCCACTACCCCTAACCCATAGTCATGGTACGCATGAGCTGCTGCTGGAGGCAGCAGCAGCACCTCCCATCCCCGGTAGCAAGATAAACCTCACCAAGCTCAATGTAATAGTTGCTGTCCTCCCATTTACGGTGGGTTTTTTGTTAGCTTCTCATGAATATGCAACATGTGTTTTTTACTGTTTTTTTATGTCAAATTGGTAAGCATGTAGAGCATTTTTGGGGCTGCAGCTGCTGCCCCCATTGTTCCCTGTTCTTGATGGGTTTGAGTCGCGTGCCATGCCCCAATGTGAGTATCATGGATGAAAGATCCCATGGCCATGCTCCCCCACCCTTAGTTCACCATTTCAAGCCTTAGTAGCATATCTGAACCTTTATTTTCGGTTGCTGCCCTGAACTTCTACAACCTGCATTTCTTATGTTCTTTTGTGTAACTTGCTTGCCATCATGTCCATTAGGTGCATCCATGAACTTTCCACCACCTTAGCCACGTGGGAGGTTATTCCCAACCCAGCCACCCATCCCATATTGCACAAGTTGGGAACCGAGTTCTTGCTGCCCCTGTATGATTCACATGAGAACATGCCCATGCATTTCATGGTACGAAGCATGCTTTAAGCTTCTTTACTTTCTGATTTCCATTAAGACCCATGCTTGCTGCTTGTGGGATCCTAAAGACCAAGTAGGGGCACCTTAGTCCCTACTTTAGTAATGAGCATGGCCCAAAATAGAAGGCAGCCCCATGTCTTGTTGCTTATCCTATTATCTTTCCTGGAAAAATCCAAAATGAAGCTAAAAGAGATGCCACCCCAAACCTGAACCAAAGTGGACCCTCTCAGGGGCCCACATGACTTGTAGAGAAACCCCCTAGGAAGCCATAGAGCCACCCACATTGCAAAGCCCTCAAAAGAAAAATGCATTTTTGTGTGTGTGTTCTTTGACTTTGTTGAATGTGGAATAAGGTCTTCAATTGAACCTTTGAACCAATGGGGTTTATGGGTCACCCGGGAACCCCACATGAGACTTGGACTGCCGGTCCAACTCGGAACATTAGTGGGCCTTCCAACGGGGCCCACCAAGCCCAATGAACCTCATGGCATGCAACTAAGTAAGCTAAACAAATGAACTAATCCGACCGGGTGAGCCAAACCCAATGCGTCCCACCCCGAACTTGTTTGGTGGAATGACGTGTTTGAATTGCATGGTTTGGCCGAGACCCAGGGCTAGGGCCTATCGGGCCCGCCAAAGCCCACCAACCGAACCAAGGAAGGGTGCAAACCCTAAACTTCAAAGAACTTGGGCTTTCAAGCCCAAATTTGGACTACGGGCCCCAAGCCCAATGTCCAACTCACCTTGGCAAATTTAAGTAAAGATAATCTTAAAACCTTTTGGCAACCATCTGTGAGACATGGAAAATCAATTTAATGACTTCCTAATCATCACACGGGATTGGTTAAAAACAAAGAGTCGCCATCATTCTGTTTAGGTGTGAATGGACACCAAAATCTCAAATAAGCACAAAAAGGCAAAATTAGAGTAAAAATAACTCTATTTTAAAAAAACAAAACAAAAACAACCAGAGATGGGTAAGGGGATTAGGTTATGAACAGGGGAAGGTGTTAGGCACCCCTATTCATCCACACAAGGTGGTTGCCAGGTATTGTTCATGTTAAAATAAAGAATGCTTGCTAAAAAAAAAAGAAAAAAAACATAAAAATAACAAAAGTGTATTATTTTTCATATGAATATCCAGATTAATTCAGAACCTTCAATATGATCATACCATTCCTAGGGTTTCATGATTAAAATAAAATTGAGATAAAAATCAAATAAAACCAATCTAAAGAGAAACCTGAAAACTAGCTTTAGGCTAAACCATTAAAAGGTTGAAAAACTAGATTGAAATCTCTTGATGAAAACATTAAAGAATAAAGTTACTTGGATTACAGATCTGATCCGGATCTCTCAATAGTGGAGAAATAAAACCCCCCCACTCAACCCATGTTGATGAAAAAACATCAAAAAGGAGAGTTTAGACCATAGGATCCTTTCTCCAAGATCGAAAACAATTTTAAAATCATATCATGAAACCCTACAGGTTACTTTCAGGCTTTTGGTTTTAGATCTACCATATAGATTATGGTAGATCCAGAATCCTAGCCAAACATCACAAAAATTAAGAAAACAATGTTGTAGGTGCAAAGGTGTGAAAAATACAAATTATAGAAAAAAGTGGGGATCTCATGCTATAAACATCATGAATTCATAGGATTAATCCAGATTCAAAATAAAACCATTAAAACATTAACAGGATAGTAAAAGAAACCACATCTCACAGATTAGAGCACATGGGGGTCTACCCTACGGATCCACCTGTTCTCTTTTCCCCTAGCTCTCTCTTCACGTTTTATGGCTAGAGAGGAGTCTTGAGGTACTTGGAGATAGGTTTGGGGATACAGACACCAAAAGAGGCCTTATTCTACAGAAAATAAGAACAACAGATTATAGGGTGCTATTCTAGGGATCCACCTGTTCCCCTTTCCCCTAGCTCTCTCTTCACATTTTACGGCTAGAGAGTATTCTTGAGGTACTTGGAGGCAGGTTTGGGGATACAATTATAAACCAGGCCTTATTCTACAGCAGTGGAGAAGATTAGATTATTTCTAGAATTGAAAACAGAAAATTACTTACCTGGATTGAGAAAGCAAAGCAGCAGGGATTCCTTTCTTCACTTGGAGCTCTTCAAACTTCAAATTAATGGCCATTTGCTTGAGGAGAGGCCCTCTATTTATCGGCAAACCCAGGGGCAAGGTTGGTCCAAGGTTTGCCAAGATAGAGTTTTAGATTGAGTTAAAAAGAGATTTAATATAAATCGATTGCCAAATAGGATAAATAAGAGAATTCGAATGGATAAATAAGAGAATTCGAAACTCTCAGAGAGATATTTGGATGCAGATAAGGCTCAGAAATCGAGAAAGGATAAATTCGCACAAAACTCTCGTGCCCGTATATACATTACGGGCGCATGATGCCCGTAGAGTTAATATGGTCATTGCATGCCCGTAAATGAATTGTGGGCGCGACTAGGCCGTAGAGAAATTGCGGGCATTGCATGTTTGATTAAATTTTATGCACTTTTGACCTGTTTCAAATCCCAATTACATATTTTCAATTATTTTCTCATTTTGTAGTGCAATTTGGGGTGTCTACAACTGCCCCCTCTTTGTTGATAATTGGAACCAATTATTAGCAGAGAGCAAAAATACCCACAAATTGCACTTTTTGAGATTTTGTCTAACTAATTGCAATTTGCAAGGATTAAAAAGATGATTTTGGAAAAGAATTTGCGTGGAGGATTTGCTAAAAAGTCCCTAACCTTAAGGGACAAATCCTTCTCTCTAGTCTCACTGAGCACTCGTGGCTATGAAGTGAGATTTGAGACAAATTTTAAAACCAAAGTGGGTAAAGTGGCAATCCTTACAATTTACAATTAATATGGACATTAATCTCATGAAAAGTGTGGAGAAAATGATGAAAAATGCAATTTTCTGGCTTGCCTGTATTTGTATTGCGGGCAAGTGATGACCGCAATCTGAACACAGGCGTCCATGACCGTATTATCTTTGCGGGCTTCTGTTGCCCATATATCTTCTACGGGTTTTAGGGCTTTCTTATTCGCGACCGCGAATGCCTTTTTCATTTCTTTTGCTTGTATTTCTCTCCAAACCCTCTGTGCTAGTAGCCCTCTTCTGGTTTTCTGCATGACTCCTCCGGTGACCCTCTCATTCTCTGGCGAGCCCTTTCTTCTCCGGCGTCGACTTGCTTCCCTGATCCTTGGGCGACTGTTTCAATTTCTCCTGTGACTTTCATCTCCTCCTTATTTCAAGCTACTACTGAGACTGTTGCTTTGACCATCTCTGGGTCAAGCTTGCACCTTCTCACCTCTTGGGATTTCGTTCCGAGCATCCATCAGATATCCACTGTGGGTGAGCTCGAAGGTTCAATTTTTACCTTGCAGATTTTTCATTTTGACATAAACAGGTATGTCGACCCATTTAGTTTTCACCTTAACCATTCGACTGAGAATCAATGTTCAAAATCCATAACTGAATGAATACAATTATCTGGGCATGATTTTGATTTGTTCTGCTCAATTCACAGAGTTCTCCAATTCTTCTTTAACACCTTATTCGAAAATGTGAAGTTGGGTGATTTGTGACTCATGAACCAATCTTCTGCTTGTTTCCAGCTGATTTTTATTTTGCAATTCTCCTGCTTCTATATGACATTCCATGCTTGTTTATCTTGATTGATATGAATCCTCAATTTTGAAGCTTGCTTTAGACTGATTTTGATGCTTTGTCTCTTGCTGTGAAATGCTGATTTGGAGCAATCATGTTCTAATTGATGCATATTTTGATGCTCTATCCATGCTTTCATAATTCTGATTTTTCTGCCAATGCACATTTCATGATTCTGATTTTTCCTACTAATGCATGCTTTCATAGTTATAGCAGACTTTTGTATGTTCAATTCCTTTAGACATTTGTTGCTTCCGGACTGTTGCTTTAGGTCTTATTGAAACTTTGCTTTGATCATGGGATGCTAGATGATTGGATTCAACACTAGCAGACCTTTGATTATCTTATTTCCCACCTATGCAACTTAGAAAATTGGTTTTGACCTGCTTGAACCTGCACTTGAAAGTGATCTTGACTCCATCCGATTTGAGAGCTGAACACTTGTATGGCTTGATATGAAGGAGCTCTAGACACAATTGCCGTCAAAACCACTTGGCATGAAACGGCTGGTTTTCAAAATTTGCCTCTTCGTACTAGTTTAAACCTACTTTTATTGTCCTGAAACCCAAAAATATATGATTAGGCATCTTAGAGACATATCAACAAAAGCTGAAACTTAGGATAATAACAAACACATTTTTTCTTTTTTTTCTTTTTTCTTCTTTTTTTCTTCTTTTTTTTTTCTTATAAGAAGTCTGCACTTCCTATATTTTCATAATTTCCTGGTTAAAGCAAAGACAACCAAATAAAACAATAAAATTTCTCAAAAATAAACTCCTTTAGGGGAATCCTGATTTGGAATTTCTGCAACATTTCCTTTCCTTTTTCTTGCCAACGATTAAGCTTAGTTAAAATGAAAATCAAGCAATAAAAATTTTTAACAAGAATAATGAAACATCTCCTTGATTTGAACAATAGATGGCCCGCATTCAATCAGCTCCTAGGGATCCTGCTGATGAGCCCTTTTCCTCTAGGGTTCGAAGGGATCCCACTGATGTGGCATCTTCTTCGGGAGTAGCGAGGGACTCTGATTCTGTTGTCCCTGATCTTCCTTCTGAGGGCTCGCGTGAGGCGACCCTAGAGGTATACCTTAACCCTTCTAAATCTTCAAATTCTTTCTCAACATCCTTCACCCTGATCCTTTCTCTTTCAACTTGTTTCCTTAGCTGGTGGTTGAGGCTCCAGGCAGAGGTAGAGGCCGTGGCGAGCGACGAGCTAGAGGCAGAGATGGAGGCCGTGATGGGGGTCGTAGAGGAGGCTGTGGCAAGGGCCAAGGCGACGAGGAGGCTCGGGCTAGGGTTGAGGTCCCTGAGGCAATCGTGGCACAGATTAGGGATACTGACCTGCTACACAGCCTGAGGACTCATCCCTCAGCCTGTATTAGGGCGGATATCCCTTTAGTGTATCCCATGTCTCATTACCGAGGGAGCTGGGCCAGCTTCATTAGATTTCTTGGAGACTGCAGTTCATCCTTCCGTCGGGAGCTGGGCTTGTTTGGTTTCGGCCTCTTTATCACCATTCCGGATGTGCGCTTGGATCGAGCTCTTATTGCAGCGATGCTCGAGAGGTTCTTCCTAGAGACGCTGAGCTTCCATTTTCCAGATATTGAGATCGGGATTCGGCCGTCCGACTTCACGCTCATCATTGGGATTAGGATGACTGGACATATTATCCCTGAGATGGTGATGCCAGATGCTGCGGAGATTGCTGCCCTTCTTGGATATGTGGTGGTTCCCCCGGAGGCCTGGGATAGAGGGAGACCTAGATTGTCTCTAACTTGGTTGAGAGAGACCTTCTAGGGGAGACAGTTCAGCCAGCTTTCCGCCAGTCATGCATCTTTCCCTTTCGCATTCCGCTTTGTCTTCCTCTACATGATGGGCTCCTGCTTCTTCCCAGAGGACACGACTTTTGTTAGTCCTCATTTCTTGAGTTTATTGGGAGATCTACAGCGGGCAAGGAGGTATGCTTGGGGGCCGCTTATTTTTGGCACCATTTTGGCTGGTCTGCGCCGATCAGTTAGCGGCCTTTACCTCTCGAGGTGCCGGGGTCGGATGCAGATTCTTCTGGCCCTTTTTGCAGGTGAAATACCTATTTCTCTATTCTTTCTTTCTCTTTTTCTCCTTTTTTATTCTTCTGACCCTTTTTTCTTTTTCTTTTTTTTGCAGTTTTTTGCTAGGGTTTATATTCCCTACTTCCGCCCTACCTCTACGATGCCAGAGGAGACGTATCCTATGGCTCGTAGATGGTGCCATGTGGAGCACGACTCTGAAAAGAGTCGGCCTAGGTCTGCTCGAGCTCATCTGGACCGGTTATATCAGACCGAGGTAAGCCTCTTTAGTTCTTTTTTTTCCTTTCCTGAATCACATGCCTAATACTCCTTTTTTGTTTCTAAGCTGTTCATTCCCCAGTTGGAGGACATTCATGAGGTGTTGGCCCTGCATGCTGCTAGAGATGATGCATTTGCCCCTGACCAGAGGCGTCAGCGCTACCAGTTCTTTATCGGTCAGATGGGCAGCATCTGGTATTGGGGCGAGTGCTTCTTTTATCAGCACACCGAAGAGCCCCAGATTCCTGCCATCCCTCCCAATACTACCCCTTCTTTTCCTCCCATGCCTGTTGATCCTGCTCAGTTCTTAGATTGGACGGAGGCAGAGACTTTGTTGGAGGAGGGTGATTATGATGCCTGGTTTAGGCAGGCTTCAGTTGGGTGCCTCATGCCACCCATGTCTGTCAGTGGCGGAGTTACTAAGATAGGAGGGGTAGTGATCAGGGCCTACGATACCACCGTATTTCTTTCCCTCCTTGATCTTCCATTCTTATATTCTATTTGACTTGTCATTTTTGACACCCCTTCTTCTATTTCAGGAGGCTCAGTTGGCAGAGATTCGAGCTCGGTATGCTGATATAGAGCGCCAGCGAGATGCCGCTATTACTGAGCGAGACGCCCTCCTTATCACCGTTGCCGACCTCAGGGGACAGCTTGCTAGGGCACAGGGCCAGGCGGGTCCTTCTGGTGCACAGGACCAGGCGGGTCCATCTCATACTCAAGTTAATTATTTGACCCTTTTTCAATTTCTGCTTCTTATATCTGCTTATTCTGTTCTGATTAAAATTCCTTTTCTTAGTTTCAAGATGACACAGCCGGTCCTTCTTCACCTTATTATACACATCCCCGCAGCGAGGTCTTTTTTGTGTCACTGATGCAGCTCGTGACTCCTCCTAGATCAGTAGAGGTGCCTACAGCAGAGCCCGAGATAGAGACCAAGGTTGCACCTACCGCTGCTCCTACTACTGAGGACATTCCAGAGTCTGCTCCAGCCCCAGAGACAGCTCCAGATATAGCCACTGGTGTAGATATCGAGATGGAGCCTACTGAGGGGGTTACTGTGACCGAGGAGGTGCCTGAGGCAGATCTTGCTGCTGTCGAGCCTGCAGTGGACCTGATACCTGTTGCTGGTGAGAGTGCTGAGCTTGCTGCCGAGCCTATTCTTGCTGATCCTGGCATGGAGCCTGCTGTGACAGAGGAGGTGCCTAAGGCAGATCCTGCTACTGCTGAGCCTGCAGTGGAGCCTATTCCTGCTGCTAGTGATATGGAGCTTGCCAGACATACAGATGTCCCAGAGTTTGCCCCTGCCGTCCGTGATGCGGAGCCTGTCGGAGATGTAGATACCTCGAGGTACGTTCCCCCTGATCATCCAACTGCCGGCCTTGCACCTTTATATATGATGTATGATATTTAGTGTATTTTGGGCAGGATGACCCGTAGTACCGCTCGTCGTCTTGTGGCGCTTGTTTTCGAGCGCCGGCGACCTTCAGGCAGCGGTCGAGGCAGAGGACATGGTCGTGGCCGTGGGGGTGGACCTGGAGAGACAGATTAGATTAGGATATCACATGTATACTTGTATTTGATAAATGATGTACACTTCCATATATATAAAAGAAATTTGATTCAATTTTCTTCATTTGTGCTCTTTTCTTCTTTATTTCTTGCTTCGATTGCATGATATATGCTTAAACAGGGACAGGTGAAGCTTGGGAAAGCACTAAAATTGAAATTCCCCATTTTTTTGCATTTTTCCTAAAAAAAAATCGTATTTTTAATGCGAGCACGCAATGCCCGTAATTTTAATGCGGGCACGCGGTGTCCGCACTTTCCATATGGGCACGCGGTGCCCGTATTGTAAATATGGATTTTAATGTATTTTTGATTTTTCTATATAAACTCATGGGGAGCGTCATTGTGACGTTTTTAAAAGCTCGAAAACTCCCTGAGCCCTCCGTTTTTTGCTTTTCTTGGCTTCTTTGGTGATTCCATGGCTCCTTCGCACCATTCTCTTCTACCGATGAAGCTCCTCCTACAAGACAACATGTTAGATCAAAACCTCCTAACCTCACCAGGTATAGTGTTGTAGATTCCTTCTATGATAGGTGGGTTAACTCTATGACCCTTGATGAGGAAATTTGTTGGGATTCCATCCACTTAGGTCACATCCTACATATCCCTAAAATTCCCTTTAAATGGGAAATCATTGAGGCTTTGATTGGGCACTGGGTACCTGAATTGAATCTCTTCCGCTTTGATGACAAAGATATGACTCCTACCATTGAAGAAATTGAAACAATCCTTGGCGTAAGGTTTTCTGAAAAAGTAGTGAACCCGCCTCTTAAGCCTAGCTACAAAAAGGAGGCATCCACTTTCTTGGGTATAAGGAAGGACTTAGGCGGTTGTGATATACTGTTGACCTTGTCCAAGACCTTTCTAACTGAAAAACTTCTAAGGAGTGAGGACAAGGATGCCCGGTTTAATGCTTTGACTTTGATAGTGGTCAACCAGTTGCTTTTTCCACGGGGTGATGATCAAGTTGACTTGGCTCTCATCTCAGTTGTCTGCCAGGTTAGGGAACGTGAGAGATTGGCCCCTATGATCTTGGCAAAGATATACCAAGCCCTGACTAACTGCTATTTCAGAAAGAAGAAACGTTTCCTTGCATATGCCCCTATCCTACAGGTAAAAAAAAAATTTTTTCTTCTTTTTTTTTTTTTGAAATAAATTAAAGTACTTCCCTTTTCTGCAGCTTTGGTTACTTGACCACCTGAGTCAGGTTGAAGAGATAACTCGCCGTTTTTTTCCAAGATTGAAAGTTCCTGTTTTGATGAGCAACAGGGGGTGTCCTAACATCCAAGGTGTGCGCGGGGTCAAATCACGGCACGGCGGGGCACACGGATTCTCGTGCGTGCCTCCGGGAGGGTAAAAATGGTAATTTGGAGTCGCCACCGTCTGATGGGGTGCAAGCAGACACCTGGGTGCCTAATCTTGTCTATT
Source organism: Buxus sempervirens (assembly GCA_947561395.2). NCBI lineage: Eukaryota > Viridiplantae > Streptophyta > Magnoliopsida > Buxales > Buxaceae > Buxus > Buxus sempervirens. The sequence continues at coordinate 27,300,877 of OX387191.1, read as the reverse complement.
GGGCTGGTCTGCGGCTTGAGATTCTAAGTAAGGTCTCGGTTGCGGTCTGAGGAAGTCCGTAGACACCCCAGACCACCCCGTCGGATGACGGGTCCCATGGGTTCCTCCTGGTGTGCGCACCTGATTTCGGTCGCACGACGAGGTGCACGCAAAACGATGCGTGCCTCGGGATTTGTTTGGAGTCGCCACTGCCTGATGGGGTGCAGGCAGACACCTGGGTGCCTAAGTCCTTTTACTAAGGCTTGGTCTGCGGCTTGAGATTCTAAGTAGGTTCTCGGTTGCAATCTGGGGAAGTCCGTAGACTCCCCAGTCCACCCCGTCAAGTGACGGGTCCCATAAGTTTCCCTGGTTTGAATCAACTCTGGTCTCTCACTCACCCGATTCCTATTCCAGCATGTAATTTGATTAAGTCTGGCGGGACCACCAAAGTGGTGTGGGTCCCTTTACTTGATTTTATTTTCTTAATTAAAGTGATATGGGTCTGATTGGGCGGGCCCCGTTGGAAGGCCCGCAGATTCCTTGGTGGGCTTGGTTAAGCCCACGTGTCCCTGGTGGGCCTCAGTCTAGCTTGAGAGGCCCTTTGGGCTTTGGTTCAAATGAATTGATTTTACTTTAGGGTTTAAGTTGGATTATTTAAATGGATTTCATGCCAAAAGTGGGCCGGGATTGCTTTTGTGGGCCCTTGAGTGGGCCCCACAGTTGTTTGCCAAGTGATTTTGATTATCTTGATTTAATTATACCAAAGTGGGCCAGGCCTCGGGCTTGGGGCCCTTTACCTGGGCTTGGGCTTGAAAGCCCAAGACTTCCTGAGTTAGGGTTTTGAAACCCTAACCTTGGTTGGTTAACGAGCTTGGTGGGCCCGATAGGCCCTACCTGTGGTCTCGGCCAAACCACAACCTACTTTAAGCATGCATGGCCCAAATAGGGCTTGGGTGGGCCTCAAGTGGTCTGGCCCACTCAAATCTTTTATTTATCTTAGTTAAGCAAAATTGAATGGTTCAGGTCGGGTGGGCCCTGTTGGAAGGCCCACTGGAAATCGATTTGGACCGGGTTGCTCCATGGCCCATCTTGGGTTTCCGGGTGACCCGGAAACCCTTCTGGTTCACTCAGATTGATCAAACACACCAAAAACAGCACAAGATCAGAAAATTAGCAAAAATGCAATCTGGCAGTGTAGCCGGCCTAAGATGCCGGTTACACATAAGGCTCAGTGTATCCGGCTTCTGTTGCCGGATACACACATGACTCAGTGTATCCGGCATTTGTTTCCGGCTATTCACATGACTCTGTTGATCCGGCCTGAGTTGCCGGATCACCATACAGAGTCTACTTTTTTGGATTTTTTCAATGGGGTTGGGTTTTTATGCTTCTTGGGATGCTCCAGGGATCATGTGGGCTCCTGTGTGAGCCCACGTTGGTTCAGGTGAGAGCCACTTGGCTCTTCTTTGGGGCCTTCCAAGCCAAGCTATGGAGAAAAGTGGGGGGCTTCCTTGTGGCCACAAGAAATGGGAACAATGATGGGATGAAAATCATGGTAAATCATACGGAAATAGTAACCGAAATTACATGCACATGATCCCCAGCAAGAAGACCATAACCGACTCATCCAACAGTGAGCCTAGCATGCCTACAAACAAGGAAATAACAAAGCATGCGTGCAAATGAAGATGAAAACAAAGTTAGCATATATCACCTAAGATCCTTCGCATAGCAGAGATCAAGCAACCTATTCTCATGGCCTAAAAAGCAATCTAAAGAAGGGAGGAGGAAGGGGGATTACACAAGGGGTACAACGGATGAATAATCAAATGGAGGAACATGCTCCCCCATGCAGACAAGATAACAAGGGCAAGCTATGGAAAACATGCTTAAACAGAAAATATCACATTATGCTCAAAAAATGCTCATTTCAATATATGTTGAACATAATACATGGGAAGGGTTTACCTTGGGGTCTAAACCCTTATGGGAGATGTGTTGAGCCTCCTTCGAGTGGTGGAAGCAGCTGGAGCTCCTCCTCTTGGACACCAAAACCGCAGGCCTTCTTCTTGCTTGTGAGGAAATGGAGAAGAAGAAGGGAAGAGAGAGTGGGAGATCCTTGAAGTAAGGCTAGGAGGGCTTTGGGGAGCCGAAGGAGGCCAAAAGGAAGGGGTTTCGGAGCAGGTGGTCTGAGGGAGAAGGGGTGGAAACCAACAAAATGAAGCCGACCCCCGGAAATGAGTTGCTGTTTGCTATTTATAGACAACTTAATGTATCCGCCAACTCAGGCCGGATACACTAAGGTCTCCCCTTATCCGGCCTTCATGGCCGGATACACACGCCCTTCTTTGTATACGGCCTTCAATGCCGGATACAAAACATAATCATTTCAAATTTAAATGCCGCTGCGAATTTGTCGGACGATCGGCGCGAATCTCGCGCGACAATCTTCTTGTATCCGGCCTTCAAGTCCGGTCATGAAGGGAAGCAGGTGTATCCGGTATTAAATGCCGGATACAAATCGAAAAATTACGGTTTTGCCCTTCGACTTGACCGATTCGACCTGTGCGCGCGTGGGAAACGCGGCACGGGAAATCGGAGTCGCCACCGCCTGATGGGGTGCAGGCGGACACCTGGGTGCCTAATCTTGCCTATTAGGGCTTTTTGGTCTGCGGCTTGAGATTCTAAGTCTGTTCTCGGTTGTGGTTCGGGGAAGTCCGTAGACACCCCGGTCCACCCCGTCGGATGACGGGTCCCGTGGGTTCCCTGGTTTGAGTCAGCTTACATTGGTCTCACCTGATTCCTAATCCGATATGCAATTTGGTTAAGTCTGGCGGGACCACCTGAGTGGTGTGGGTCCCTTTAGTTGCTTTTATCTTGATTACTTAGGTGATCTGAGTCTGGTTGGGTGGGCCCCGTTGGAAGGCCCACGGTATCCTTGGTGGGCTTAGTCAAGCCCGTGTACCCTTGTGGACCTCAGTCTAGCCTGAGAGGTCCTTTGGGCTTTGGTTAGTTCAATTGATTTTACTTTAAGTTCAGATTTGAAAATTAAGTGTTTTTCATGCACAAGTGGGTCGGACCGGTTTGTGGGCCCCTAAGGTGGGCCCACATGGTATCCAAGTATTTTTTATTGGATTTATCTTTTTAATTTTGCCAAAGTGATTTGGACACTGGGCTTGGGGCCCGCAGTCCAAATCTGGGCTTGTAAGCCCAAGTTACCGGAAGGTAGGGTTTGTACCCTTCCTTGGTTCGGTTGGTGGGCTTTGGCGGACCCGGTAGGCCCTTGCCCTTGGTCTCGGCCAAACCACGCAATTCATGCATCAATTTCGCATAACAAGGCTCGGGTGGGCCGCATAGGGTTTGGCCCGCCCGGTTCAAATTGCTCATTTTACTTAAGTTATTTTAATGGCATGCTTTGGTGTTAATTGGGCTTGGTGGGCCCCGTTGGAAGGCCCACTGGAAGTCAAGTTGGACCGGGAGTCCAAGTCCCATGTCGGGTTTCTGGGTGACCCAGAAACCCTATTGGTTTATCCGGTTTGGTTCAGAAATAGCATTCACATCTAGCAATAATTACAAAAAAAACAAGATGGACACTCTGTCAGAAAAAAAACTAGCTCATTGTGCTGGGTCCAAGGGGAGGTACCCGAGGGCCCTGTGGGCGAAGCGGAGCCCACGGGGTGGGGTACCTCCCCGTACCAAGGTACGAGTTGGATGCGCAACGAACAAAAGGGGTGGGGGGTGCGGGGGGCGAAGCCCCCCGCGATACAGTAAAGGGCATTTTTGGAAATTTTCAAAAATATATCAATTTGGCATTTTTTAGGGGTATGCGCCGACCTCGGGCACTAGGCGCGAGGTCGGCGCGGGCCGGGCGGACCGAAAACGCGAAAAACACATAAAAAAAAAGTGGGTGCGAGGTTCGCGCGAGCTTCGCGTGACCTCGCGCGAACCTCGCACGAGATGAGCACGAGCTGAGCGCGAGCTTCGCGGATACTCGCAAGCTTCGCGCGAGATTCGCGCGAAGGTGCGCGCAAGCTTCGCGCGAGCCTCGCGGATACTCGCGAGCTTCGCGCGAGCTCGATGTTCTCGGTTTTTTTCAAACTCCATTTCTGAGCTTCTGAGCTGATTTTGAGCTCTGTAACTCATTTTTTTAAGGCTCTGTAAGCCCTCCCAGGGCTTCGGCCACTCCCCAAAACATACTTAAACTTATATTGAAATTAATCCAAACGAGATTCATGCTTCATAAAAATCTCTTAAAAGAACAGAAACAAACCCGATAAAAAACAAACAGATACAGATGCATTAACATGTTGAAAAAAAAAAAAAAGGGGGGGGGTGATGGGAGCATGCTAGCAAGTATAGCAATATAAAAACAACAAGAAAACAACATGCAGACATACATGCACTTTCCTCCCCCGACTGGGCCTCCGAGCCGGCACATTAACATCCGAAGAAGGGAGAGAGGAGGGGGGTTTACAGGGATACATCAGAGGAGTTAAATGAGGAGCTGGTTCCTTACTGGAGTGCCGGGTACCCCATGAGCACTCGGAGGAGCAACCAAACCCTTGTCTTCTTCACGGGGTCGTGCATGAGGTCCCCCTTACCCTGGAGACCTCCATGTCACCCAAAATGGGGAGCAACAGAATGCGTAGCAAGGGAAGGAAACACACCAGTTATGGTGACATGCATACGACTCCCATTTTTATACATGTGAACAAGTGCGAAACATTACCTGGAGTTCCTGAGTTCTGGAGCTGAGTGGGGGAGCCTCCTCGAAGTCGGACAGCGGCTGGAGCCTCCTCTTTACCGCACCAACAGTAGCAACCTTCCACTTGCTTGGGTGGAAATGGAGAAGAACCAAAGGGGGTGAGGCGCTTGGGGTTTTTTTGGGAAGCCTACAGGGATGAAGAGAGGAGCTTCGGGTGAAGGAAGAAGAAAATCACACCAAAAACCCTTCGAACCCTCTCGCACTCCGAACACTTAGTTTTTTTTCGACAAATCTTCCAACCCCCCTGCGCGAGAAGTCGCGCGGCTTATATAAGCCAGAAAAAAAAGGTGCCGCCCACCTTGGCGCCCAGCTCAAGGTGGGCGCATGCTCGCTCGCCACGTCCGCGCGAGCGGCATAATGATGAAAATCATTTAATGTCGCCGCTCGCAGGACGTAAAAATCTGAAAAATTCAGATTTAGTCCCTAGCAATTTTTGATTTAATCCGATATTCTCGGATTTTCACGGATTTAGTCCCTGGGATATTTCGTATGTTTGGATATTTACGGATTTAATCCCCGAGATATTTTCCTGCGCAACTCGCCACGTGTGCAGCTTTTTGCCACGTGCGCAGATTGCCGGTTTTGCTGCCCGGGAATTTCGTCAGCTCATATTTCCTTCATCCGGACTCCGATCTGGGCAAACTTAGTTTCATTAGAATCGTATTGGAGCCCTCCATCCCATGACCTAGGGGTAGGCCTCCGGATCGGATTTTAGCAGAAAGTCAACTTTTGGCTCTGCTCAAGTTTGACCGCCCGAAGAACCTTCATCCGGACCCCGATTCCTGCAAACTCAGTTGCGTTGGAACCGTGTCGAGATTCTCTATCCAATGATATAAAGCAAGGTACTTGGCACGGAATTCGAGGAAAAGTCAACTCTCGGCTTTTCCTTAAGTTTGACCGCCCGCAGAACCTTCATCCGGACCCCGATTCCTGCAAACCCAGTTGCGTTGGACTCGTGTCGGGATTCTCTATCCAATGATATAAAGCAAGGTACTTGGCATGGAATTCGAGGAAAAGTCAACTCTCGGCTTTTCCTTAAGTTTGACCGCCCGCAGAACCTTCATCCGGACCCCGATTCCTGCAAACCCAGTTGCGTTGGACTCGTGTCGGGATTCTCTATCCAATGGTATAAAGCAAGGTGGCCAATTTTCACTTGATCAAAAGGTCAACTTTTCACCTCTTAGGGTTTGACTTTCTGTCCAGGGTTTGTATTTTTTTGGTTTTTTTTTTTTCTGGGAGCGCAAAAATGAGGTGCTTACACGACCGATTCGACACTTTTGGATATCTACGGATCGCCCCGTTCGGATTTTTGATATTTAAGATTTAGTCCCTGAGATATTTTGCCGCGTTGGATGCCACGTGGGCAATTCCTGCGCCACGTGTGCAGTTTCCGGTTTTTCTGCGCGGGAACTTCGACAGCTCATATCTCCTTCATCCGAACTCCGATCTGAGCAAACTCAATTGCGTTAGACTCGTATCGGAGCCCTCTATTTAATGACATAGGGCTAAGCACTTGGCACGGGGTTCGAGGAAAAGTCAAATTTCGGCTCATCCTCAAGTTTGACCGGGCCACAGAACCCTCATCCGGACTTCGATTCCAGCAAACTCAATTGCGTTGGACTCGTGTCGGGATTCTCTATCCACTGAGATAAAGCAAGGCGGCTAATTATCATTTGATCAAAAGATCAAATTTCGACCCCTCAGGGTTTGACTTTTCAGCCGGGGTTTTCATTTTTAGCAATTCCAGGGGTGCAAAAATAAGGTGCTTACAGCAGTCCCTCTTTGCCTGAGTCACCTTGGGGATGAACGGCAAGGAAAAAGAAGAACCTTGTTTTTGCGCCTTGTATTTCTATTGTCATGATTGAAAAGCTTAGTCCTTTTGATTTTCAAAGCAATGGAAACACGAAATGGTTTCCACTAAGATTTCGAAGTTTGCTCACCCACTTCGGGCTTCTCAGAGCAACTTCTAATTTTGATTTAGATTAAAAAGGATGGGGTTGGACTTAAGCTCACCAACCTGTTTCAACGTTGATGTAAGGCACTCAACGATTTTCTCTTTTCTCATTTGTTCCATTAAAGCTTTTATGTGTTTTCAGATTTGATTTCTTTTTATCCTTTTTCAGGCTTGGGACTCTTGAGGACAGGGTTTTTTTTTTTTTATTAGGGACAGGAAGGAACGAAGAAGGAGGAGGTGCTCTCAGCGCTGCTCGGTGCCTCAAGGGAGCTCACACACCTGTCCTACTCTATTTACAAAAGTGGGAAATGAAAAATTTACAAATGGGGCCATCCTGCGCGAAGATTTCTTCATTTGATCTTCTTTCTTCTGCCGTTTCTTTCTTTTGGCAGGGCCATCTGTCTGATTTTGATCAAACTTTTCTCTACGAGGTTCTTTTCTCCAAAGGTTTTGACTTCTGCTCTTGTTCTTGCAGGGAGGAGGCCATCATTTAGGCCAGTGCTGGTACTTCTTCAGAAGCGACTACCTCATTGGGGGCTTGTGGAAGCCTTCTTGGATTTTTCACTCTTATGCAAAACTAGCCTCTTCAAACTGGGCACGGCCTTGTCAGTATATTACTGCATTGGCTCCATTCTGTCTTGGCCTTTCTCCTGCTCTCGACTTCAAGGCGCTTCTGGACTTCTTTCTGATTCTTTTGCCTCACCTGGGTCTGCAAAATTCTCGCAGAGCAGTGAGGTATCTAAAGTTTAAAGTGCAGACACTTATGACTTATTGTGTGCAAGTGCCCATGACTGAAATGACACAATTTTAAAGAGTTTTTTTTTTTTGAATATCTGTACAAGTGATTTTACGAGACATGGCATGACCAATGACCACGGTAAGTTGCCTTGTCAACTCAAAGGGCTTTAGGACTGTGTGCTTGACACGGATTCCCATGAGATTCTCGACCTGTGCCGGCAAAGGCTTACAAGATGATGGTGTTTCCAGGAGTGTTCCCCCCTTATCGAGTTTTTGTTTTTCTCTCACCTTGACCCAATTTTTCAGGGTGGTTTCAGGATTTTGCAATTAAAGGTTTTTTTTCTTTTCTTTTCCCTTGGGTTAGTGCCAGTCCCGGTTTATGGGTTTTGGCCGACTTGTGCATCATGTCCCATAGATCCGAGAGGTCTTTACATAAGGACGAAACATTGGCTTGGTTTTAAACCTGGGAAATGAAGGAATATAAGGTTCAAGTTCTTATATTTCCATTTTCAGGTTTTACTTTGTGTCTTGCCAAAGCTCGTTCTTCTTTTTAGATTCCTTCATCATTAACTTGCATGAATTCCATCATCACATTTTCTACAATCAAAAAGGACTTTTTGATAGGACGAAACAATGGCTGAGGTGTTTAGTTTATGAAAGAAAGGGAATATGGCTCAAAGTTTCTTTGTAAATGGGTCGAGTCATGTTCTACCCTTTTCTTGATTGCTTGGGCTTTGCCAATACCCTTTTTCTTTCCTTCATTTTTCTTTGTGAGGTCTTTTGTGACCTTCGTTTTTTCCTCTGCCATTTTTGCCTTTCTTTTCCTTTGCTCTGGGATCAACTTGGATTTTTTTTGCTTTGATTAGAAAGTCCCAGTATATTTCCTGCCTTCTTTTTCTCTTCTTTGTTTTTGCTCATTCAGGTCTTCTCTTCTTTACCCAGCGCCAGATTTAGGGCTCATGACTCGGTGGGTTAGTAGAAAGAAGATTAGGCTCAAATGGTTTGCCTAGAGATATGATTTTGAAAACTAGGGAAATAAAGCAAGGATGGCCTTTCATCCTTTTGCAGAAGTTGTGACAACTCGGAATGCTCATGCAAGCCCATTCAAGAATCTATTTATCCTTTTCATTTTCTTTTGTAGCTTTGCCCCAACGTGGGGTGGCTAGACACAACACGGGTATTTGAATAATACGATCAAGCCCAAAGTGTTTTGACTAGCGATTCTCAAAATTTAGGGATGCATGAAGGATGGCCTCTCATCCTTTCTTAGAGACATGATGTTAAAGCTGGCCTCAGCCCTTAACCGGTTCTTGCACTTTCACTTTCTTTCTTTCTTTTCTCTCAAGGATCGCCCTACCCTATTGCAACGGTAGGTTTTTAGGAAGAAAATTATGGTCTGGATTAGGAAGGAATTGCCTTTAGCTCAGCCAAGGTTCTCATGGGACAGTGTACTGCACCCAGCTGAAAACACCTTTGAGCAACTCGGCCTTCTTTTCATGATCGAGGTCATTGCCAGAAGAGGGTGTGGTCTCAGAGCAATGTCATCATCGACCAAACACTTGTATTTTTTTCAAAAGGTATTTCCTTTTCTTTTTGTGTTTTTCAAAAGGTTTTTTATAAAGCTTGCATGAAAGTAAAAAGCATTTAAAATATTTACAAAACGACCACTCCTACCAGGGATGCATGGTGCAAAAAGTAGAGTTCAACTTATCCTGGTCATGATGGACTGAAGATTTTGGATTTTGGGGATCGCTTTCTGCTTTGCAGTTTTACCAACTTGTTCAGCTGGTGCCACTTGAAGACGCCCGATTGTGATTAGGGAGAGGATTCGTGAAAACGGCCGCGGGAGGAGTCGATACGGGGGGATCGACCGAGATACGCTTGTTGTCTATCAAGACTTGCACATCATGCTTCAAGTCCCAGCAGCGGTTGGTATGATGCCTGAGAGCTCCCATGTGGTACTCGCAGTGCTCGTTAGCATTGTAAGAACGACTGTTGGTTGCCTGGTGGGTTGGCTGCTTCATCTGCAAGTATCCCTTCTTCAACAACGTTGGAAGCAGTTCCGTCAACGGGTAAGGGAGAGGTATGAACACCCTATTCCATCTTGCTTGCATCACTTCTCTGGACCGCCTCGGCTGTCCTGCAAATTGTGCTCCCTGGCCATTGTTCTGATTCTCTCTTCTATTGGGTGCCGAAAAGTGGAAAGGCTGGTTCTGTTGGACGTAGTTGACAGCTTCGTCTTCTTTCTTTCTATCCATGCCCCTTCCACTAACAGGGGTCCTTCTCTGTTCCGTTACAAAGCCAGCCACTCTACCAGACTTCACCCCATCTTCTATCCTGTCGGCTACCACGACAAGGTCTGCAAAGCTTGCAGCACATTGCCCCAGTAGCAATGTGTAGTAGGGCTGCCCCAGAGTTGAATGAATAGCGTCACTATCTCTTTCTCCAACATGGGAGGTTGGACCATTGCTGCCATTTCCCGCCATCTATTTGCATACTCCCTAATAGACTCGGTGCTTTTCTTGAACATTTTCTACAGTTCCATCCGGCTGGGCAAGATCTCAGTGTTGAATTTAAAGTGCTCCAGGAACGTGCTTGCAAGATCATACCAAGTTTTGATCTGGTTCCTGTCCAGACTAGCGAACCACTTCTGTGCTGATCCCGTTAGCGAGCGTTGAAAAAATTGGACCATGATCCTTTCATCATAAGCATACTGGCACATATCCCCATGATATGCTCGGAGGTGGGACAGTGGACAACCACTTCCATCAAATTTCACGAAATCTGGACATTTGAATTTTGGTGGGAGTTGCAGATTCAGGAAAAATCCCAGCTTATCTAGTGAAGCTTCCCTCGGCATGGGGCCTCGACTTGCATTCAACATTTGTTCTTTCAATGCTTGCAAGTCTGCTTGCATCTGGGCTGTGACACCCACTGCCTCCTGTGCTCTGTACCACTCTTCTTCTTCACGCCCCATTCCTTGTGGCATTACTTGCTGCCGTGGTATGGCCAGGGGTGCCGGAATCTGCAAGGGCTGCTCTGGTTGAACTGGCAAATGATGGGGGATCTGTGGTTCTGGAGGCTGTAGGTTCAACTGTGGAAGAACTGGTGGTGGCCGCTCTGGTTGTGGCTGTTGTACAGGAGGTACCGGCTGCTGTGGTGCTTGCATTCTCTCCATTCGCTGCTGTGTGCGCGTGGGAAACGCGGCACGGGGTAATTCGGAGTCGCCACCGCCTGATGGGGTGCAGGCGGACACCTGGGTGCCTAATCCTGTCTATTAGGGCTTTTGGTCTGCGGCTTGAGATTCTAAGTCAGTTCTCGGTTGTGGTCCGGGGAAGTCCGTAGACACCCCGGCCCACCCCGTCGGATGACGGGTCCCGTGGGTTCCCTGGTTTGAGTCAGCTTACATTGGTCTCACCTGATTCCCAATCCGATATGCAATTTTGTTAAGTCCTGCGGGACCACCTGAGTGGTGTGGGTCCCTTTAGTTGTTTTTATCTTGATTGCTTAGGTGATCTGAGTCTGGTTGGGTGGGCCCCGTTGGAAGGCCCACGGTATCCTTGGTGGGCTTAGTGAAGCCCGTGTACCCTTGTGGACCTCAGTCTAGCCTGAGAGGTCCTTTGGGCTTTGGTTAGTTCAATTGATTTTACTTTAGGTTTAGATTTGAATTATTAGGTTGTTTTCATGCAAAGGTGGGCCGGACGGATCTGTGGGCCCCTTTGGTGGGCCCACATGGTGGCCAAGGGTATTTTAGACTTATCTTGTTTATATTTGAGCCAAAGTGATTTGGACACTGGGCTTGGGACCCGTAGTCCAAATCTGGGTTTGTAAGCCCAAGTTACCGAAAGTTAGGGTTTGCACCCTTCCTTGGTTCGGTTGGTGGGCTTTGGCGGGCCCGGTAGGCCCTTGCCCTTGGCCTCGGCCAAACCACGCAATTCATGCATCAATTTCACATAACAAGGCTCGGGTGGGCCGTATTGGGTTTGGCCCGCCCGGTTCAAATTGTTCGTTTTTACTTAAGTTATTTAATGGCATGCTTTGGTGTTTATTGGGCTGGGTGGGCCCCGTTGGAAGTCAAGTTGGACCGGGGGTCCAAGTCCCACATTGGGTTTCCGGGTGACCCGGAAACCCTACTGGTTTATTCGGTTCGGAAATAGCATTCACATCTAGCAATAATTACAAAAAAAACAAGATGGACACTCTGTCAGAAAAAAAACTGGCTCATTGTGTTGGGTCCAAGGGGAGGTACCCGAGGGCCCTGTGGGCGAAGCGAAGCGGAGCCCACAGGGTGGGGTACCTCCCTGTACCAAGGTACAAGTTGGATGCGCAACGAACAAAAGGGGTGAGGGGTGCGGGGGGCGAAGCCCCCCGCGATACAGTAAAGGGCATTTTTGGAATTTTTCAAAAATATATCAATTTGGCATTTTTTAGGGGTATGCGCCGACCTCGGGCACTAGGCGCGAGGTCGGCACGGGCCGGGCGGACCGAAAACGCGAAAAACACATAAAAAAAAGGTGGGCGCGAGGTTCGCGCGACCTCGCGCGAACCTCGCACGAGATGAGCGTGAGCCTCGCGCGAAGGTGCGTGCGAACTTCGCGCGAAGGTGCGCGCAAGCTTCGCGCGAGCCTCGCGGATACTCGCGAGCTTCGCGCGAGATTCACGCGAGCTTCGCGCGAGATTCACGCGAAGGTGCGCGCGAGCTTCGCGCGAGCCTCGCGGATACTCGCGAGCTTCGCAGATACTCGATGTTCTCGGTTTTTTTCAAACTCCATTTCTGAGCTGATTTTGAGCTCTGTAACTCATTTTTTAAGGCTCTGTAAGCCCTCCCAGGGCTTCGGCCACTCCCCGAAACATACTTAAACTTATATTGAAATTAATCCGAACAAGATTCATGCTTCATAAAAATCTCTTAAAAGAACAGAAACAAACCCGATAAAAAAGCAAACAGGTACAGACTCATAAACAGCTTAAAAGGGGGGGGGGGTGATGGGAGCATGCTCAAGGGTGCACAAGTAGAAAATAGCATGCTTGCAAGTCCAGCCACGTAAAAACAACAAAAAAAACCACATGCAGACATTATATGCACTTTCCTCCACCCGACTGGACCTCGAACATGCACACTAATACCCGAAGAAGGGAAGGAGGAGGGGGGGGTTTACAGGGGTACATTAGATGGCGGGCACTTGGGGAACATGCTCCCTTCTCGACGTGAATAGCACATGCATCTTCCTCGTCCTTGCTGGGTGGTATTTATCGGATGGAAGTGAACAAAAAAACACAGCAAGCTTTCATGGCAGTGGATTCATACCTCTGAATAAGACCGGCTTACTAAAGAAAACATGCATACTCATATATGTATAACCCAATGTAACAGGGATGTTTACCTGGTGGTTCTTGAGTTCTGGAGCTGAGTGGGGGGGAGCCTCCTCGAAGTCGGACAGCGGTCGGAGTCTCCTCTTTACCGCACCAACAGTAGCAAGCTTCCACTTGCTTGGGTGGAAATGGAGAAGAACCAAAGGGGGTGATGCACTTGGGGTTTTTTTGGGAAGCAAGCAGGGGTGAAGAGAGGGGCTTCGGGTGAAGGAAGAAGAAAATCAAACAAAAAAGCCCTTCGAACCCTCCAACACTTAGTTTTTTTTTTCCAAAAATCTTCCAACCCTGTGCGCGAGATTTCGCGCGGGTTATATAGGCAAGAAAAAAGGGTATGCGCCCACCTTGGCGCCCAGCTCAAGGTGGGCGCAAGCCCGCTCGCCACGTCCGCGCGAGTGGCATAATGATGAAAATCATTTAATGCCGCCGCTCGCAGGACGTAAAAATCTGAAAAATTCAGATTTAGTCCCTGGCAATTTTTGATTTAATCCGATATTCTCGGATTTTCACAGATTTAGTCCCTGGGATATTTCGTATGTTTGGATATTTACAGATTTAATCCCCGAGATATTTTCCTGCGCAACTCGCCACGTGTGCAGCTTTTTGCCACGTGCGCAGATTGCCGGTTTTGCTGCCCGGGAATTTCGTCAGCTCATATTTCCTTCATCCGGACTCCGATCTGGGCAAACTTAGTTTCATTAGAATCGTATCGGAGCCCTCCATCCCATGACCTAGGGGTAGGCCTCCGGATCGGATTTTAGAACTCGAGGAAAAGTCAACTCTCGGTTTTTTCTTAAGTTTGACCGCCCGCAGAACCTTCATCCAGACCCCGATTCCTACAAACCCAGTTGCGTTGGAACCGTGTCGAGATTCTCTATCCAACGGCATAAAGCGAGGTGGCCAATTTTCACTTGATCAAAAAGTCAACTTTTCACCCCTTAGGGTTTGACTTTCTGTCCAGGGTTTGCATTTTTGGCTTTTCGGGGAGCGCAAAAATTAGGTGCTTACAGCTGCATCATGGCAGTCATCATGGTGGTCATGTTGGCCATCTGTTGATTAAGGCCAGCGATCACAGGGTGGCCTTCCAAGTCCTCTTGCCCATGAGGCGGGAGAGGTGGTGCTTGCTCGAGTCCTTCAGCGGGATCTGTAACGCTCCGAACCCGGGTCAGTGCAAACCGGCACCTGACCCGAACCCGGTTCGCTACTGTAACAACCCGAATTTAGTTCAATAACCAAATCCGAGGTGTTACTGGCCCATATCAATTACAACATCAATAACATACCAGACCAAAGAAAGTAAATCCAATCCATATATTAAACTATCAGAGTGCGGAAACAAGTATGTGCGGAAGTGTAGATCAAAATCCTCAAACAAGCATAAAGCTTGACCATCAGTCAATAGTATCAAAGTCTGGTAGAATGAACTGGTTACTAACTCTCTCTTGTCTCTCTCATACATCAAATCCAATGAATGATAATAACCAATTAAAAATGCTAAGTCTATAACATCAATCCACCTCAGACAAGGTCTGGATAATAATAATCCTCCGACGAATACTCGGCTATCTCTCCCTGGAAGTCTAAGAGATCCCCCTCTCGCGTATCAGCTGAAAAAAAATGGAATAGAAGTAGGGTGAGATACGAATATCTCAGTAGGTAACACATGCATGATTAAACAGTTAATATAAGCAAAGTAGCATTTCATGCACGATTAAGCAACATCGATAAATCAGGCTCGCATAATCATTTATACCATTCATGAACACAAAACAGTTTAATAACAGTTCTAGAAATGATTTTTAGCAAGTTTTAATATAAGAACTCAATAGCCAAATCAATAGCATAATCCAAGCATTGCCAGGATGTACTAAGCAGTCACATCCAACCAATATCCCAATCACATGCATCCCGCACGTGCACAATAGTAATCATATCAAGTGTTATGTTTTCAGTGTCATTGTAGGACTCACAAAGTAATATAAACCTTTTGAGATGATTCTCAACCAATTGCTATACCGCCGTGCGACTTAGGAACGATGCTACTAATGATACTCAAGCCCCATGCAGCGCAGCTTAGACAAGAGCCGTAGTCACCGACTTATTGCACACGTACCCATCAAAGTTGGCATGTACCACCAGCATGCAGCACCAGAATCAATACATGGAGGTGGTTGCTTATCCACATGTACAGGGAATCACCAGCGGCTCACCGGGGTGTCCCTCCAGACATAGGACCTTCCCAGACAAACTAACTTGCAAAGGAAGCGCGTCGCATATAGGAGTAACTCAACCCAAATGACATATCCCTCAGCTATCTAGCTACGACTATGGATCCATAACCAGCTATGCCCACTAGACTCCAAAATTCCCTAAAGTATCATATTTCTATAAGGGTTGGTGCCTAGCGGCATATAATGGTTATATCTGTACATTCACTTCATTATTCCGTCATTCGGATTCTGAATTCTCTTTATAATGTCTTATGATTTATAATGTCATTTAGAAGTGTTTAGATAATCAAAGGGTAGTTAGGCTTTTCCAAAATCACATTTCTCATATACCTTCAAAACTTGGCAACTAATGTCCTAAATATCTCCCTAATTTGTTTTTCTGTAAAACAGGGATTTAGGTAGTTTATTTTGGTCTTAAAGTACCTTAATTAATCATTAAAATTGTCTAAAAATGGTTTAGAATTGATTTAGGTTCGAAATTATGAAAAATTGGAAATTCTGCTGAAAGCGCCTGGGATCGCTCCGGGCGGTCATCAGTCGGCGGTAGTGCAATTTCGAGCGCCCACGGTCCGTCGTCCCGCGGTCCACGGCGTCCTCAAAACTTTAACCAGCGCCTAAGATCGCCGATGAGCGCCTCGCACAGTCGAGGTCGGCGGTCTCACCAAATCGAGCAGAAACAGTTCTAAATCACGATTTTTCTCGTCTAAACTCATTCTAATGTATTTATAACATGCTTAGCTAACTAAATACAACTTTACATATCATAGAAACATGCGTTTGCGATTAAACAGAGATAAATCCGAATTTAAAACCAAAACGGTGTCACCTACCTCTTGAACGAAGGTTCCTCTTCCTCTCTTCTCTCAACCATGCTTCTCTATCACCCAGCAACACTCTGGAAGATGAAGAACTCCAAAAACCCAAGCTTTTCTTCTTCCCCTTCTTCTTCTTCTCCTTCGGTCGCTTGTCGCTTGCGGCTGATCAATACGAGCGAGAATACACGCGTATAAATTTAGGTTATTAAACTAATACTTATACTCACTTATCCCATGTGTCTCACCTATACCAAATTCCATACACACGCCCAATCAGAATACATACCTTGATATCTCATGATCGGACGGTCAAATCTGCGTCTAATTCTGGATCTCCGCTAAGTTGATCACCCCCTACAATATTAAAATGTTTCTATCAATAATAACTCTGGATAATATTATTTACTAATTTAATTTATTATTTAAGGGAAATTCGGGGTTTTACAGGATCCATCTGTAATCTTCTTCTTGAACGTAGGAGGTATGGACTACGAAATGCAATCTTGGTACCTTGGTTTTAATAGACAAGTCAGTATAAAGAATGCATATTATAACGAAATATAATGCATGTCCGTGCAGATTGACTGTGATGATTTTCCATTATTCATTCTCCTTTTTAACCGCCAATTTGGAGGTAAAGGAAGAGTCCCTGTTTTGATTTTAGGAACTGCGAGAATTGATTTCTGCAAATTTTGGAAACTGCAAGAGTTGATTTCCAAATATTGGTACATGTCCATGGGACAGTCCCTGTGTTTGATCTCCAGGAATTGCAAGAGTTGATTTCTGAAGTTTTCGGAAACTGCAAGAGTTGACTTCCAAGAAACTCTAGGAGTTGATTTCTGAGAAACTCTAGGAGTTGATTTCTGAGAAACTATAGGAGTCAATTTCTGAGAAACTCCAAGGAGTTGATTTCTGAGAAACTATAGGAGTCGATTTCTGAGAAACTCCGAAGAGTTGATTTCCGAGAAACTCGAAGAGTTGATTTCTGGGAAACTGTAGGAGTTGATTTCTGAGAAACTATAGGAGTCGATTTCTGAGAAACTCCGAAGAGTTGATTTCTGCGAAACCGCGAGAGTTGATTTCCGAGAAACTCGAAGAGTTGATTTCTGGGAAACTGTAGGAGTTGATTTCTGAGAAACTCCGAGGAGTTGATTTCTGCGAAACCACGAGAGTTGATTTTCGAGAAACTCGAAGAGTTGATTTCTGGAAAACTGCAGGAGTTGATTTCTGAGAAACTCCTAGGAGTTGATTTCTGAGAAACTATAGGAGTTGATTTCCGAGAAACTCGAAGAGTTGATTTCTGGGAAACTATAGGAGTTGCTTTCTGAGAAACTCCGAGGAGTTGATTTCTAAGAAACTATACGAGCTGATTTCTAAGAAACTCCGAAGAGTTGATTTCTAAGAAACTATAGGAGTCGATTTCTGAGAAACTCCGAAGAGTTGATTTCTGCGAAACCGCGAGAGTTGATTTCCGAGAAACTCGAAGAGTTGATTTCTGGGAAACTGTAGGAGTTGATTTCTGAGAAACTCCGAGGAGTTGATTTCTGAGAAACTCCGAGGAGTTGATTTCTAAGAAACTATAGGAGTTGATTTCTGAGAAACTCGAAGAGTTGATTTCTGGGAAACTGTAGGAGTTGATTTCCGAGAAACTCGAAGAGTTGATTTCTGGGAAACTGGAGGAGTTGATTTCCAAGAAACTCAAGGAGTTGATTTCCGAAGTTTTTGGAAGTTGAATTAATTTTCACTTTGATCTCTTTTTAGCCGCTATCTGGGGGCGAGGGGAGAGTCCCTGTTTTTTGGGGTAGTCCCGGTTTTGGGCAAAAGTTCCTGATTTTGGGGAAAGTCCCTGTTTGGGAAGAAGTCCTGGTTTTCGGAAGAAGTCCCTGTTTGGGAGAGTCCCCATTCTTAGGGAAACAACGAAATGATTTCCTGGGGCTGCAGAAGCACAAAATGGCCTTGACTGAGATTTTACATTTTGACACATTTGGTCTTTACTTGGATTTGAAATTTCTTCTTTCTCTTCTTTTCATCATTTGTCCTTTCAATTTGGCTGATGGCCATCAGCAAGGGTCAGGCTTCTCCTTGATTTCCCTTGACTTGTTATTTTGGGCTAGGTCACAGCCCATTTATTTCAATGATTTTTCTGATTAAGTTGAAGCTGATTGAGAGAATTGGAGCCAGTCCCGGTGTAGCTTTGATCTTTGGAAAATTTTTCATTATTTCCTTTAAAAATGATTTGATAAAAAAGCTTGAGCAAATGATTTTGAAGTGTGTGCACTCAATGCATGGAGATGCTTGCACCAAATTAAAGCCAAGGCCAAATGATATTACCATTCAAAAAACTATGTCCAGAATATGGAAAATTACATCACAAAGGGTGTTTGCACAGCCCTAAAAAGGTTGGTGCCTCGCGGGGCACAACTCCTAGACATACTTATGTATGGAAGTATATCCGAGTCCCGGTATGCTTTCTTTCATCTGCCTTTGCCTTTAGGTGCCAGACCCAAAAGAATTTACAATTTGCCAGCAAGGGTGAAAATTTACATGATATTCACAAAAGAAAATCTGCAAAGGATTCATCCTTAGGGCTGTTGGGAGCCAGAAGGAAGGATACAATTTTGCTTCAAGGCGGGTAAGCCAAATTCCTAAATCTAGGGTTTGGTGCCCCTACTCTGATCTGGCATGCTTTCATCTGATTATCTGATCTGGCCAGCTTTCATCTGCTCAAAAGGCCGACCCGGACTCAGAGTACTTCCAGCGGACTCAATGGGTCAAGGCCCACCGCAGGACTCCATGCATGGATCTGGGGTGGTTCCCCTGATCAAAGTTAGGTTAGCTTCCTAAATTAGGGCTAAGGCAACCCATAATCTAGGTTTTACTCCATTTGATGCAAACAGTGGGGGTAGCTGCCCCTGATGGACTCTGGATTTTATTTTAATTTTTTTTTTCTTACTTCATCATTCACACTATCTCACAATCTCAAAACGCGGTTCATTCAGAAGCGTTAGGTGGGGAAGGATACCCACCCCAAGACATACGCCTACAAGGGTTTGGACCAGTACTGGATCCTCGCGTGCCACGGCAAGAAACCAGGGTAGGCTGCTAGATAGATCTAGGTTTTGGAGAAGAAGGAGCAATATCCACATTCACTTAATCATTCAGGGTCGGATCATTCACGCATCCTCCCTCGTGCGTGTCACCCCACGCAGTTTATCACAAAACTGGAAAATAAGTCCATCCACGGTGTGGTGGTGTGCCCGTATGTGCATTTGGGCTGAGTGCGGTGTCTAACCGGGTGAGATTTGGCTGGATTTTGTTGACAAAGGAATTTTCACCGTCTCGTATAATAAGGTGTAGAATTGGCACACAATACGAGGTTCCAGGAGACTCCCCAGGTAAGTGGAGGGTCACAAGGGACCGCTTAAATTCCACTTTCCTTAGGCAATTATCTCGTCCTTGTGCAGGACTCCCCAGAATACGTAGTTGCGTGTATTCCACGCCTTACTAAGCAAGATAGCAAAACCCTAAAATCAACTAAATCCCTTTTGGGTTGACTCATTCTAACTAGAGGTCCTATTGGGCTGAGAAGTCCCCAGCAGAGTCGCCAGGCTGTGGGCACCTGATTTCGGTCGCACGACGAGGCGCACGCAAAACGATACGTGCCTCGGGATTTGTTTGGAGTCGCCACTGCCTGATGGGGTGCAGGCAGACACCTGGGTGCCTAAGTCCTTTTACTAAGGCTTGGTCTGCGGCTTGAGATTCTAAGTAGGTTCTCGGTTGCAGTCTGGGGAAGTCCGTAGACACCCCAGTCCACCCCATCAAGTGACGGGTCCCATAAGTTTCCCTGGTTTGAGTCAACTCTGGTCTCTCACTCACCCGATTCCTATTCCAGCATGTAATTTGATTAAGTCTGGCGGGACCACCAAAGTGGTGTGGGTCCCTTTACTTGATTTTATTTTCTTAATTAAAGTGATGTGGGTCTGATTGGGTGGGCCCCGTTGGAAGGCCCGCGGATTCCTTGGTGGGCTTGGTTGAGCCCACGTGTCCCTTGTGGGCCTCAGTCTAGCTTGAGAGGCCCTTTGGGCTTTGGTTCAAATGAATTGATTTTACTTTAGGGTTTAAGTTGGATTATTTAAATGGATTTCATGCCAAAACTGGGCCGGGATTACTTTTGTGGGCCCTTGAGTGGGCCCCACAGTTTTTTGCCAAGTGATTTTGATTATCTTGATTTAATTATACCAAAGCGGGCCAGGCCTCGGGCTTGGGGCCCTTTACCTGGGCTTGGGCTTGAAAGCCCAAGACTTCCTGAGTTAGGGTTTTGAAACCCTAACCTTGGTTGGTTAACGGGCTTGGTGGGCCCGATAGGCCCTACCTGTGGTCTCGGCCAAACCACAACCTACTTTATGCATGCATGGCCCAAATAGGGCTTGGGTGGGCCTCAAGTGGTCTGGCCCACTCAAATCTTTTATTTATCTTAGTTAAGCAAAATTGGATGGTTCAGGTCGGGTGGGCCCTGTTGGAAGGCCCACTGGAAATCGATTTGCACCGGGTTGCTCCATGGCCCATCTTGGGTTTCCGGGTGACCCGGAAACCCTTCTGGTTCACTCAGATTGATCAAACACACCAAAAACAGCACAAGATCAGAAAATTAGCAAAAATGCAATCTGGCAGTGTAGCCGGCCTAAGATGCCGGTTACACATAAGGCTCAGTGTATCCGGCTTCTGTTGCCGGATACACACATGACTTAGTGTATCCGGCATTTGTTGCCGGCTACACACATGACTCTATTGATCCGGCCTGAGTTGCCGAATCACCATACAGAGTCTACTTTTTTGGATTTTTTCAATGGGGTTGGGTTTTTATGCTTCTTGGGATGTTCCAGGGATCATGTGGGCTCCTGTGTGAGCCCACGTTGGTTCAGGTGAGAGCCACTTGGCTCTTCTTTGGGGCCTTCCAAGCCAAGCTATGGAGAAAAGTGGGGGGCTTCCTTGTGGCCACAAGAAATGGGAACAATGATGGGGGTGAAAATCATGGTAAATCATACGGAAATAGTAACCGAAATTACATGCACATGATCCCCAGCAAGAAGACCATAACCGACTCATCCAATAGTGAGCCTAGCATGCCTACAAACAAGGAAATAACAAAGCATGCATGCAAATGAAGATGAAAACAAAGTTAGCATATATCACCTAAGATCCTT
This sequence comes from Buxus sempervirens, assembly GCA_947561395.2. NCBI lineage: Eukaryota > Viridiplantae > Streptophyta > Magnoliopsida > Buxales > Buxaceae > Buxus > Buxus sempervirens. The sequence goes on along the minus strand of OX387191.1, from coordinate 27,279,821 downwards.
CGCATAGCAGAGATCAAGCAACCTATTCTCATGGCCTAAAAAGCAATCTAAAGAAGGGAGGAGGAAGGGGGATTACACAAGGGGTACAACGGATGAATAATCAAATGGAGGAACATGCTCCCCCATGCAGACAAGATAACAAGGGCAAGCTATGGAAAACATGCTTAAACAGAAAATATCACATTATGCTCAAAAAATGCTCATTTCAATATATGTTGAACATAATACATGGGAAGGGTTTACCTTGGGGTCTAAACCCTTATGGGAGATGTGTTGAGCCTCATTCGAGTGGTGGAAGCAGCTGGAGCTCCTCCTCTTGGACACCAAAACAGCAGGCCTTCTTCTTGCTTTTGAGGAAATGGAGAAGAAGAAGGGAAGAGAGAGTGGGAGATCCTTGAAGTAAGGCTTGGAGGGCTTTGGGGACCGAAGGAGGCCAAAAGGAAGGGGTTTCGGAGCAGGTGGTCTGAGGAAGAAGGGGTGGAAACCAGCAAAATGAAGCCAACTCCCAAAAATGAGCTGCTGTTTGCTATTTATAGACAACTTAATGTATCCGCCAACTCAGGCCGGATACACTAAGGTCTCCCCTTATCCGGCCTTCATGGTCGGATACACAGGCCCTTCTTTGTATCCGGCCTTCAATGCCGGATACAAAACATAATCCTTTCAAATTTAAATGCCGCCGCGAATTTGTCGGGCGATCGGTGCGAATATCGCGCGACAATCTTCTTGTATCCGGCCTTCAAGTCCGGTCATGAAGGGAAGCAGGTGTATCCGGTATTAAATGCCGGATACAAATCGAAAAATTACGGTTTTGCCATTCGACTTGACCGATTCAACCGATTTGACACTTTTGGATATCTACGGATCGCCCCGTACGGATTTTTGATATTTAAGATTTAGTCCCTGAGATATTTTGCCGCGTTGGCTGCCACGTGGGCAGTTCCTGCGCCACGTGTGCAGTTTCCAGTTTTTCTGTGCGGGAACTTCGACAGCTCATATCTCCTTCATCCGAACTCCAATCTAAGCAAACTCAATTGCGTTAGACTCGTATCGGAGCTCTCTATTTAATGACATAGGGCTAAGCACTTGGCACGGGGTTCGAGGAAAAGTCAACTTTCGGCTCATCCTCAAGTTTGACCGGGCCACAGAACCCTCATCCGGACTCCGATTCCAGCAAACTCAATTGCGTTGGACTCGTGTCGGGATTCTCTATCCACTGAGATAAAGCAAGGCGGCTAATTATCATTTGATCAAAAGGTCAAATTTTGACCCCTCAGGGTTTGACTTTTCAGCCGGGGTTCTCATTTTCAGCAATTCCAGGGGTGCAAAAATAAGGTGCTTACACCTGGTTTGAGTCAACTCGCTGATTTCTCACCTGATTCCTATTCCGGCATGCAGTTTGGTTAAGTCTGGTGGGACCACCTGAGTGGTGTGGGTCCCTTTAATTGCTTTTATCTTGCTCATTTAGGTGATCTGAGTCTGGGTGGGTGGGCCCTGTTGGAAGGCCCACGGTTGCCTTGGTGGACTTGGGTAAGGCCGCATATCCCCTATGGGCCTCTGTCTAAGCCTAAGAGGCCCTTTGGGTTCAAGTTTAATGAATTAATTTTACTACAAGATTTAATTCAAGGATTTAAGTGACTTTCATGCAAAAGTGGGTCGGCCCCGGTTTGCGGGCCCCTGGGTGGGCCCCCATGATGGTTGCCAAAAAGGTTTTAGATTATCTTATTTATCTTTGCCAAAGTGAGCTGGACATTGGGCTAGGGGCCCGTAGTCCAGATTTGGGTTTGAAAGCCCAAGTTCCTTGAAGCTTAGGGTTTGCACCCTTGCTCGGTTCGGTTAATGGGCTTGGCGGGCCCGATAGGCCCTAGCCCTTGGTCTCGGCCAAACCATGCTACTTATTGCACATCATGCTACACAAAAATGGGTTTGGGGTGGGCCACATTGGGCTTGGCCCACTAGGTCCAGTTAATTGCTTTAAGTTGCTTTAATTTCATGCACAAGAAGTTTATTGGGCTTGGTGGGCCCCGTTGGAAGGCCCACTAATTGTTCCAAATTGGACCGGTGGTCCAGGTCCCATGTTGGGTTTCCGGGTGACCCGGAAACCCCATTGGTTCATTTGGTTTTGTTGAAAATATCACAGAAATTCGGCAAGAAACAAAGAACACAAAAATGGCATTTCTGCCATGTAGCCGACCCTCGTGGTCGGCTACACACAACTTTCAGTGTAGCCGACCATATGGGTCGGCTACAAATAGAGTGCGGGTGATCCGACCTAAGTTGTCGGATCACCCTAAACATGCATTTTTTCGAGGTTTGGCCTTGGGGATGCTTCTGTGGGCTTCCTAGGGACTTCTACAACTTGTGTGGGCCTCTGAAATGGCCCACACAGGTTCAGGTAATGTGGATCATCCCCTTTGGTTTCCATTTTTGGTTTCTCAACAAGGCAAGAAGGCATTGGGGGCATGGGGCTTGCTGCCCTTCCTTCCATTCCAGCTACATATAGTAGTGAGATAAGGGGATCATGCTTAAGGATTAACGCAGCAAATGGTGGGGGGCACATGCTCAAAAGTGATAATGTAACCTTGCTGTAGGGACATAGATACAGCCACTGTTATAGGGTTTAAGTGTGCCAAAGAGGGCCAAGTAACACGCAAGGGTGAGGGGATCTCATGCAAAGTCATGTGCAAATGAAATAACAAAACAAGAGCTCAATCATGCTTCTTACTTAGACGTGGGTGTAGGTGTTTGTTGGGTTAAAGAACTTGAAAACAGATTTTTCAATGCATACAAAACCCAACTAGATGGTGTAGTATACAAAGCATTTAGATGTACCCCTTATAGATGCAAATATATGCAAGCATGTTCACAATCAAATGGGGGCTGATTTCCTACAGCAAAATAGTGACTGAAATGGGGTAAAGACCATGATCGAGCATACACAAAAAAATCAGCAAGAATGAAGATGCCTACTTGGTCTAGAGATGAGAGCATACATGCCTTGAATCTTGATGCATGATGTGATAACTTTATGTTGGTTTTCAGCATGCTTACCTTAATCTAACTCATTCATTTAACTTGAAAGAAAACACTTAAAGAAAGGAAGAGGAGGGGGATTATACAAGGATACATGAGATTATCACTTGAGAGGGAACACACTCCCTCCAAAATAAAAGAAAAGAAAACAGCATTCTAAATGACTCAAAAATGCATGGAAACAATCTCTCATCCTCCCCAAGGATCAAACGTGCACCTCTCCCTTACTTGGAGACTTCCATATAGCACAAATGGAGAGGAGATATATGAAATTTGAACATGAAGACAGATTTATGCTAAGGAGAAACCCAATACTCTAAACACTAAATAGGACCTTCATTTTTATATATATGCTATGAAACATGGCAAGAAACCTTACCTTTGGGTTATAAGTCCTTCGTTTGGTGTGTAAGCACCTCCTTGGAGCTTGGACAAGCATTGGAGCACCACTTTACAGCTCCACCAGTGGCAACAAGGCCTCCTTTTGTTTGAGTGAGAATGAAGGAAAAGGAAGGAATGAAGGGGTTCAAGAGTCTTAGGGTGATGTAATGAGGTTGTGGAGGCCAAGAGGCTTGAAAGCAAGGGGGTTTAAATCAGCTTGGAGGGGAGAAATGGTATTAAGGCTAGCATGATTTGGGGGGGTTGGGAGAGCTAAGGTGAGCTTGGGAGATGGAGAAGAAGAGGTTTCTTCTTGGGAAGGAAGCCATGGGAGAGCTTGGGAGAGAGATTAGAGGGGTTGGGAGAGATGAGCCATGAGACAAAAAGTGTCTCCTCCTCCCCATACGTATGGGGTAGGAGAGGTTTTATCATGTAGGAGGATGCATGGGATGCATGATGTTCATGGGGAGAGAGAGAGAGAGAGAGAGAGAGAGAGAGAGAGAGAGAGAGAGAGAGAGAGAGATGAGATGAGATGTATGTATGGATGCTCATGAGGGAGAGAGAGAGAGAGAGAGAGAGAGAGAGAGAGAGAGAGAGATGGGATGTTGCATGCATGATGTGATAATGGATGCTCATGGGGGGAGAGAGAGAGAGAGAGATAGGTATGCATGAGGGTATGATGCATGCTCATGGGGGGGGGAGAGAGAGAGAGAGAGAGAGAGAGAGAGAGAGAGAGAGAGTTAATGCATGATGATATGATGCATGGGGGTGCATATGGGACATGGATTTATGAAGGAGAGAGAGAGCAAAAAAGATGTGGTGGGGAATGGGGGATGAGTTATGAAGGAGAGAGAGGGAGGGAAAGATGTGATGGGGAATTAAGCATGTGGGGTGATTTTCTTGGAAATTGCAAATTGGTCCTTGAGCTATTTTCTCATCTACTTGTATTCATAGATTCGTCCCCAGACAATTATAGATATGCCATCAGATATTTTGACTGTCCTGATTATTTACGGATTTGCCCCCAAACACCTTTTTCTGCTGTTTCTCTGCTGTTTTTGCCACGTGGGCAGTTTTTAGGGTTTCTTGATTTGCTCATAACTTATTATCCGGGACTCCGATTCGAGCAAACTTAGTTGCATTGGAATGGTGTCAGGATGACCTATCCACTAGAACAAGTTTGGCCAGCTGTTTTGGGGTTTAGCAGAAAGTCAATTTATGCTTCCCCTCAAGTTTGACCGACTCATAGATCCTTCATCCGGACTCCGATTCCAGCAAACTCAATTGCGTTGGAACCGTGCCGAGATTATCTATCCATTGAGATAAAGTAAGGTAGCAAATTATCTCTAGATCAAAAAGTCAACTTTTCACCCCTTAGGGTTTGACTTTCTGTCTAGGGTTTGCATTTCCGGCTCTTTCGGGAGTGCAAAAATGAGGTGCTTACACAAAGCGACAAGCAGGGCTGGTTCACTTTCTTGGGTACTCTCCAGGATGATCAGGTGAGATGGCCTAGCACTTATCAGCCCAATCCAGAGACAGTAATCAGCTTCAGAGATAGGAACTTTCTGGTTCTAGCAGGTTTGAAATTTGCTGTTCTCTATCTTCCTTTGAGGGTTCTTCGGCAGTTTGGAGCGACCCAGGGGATCACGATCCCAACTGGATATGAGAACTTCCTTGGGCCACTTACACCAGCCACAATGGGGCTAAATGCTCGGTTAATGAATGAGTGGTCCTATGCTTGTTTTCTGCGGGGTCCGGTATTTTCTGAGTCCCATGTGAAGGACTATCACTTCTGGATCAAAGAGCAGGTGCAGAGTCATGCCCTAGTACCAGAGGATCCTCCTGCAGTTCTTCCCCTACTTATGAAGACATCTTGGAGTCTGAAAGGGCAACCCATAAGAGGCTTCAACAAATATGGGTACGAGAAACCCAAGAACTCAGGATAAAAGGTATTGATCTGGAGAGGCAACTTGAAGAGCAGGTGTCTTGCAGCATTGATATGGAGAAGAAACTTGAGGAACAAAGACAGGCTCGTCGCTTTGAAGTCCGAGCGATGCGGAAGAAATATCAGGATTCCCTAGCTGACCTTAGGGCTTTGAAGATCAAGCAATCACTTTCAGATGAGGTCATCTCCTTTTTGAGCGATCCAGATGCAGAGGGAGCTTTTGGAATCATTGCAACTCAGGTGTGCGCACATCGGAAACGCCGCACGGGAAAGTTTGGAGTCGCCACCGCCTGATGGGGTGCAGGCGGACACCTGGGTGCCTAATCTTGTCTATTTGGGCTTTGGTCTGCGGCTTTGAGATTCTAAGAAGGGTCTCGGTTGTGGTCTGGGGAAGTCCGTAGACACCCCAGTCCACCCCGTTGGATGACGGGTCCCTGTGGGTTCCCTAGTTTGAGTCAACTTTGGTTTCTCACCCGATTCCTAATCCAGCATGCAACTTGGTTAAGTCTGGTGGGACCACCTGAGTGGTGTGGGTCCCTTTAATGGCTTTTATCTTTCTTTAATTAAGTGCTCTGAGTATGATTGGGTGGGCCTCGTTGGAAGACCCACGGTATCCTTGGTGGGCTTGGTTAAGCCCGCATGCCCCTGGTGGGCCTCAGTCTCGCCTGAGAGGCTATTTGGGCTTTGGTGAGTTCAATTGATTTTACTTTTAGGGTTCAAGTTGAATTTAAAGTGATTTGTATGCAAAGGTGGGCCGGAATTTGTTTATGGGCCCATTGGGTGGGCCCACAGTGGTTGCCAATGATTTATTCGATTTTATCTCATTTTTAATTCCCAAAGTGGGCTAGACCATGGGCTTGGGGCCCATTAGTCCAAGCTTGGACCGGGTGGTCCATGGTTCAGTGGGTTAGGGTATTGAACCCTACCCTATTAGGTTTATGGGTTTAGTGGGCCCGATAGGCCCGCACCCGAGGTCGCGGCCAAACCATGCTTACACTAGCCATCATTCTTCATTTTTATTGGGCTTTGGTGGGGCTTAAAGGGTCTGGCCCAATTAGTTTATTTTAATTATCTTGTTTGATGTACAAAGGTGATCTTGGACTGGGTGGGCCCCGTTGGAAGGCGCACAAAGGAATCAAGTTGGGCTTGAAAGCCTGTGTACCACTTTGGGTTTCTGGGTGACTCGGAAACCCTGTTGGTTCTTCCGGTTCGGCTCACATGGCATGGCAAATTAGCAAATATCAAGAAATCAAGTTTTTAGAAAACATTTAAGGTAACCGAAATTTGATTTTGGTTAAACAAGTATGCCCCCATAACCGAAATTTAATTTCAGTTAACCCAAAAAAGACCCTTTACCGAACAGAGTTTCCGGGCAACCTGCCGGAACTCATTTGGTCACTTTCTGGATAGAGAATTGAACCATGAGGCTTGTGAGCATACATAGGGTCTCTGTGGGCCCCTGTGTCAGCCCACAGTGGTCCGAATGGAGCCATTTGGCTCACTTTTTTGGGGGTTTTCAAGGCCAAATATCAAGGGAATGGGTGGGGATTCCCTTCCCTTGTCTCCACAAGCACAAAGGCCGACCAGGGATCTAGGCATCCCTGGTTTGGTTTCTTTTGCTCCAGGACAACATTGCATGCTTACATGAGAACAAAAATCAAGTAAAAAGGCTACCTAGGCATGCTTCACACCAAAATGGAAACGAATCAAGATGGCACATGATTAAGCATTAATAAATTTAGAGAACATTTTCTCTATACTCAAGTGGCAGAAAAAAGCTTCTTAAACATACTTTAGGTAAATGGAAAGCCATGCAAGGGAGTTGACTTCTCATGGTTGCAAAACAGGGATACAAAAAACATGATAAAAAACCTCATGGAAAACACATGCAAATAGTGGTATTTACGAAACCTAAAAAAAGGATGATGATTCCTAAAGAAGGGAACAAGAGGTGGCTTATGCCTGGGATACATTGGGATGCAAGAAGGAGGAACATGCTCCTCCTTTCGATGATAAGAAAACTCAACAAAAAAAAAAGACAGCAAACCAGTGGCCGAATGGGGGTTACATGACCCCTCCAAACCCGCCAAACCACCTTCCATACACTCTTGAAACTACCGGTGCCCCTTCTCTTACCGTAGAAGGATGACAATCCATCGAATAAGCGTGAGGAGATGGTGAAAATGATGAGAGAACATTCACATGGCATGCCAACATCATATGACAATATGCATGAAGACTAACATGCTCCGAATGAACTAACATTTATATATGTTGAATAAAGTTTGATGCGGAGACATACCTTGAGCTTAAAAGTTTCCTAAGGTGGTGGTGGAGTCCTCTTGAAGCTCCCACAGCTCCTGGACAGCACCTCTCCAAGCACCAAGTCCTTTCAAAGACTCCTCCAAGGTCTCCAAGGGAAGAAGGAAGGGGTGGGGAAGGGTTTGAAGTGGTTTGGGAAGGTATTTGGGGGCTAGGAAGGGTTGAGAGGGTGGAGAGGGAGGTCACGAACAGGGCAGGGGGAGCACCAACAACAAAAAATGGCTAACCCTCTGCAAATGGGCTGCTGAAGCCCTTTTATAGACGAAAAATGAATAACTGGAATTTAATTCCGGTAATGAAGCAAATATAGTATAACCGAAATTTAATTTCGGTTATACTATAAACCATGTGTAACAAAAATTAAATTTCGGTTACTTTTGCACTTGATTACCAATTAATTTCTGTCAGGTATGGATTCAGACAATCTGTCAGCGATTTTTGATTTCGCTTTATGAACTGAAAATATATTTCGGTTATTCTGACAAATTTTTTGATATTTACAAATTGCTCCCTAGATTTGACCGATTTGACCTGATTTGACACTGAGATATTCACAGATAGCCCCCTGCGCAATTTTGGATTAAACCCTGAGATATTTTGTGGGTTTTGGATATTTACGGATTGCTCCTTGAGATATTTTGTTGCATTCTTTGCCACGTGTGCAGTTTCCGACATTGTTGCCCGGAAACTTCAACAGCTCATACCTTCTTCTTCCGGTCTTCGATTTGGGCAAACTTAGTTGCGTTAGAACTGTATCAGAGCCCTCTATCAAATGACATAGGGCTAAGCACCTGGCTCAGGGTTCGGCAAAAAGTCAACTTTCGGCTCCCCCTCAAGTTTGACGGGCCTGTAAATCCTTCATTCGGGTTCCGATTCCTGCAAACTCAGTTGCGTTGGAACCATGTCGAGATCCTCTATCCATTGAGGTAAAGTGAGGTGGCCAATTACTGCCTGATCAAAAAGTCAACTTTTCACACTTAGGGTTTGACTTTTCGTCTAGGGTTTACATTTTCGGCTCTTCCGGGAGCGCAAAAATGAGATGCTTATATCAGGCGGCTCGGATTCGGGAGCTTGAGGAGTAGTTAGGGGATAGGGATTAGAATTTTTTTCTTTTTAGTTTTTTTCTTTCTTTCTCTTTTTTTTTCATACCTTTATACAAAAGCAAACTCCAATAGTGGAAAGAGAAAGGATTTAATTCAAATAGGTTTTATATTATTGGCCTAAGAATTCTCAGATGCTTGTAAAAACAAAAGTTTTATGAAAAGTATTTGATTTCTCATCACTGGCCAAAGTATAGTTTTTGTTTTTTTTTTTTTTGAAATTTGATCCAAAATACTTAATCACATATAATTAAAGGAATTAAAATAAGGTTGAATAATGAAAAGGGTAATCCAAGTAATAGGGAGAGACCAAATCCGTCTATCCTGTGACCTTTAGAATCATCCCCAAATGACTTTTCCTCCATGACTGACCCTGCTATTCCCAATCTGCTCAGTTTCTAATGCTCATGCTGATTTCAAACTTGGACCACATGATCAACTCAACTTTTGATTCTTCTCTCTTTTTTTCTTTTCTTTTTTTTTCTTTTGCCAATATTGCCCCTAGCGCCAATTACGGTTTTCACTAAGGCCGGCTTCTGCATTCCTTCATCACCCATCTTACTCTGAAAGTTGAATGAATATACTAAAATCACCGAGGGCTTAAGAATAGGACGAAACAAAGGCTAAGCTCGGTTTATGAAAGAAAAGGTATTAAAGGCTCAAAATTTTCCAAATGTGAAAATAGGTCAACCAGACTTACAGTCGTGATGAATTTGATCCCATTCCCCAAAGTGTATTCTTTTCTTTCCTTTTTGTACTTGGCTTTCATTTGCCACTATTTTTCTTTTTTTTTTCTTTTTTCTTTGCCCCAATTGGCTTTATATTCTTATTCGCTGCTTCTACTGCTCCATTCATCTTTGGTATGTACGGAGCTAACTTGTGGTGGGTAATCTGAAACTGCTCACACATCTTTCTTATATCTTTGTTCTTAATATTCGAAGCATTGTCTGATACTATGGCACTTGGCAAACCATAGCGACAAATGATATTGTGCTTCAAAAACTTAAGAACGTGGCTACTCGTGATGTTTGCATATGAAGCTACTTCTAACCATTTGGTGAAATAATCAATTGCTTCAAGTATAAACCTGTGTCTATTCGATGCCTTTAGGGAGATCATTCCAATGACGTCTATGCCCCACATAGAGAAGGGCCACAGTGATGTCATATTGTGCAACTCATTTGGAGGTGCATTCTTGTTATCAGCATATGCTTGGCATAAATGACACCTTTTGACATGTATATAGCAATCGTGCTCCATAGTCAACCAATAGTATCCCAATCGCAGAATCTTCTTGGCAAGCATGTGCCCGTTCATATGGGGTCCACAAACTCCTCCATGTACAGTTTCAATTAACCTTTCTGACTCGGTCTTGGCAACACATCTGAGTAGGATATCGTTGTGTGATCTCTTGTACAACTATCCACCACTTAGTAAGAACTGACCCGCCAACCTCTGTATTGTTCTTTTCTCAGTAGAAGTGACATTTTTTGGCAAACTCTGATCATTTAGGAAGTTTTTGATGTCTTGAAACCATGATACTTCCTCCTCTGGTGCCCCTTCTAGAACAAGACAATATGCAGGCTCATCTCTGGCTTCAATTTCCAGTGATTTGATATTAACACCTTCTGGCATACTGACCACTGAAGCCAATGTTGCTAGAACATCTGCGAATTGGTTCTTGGCCCTTGGCATATAGTTGAAGGAAATTCGGGTGAATTTGGTGCTTATTTCTTCCAAATACTGGTGATAGGGGATCAGTTTGTGATCCTTGGTTTTCCATTCACCAGTTGTTTGGAAGATGATAAGACTCGAATCTCCATATACGTCAAGTTCCTCCACTTCATGGTCTAAGGCTGCTTGTAACCTAATTATGCATGCTTCGTACTCCGCAATATTATTTGTGCACTGGAACCTCAACTTCACTGTGATTGGGATATGTGACCCATCCGGTTTGACCAAAACTGCCCCTATTCCATTTCCATTCATGTTGGCGGCCCCATCGAAGAACATTTGCCAAGAGCTTTCACTTTCCTCTTCTTCAGTAAACAGGATTGCCTCATCAAGAAAGTTGGTCTTCAAGGGTTGGTATTCTGGTAGAGGATGTGCAACTAGTTGATCGGCAATGGCTTGACCTTTAATCGCCTTCTGAGTGATGTATGTGAGGTCAAATTCAGAGAGTAGCAACTGCCACTTTGCCGTTCTGCCCGTTAGTGCCGGTTTCTCAAATAAATACTTCAAAGGATTCATTCGGGATATCATTAAGGTGGAATGACTAAGGAAATAATGCCTCAATCTCTGAGTTGCCCACACTAAAGCACAACAAGTCTTTTCCAAAGGGAAATACTTTGCTTCATATTCCGTGAAACTTTTACTTAGATAGTAAATCACCCTTTCCTTTCTGCCTGTGTTGTCATGCTGCCCCAAGACACACCCCATTGACGTTTCCAAAACTGACAAGTATAGAATCAGTGGTCTTCCTGGAGTTGGTGGCACTAGCACAGGTGGATTCAATAAATATTCCTTTATTGTGTCAAAGGCTTCTTGGCAATCGTCATTCTAGACCGTCGGGTTATTCTTTCTCAGAAGCTTGAAAATTGGTTCAAAGATAGCAGTGAGTTGTGCTATGAACCGGCTTATGTACTGAATCCTTCCAAGAAAACCACGAACCTCCTTCTCCGTTCTAGGTGAGGGCATTTCAATTATTGCCTTGGCTTTAGCTGGGTCAATCTCAATTCCCCTTCTGCGTACCATAAATCCCAACAATTTCCCTGATGTAGCCCCAAAGACACATTTTTCCGGGTTAAGCCGTAGACTGTATTTCTTGAGCCTATCAAACACCTTCTTCAAGTTGATCAAGTGGTCTTCTTCTTCACATGATTTGGCTATCATATCATCCACATAGACCTCCATCTCCTTATGGATCATATCATGGAATAACGCTGTCATGGCCCATTGGTAGGTTGCCCCAGCATTCTTAAGCCCAAACGGCATGACAGTGTAGTGGAAGGTGTGCGCGCGTTGGAAACGCGGCACGGGAAAGTTCGGAGTCGCCACCGCCTGATGGGGTGCAGGCGGACACCTGGGTGCCTAATCTTGCCTATTAAGGCTTGGGTCTGCGGCTTTTGAGATTCTAAGTAAGGTCTCGGTTGTGGTCCGGGGAAGTCCGTAGACACCCCGGTCCACCCCGTCAGGTGACAGGTCCCTTAGGTGTATCCTAGTTTGGGTCAGCTTACTTTGGTCTCACCTGATTCCTAATATGATATGCAGCTCGGTTAAGTCTGACAGGACCAACTAAGTGGTGTGGGTCCCTTTAATTGCTTTTATCTTGATTAATTAGGTAATCTGAGTCTGGTTGGGTGGGCCCCGTTGGAAGGCCCACAGTGTCCTTGGTGGGCTTAGTCAAGCCCACGTACCCTTGTGGGCCTCAGTCTAGCCTAAGAGGCCCTTTGGGCTTTGGTTAGTTCAATTGATTTTATTTTTGGTTTCAAATTGGATTTAAGTGGTTTTCATGTAAAGGCGGGCCGGATTGGTTTGTGAGCCTGTAACGCCCCGGATCCGAGTCACATGAAAACCCGTAACTCGTATCCAGAGGTTAATATAAATAACAGGATCGCACTACCAGAGTAAGGATAACATGAATTAAATAATGCTAGGTAACAGAGTGCGCTAAAATATTCCCAAAGTAAAACTCACATGACCCAATTTCATTACCCGCAATTACCGGCTCTCCATACGTATCTGAAAAACAAACAGAAATAAAGGAGTGAGATACGAATATCTCAGCGAGTAGCACATGCATGCAGCAATACACATCTTCTAGTTGTAAATTTATGATCGAATAATCACACGAGAAAACAAGAATAACCTAGTGAAATGTGCGTAAACCCTTTTAAAATTTGTTTGACCCTAGGGTCCAGGAAACAATTTAACTATACGGAATTAATATCGGTAATTCCTTCGACAACAAAACTCCGATCAGTTCCAGAAACTATATCATTATAACCAGGCTCCAAGAAGGACAAATTCCACTATTTATTCCATAGTATCTAAAACAGACAAATGAATAATAAATCCACATGGTCAATGTCATACAATTATTTGATTGGTTAACCAACATGCCAGAGCGACCTCCACACCTCCATGTACATAGTTCCGGCCTACTCAGGGTTTCGGATACTCTGAAATGACGGCCTACTCAGGGTTTTGTCATCCAATGCCGGCCTACTCAGGGTTTCGACATTGACAACCAGGCCTACTCAGGGTTTCTGGCTGCTCTACACCAGTCGTGGCAACACTCCATGGCCATACTGTTACTCCAATAAAATAATAGCATCCCATTACTAAGCTTAGACTCTGGATCCAGGACAAGCTAAACCCAAACAGTAAAACATCGTATAATCTCAATTCCAACATTAAAGTAAAACCATTCATTCCACATCATGTATATCTCATCACAGTTCATCACCTGTCCCTCTGGACCAAACAGTATCTCAATACTTTCAGTATTTCTCATTTCCACGAACCATGCCATTTGAATACAAAACACAGTTATTTATAACAAGACAATACATTCGGAATTTTCCAAACAAATGAAACCAGAAGTCAATAATTTTCTCAATTAGAACAGTGTATAAATTCGAGGAGAAAACAAACTAAGAACTCCTAGTGTTTTGGTATCCAGCACACCATGTATAAAAACCTAAACTCAACCTTAGAAGCCTTTAAGAATTTGCCACTAGAATTCTCCTAGGAATTAAATAAGAAATGCAGGTTCCAAGGTTACCAAACAAGTGATTGGTGAAGTGGTATAAACCCCAAGATATCAAAATCCCCCTTGGTTCAGTCAAGAATCAATTTCGGTAAGTTAAATTGGGTATGCGCTCACTTCCTGAAGTGAGCGCCAGGTGAGCGCCAGTCGGCGGATAGGAAACAGGCTAAAATTGACTATGCGCTCACTCGACGCTAAGTGAGTGCGAGCTGAGCGAGAGAAGGGCGCAAGATAGGCGCGAGATAGGCGCATCTATTTTAAGTGGGCGCGAGCTCGGCGCCAGGTCAATATTTCTATGCGCCTACTTCCCGAAGTGGGCGCAAGTGGGCGCCAAGTGGGCGGATACCCACTGCGATTTTCAAGTCTCTGTTATTTCGAGATCTCCATGTCTGGCTGGTTTGTTTAAGTCTGTAATTGTTCCAATACACTCCCAACGTTCCCAGAATACTTCCCAAACAGTTTTGGATTTAATCTAAACACTTTTTTATTTCAAGTTGAATTTCAATCTGCGTTCGGACTCATGGTATTCCAGAAAACCCAGAACTCACAATACAACCATGGCATTCGAAATATGTCACGAACAAACTAAAACCTCGGTTGTAAATCAGTGCTACTCACAGTATTGAAGACCTTCTTCAAGCTTCCGGCCATCCTTGGTGGATTTCAGCTCGAGACCTAAGCTGCTTGGCCGTCGCCCTAATTTTTCTCCAGAGCAGCAACCCTTTCCCAAATCCTCAAAAATTTTATATGAGTTACATATTTATAGACACCGCCAGGATTTAACCTAACTCACCCTTCACCCTCGGAATCCCCTTTCTACCCTTCATTAGTGCAGGGCTTTCCCGGATTTTAACTATGGGCCAATTTCTATTTATTTCCGGTCCGAATATGACCTACATATTAATATTTCCACCTCATTTTCTTAAATCCTAATGACCACAAATTTCTAGCAATAATAAAGTTGATTTAACCTGTACATAAATCCATATGTGCATATTTTTATTTTATCTACTGTTATTATTTGTTTATTTTTATTACTGTGACTGTTAATTTATATTATTATATTATTATTTTTTTTCTACTCAAAACTGGGGTTTTACAGAGCCCCTTAGGTGGGCCCACATGGTAGCCAAGTAATTTATTGGATTTATCTTTTTAAGTTTCTAGAAAATGGGTTGGACACTGGGCTTGGGGCCCATAGTCCCGATTAGGGCTTGAAAGCCCAAGTTACGGGAAGTTAGGGTTTGCACCCTTCCTTGGTTCGGGTGGTGGGCTTTGGCGGGCCCGGTAGGCCGTTGCCCTTGGTCTCGGCCAAACCACACATTTCATGCATCAATTTCACAAGTCTAGTTCGGGTGGACCACATTAGGTTTGGCCCGTCCGGTTTAATTAGTTAATTTTACTTTAACTTGCTTATTTGCATGCTTTAGCGTTCGTTGGGCTTGGTGGGCCCCGTTGGAAGGCCCACTAATGTACCAAATTGGACCGATGGCCCATGTCCCAAGTTGGGTTTCCGGGTGACCCCGAAACCCTGTTGGTTTATTTGGTTCGGTTCGGAAATGACATCCACATCCAGCAATAATCACAGAAAATATGCAAATTTGACATTTACCAAGGAGAGACCGGCTCACTAATTTGGGTCCAAGAGGAAGGAAGTAAGGAACGAGTTGGACACGCGATGAACAAGGGGGTTGGGGGTGAGGGGGGGCTTCGCCCCCCGCGGTACGATACAAGGGTATTTTCGGGTTTTAAAAAATATAAGAAAATCAGCCTTTTAAGGGTATGCGTCGACCTCCGGGCGCTAGGCGTGAAGTCAGCGTGAGCTGGGCGAATCGAAAACAACGAAAAAAACCATCCGCGCGTGAGCTAGGCGCGAGCTTAGCGCGAGCTCGGCGCAAGCTAGGCGCGAGCTCGGCGAATGCAAAAATGCTCCGCGCGAGCTAGGCGCGAGCTCGGCGGAAGCTAGGCACGAGCTCAGCGAATGCAAAAATGCTCCGCGCAACCTTCGCGTGAGCTTAGCGCGAGCTCGGCGCATACCCCCGATTCTCTATTTCTTTCTCAAACTCAATGTCTGGCTTGATTTTCAAGCCCTGTAACACCTCCCAGGTGCTTCTAGCATCCCCAGAAGACACTTAAACATGCTTTGAAATTATTCTAACCTACTACAAGACACAACTCCATATCAGGAAACCAAGCTTGGTTATTATATGAAAAAAAACAAACAACTACAGATACACTAACAGCTGCAGGGGGAGTGGGGGTGATGGGAGCATGCTCACAGGTGCACAAGAAGGAGACAACAGGTGGCAGGGGGTTGGGGGAGCATGCTGGCAAGCCTAGCAAACAAAAAAAAAATAACAACAATGATCGCCTACGTAAGCTAGAAACCTAATTTTTGCACCTACGCCTGCACTTGAACTCTGTGCATGCACACAGACATTCGGAGAAGGGAAGGAGAAGGGGGGTGTTAGCACCTCATTTTTGCACCCCAAAAAAATGAAGAAAATGAAAATTTCAATTAAAAATTCAAACCTTGAGGGGGCCAAAAATTGACTTTTAATTCAAGTAAATTTGGCCATCAAACGTCGTCTCATTGAAAAAAGCATTTCTACACGGTTCCAACGCAACTTAATTTGCTGGAATCGGATTCCAGATGAAAAAGATATGAGCTGGTCAAACTTTTGGGGAGCAAAAAGTTTGACTTTTTGCTCGACCCCAATTCAGCTGCCAAACTTGATCCCAATGGATAGGTGGTTCTGAACCGGTTCCAACGACACTAAGTTTACTGAAATCGGACACCGGATGAAAAAGTTATGAGCAGTTGAAGTTTCAGAAAAACTGCCCATGTGGCAAAAAGGCAGCAAAAAATGGAATAAACCAATAAAATAAATGTGTTTATTAATATTTTAATAAAGAGAATCTCGCTTTTTAATAAAATAATCGGAAAAATAAAATAAAAATCTTGCAAAAAACCAAATTGAATAAAGGTTTGAAATCCAAACATTTTAAAAACGTGCTGGACCGTATTTCAATTACGGGCAGGGCATGCCCGTATTTGAAATACGGGCAAGTTTCTAGAAGAGGACGCGCGTCGCTGTACGGCGGGACACGCGTCCCGTACGGCCGATTCGCGAGATTTGGAAATGTGCGTTTTTCGCCCGTATTTGAATCACGGGCAAGGCACGCCCGTACTTCAAATACGAGCACGCCCTTTTGTGCCTATAAATAGAGAGGCCCCCCCCCCCCCTCAGGGGAACAAGCCTGATCTCTTTGGCCTATCCCCATTCCCTCTTGCTGCTTCCACGGCAAACCTCTGCCCAACTTCCATCCCACCCCAATACCTACACCCATTTAATACCCAAAATACCCTTGTCATCCTAAAGTCATGCATAAACCTCTGAATACCTCCTTTTAAACCCAACTTCGTACCAAACCTCTTTCAAAATCAACCTAGAAAACCCCGGAGGACGCGGAAGCGCTGCCGAAATTACCAGAGAACCACCACTTCTCAAAGAAGTAAGAAGGTAATAGTAAAAGGGAAGTTGTCTCATTCAATGCATATCAATATTTTAAGTTTAAATTGTCTCTTGTTTTGTTTGTTATTTCTCCCATCCATTGGCTTCTAACGTGTGTAATATTGAGCATGGCATGCTGGGGATGAAGATTCAATTAAAAGATGAAGAAAGGGAGTTTGAACATGGCAAATGAAAGTCATCTAAGACAAGATGGCTTTATTTCATATAAGATAAAAAGAGTTAGATCACCTTTTTATCTACTTCCTATCTTCCCGATTAATGGTGAATACGTGTTTGCAAGCTTAGCCATATGATAAAGAATCTCTGGTTCCTCCATGTATTCTCATGCAAAAGATGATCACATGAAGAATAAAGAAAAAATGAAGAAGTAAAGAACAAGAGAATGGTTAAGAAGTGAGTTCTTATGCTGCTGCAAAGACATTGTAAACTTCGGCGGACGCCACCGGATCCCTTAAAGGACCTGCCGGAGTGATCCCAAGCTAAGTCGGCAGCAAAAGTGCAAAACTAGCCGTGCCCGTAAACTCAGAGCGGTCCGGGCAGGACCGTATTTTCTTCACGGGTGAAGCCAAACCGGATTTCGTTCACGGCCAAGAGTGGGCCGTATAGAAAATACCGGCAGTTGTAAATATAACTAAAAAACATAATTTTCCGGCCCGGTTGAACCTGAACCGGCCTGAACCAGTCCCTTAAGCAATTTGGGCTATCTTAAGCCCATCTTTGGACCGTGGGCCCAAATGGGCCCACCAAGACCCACTCCATTAAATAAATAACCAAATGGGTTACCCAATAACCCAACTGGGCCCCAAGCCCAACCATGGAAACTCGCGGGTCTTCCAACGGGACCCGAGTCCGACCCACTCCATTAAATAAAAGGATAAAATCAAACTAAAAGGGACCCACACCTCCAGAGGGCCCCGCCAGACCTAACAAGGCAGCATGCTGGTCTAGGAAAAGGGTGAAATTGATTCAAAAACCAGGGAGACCCGAGGGACCCGTCAGACCGACGGGGCGGACCGGGGTGTCTTTAGGACTTCCCCGGACCGTAACCGAGGACTTAGTTAGATCTCTAATAAGCCGCAGATCAGACTTAGACCCAGTTAGGGCAAAACCATGTCTGCCTGCACTCTCAGGCAGTGGTGACTCCAAAAATCCCGTGGCACGCACTGAAATTGCGCCCGACGTGCGATCTAGGCCAGGTTTAGGTGCGCACAGGGGGTTACAGGGATACATTAGATGAAGGGAACTTGAGGGAACATGCTCCCTCTTTAACGTAGACAACGCAAGCATCTTCCTCTTCCTTACTTGGTGGCCTTCCTCGGGTGGAAAAGAAAAGAAAAGGCATGGCAAGCTTTCATGGCAATGGTCTTATACCACGGAACAAGACCGGCTTATGAGATCCTTTAGAAAACATTGCATATTCATATATGTTTAACTTAAAGTAACAAGGACCCTTACCTGGTGGTTCTTAAGTTCTGGAGCAGAGTGGAGACGCCTCCTCGAAGCCGGACAGCAGTTGGAGATTCCACTTTTACCGCACCGACAGTAGCAAGCTTCCACTCGCTTAGGTTGAAATGGAGGGGAACGAAGGAAAGGAGAGGCGCTTGGGGTTTTTTGGAGGCAAGGAGTCAACGGGAGTTGGGGAGAGCAGGTTTCTGGAAACTGAAGGCCAACGAGAGAAAAGCTTTCCCAGAAAAAATTTCCAACCAAAAAAATTTTCCAACCCTTGGCACGAAGTCTCGCGCGGTTTATATTGGAGAGAAAAAAAAGGTATCCACTGAGCTTGCGCTCAGCGCATATCACGCTTGCCTCGTTCGCGCGAGCGGCAAAATGATGAAAAAATAATAAATGCAGCCGCTAATTGGTCGGAAAATCCGATTTTTTGGATTTAGTCCCTGGATATTTTCGATTTAATCCGATATTCTTGGATTTTTACAGATTTAGTCCCTAGGATATTTCGTACGTTTGGATATTCACGGATTTGATCCCCGAGATATTTTCCTGCGCAACTCGCCATGCGTGCAGCCTTTTGCCACGTGTGCAGTTTGCCGGTTTTGTTGCTCGGAAACTTCGTCAGCTCATATTTTCTCCATCCGGACTCCGATCTAGGCAAACTCAATTGCGTTAGAATCGTATCGAAGCCCTCTATCCAATGACCTAGGGGTAAGCACCTAGATTGGATTTTAGCAGAAAGTCAACTTTCGACTCCCCCCAAGTTTGACCGCCCGTAGAACCTTCATCCGGACTCCGATTCCTGGAAACTCAATTGCGTTGGAACCGTGTCGGGATTCTCTATCCAATGGTATTGGGGTAAGCATCTGGATCGAATTTTAGCAGAAAGTCAACTTTCGGCTCCCCTCAAGTTTGACCACCCGCAGAACGTTCATCCGGACTCCGATTCCTGCAAACTCAGTTGCGTTGGAACCGTGTCGAGATTCTCTATCGAATGATATAAAATGAGGTGGCCAACTTTCACTTGATCAAAAAGTCAACTTTTGACCCCTCAGGGTTTGACTTTTTGTCCCGGGTTTGCATTTCCGGCTTTTCCGGGAGTGCAAAAATGAGGTGCTTACAGAAGGTGCCCCAAGGTGTAATGAAGGCTGTTTGCTCTTGATCCTCCTTAGCAATCTTAATCTGATTGTACCCAGAGAAGCCGTCCATGAATGAGAACAGGCTATGTACATCAGTGTTGTCCACCAAGATGTCGATGTGTGGAAGTGAAAAATCATCCTTTGGGCTTGCCTTATTGAAATCTCTGTAGTCTACACACATTCTGACCTTTCCATCCTTCTTTGGTACTGGCACTATATTGGCTAGCCATTCAGGGTATGTGCACATTGCCAAAAATCTTGCTTAAATTGCTTGACCACTTCATCTTTGACCTTTAATGTCCATTCAGGTTTCAACCTTCTCAATTTCTGCTTAACTGACTTAACCTCTGGCAGGATTTGTAGCCTGTGCACAACCATATCAGTGTCTAACCCTGGTGTGCGCACCTAAATCTGACTTAGATCGCACACCGGGCGCACCTTCATTGCGTGCCTCGGGACATTCGGAGTCGCCACTGCCTGAGAGTGCAGGCAGACACGGTTTTGCCCTAACCGGGTCTAAGTCTGGTCTGCGGTTTATTAGAGATCTAGCTAAGTCCTCGGTTACGGTTCGGGGAAGTCCTAAAGATACCCCGATCCGCCCCATCGGTCTGACGGGTCCCTCGGGTCTCCCTGGTTTTTGAGTCAAGTTCACCCTTCCTAGACCAGCACGCTGCCTTATTAGGTCTGGCGGAGCCCTCTGGAGGTGTGGGTCCCCTTTAGCTTGATTTTATCTTTTTATTTATCTAAGTGGGTCGGACCCGGGTCCCGTTGGAAGACCCGTGGGTTGCCAAGGTTGGGCCTTGGGCCCAGTTGGGTTATTGGGTAACCCATTTGGTTATTTTATTAAGTTTTATTTATTTACAATTTTAGTGGGCTTGGAATGGGCCCATTAGCCAAAGTCCAGTGGCCTTGGGCCCGTTTTATTGGAAACGGGCCGGGTTTGGGCCAGTCTAATATGGGCCCCACATGTGGGCCCTGGGGAATCTTGGTGGGCCCATCTAGGCCCACAGTTTTTTATTGGGCTCAAAATAGCCCAAATTGTCTAAAGGGCCGGTTTGGGTCGAATCAGGTTCAACCGGGCCGAAAAATTACGTTTTTTATGTTACTTTACATTTGCCCGTATTTTCTATACGGTCCACTCTTGTCCGTGAATGGAGTCCGGTTTAGGCCTGCCCGTGAAGCAAACACGGTCCAGACTGGACTGTTCTGAGTTTACGGGCACAGCCAGTTTCGCATTTTTGCAGCCGATTCTTTTCGAGATCTGTTCCGTGGCCTTCTCAGGTGTTCTGGTAATGTCAGTTGGTTTTCTCAGCTCCTCCAGATGCTATATTGCCTTCATTTGGCCTAAAAGGCCATTTTTCTCCTTCCTTTTGTTCTTCTTGAAGCAACTAGACCCCCTCTTGGTTGTTAGAAACCAAGTTCAAGAACGGGAAAAGGGGAGTTTACAGGGGAAGGTTTAAGGAGGACAAACTCCTCTTGAATTTGCAAGCATCATTAACTAATAATACTATATTTTGTTTTTATTGTTCTATGAGTCCATCCTTTATTTCATGGAATATTGCTCATTTTCATAGGGGATTCCATCAAAACAAAACAAATTGATTAGTAAGCAGGTAATAAAATAAAAAGGAATCCAAAATCATTCAAATGAAGGAATTCACATGTATATTAAAAGAAAAGAGCCATTAAGGTCATTACCACACTATTACTCCTGGATTTGTTGATGTCTGGATTCTCCGAGAAATCCGGCAGCGCTTCCGCGTCTCCTTGGATTTTCTAGATTGGTTTTGAAAAGAGTTTGGTAGAAAGCTATGCTCAAGGGAAGGTTAGGGAAGGCTTGGACATGGTTTTGGTAAGACAGGGGTATTTTGGGAACAAAAAGATTTGGGTTTAGGAGTGGCAGTAATTGGGCAGAGGTTGGGCGTAAAAATGGCAAGGAAGGAGAGGGCGAGAGGTCTGGGGGACGGCTTGTTGAAATGAGGGGGGTGGCCTCTCTATTTATAGGCAAAATTTTCGTGCCCGTATTTGAAGTACGGGCATGCCTTGCCCGTACTTCAAGTACGGGCGTGCCTTGCCCGTAATTCAAATACGGGCGAAAAACGCACATTTCCAAATCTCGCGAAATCGGCCGTACGGGACGCGTGTCCCGCCGTACAATGACACGTGTCTTCTTCCAGAAGCTTGCCCGTATTTCAAATACGGGCATGCCCTGCCCGTAATTGAAATACGGTCCAGCACGTTTTTAAAATGTTTGGATTTCAAACCTTTATTCAATTTGGTTTATTTAAAGATTTTTATCCGATTTTTGATTATTTTATTATAAAACGAGATTCTCTTATTAAAATAATATTAAAAAATAAAGATATGATTATTTTTATTTATTTAATTCATCTATTTTGCTTTTTGCTGTTTTGCCACATGGGCAGCTTTCTTTGAAACTTCAACTGCTCATAATTTCTTCATCCGGTGTCCGATTTCAGCAAACTTAGTGTCGTTGGAACCGGCTCGGAACCACCTATCCATTGGGATCAAGTTTGGTAGTTGAATTTGGGTCGAGCAAAAAGTCAATTTTTCGCTCCCCAAAAGTTTGACCAACTCATAACTTTCTCATCCAAACTCCGATTTCAGCAAACTTAGTTGCGTTGGAACCGTGTCAAAATGCTCTTTTTAATGAGATGAAGTTTGATGGTCAAATTCACTTGAATCAAAAGTCAATTTTTTTGGCCCCCTCAGGGTTTGACTTTTTAATTGAAATTTTCATTTTCTTCATTTTTTGGGGTGCAAAAATCAGGTGCTAACACCTGGCATATCCCGATACGACCATGCAAATACATCTTTATAATCAGTCAAGAACCGTGTCATTTCATCACACTAAACATCAGACAAACATGCCCCAATCTTCACTATTTTTGGGTCATCTTCGATCCCTAGATTTATTGAGATGGTCTCCTCAATATTAGGTTGGACACCCTTTTCATGATGCTCTAATTGATATGTGATTTCTTTTGGAGAGTCTTCTTCTTCGACTTCGGTCTCTTCTTCAACCCCCATTAGGTCAAAGTCGAGCTCAAGGTTGAAGTCATAATCAACCTGATCCAATTCGGTTTGCTTATATGGTTCATAAATGGTTTGGACTTTTTTGAAAAATTTAACTTTTCTGGAAAAAATGGGAAAATCTTTTTTGTTTTTTGAGAGCCTTCAAAAAAATCTTTTCCTGAAGATGAAGGCTCATTAAAACCTTTAGGAAAAGGGCATTCCACTAATAGAGTTTTTTTTTAGATGCCGTGTCTATTTGCCAAACAAACACAGCTTCAAAAGTAAGGGGAGTTTCCTTCCAATTGTTCAAAATAAAAAGTTCTGGAGCAGCGGTGATAACACAAGCCTACTCCCCAAGCTCAGGGTCCACATCCGAGACCACCATTACTGGGTGAGTTGCTTCAGACGCCTCTACTGTAGGGCTTGACCCAGATATGACTTCATCCAGAACTTTTATTGCAGAACAGTCGATGAAGGGTAGCTCATCTGCTCCTTCTTCTCTTTTGCCTTCAGTCATGGCAAAGAAAGCTCCAACGTCCTCAGAAAAATCCTGCTTCTGTTCTGACCTTGGTCCAGGCTCACCCAATGCTTGTGAAGGTGAAGGCGGGACATATGGTTGCAAGGTTGGGATGTTGGGTTTCTAGAATGGGTTAATGTTATAGTATGGCAGTTTTGATTGATCATGAGGAGGAGACAACTGAATCATGTGAGAAAGATTCGGAAAAGTTTCCCTGATATGAGGGAATTTCATGTCTTCCAACTGCTTCTGTCTTCTCCAATCTCTTGGTTTTGACCACAATCCTGCACTAGGGACCAGCTTCTTAACCCTCACTGGGTCCAACCTTCCTTGCAGGTTAACTCGTAGACCTTTTCCCGGGTGGAAATTGTACTTACTCAGCACTTTCTTAACCATCTTCTCAGCACAAGTCATTTTCTCTTCCTTTTCTTAATACCCCGCAGGTATGAAATTGACAATTTCAAATTGGAAAGAGTGAAATGCAATCTTGTCTACAGTCATTTCAATGTTTATGTGGGGTACATCAGGGGACCACATGGGAGGAACCAAATTCTCAGCTAGAACCGTAATCACCTTTTGCCCTCGGATATATTTGACTCTTTAGTGGAGGGTAGATGGTATGGCCCTAGCTGTATGAATCCACGGCCTTCCTAGGAGTAAGTTGAAAGCCATCGGTATATCCATCAACTCGAATGTGATATTAAAGATATACGATCCAATAGTGACCGGAAGTTCAACTTCCCCTAGGGAGTGTGTTTTAGAGCTATCAAAGGCTTTTATGATTCTCCCATTTTTCTTAATCTTATTTTGCTCCAGACCGAGCTTTACAAATGTTATTAACGGGAAAACATTCAGAGCCGACCTGTTATCTATTAAAACCCGGGCTATCATGCAACCCTTACAGAGCACAGCTATGTTCAAAGGATCAACATGATGGTACCCTGCTGGGCTAATTTTGGTTTCAGAAAAGGATATGACATTGTGAGATAAAATTTGCCCAACCATCTTGCCTAGTTGGTCTGGTTCAATGCTTTTAGGCACATGTACCCCCTGAAGCACCCTTAACAGAGAGTCCCTATGTTTTTCAGAATTTAACAATAAGCCCAGTATTGAAATCTGGGCATGGACTTTATTCAACTGATCAACAACATTAAATTCACTCTTTCAAATCAGTTTGATGAGGTTAGCAGCCTCACTGTCAATTACCTGAGGGGTATCATCCCCTACCTTGGCTTTTCCCTTCGTTTTCTCTTTCACAGCTTCTTCCCTTTTCTTCTCTGTCTCCCTTTGTTTCTCTCCCTCTTCTACACATTTCCCTGACTTCATCATGAGGTTTACTTCTTCCTTGTTTTCTTCCTCAATGGCCGGAAATGTAGTGGTGAAGCCTTCGCTGTAGTTCCATGGTACAACTGATTCAGAATAGGAAGGCTTTGGGACATTTATCATGAGGGGGGGAAGCTTGGTCCTGGATGAGGAAGTCTAAGTAGGAGGAACATCCACAACCAAGGGTGGAAGCTGTTTTGGTAGAGGGGATGGAGAATTAACCGACGCGGTGAGATGGTCGCAGTTAATGACCAGTGGCGGTTTGGACTGAATGGGTGAAGTGAAGGTGGGTGGACTGCAATTGATAACCAAAGGCGGTTTGGCTATATTCATTTGGGCCATGAGAGATGAGACCCGGTCCAAAGAGGAGCTAATGTTCTCAGCAGCATGATCATTCCTTTTTGAAATCACGTTTACTTCTTTATTCCCATTTCCTCTGTCAAAATAAACTTTGACCGTTGTCTCTATAAGAGCAATTAACTGAGACGCGTCAAAGGTTATTTTATTAGAAGAAATGGCCCCTATGACATTAGATGGGCCTGCCCCATGATGCTGAGGCAAAGGGTTTTGGCCAATGTCCGTTCTGGGAGGATTGGGAGCCCCTGTATTGAAAGACAGGGTATTCTGGTCAATCAAGTCCTAAATGGCATGTTTCAACGACCAACACTTATCAGTAGGGTGCCTAGGTGCACCCATGTGGAAATCGTAAGTGGTGGAGGGGTCAAAATTTCTCCCCTTAGATGCATTCGGATTTGGCTCTCTTAAGGTAATGTACCCTGCTTGCAATAGAGTTGGTAGCAACTGAGATGGAGACATTGGAATAGGGGTGAAAACCTTATTTCTCCTTGCTGCGAACTAGGCATCCCTTTCCTCCTTACTAAAAGCCCTCTTTTGGTCTGAGGGTGCTGCTGGAACATTAACTCTCATAGGGGCCTGATGGGTAAATGGAGTAGGCACATTGATTTGTATAGGCTTATTAGGGACAGATGATGGCTGTACCATGTTTACCTCCCCTCTTTCTTGTTCTCATTCTTCTTCATGCCATTCCCCTTCTTCAGATTGGAGTCCTATTGACTAACCATGGCAGAATGGTCGATTATTTTACTTGACCTGATCTCGTTCTCGATTCGGTTGGCCACTTGTACCAAAGCGGCAAAATTAGTGGTAGTCTAACCCACCAAGTGGCTATAGAACGATTGACCCAGTGTACTGATGAAAGTGGAGATCATTTCTGGCTCGAGCATAGGTGGTCTGACCTTGGAGGCAGTCTCCCTCCATCTTTTGGCATATTGCCTTACAGATTCATCCCTTCCTTTGCTCATTCTCATTACATTGTACTTATCTGGCACGATCTCTGAATTAAACTTGTATTGAGCTAAGAAGGCATCTACTAGGTCCTTCCATGGTCTAAGGTGGCAAACCACCTCAAAGCAGTTCCAGTCAAGCTCCTTTGAAAGAGCTGAATCAGTATGCCTTCATCCCGACCAAACTAGCATAGGGCCCCGCAGTACAACTTCAAGTGGCTCATGGGGCAGCCAGTGCCATTGTATTTGTCTAGGTCTGGGCACTTGAACTTGGCTGGTAAGTTAACATTAGGGTATCGGCACAAGGCTTCAAAGTTGGTGCCCCCAAAGTTGTTCACCCCTTTTACCTCCCTCAGTTTATCTTGGATCATCTCCAGCCTGTGCATGAATTTCTTTTCCATCTCATCCCTCATCCTTTCTTTTTCGTTTTCTTTTTCCGATTCAACTGTCTCATCCTTGATCAGTATAGGTTCAGGGGTGGGTTCATAAATGGGTTCAGGAATAGGTTGAACCTAAGGTGGAATATTGATTTGGGGTGGAGGTGCTTGGTTAGAAGTGGATGCTTAGTTTTGGGCTTGAACTTGTTGGGCTTGCACCGCCAGTAAGTTTTCTAGCATTCGGGCTAGTCCTGCCACTTGCTCCTGTAGTAGGGCAACGTCTGGGTTAGGAACATCAACTTCATTCTCAGTGGGATTCATGGTGTGAGCTCTTGATCTGGTCACAGAAGCTATGGTTGCAAGTGTATTGGTACCTGGCAAAATAAAAATAAAGAAAAATATCAGTACCAATTTAATCTCAGTCATATACCTATGAATGCCTATATGTAGCTTAGGTGAACATGAGTTTGGATTTTTTTTTCTTTCTTTGTTTTTTTTCTTTTTTTTATTATTAGAATTGTTGGAATATTTTAGGGCTTCCACGGGTCCCACAAAAAGGATTGATTGGTACGAAAAAGACCAAACAAAGAGGTGTTGGAATATTCTAGGGCTTCCAACAGGTCCACAAAAAAGAGAAAAGGATCTGAAATTCAAAAGCTTTCAGAGGCCCAGGGATATTTTGGAAAAGATCTGAAATTTAAAGGCTTTCAGAGGCCCAGGGATATTTTTGAAAAATGTTTGAAATTCAAAGGCTTTCAGAGGCCTAGGGATATTTTTGAAAAATGTCTGAAATTCAAAGGCTTTCAGAGGCCCAGGGATCTTTTTGAAAAATGTCTGAAATTCAAAGGCTTTCAGAGATTCAAAGGCTTTCAGAGATTCAAAGGCTTTCAGAGATTCAAAGGCTTTCAGAGGTCCAAGTATATTTTTGAAAAAGGTCTGAAATTCAAAGGCTTTCAGAGGCCCAAGTATATTTTTGAAAAAGGTCTGAAATTCAAAGGCTTTCAGAGGCCCAGGTATATTTTTGGAAAAAAGTCTGAAATTCAAAGGCTTTCAAAGGCCCAAGGATTTTTTTGAAAAGAAGTCTGAAATTCAAAGGCTTTCGGAGGCCCAAGGATTTTCTGAAATTCAAAGGCTTTCAGAGGCCCAAGGATAAAGTCTGAAATTCAAAGGCTTTCAGAGGCCCAAGGATAAAGTCTAAAATTCAAAGGCTTTCAGAGGCCCAAGGGTTTTTTTGAAATAAAGTCTGAAATTCAAAGGCTTTCAGAGGCCCAAGGGGTTTTTTTTTTTGGTTGAAAAAAAGTCTGAAATTCAAAGGCTTTCAGAGGCCCAAGGATTTTCTGAAATTCAAAGGCTTTAAGAGGCGCAATGGTAAAGTCTGAAATTCAAAGGCTTTCAGAGGCCTAATGATTTTTTTTTCAAGAAATTTTGTTTCACCTTTTTATTTATTTTTTATTTTTATTATTATTTTTTTTGGAAAGATTTTATTCAAACTCATTCCCCTTTATCATCACTTAAAGGTTAAAAGAACAAGATTTGGTGGAAAAAACTGTTGAAATTGAATTTTCCGTAAAAATCGTATGTACTGTATGGTCTGGCCTTGCCCGCACTTAAATTACGGGCCAGCCTTGACCGTATAGCCAATACGGGCAAGCCCAGCCCGTATACTAAATGCGGTTTACAGAGTTTTTTTCCACTTTTCCAATTTTTACATGATTTGATCACTTTGAGTGCTCATCCAAACATACGGTTCACCATTGCAAGGCTTTTAAACTGTCCTAAAGTTGACTTTGACCCTATTTGCAAAAATGCATGCTCAAGATGGCACATGTTCCCTCCATAATCAGACACCATACTCAGAAATTTTGTACCTTTGGTTGCCTCTTATATGAACTTTGGGTAGGATCAATTCTGATAAGAGTTGAAAACTCTTCCTATGGACTACACCAATTTTAAGATACATACCTATTGGGAAAAATTTCATCCCAAATAGATGGACACCATGACATCCACTTGACATGAAAATAGTGTGAAATTTAAGGCTACCTTGTTACCTTGTTTACCTTCAATATGGCATCCACATTATGCCTTGGCTTGTGAACTATGCAAACGGCCTTCCCTTAATTACAAACCCATATCCCCACGTAATTGTGTACTTTAGCCAAAAACGTGTATCTCCACCTTCAAGCGTAGGGGTTTTGGGTTTTGGCTTAGTGGCAACTTAGAACTCAAGCCTAGTGATGACCAGAATCGAATCACAGATCCACGTTGTCATCACATCATTAGCCCAAAGTTCTAAGGTGAATGTTTTCATTTTCGCTTTCCGAAGTATTGACCTCGTTGCGCGAAGCTACACACATTCGGGTTCAACTTCCTATAGGTTATAGGTAGGCTGTGTAAAAAAAATAAAATGTGCACAGTGCATTTGTAAAAATTGGTACATTCACAACGTCCCTACCCCTTGCCACTCTTTTCGCAGTCATGCATATACAAACCAAGGCATAATAGGAAGCACATTCGAAGTAAACAAATACAAGGAATCAAAGTAATCCTATAGCACCTAGAACATGCTCACAAGAATCACCCAAACATGCAAACATATGATCATGTTATACAACCAAAATACATCATGGAGAACATGTTGAAAATTAAAACATGCTATCATGCAAGTAAAGCAAGAAATAAGCATGGTTTAGAAAAACTAGCCCCCTTGCACATGCTTCTAGAAACAATCCTATAAATCAGAATTGAACATGTTTCTACCCCCATGATTTTTAAACAATAAATCAGATTTAGAGCATGTCAAACATGATTAAGAACACAAAAAAAGCAATCAAACAAAGACACCAAAAACATGAACGAATACACCAAAAGGCTGAAATCCACACCTCCCCAGCAGAGTCGCCAGTTGTGAGACATGGAAAATCAATTTAATGACTTCGTAATAATCACACAGGATTGGTTAAAAAGAAAGAGTCACCACAATTTTGTTTAGGTGTGAATGGACACCAAAATCTCAAATAAGCACAAAAAGGCAAAATTAGAGTAAAAATAACTCTATTTTAAAAAACAAAACAAAAACAACCAGAGATGGGTAAGGGGATTAGGTTATGAACAGGGGAAGGTGTTAGGCACCCCTATTCATCCACACAAGGTGGTTGTCAGGTATTGTTCATATTAAAATAAAGAATGCTTGCTAAAAAAAAAGAAAAATAACATAAAAATAACAAAAGTGTATGGTTTTTCATATGAATATCCAGATTAATTCAGAACCCTCAATATGATTATACCATTCCTAGGGTTTCATGATCAAAATAAAATTGAGATAAAAATCAAATATAACCAATCTAAAGAGAAACCTGAAAACTAGCTTTAGGCTAAACCATTAAAAGGTTGAAAAACTAGATTGAAATCTCTTGATGAAAACATTAAAGAATAAAGTTACTTGGATTACAGATCTGATCCAAATCTCTCAATAGTGGAGAAATAAAACCCCCCACTCAACCCATGTTGATGAAAAAACATCAAAAAGGAGAGTTTAGACCATAGGATCCTTTCTCCAAGATAAAAAACAATTTTAAAATCATATCATGAAACCCTACAGGTTACTTTCAGGCTTTTGGTTTTAGATCTACCATATACATCATGGTAGATCCAGAATCCTATCCAAACATCACAAAAATTAAGAAAACAGTGTTGTAGGTGCAAAGGTGTGAAAAATACAAATTATAGAAAAAAGTGGGGATCTCATGCTATAAACATCATGAATTCATAGGATTAATCCAGATTCAAAATAAAACCATTAAAACATTAATAGGATAGTAAAAGAAACCACATCTCACAGATTAGAGCACATGGGGGTTTACCCTACGGATCCACCTGTTCTCTTTTCCCCTAGCTCTCTCTTCACGTTTATGGCTAGAGAGGAGTCTTGAGGTACTTGGAGATAGGTTTGGGGATACAAACACCAAAAGACGCCTTATACAGAAAATAAGAACAACAAATTATGGGGTGCTATTTTAGGGATCCACTTGTTCCCCTTTCCCCTAGCTCTCTCTTCACGTTTTACGGCTAGAGAGTATTCTTGAGGTACTTGGAGGCAGGTTTGGGGATACAATTATAAACCAGGCCTTATTCTACAGCAATGGAGAAGATTAGATTATTTCTAGAATTGAAAACAGAAAATAAAAGGGAAAAAGGACTTACCTGGATTGAGAAAGCAGAGCAGCAGGGATTCCTTTCTTCACCTGGAGCTCTTCAGACTTCAAATTAATGGCCATTTGCTTGAGGAGAGGCCCTCTATTTATAGGCAAACCCAGGGGCATGGTTGGTCCAGGGTTTGCCAAGCTAGAGTTTCAGATTGAGTTGAAAAGAGATTTAATGTAAATCCATTTCCAAATAGGATAAATAAGAGAATTCGAATGGATAAATGAGAGGCTACAAAAAAGTCAACTTTTACCGGCGGTTGAATCCCGCCGGTAAAAGTCAAATTACCGCCGTTAAAGCTTTCAGCGGCGGTAAAGCCTCCCGCCGCTTAATACTGAGCCGCTAAACTAATCCGCGATGACCACAACGGCGGTAGAAAGATTACCGCCGGAATTTCGGAGAAATAGTCGACGCGGATTTTGCGGCGGTAATTACTGTCGTTAAAAGTAATTTTACTGGCGGTTTTTTCCGCCGCTTAATAAGAAAATTTTAACGGCGGAAACATGTACAGACGCTAATACTCTGTAATTACCTCCGCCAAAATCCTCACGTGCTTCCATTTGCCTATGAGCGGTGGTACTTACCGCCGCTAATACCTTGTATAGTAAATACGTTTCAGGTTTTAAGCAGTTGTAATTACCGCCGCTTAAAACTTTTGGGGCTTTAGCGGCGGCTGCTAAGGACCTTTACCTGCATATACAAAAATTATAATTAGTGCCATGAAAATCCTGTAAAATAATTGTAAAATACCTCATTTCGTGGCAAATTTTATAACAAATAGAATAAAAGAATTATAAAAAAGAAAGTGAATTAAAAGAGATTCTAATAAAATTAAAGTATTCCAAACATTCATGTCATATAAATTAAACTAAATAATAGTAAATTGATGGTTTCCATTAACAAGTAATATTGCAACTTGTATCAATTTAATAGCCCTGCATGAAAATAGCAATGAATCATGCGTCAGTAAAATTATAAGTAGACAAATCAATTTAGCCAAATATATATATATATATACATAGAACCAAAGCTATCTTGTGTTACTCACCTCAAAGAATAAGAGTATCTAGCTAAAATCTTGAGGAGGACTATCATTTGCAGAAGTTTGGTCAGGTGGCTATACATTGTAACGAAGATCAATAAGTGTAGTATTTAAATATAAAGTTGATATGATCTTGTACTATATGTATTTTTTGAGGCATTTATATAATACCTGTGTTTGAAGGTTATTCATCATTAAGTTTCTAAATTCTGCAAATTCTCTGGCATGTTGTGCAACAGATGCTTCCATTGTTTGTCGTTGTCGCATCTCCTCTTCTAGCCGCTCTTCCGTACGTTGCAATTGTTCTCGCATCCTATTAAACTCATCCATATCAACATACCGAGATGACGTACTCGAGGATGCGCTACCCCACAGCCTAGTGGGTGTGTGGCCTAAGCCACAACACCGCACCCTGCCATGTGTATCATGCCCCATGACTTGAGTATATACATCATCTTGGGCTATTGAATTTGGTGTTCCTTGTTCCATGATAGTTCGCATTTGTTCCTAAAAAAAATATTTATGCAATTATTGAGTTATAAAAATAGATGCTAATAAAGTTAATCGTATGCTACAATTATACCTACAATAAGAGGAAATAACTTACTATTTTGTCAGCCGCTTCATCATTGATTGGCATGCCCTCTTTACGAGTATGCGTTCTTATAAAAGTCTCAGCACGGCCCGCTAATCCCTAATGAAAAAAATATGGTGTTAATTCATCATAAATCATTTAAACATCCACAAGCAGAAATTAATACAATTGACCCGATTAAAAAGATGAAGAAATATAAAAACAAAGCACACATGTAGAGATAAATAAAGAAAAAATAATAAAATTTCGACAGCATCTCCCCTAAAAATAGAGCATTGTCCAGACCAAATTGGTCTAAAATAAAGCCATTCAACCTGAAAAACAAAAAAAGAACGCAAAACGTAGCATTCATATACAATCCTCATTCACATAAACATTTAATCTTATCATACAAGAAATTAGGAAAGCTAATATACAACTTAGAAGAGATAAGAAAGCAATGAAATAAGATTGTACACTATGAAAACCGATCATCAAGTTGATGAGGTGACTTGATTTATAATAGTATATCAAGACATTCATAAGTGGCCATTTGTTATACCTGTTCGTTTCTGACCCTGGTAAAGCTCTTTGTCCCAGCCGTATGATTAAGGGTCTGGTTGGCATGATTACTTTTATTCCTTGCTGATGCGTTTTGCAACATATAATCATACAAAGTCAATAAACAAGGATGTAGTAGCTTTAGAAGACATATTAACTAATTAACAAATTACCTGGGCGCTTTGTGAGTTCCAATACTCTACTATAATTGCCCATTGCTCCTCTACCACATATGGTGGGCGATGATTTATACCTTCAACATTTGTTTCGTATGGATCGTAATGGTTTAGCTTCAAATCGGACTTATAGTCCCTCCATTTTTTATTAATTGATTGCATGATAACATCCCGTAATCTATCTTCAATCTCAAACTTTTCCTACAGTGCATAACAAATTGAAATTTAAAAGTTAATACCAATTAGCTAAATATGTGGACATTTTGAGCAATGAACTACATTAAAATTTAGATTATATACCTTTATAAGCGACCACGCTCGGTCCTTCTCCCTATCTGTGACTTCTCGCCAGCCAAAGCGATTCAGGGATATAACACGTCCATCGCGTGCCAGTGTCCCACAAAAACTAGCCAATTTGGAGGCATTTGGTCCAATTGGCTACCCCAATTCATCTACATCGATGCTAAACTTTTCTCTAGGTCGAAGTTTTAGTAAATCAAGGCATCTAGTAGGGCCTCTACCCCTCCTAGCTGTACCACCCTCTGCCATCTAATAAAATACACTATATACTGTAGAAAATAAAATCATACAAGTCAATAACAATCTGATTCATCATAAAGGGCTATTGTTTGTTAGTTAGTTTAATAGAAGAAAATAGTGTCGTATTCAAGACAAAAAATGCACCATGCAAACGTACGTATTTTTGTAAATTTATCAACTACAATTCAAATACTATTCATTCATGGTCATCATCAGAATCCGATCCCTGTTCATCATGAACAGGATCACTAGAAGATGCGAGCTGTTCTCTACTCATATGAGAATGAGCATCAACTGTTGTGCCAGGTACGTCTTCCCTTGCCCAACTCAACCCATCAACCTCTTCTTCATTATTTGTTACAAGTTGGGTAGCATATGGCTCGCAATCAATGGGTTGATCATCATTCGTGATCAATTCAAACAAGTCCCTTGGCTTAGTCTCCACAACAACATTCCACTCTTCATCGATTGGATCCACCACAAAGAAAACTTGTTCAGCTTGAGATGCGAACACAAACGGATCATCCATGACATGTTGACCAGTATATAATAACCATTTGAAGTTCACAAGCGTAAATCCTAACTCATCTGTCTTAATGCCTCTTCCTTGTTTCATGATATCAACCCAATCACACTTAAACAGCACATGTCTAAGCTGCTCTGAATATGCCAATTCGACCACATCAGTCAGACGCCCGTAAAAAGACATATAACTTGTTATTGGATTTTTATCTTTCGTACTAGCGTAGCTAGTAGTCCTTGCTTTTACCACAACACCGCTATTCTGACTCTTTGAGGATTTATCTTTCTCCATCGTGCAAAAACGATATCCATTACTTATGTATCCCTTGAATTTTTTTGCCATTGATTGTGGCCCCTGTGACAACAACATAATGTCCTCGGAGACGGCATTATTTGATGCTTTTAGTGTCTCGACCTATAAATAATGGGCCAAGTAGGTTAAGAAATGCAATATTAAACAACACATGTGGAGCTATAACTCTATAAATGAAATAAGGTTTCTTACATGTTCTTTAAACCACTGCATGAATTCATTATTATGTTTCTTTTGTATGTCATGTTCCCTTGCCCTTGGAGTTAACATCTTAAGAAGGCTTAGATGGCACCTGTAATGTAAAATACAATGATTAATTCAAAGAATATGAAAATATTGTAATATAGAAATAAATGGATGAGGTAAGCAAGTAATTTCTTACATTCGAAAACTTGCAACCCCATCGTCATTGAAAAGCACATAACGATGCGCTTGTATCCACTCAATATTTGATAGTTTATATGGTTGGTCACTTCCAATTGCAGTTTCATCATAGTTTCTTTGCGGCCGATTAGTTCTTGATTCTACGTTAGGTAAGTATCAGGAACAGATTATCATACATTCTTCCGGAATATACCCTTTTGCAATTGACCCCTCTAGTTGTGCTCGATTGCGCACATATGACTTTAGGGTGTACAAGTACCTATTATGAAAAACAAAAAATCTTGATAATCAAGATGATTCGACGGCGAAATACAAGGAAACACATTTAATAAGGCTGTTGTAATACGCACCTTTCAATTGGATACATCCAACGATATTGGACACGCCCCCCTTCCATAGCTTCTGTAGCTAAGTGAATTGGCAAATGCAACATAATATCAAAAAACGAGGGGGGGGGGGGGAAATCCTCTCCATTTGGCATAATACTTGTGCAATACTATCTTGAAGGCGCTTCAAATCATCAACATCACAAACTTTGGAGCACAATTGATGAAAAAAGTTGCTCAACTCTATCAATACGGATGCTACTCTTCGGCAACACTTTCCGAATAGCAAAAGGCAATAGTTGATGCAGCAACACATGGAAATCATGACTTTTTAAGACCAAATGTCTTCCGTTCTTTACTACTCACCCGTTTAGCAATGTTGGACGAATAACCATCTGGAACCTTTATACTTTTCAGCACTTTGCAAAATATATCTTGTTCCCGTTTGTCTAGTGAGAAGCATGCAGCCGGCAAACATGCTTTCTTTCTATCTAGTAACATCTATGGTTGAAGTGCGTGCCTAATACCCATGTCAACCAAATCCAAGCGCGCTGTGCGCGTGTCGGTTCTTGGTTGCGGTTTGGGGAAGTCCGTAGACACCCCAATCCGCCCCGTCGGATGATGGGTCCCGTGGGTTCCTTGGTTTGAGTCAGCTTGCTTTGGTTCTCACCTGATTCCTAACCTGATATGCAACTCTGTTAAGTCTGGCAGGACCACTTGAGTGGTGTGGGTCCCTTTGATTGATTTTATCTTGCTTAATTTAGTACTCTGAGTCTAACTGGGTGGGCCCCATTGGAAGGCCCACGATGTCCTTGGTGGGCTTGGTTAAGCCCACGTGCCTCTGGTGGGCCTCCGTCTAAGCCTAGGAGGCCCTGTGGACTTGGGTGAAATGAATTAATTTTGCTTAGTTTATTCAAGTTGGAGACTTATGTGATTTTCATGCCATAAGTGGGTCGGCATTGGTTTGCGGGCCCCCATGTTGGTTGCCAAAAAATGTTTTAATTTATCTTTGTTTATCTTTGCAACAATGCACTGGGTATTGGGCTTGGGGCCCGTGGTCCAGTTTTGGGGCTTGGAAGCCCAGTTCTTTGAAGTCTAAGGTTTGCACTCTAATTTGGTTGATCGGTGGGCTTTGGCGGGCCCGATAGGCCCTTGCCTTTGGTCTCGGCCAAACCACGCAATCCACATCATTCCACACATCAAGGTCGGGTGGGCCACATTGGGTTTGGCCCACCCGGTTCGACTAATTAATTTTGCTTAAGTTTTTTAATTGCATGCACAAGGGTTTGTTAGGCTTGATGGGCCCCGTTGGAAGGCCCACAAATGTACCGAGTTAGACCGATGGTCCATGTCCCAAATTGGGTTTCTGGGTGACCCGGAAACCCTTTTGGTTCACTTGATTTGGTCAAAATTACCACAAGAATTCGGCAAGGATCAAAATTATACAAAAATGCATTTCTGTGGTGTATCCGGCCTTAGTTGCCGGATACACACAGGCCATAGGTGATCCGGCCTGAGTTGCCGGATCACACCAAAATGGCCTTTTTCCGGATTTTGGCAGTTGGGGTTGTTTCCAGGGGCTACTAGGGGTCTTCTCCAACCTGTGTGGGCCCACATTGGTTCAAGTTCAGGGGAGAAGCCTCATTTGGCTTCTCTTTTGGATTTTACAAGGCAAGAGGGCATCGGAAGGCATGGGGCCTGCTGCGCCTCTTACTTCTTTTCTGACAATTACAGCAACAAGGTGGGGGTCTAAGTACCCCAATTCCTGTGATTTCCTATCATCAATCAACAAACAATTTAAAGCAAAAGAATCATACATTTCAAGCTAAACAAATCCAAGCCAACTAACCGGCTGTGGAAAGAGAAAACAGCAGCTAACAATGGAATTTCGAATGGGCTTTGGGCAAGCAAAAAGGGCTGATCAGCACATGGATATTGGGGGCTAGGGCAACGTGCATGCAAGGGTTGAAGGGCTGGACCTGGTCTTGGGATTTAGGCTTACTGGGACAGCAGCAAATAGTGAGGGTTTGCTGCTGTCTCCAGCCACCACTCACCTAGTGACAAAGCAAAGGGAGTTGGGGAGTGAAGGGCTGCCTTCTTGTGGGTGCCCAAGGGCTTGGTGGAGCATGCATTTCATAAAAAAAACAAGTGACCATCAGCAACGAACCTACCAAATAATCACTAACAATAGCAATTCGTGAATGACATTTGCTGGTGCTTTACTTGTGTCCAAAGAGATATGCATGTGTGTAAGGCATGGTCCATGGGGACTGATTTTTATGATGGAAAATAGTAGCTTGCATGCAAGAGAATCTAATCCAACATACAAGAAAAACAAGGAATAAATGCCCACCCGATCCTAACATGCATGACACTACCGCAAGAGGACCTTGTGCAAAACAAAACAACAACCAAACACATGTAAAATCAACACAAGTATGACCTAGCGTGCAACACCTATGACCTCCAGCAAGGTCTGATCCCCAGCCTCATGATCAAACAATTAAAAGAAACAATGAGAGAAGGGAAGAGAAGGGGGCTCATAGGGGTACATTGGACAAAAATGGAGGAGGAACATGCTCCCCTCTTTTAATGGAATCAAACTATTACCAAGAGCACCATAAATACAGCAACTTACCATGACCAAATGACACATGTAAACTCACTCTTCCTCATCCTAGAACCAAACGTGCACTTCTCCTTTACTTGGAGACTCCCATGCAGCACAAATGGAGAGGAAAAAATGCATGACAGTTGAGCATGAAGACATGTTATATGCCTAAGAGAAGCCTAGTACACTAAACACTAAAAGGAACCTTCATTTTTATATATGTGTAATGGGATACAGCAAGAAGCCTTACCTGGAGGTCTTGGGCCCTTCTTGTGGTGTGGAGACACCTCTTTGAGACCAAACAGCAGCTGGAAGTTTCCTCTCCAGCAACTACAGCAAGTGCAACTCCTTTCAAGGGGTTAAAGATGAAGAAGAAGGAGGGGGAAAGAGGTTGGAACTCCCTTGGGGTGATGTGGGGTGGTGTAGGAGGGCAAGGGGAGTTTAAGAAGGGAGGATTCAGGTGAGAAAAAGTGGGGGAAGAAGGGTGAAAACCAACCAAAAAAGCCAACCCCCGGCCAGAGGTGGCTGCTGTGCTTTTATAGACAAACTTAATGTATCTGGCATTAAATTTCGGATACACTATATGTCCTTTGTATCCGGCATTTAATGTCGGATACACTGAACCTCCTTTGTATCCGGCATAAAATGTCGGATACAAACAAAATTATTTCAAAAATTTAATGCCGCCGCGAATTTGTCGGGGAATCGACGCGAATCTCGCCGAGCAAATCTTTGTATCCGACATTTGAGTCCGGATATGAAGAGGAGCAAGTGTATCCGGCATATTTGGTCGGATACAAATCGAAAAATTACGGATTTGCCCCTCGACTTGACCGATTCGACCGATTTGACACTTTTGGATATCTACGGATTGCCCCCTGCGAAATTTTGCTTTAAACCCTGGGATATTTTGCATGTTTGGATATTTATGGATTGCCCCTCAAGATATTTTCTTGCGCCACTCACCACGTGTGCGGCTTTTTGCCACGTGTGCAGTTTCCGGTTTTTCTACTTGGAAACTTCGATGGCTCATATCTCCTTCATCCGGACTTCGATTTGAGCAAACTCAGTTGCGTTGGACTCGTATCGGAGCCCTCTATCCAATGATGTAGAGCTAAGCACCTGGCACGGGGTTCAAAAAAAGTCAACTTTCTACTCCTCCTTTAAGTTTGACCAGCTTGCAGAACCTTCATTCGGATCCCGATTCCAGCAAACTCAGTTGCGTTGGACTCGTGTCGGGATTCTCTATCCATTGAGATAAAGCAAGGTGGCCAATTATCACTTGATCGAAAGGTCAAATTTTGACCCCTCAGGGTTTGACTTTTTAACCGGGTTTTGCATTTCCGGCTCTTCTGGGAGCGCAAAAATGAGGTGCTTACACGCGCCTTAAAGTTGTCCTTCGTTTTTCATCAATATTTAACAATGTACCAAGTATACTATCACAAAAATTCTTCTCAATATGCATCACGTCCAAATTATGTTTCAACAGAATATCCCTCCAATCTGGCAATTAAAAAAATATGCTCTTTTTCTTCCAATTAAAGGGCATCGCTCTTTTACCAGTGTTTTTAGAGTACTTCTTACTTGTATGCTTCTTGAATACATGTAAACTGCCTGTTAAGTGATCGAGAATATCCCACCCGATTAATGCTGTTGGAGCTTCCCTTGTCTCTATAGTACCATCGAAGGATTGTTTCTGCTTTTGAAACTTATGATCAAGAGGTAGGAATCGATGATGACCCATATAACAGTGCTTCTGGCTATGACGTAAATACTTAGAACACGTGTCTTTATGACAAGAAGGGCATGCAAGTTTCCCTTTAGTGCTCCAACCCGAAAGCATAGCATACCCAGGGAAATCACTAATCGTCCAAATTAACCCTGCACGCAGAGTGAAGACCTCCTTTCTTGACGCATCATATGTCTCAACCCCAGAAACCCATAGGTCTTTTAACTCTTCTATAAGAGGGTGCAAGTACACATCAATATCATTTCCCGGCCCCTTCGGCCCTGGTATGAGGAAAGAAAGGATCATGTTTGGTTGTTTCATGCACAACCACAGTGGCAAGTTATATGGAATCAAAATGACTGGCCACATGCTGTGGGTGATACTCATTGTTCTAAATGGATTGAAGCCGTCAGATGCTAAGCCCAGTCTAACATTACGAGGATCAGAACTGAACTCACTATTCATAATATCAAAATATTTCCAAGTCATAGAATCCGCAGGATGCCTTAACTTATCATCATCAGTACGACCATCTACATGCCATCTCATATCATCGGCAATCTTGGAAGACATATACAATCTTTGAAGATGCAGCTTCAAAGGAAAGTGCCTTAATATCTTTGCTGCCTTTTTCTTTCCCTTTTTATTGGAATGA
The DNA here is from genome assembly GCA_947561395.2 of Buxus sempervirens. NCBI lineage: Eukaryota > Viridiplantae > Streptophyta > Magnoliopsida > Buxales > Buxaceae > Buxus > Buxus sempervirens. The sequence continues at coordinate 27,239,955 of OX387191.1, read as the reverse complement.
TTGTCTTCGGATTTCCATCTAGAAGTACCGCAAATATCACACTTTTTGTTTTTCACTAGTTTCATTCCAATATAGCATACAGTCATTTGGGCACGCATCTATTTTTTTATAATTAAGATCCAGATCCGATATCATCGTCTTTACCTGTGAACTTGTTTTTGGAAATTTTGACACAAATGGAAATGTCTCTCTCAACAACTCAAGTCTCAAAGTCAATGACTTATTGCTCCATCCACTTAGGCACTTTATATGAAATAGTTTAACAAAGAACGACAATTTCGTGTGGCTTTTACACCCCGGGTATAACTCTTCCCCAGCATCATGGAACAGTTTCTCAAACTTAGGACTATCCTCTTTTGGAGTATCATCTGATGGCCTATGTGAAGAACTCATAGATACGTCCATTTCATCCTGCACCACATAAGCTTCTTTAACCATGAGCCGAACTTCATCACCCATAAATTGTGCATCATCTACTGTGGGATTAACATGGGGGGGGGGGGGGGGGGGGTTATGAATCGAGAATATCCTCCCCATGATAGTACCATTTTGTGTAGTTTTGGTCAAATCCATTGCAAATCATGTGTTCGTATGTGACTTCTTGACTTTGATACAACACATTATTACATTTCGGACAAGGGCACTTCAACAACCCATTAATAGTTGCCCCGCGAGAACATGCGAATTTGATGACACCCAAGACTCCATCTTGATAATCTTGACTAGCCCTATTTCCATCCATAGTAAACGTAACTTATTTAGTTAATAAATATAGATACACACCCTTCATCAAAACATTAAGAAATTAACATAATAAGTACCTAGATCTTCTCATCCACCTTCGATCCATCTATTAGTATGTTGTGAAAGAATTTACCCGTCACTTTTGAATAAGATTACTTTCTGCAAAACATACTCTATAAATGAATCTAGCTAATAGCAAATGGTACTTATGTTAGTTTTAAAATTTATGCTTGGTTTTACCCATTTAGGAATACCAAGTACATTACTTGTTTGTCATAAGATTCATATATTTCTCCATGAATTTCAGCAGCATCTCTGTGCAGTTCTTCAAATACTTAAAGTTTTTTGACGTAAAGTCAATAAACTACGTATTTGAAGAACAAAGAGATGAAACCAAAATTATAATTAGAGATATATATAAATCACATGTCAACAAGTAACATACTTGATATCCCCAAACTGTCAATCTGACAATCCAAGATGTTACATGTGCAAATCTATGCCTTCATATTTAAATACTAGGAGTCATTGCAAACTTACTGCAAAGATGCAATATCTTCAAAGAACACAAAATAGGATGGGCATAGTTACACATGTAACCTCTCAGACGGGTATTTGAATTGTTCCCACTTTTTTTTATGACATAAATAAATATAAAAACAATAACTAGGTTAACCCAAAAATAGAATAAAGAACTGCTAATCATAATATCAATGCTATTAAACAGCATTAGAACAGAAATATCAAAACAAGGAACTTAAAGAGATAAATAAGGAAAAAAAAATACAAATTTCGGAAGCATCTCCTCTAAAAGTAGAGCATTGTCCAGACCAAATTAGTCTAAAATAATAATGGTTTAACCTAGAAACAAAATAAGAGTCGAAATATTGAATTCATACACAATCCAAAAATAGCATCCACATCCATATCCACCACGATATTCATCATAAGAAAATAATCAAATAATTTGGGAAATCATATACATATTCATCACAAGCGCATTGTAAGTGGACACAAGCGTGACGCAAGCACATTGTACGTGAACACAAGCGCAATGTTAAAATGACACAAGCATGTTAAATTAAACACAGAAAGAAATAATCTAAGCAGATAGAAAATTAGCAAATTGAATATTGAAACTATAAACTAAAACACAGATAAATTAATCATCTGATCAGATCAAATAGATCAATAAATCAGATCAACTGAAGGGACTTTCCAAATACCAGTTAGTTCCCCTAGGTTGCCTTCAATCGCAGTCGGATGATAATCCGAAAGCTATTCCTCGGTAGAGCCCGGTAGGCGGTATTTGTTGAACATAGGTACAGATCTCAAGCCAGGAGGCGTCTGTTGATTTGTCTCAGTACTTCTAGAGTCCCTAAAAGGCGGCAAAGCCAACCATGACTTGATCTGGAGAAATTGAACTTATCAATCTAATCTTTTGATTTTTGAAAGAAATTGAAGAGAGCAAAATGAATACCAAAAATTACAATGTGAAATTTGAGTTTATCATAAGCTATAAAAAGGCAAATACTAAAATGGACATTTTCCATAAGACTTGAAATAAAAGCAAAAAAACAAACATGTGGAGTAGTATGGCTTGCATTGATATAAAGGGGGTGTCTGTAAACTTCTAAAGCTCCAACCATTGCTTCTCACATTTATGTATAGAGAGAAGTGCCCAAAGTAATTAAGGTAGGATAATGAAGTCAAAGCTTTCAAGCAGCAATGAAAATTTGAAATGAAAACTTGAAAGGAAGACTTACATCGTTGGTAAGTACCTATTCCTTTTTTCTTTTAGTTTAATGAATTAATGTGCATTTATATAGAAAAAAAAAGGATGAATAAAATAATTGTTATCAGTTATAAATAAATTATGATTACAAAAATAAGTAATAATTTCTTACTAATAAATAAATATATTATTATTTTATAGCATAACCTTTATCAACCATGAAAAAAATTTCAAAATTACATAATCAATCAGATTATATAATCCCTTCTACCTTATTATCACTATTGTCCACACTCTTATGCCTCAATTATTGGTTGGCTATTAATTCAACGAAAATTAAGGTGGGAATTAAAGGGGTCAAAGAGAGAAATAATTAAAATGCCTCCACATATAAGAAGCACCACTTAGGGCTATCATTGGGTTGAATAAAAATTCTAATCCTATCCAATTCGAGCCAAATATGGATCTCCAATTATATTTGATTGTTCGAATATTCGGATCCAATTATATCTAGATTCGAGTATGATTCATCTATATTCAACCTAATAAAGATCTTACCGATTATTTTGTTATTATTTTATTTTTTTAGACCTTTTAGGTCTTTTTACATGGTTGTCTATGTGTGTTAGATACTATTTAGGGTTAGAATCATTAAATTAGATTTATAATAGTTAAATTAAATTTTGTAAAGGTATTATAATTTTAGAATTAACGTACTATTTAGTGGACTTATGGTAAACATAAGTCTGTTTAATCGGATTTTGGATTTATTATTAGATTCAAATATAATCCCTTTGGATGCTGTTTTAACGTCAAGATTCTATTGGATTTATTATTAGATTCAAAAAGCAATTAAGACTTATGGTAAACATAAGTTTGTTCATATAATGAAAACAACAATTTCACTCTCATAAATCTGAGTTTCAAGCACATGTAAACTTGTTAATACTCACAGGCTTACTTTTATCATCTCTAAACATTATCTCATCGCCATAATTTTTCTTCTAATATATAGCATATTCAGTGCTTCTACATATTTTTCTTCAACCAATTATTTGGAAATGGCTGAGATAAAATGGGCAGAATTACCATATCAAACACAAAACTTACTAATGCTATAATGTCTTAATCAACTTATTAATTACACATAAACACACACACATACACGGCACCGATATCCATCAGGGACTTCTAAAAAAAATTTAGAGCATGCAAACAGATCCAGATAATTACTAGATTATCCAGTGGTTTTAGTGTTCTTATGTCTTCTTTTCACTCATAAAAAGAGAATACTGTTGAATGGGCTAATATATGTGTATCATATGTGTAAGCACCTCATTTTTGCGCTCCCGAAAAAGCCGGAAATGCAAACCCTAAATAGAAAGTCAAACCCTGAGGGGTCGAAATTTGACCTTTTGATCAAGTGGTGATTGGCTACCTTGCTTTATCCCATTGGATAGAGAATCCCGACACGAGTCCAACGCAATTGAGTTTGCTGGAATCGGAGTCCGGATGAAGGTTCTGCGGGCCGGTCAAACTTAAGGATGAGCCGAAAGTTGACTTTTCCTTGAACCCCGTGCCAAGTGCTTAGCCCTATGTCATTGGATAAAGGGCTCCGATACGAGTCTAATGCAATTGAGTTTGCTCAAATCAGAGTTCGGATGAAGAAGATATGAGCTGTCGAAGTTTTCGAGTAGGAAAACCGGAAACTGCACACGTGGCAGCCAACGCAGCAAAATAGCTCAGGGACTAAATCTTAAATATCAAAAATTCGTATGGGGCGATCCGTAGATATCCAAAAGTGTCAAATCGGTCGAATCGGTCAAGTCGAAGGGCAAATCCGTAATTTTTCTATTTGTATCCGGCATTTAATACCGGATACACTTGCCCCTCTTCATATCCGGACTCAAAGGCCGCATACAAAAAGATTTTCGTGCGAGATTCGCGCCGATCGCCCGACAAATTCGCGGCGGCATTTAAATTCCAAATGATTATGTTTTGTATCCGGCATTGAAGACCGGATACAAAGAGGCCTCTGTGTATCCGGTCATGAAGGGCAGATAAGGGGAAGCCTCAGTGTATCCGGCCTGAGTTGCCGGATACATTAAGTTTGGCTATAAAAGCCAAACAGCAGCTCATTTTCGGGGTTGGCTTCTTTTGGGCTGTTTTCCTCCTTTCTTCTCCACTAACCCTTGGCTCGAATCCCCCTTCTCTCACCTCTCTTAGCCTCCATACCAAACAAATACCACCTTAAGCCCTTTCTACCCTTGGTTTTTCTCCTCCCCCTCTTTCTCATCCAAGTCAAGGAAGGAGATCTTGCTGGTGGTGTTTGAAGGTGTTGCTCCAGCTGCTGCCCAGCCTCAAAGAAATGTCCCTACACTTCTCTAGAGCCAAAGAACCCCCAGGTGAGGTTCCTCATCATGTTGTATTGCACATATATTTTAATGGGGATTTTCTAAAGATTTTCTAACCTTGTTTCCTTCCCTAGCATAAGCCTGATTTTAATGCCTATTAGCATGGTTTTTCTTTTGTTTTGGTGGAAACATGGAGGTCTCCAAGGGTGAGGGAGACCCCATGCGTGAGTCCATGGGTGTGTGAGCAATCTCTCCCCATTTCTCATGGCTTTTAGGGGCTGTTGGCCAGCATTCCCATCTCACTAGGTTGAAGAAGGAGCTTGTTCCTTCTTGATTTTCAATCTCTTGTATCCCTTGTGTAACCCCCCTCATTCCTTTCTTTAAATAGTTTTACTCGAATGATTTTGCATGTGTGCTAAGCATGAAGGTAGTGATCTAATTCAAGAGCTTAGGCTAGATTATCTAAGTCATGATTTTCATGCATGTTTCTTGGAAAGCATGTTCCCCACACCCCCTTTGCTATATCCCCTAGCTAGTGTAATAAACAGCATGATGTTATCCCCTCCCTGGCACATACACGCATGCATGCCTTCACACACCATTGGAACCATGCATCTCCCCTCCTTGCTTTGTTGTAAAAATCTCAAAAGAGATTGGAATGAGGTGATTCCTCATCTCCAGAACCACAGTGGGCTCGCACAGGAGTCCACATGACCCCTGGAACATCCCAGATGACCCAGAGACCCAACCCCCTTTGAAAAGTGCGAAAAACAGCTTCTGTAGGTTGATCCGGCAACTCAGGCCGGATCAACAGAAATCTATGTGTAGCCGGCAATAGATGCTGGATACACTAAGCCTTGTATGCAACCGGCATCTCAGGCCGGCTACACTGCCAGACTGCATTCTTGCCATTTTGCTGATCTTCTGTGATTTCTTTGGTTTGTTTGATCATTCCAGATGAACCGGAAGGGTTTCTGGGTCGCCTTGGACCGACCCGGTCCAAATTGATTTCTGGTGGGCCTTCCAACGGGGCCCACCAATCCCGACAAACCCATTTTTTGTTAAATAAGATAATTAAAAGAATTGAGTGGGCCAGACCCTGAGAGGCCCATCAAGGCCCAACTAGGGCAACATGCATGCTTAGATCTAGGTTTGGTTTGGCCGAGACCATGGGTAGGGCCTGTCGGGCCCACTAAGCCCATTAAACCAAGGTTAGGGTATCAAAACCCTAACATAGGAGGTCTTGGGCTTTCAAGCCCAAGCCCAGGTAAAGGGCCCCAAGCTCAAAGCCTGGCCCATTTTAGCAAAGGTTAATCAAGAATAACTCAAAACACTTGGCAACCAACTGTGTGGCCCACTCAAGGGCCCACAAACAGTCCCAGCCCACTTGTGCATAGAAATCACTTAAATAATCAAACTGGAATTTAAATAAAATCAATTCACTTAAACCAAAGCCCAAAGGGCCTCTCAGGTTTAGACTGAGGCCCACCAAGGGACATGCGGGCTCAACCAAGCCCACCAAGGAATCCGTGGGCCTTCCAATGGGGCCCGCCCAATCCGACTCACATCACTTTAATTAAAAAGATAAAATCAAGTAAAGGGACCCACACCACTTTGGCGGTCCCGCCAAACTTGACTGAATTGAATGCTGGATTAGGAATTGGGTGAGTGAGAGACCAAAAGTTGACTCAAACCAGGGAAACCTATGGGACCCGTCACTTGACGAGGTGGACTGGGGTGTCTATGGACTTCCCCAGACCGCAACCGAGAACCTACTTAGAATCTCAAGCCGCAGACCAAACCTTAGTAGAAGAACTTAGGCATCCAGGTGTCTGCCTGCACCCCATCAGGCAGTGGCGACTCCAAACAATCCCGAGGCATGCATCGTTTTGCGTGCGCCTCGTCGTGCGACCGAAATCGGGTGCGCACAATATGCATATACACATACACACAACAAGGTGGGTGAACAAGGGTGGGAATATAGACAAGAAGGGTGAGAAAATCTCTGTTCGGTTAAGCAACTTGAACCTGCAATATGAATTATATAATCAAACTTCAACAAGTGGGAGAAAATGAGGGTCTTAGCATGGTTGGACCTTGTTGCAAGGCTTGCATAGATGGTTAGAAAATGCTAATCGATGGCCAAGTTGCATGAGAAAATAAGTCTTAAAATAATCATTGGAGACATCAATTCCATCTTAATGGATTTTTTTTTATTTGAAGGAACCATGTAATGGATTTAGATACTAATTTTTTCTACAAACTATTAATATTTTATAGCATAATTTTTGCCCACGAGCACTTAAAAACCATATTAAATTTTCTCTGACGATTCTTGGTTATCTCATCACATGTGAGTAGTGGTGTGGTACCACCTAGAAATTCTTGTTTTGGATAGACAATGTTGTTTTATACCCCAAGTAGTTGCATTGAATATGCTCCAACCATTGCTTCATAAGTCCACTAGCAATTAAGTATAAATGGTAAACAGAAGTTATGTCTCTTTTGACATAAAGGGGGTGTCTGTAAACTTCCAAAGCTCCAACCATTGGGAACTCTACCAAAAAAAAAAAGATATTCGTAATGAGGATTTCTCAAACGAGTTACAATTACACATTGGTCTCCTGATTGATATGAAAATCGATGTTCTGATGTGTCTAATGAGTGGAATGCATAAGCAATAGATAGGAAACAAAGTAGGCGGCGAACATACCTGGGAACGGCGACGGCAGCTTGGTGACGGCACCTTGGCGACGGCAACGAGCAAATGGCGGCAGCAAGCAAACCCCGGCAAGAAGCAAAGTTTCGTGCAGAGAAGAAAACCCCAATTCGCGCGAATTGGGGATTTATACCCTTTTAGCGGCGGTAATAAGTTACCGCAGGTAAAAACCCAGTTCGCGCGATTGGGACTATAACCTTTTTATGGCGGTAACTAATTACATCTGCTAAAAACCCAATTCGGGCGATTGGGATTATAACCTTTCTGCGGCGGTAACTAATTACCGCCACTAAAAACCCAGTTCGCCCGATTGGGGTTATAACCTTTTTGCGGCGGTAACTAATTACCGCTACGAAAAATATATATTTTAATTAAGAAAAACATAACAAATATTATTTTACCCGGCGGTAGTTTGCATTATTACCGGCAGCTTTACCGCCGGTAAAAACACACGCCAAACCTTCGTGCTAAAATTCAAGTTCGCGCCATTCTTTTTAGCGGCGGTAGCAATTTACCGCCGCTAAAGACTTGTTTCAGCGGCGATACACTGTCTCCTGCCACTTAATTTTTTTAAGCGCTTTTAGCGGCTGTAATTGGCTACCGCCACAAAAAAACCGTCACTAAAAACCCGCTTTTTTGTAGTGAGAATTCGAAACTCTTAGGGAGATATTTGGATGCAGATAAGGCTCAGAAATCGAGAAAGGATAAATTCGCACAAAACTCTCGTACCCGTATATACATTACAGGCGCGTGATGCCTGTAGAGTTAATACGGGCATCGCATGCCCGTAAATGAATTGCGGGCGCAACCAGCCCGTAGAGAAATTGCGGGCATTGCATGTTTGATTAAATTTTATGCACTTTTGACCTATTTCAAATCCCAATTACATATTTTCAATTATTTTCTCATTTTGTAGTGCAATTTGGGGTGTTTACACCATCATGGGGCCCACCTAGGGGCCGCAAACCAATGCCGACCCACTTTTGCATGAAAAACACTTAAATCTTTAAATGGAACCTTAATGTAAAATCAACTCACTTCACCTAAGCCCAAAGGGCCTCCCAGGCTTAGATGGAGGCCCACCAGAGGCATGTGGGCTTAACAAAGCCCACCAAGGACACCGTGGGCCTTCCAACGAGGCCCGCCCACTCAGACTCAGATCACTTAAATTAAGCAAGATAAAAGCAATTAAAAAGACCCACACCACTTAGGTGGCCCCGCTAGACTTAACCAAACTGCATGCCGGAATAGGAATCGGGTGAGAAATCAGTGAGTTGACTCAAACCTGGAGGAACCCACGGGACCCATCATCCGACGAGGTGGTCTGGGGTGTCTATGGACTTCTCCAGACCTAAACCGAGACCTTACTTAGAATCTCAAGGCGCAGACCAGCCTAATAGACAAGATTAGGCACCTAGGTATCCGCCTGCACTCCATCAGGTGGTGGCGACTCCAACCTTCCCATTTTACCCTCCCAGAGGCACGCATGAATCCGTGCATCCCGTGGTGCGGCGTTTCCAACGCGCGCACAGCCTAGCGACTCCCCTGGGGACTTTTCTCAGCCCAATAGGACCCTGGTTAGATTGAGTCAGCGTAAGAGGGATTTAGTTGATATTTAGGATTCTTACTACCTCGTTTAAGTAAGATACAAAATACACGTAATTACGTATTCTGGGGAGTCCTGTCAAAAGGACGAGATAATTGCCTAAGGGAATTGGAATTTAAGTGGATCATTGTGCCCCTCCAATTACTTGGGGACTCTCCCGAAACCTCGTATTGCGTGCCAATTCTGCACCTTACTATACGAGACGGTAAAAATTCCTTTGCCTACAAAATCCAGGCAAAACTCACCTGATTAGACACAGCACGTAGCCCAACTGCACACACGGGTACACCACCACACCGTGGATGGATTTATTTCCCCAGTTTCTTTTGTGATAAACTGCGTGGGGTGACATGCACTATAAAACCCCGAATTTTCGTCTAATAAATAAATAAATAATAAATAAAAGAAAATATGAGTTGAGTCCTAGTTAAAATAAAAAGTGAAGATTTAGAGGATAATTAATTCGAATTAAATCATAAGTTGTAAATGAAGAAGAATTTTAATGAAATTAGCTTAAAAGAGTAAAAAGGGTATTTGGTAATTTTCAGAAAAGGGTTAATTAATAAATAGATCATTAAATAATAACTAGAATTAGAAGCTAGAAAAAAATAATTTATTATGACAAGTTAGAAATTAAAAGGAATTAATAAAAGCCTAAAAGTGCGAAAAAGGGTAATTAGGAGATTTCACGTCTTAATTTGGAGAAAATAAGGTTTTAGGTGATATTAAAGTTTAATTAAATATTATGCACGAAAATAGGTTGTAAATAGGAGTTTAGATGATAAGAGATTAAATTATTAGTGTTTAAGTAGAAGAATAAAAGGTGGAGAAAAAGTAGGAATTAATTAGAATGGGTTAGACTTTAATTAGACCATGGTTGGGTTAGCCCAAATTAAAGTAGCCTATTAGGGTTGATTTGGGACTTCTAAAGCCTAGTATAAATAGGAGATTAAGGTTAGGCAAGAGAGAATTTTCGTGGGTTTAGTATTGAGAGAAAAGAGGGAGAGAAAGGAAGGAGGTTGCTAATGGAGGTGTCTGACCAGCCATCATCAAAACATGATTGGGGAAAATCCGTGCAGTGGATTACCTTCATATTTGGGGGTTTTGTTCATTATTGATGGAACTACATTGTGTACGGTGGAGATTTGAATTGGGAGACTCTAGCTTGGTGCATTTGGGAGCAAAAGTAAGGTCCAGAATTAGGAGCTTCAATGGAAGAAGGATTTTAGCATATAAGGCAAGTAGTAACCTTGGAAAACGTGAGGAACTGCATGATTTGGTTTTCTGTGATTTCATATGGTTAAAATGGATTAGTCGGAATTGTATTTACATGGAATCAAAGTGCTTATATTTTCATGATTGGTATTCTTGATGGATTTATCAAATTAAAGAGGATAATTTAGTTTGATTATGTAAATAAAGGTAGGAGGGTATTTAATTAACAAGAATTAATCTAGAAGGCTTTAGGAATGTTTTAGAATGTTATTAGATTAATTTAGACCAAAGAAACATATAGCAAAAGCATAAAAATCCGAACTTTGCAAATCTAGAAATTTACTGTTTAATTTTGCACGAGCGCCTACGATCGCGAGGTCGGCGCTCTATGTAAAATTTGCAGATTTTGGGGATTTTGTAATATGAATAAATATCCAATAATTTTTCTGATGAATTAAGCATGTTAGCATCTTTATAAGGACCTAATTAAGGTATAAAAATTATAAAATTAAATTGGAAAGATTAATCAATAAATTGAAGGTTATAATGAAAGGGTGTGCATGAAAGGGTCTAAATGGTATAGGATATTGATAGGAATAATTCTAATGGAATTCCTAGGGTAAAAACATCTCCTAAAATTTATTTTAGGTCTGTAGAACATGCTGGAGAAATAAAATACAGAAAATTTAAATAGAAACTAGCTTAGGTGTTAAGGTAGGAAATTGGATTCTAAAAAAAAAAAAGGGGGATTAATAAGGAAAACTCTAAGTAAGATTGGATTTACTTTATTTTGAGCTATTAATAGGAATATTGGCAACTAGAATTGCATAAACTCTGAGTTTTATTGAACTTATGAAACATGAGTTTTATTTTGAATATATTTGGGAAATTGCATATGTTATTCTGAAAAAGCCTTTAATTGAATTTGTAAGGATTAAATCCTGGTTTTTCCCATGGAATGGAATACTTGGGTATGGTTTGGTATGTGGTATGATGTTGTTCACTTTACTTTTATGGTTGGGTGATACGGCTTTTGTGGTTGAGTTGATACTAACTTTTACGGCAAAGATGAGTAATCCTCTTTGTAGAGATGTGTAATCCTTTACGGGTAAAAGTGTGTATGCCTCCTACATTAGCGTGTCCTCTCGTATGTGGTTTTATTGTATTTTGTGTCAGTGGGCTTAGCTATATATGGATCCATAGTTTTGGCTGGTTAGTTAAGTGGTATTTGGTTTAGGTTGAGTTACTCCTATATGCGAGTGCGCTTCCCTTGTAAGTTAGTTTGCTCTGGGAAGGTCCTATGTCTGGAGAGACACCCCGGTGCGCCGCTGGTGATTCCCTGTATATGTGGATAAGCGACCATCTCCATGTATTGATTCTGGTGTTGCATGCTGGTGGTACATGCCAACTCTGTTGAGTTCGTGCGCAATAAGTCAGTGACTACGGCTCTTGTCTATAGCTGCGCTGCATGGGGCTCGAGTATCATTAAGTAGCACTGCCCCTAAGCTGCACGGTGGTATAGCAGTTAGTTGAGTGTCATCTCAAATACTTATCATCTTTGTGAGTCCTGCAATGGCACGTGTTTTATTGCTTTTGTTAGTTTTACCCCGTTAACATTAAGTTACTGGTATTTATACTTGATAATTTGTTTTATCGCTTTATTTGGAATTGCCATGAATAACTTGGATTTCTTATCTTATCGTTGATTAGTTGAATACCTCATGACTATTTGCTTACATTGGATTGTTTCAAATTGCATGCACCTACTACTTGCTGAGATGTAAATCTCACTCCGTTTTCCCCTATTTTTCAGGTTGCTTGGAGAGATCGCGAAGATGGGGTTTTAATTTGATCAGTAGAATTGTAATTGGTATTAATGTCACATGTTGATTAAATAAACTTTATTGTAAACTGAATTGATATTATTGAATGAAGAATTGTTCTATTGGCCACCATACTCTGATGTAATTAATTAGTAAAGTTTAAAATTATTGTGAATCTTGGTTTGTATCTGACCCCAGCTTCGTGGTAACACCTCGAGTTTGGTTGTTGAATCGGACTTGGGTTGTTACAGTAGCAAACCGGGTTCGGGTTGGGTGCCGGTTTGCACTGACCCGGGTTCGGGGCGTTACACGCACGAGGAAGGCTGCGTGAATGATCCAACGCCGAATGAATGAGTAAAATACGGATATTGCTCTTCTCTTCCAAAACTTAGACCTCCCTAGCAGCCACCCTTCTGATTCCTATGAACTGACTTTTGGGATGGTATTAGCCTTATGCTCCCGTGGCTTGCCAGGGAAAACAGGGTAAACCCATCTCCCCAGTTTTCTGGAGTCCATTAGCACCACAGGTTTCTTGCTGTGGCACACGAGGATCCAGTACTGGTCCAGACCTTTGTAGGCATATGTCTCGGGCTGGGTATCCTCCTCCACCTAACGTTTCTGAATAAACCACGTTTTGTGAATGTGAGTGTGATATGAATGATAAATACAAGAGGAGTAAAATTGGAATAAAACCCAAGAGTCCATCAGGGGCAGCAACCCCCAGTTTTTGCATCAAATGGATTAAACCCTAGATCATGGGCTGCCTTAGCCCTAATTCAGGAAGCTAATTGAACTTTGATCAGGGGAACCACCCCGGATCCATGCATCGAGTCCTGTGAGCCATGGGCCTTGAACCATTGAGTCCGCTAGAAGCATCTTGAGTCCCGATCAACCTTTTTGAGCAGATGAAAGCAGGCTAGATCAGAACAAGGGCAGGAAACCCTAAATCTAGGAATTTTAGCTTACCGCCTTGGAAGCAACTTGTACCCTTCTTTTGGGCTCCCGACAGCTCTAAAGATGAATTCTTTGCAGCTTTTGAAAATATTGTGTAAATTTCGCCCTCGCTGGCAAGTTGTAAGTTTCGTTGTGGTCCGACATCGACAAGCAGATGAAAGAACAGATGAAAGACAAAAGGCTGATTAGGACTTGGACGTGCTTTCTTACACAAGTATGTCTAGGAGTCGTGCCTTGATAGGCACCAACCTTTTAGGACTGTGCACACACGTTTGGGTGCTTTTGATAATTGATTGTTAACATAGACTTTCAAGATGGTAATATTACTTGACTTTCACTTTACTTGTGTATATGCCTGTTTATACGTTAAGTGCACACACTTTGAGATCATTTGCAAAAATGTTGTTAGCCAAACCTCTTTTGAAGATACACAAAAGAATTTCGAAAACCAAAATAGCCTTAGGGCGTACTTCAAATCGCCTCTAGGCATACATCAAATCGCCTTCGGGCGTACATCAAATCGCCTCCAGGTGTACATCAAATTGCCTTCGAGCGCACATCAAGCCGCCTTCCGAGGCACACATCAAAATTACTTTTTCAAAGCAGACAATAAAGTGGCCTCCAAGCGCACATTGAATTGTCTTCCATGACATAAACACCGTCTCTTGCGATGCGCAATAAACCGTCATCTGGGGTATATTGAGCTAGCCATAATAGATGAAAATCAAATCGCCCATCTTGTGGCGTACATTATCCATGCCATTCATGGCGCGATGCGGGCTGTCCAGGACTCATTTCCTAATTTTTATGATTTGCTTACCACTGCATGATTCCAAAGGAATTTACAATCAATGCCGATCAAGGCACGGATTTTGAGGTTTAATCCTCGTGACATGTTTTTTAAGGATTTCTACTCATAGAGCATGTGTTGCACAATTTTTGAAAGCCATCAAACACAGCATGGTCTCCAAAGTCTCAGATTTCTGAAAGACCACATGGCAAGATTTTAAATTTCACAAGTCCTAGGAGTTTTTCTGTTTAACGGGGGCACTGTCCTTCACTCTTCACAGTGTTGTTTTGTCGAGTCGTGACTTTCATGCATGAACCGCCTTGTATTTATTTTTGCCAACCAGGGCATAAGAGCATCACTCATGATGTAATGATCTCGTCACACACGACACCTCATTCATGATTAGAGAAGGAACTGATCAAAATTTCTGATAAACAGGTATAGTTTGGATATTTCACATTTAGAGCACCGTTCATAACTCTACATTCACAGTGAGAGAGGATTGCAATGAGTTCTTTCAAGGCCCCAATTCCATCATCATCACAGCAAAGGGCCGAAGAGCAGCCAGTCATAACAAATTTGAGCCAACAAGTGGCCATGATGCATGCCACGAAGATTCAAATGCCAGAAATCCAATAGGGGCAACCACCTCAGCCAGCACCCATGGCGGCACATCCGCTGTAACGCCCCGAATCCAGGTCTCTTTTTTTTTTCATTTTGACTCGGATCAAGGCAATAACTTGTGGTACATTACAATCAGTTCAAATATAAGGAAATAAAGAACTAAGATTTATCAGAGTACTAGGAAGCTTAAATCATTTGTTAGAAGCTGAATCATCCGATTACATTCACTAATTAAATGAAAGGCAACTACAAATTTAACTAACTCTTAATATCCTACACAATCGTCTATTACGATTCCAATAAAATAAATACAGTTATATAAAATCATCCTACTCTTTTCATATGAAATTTCTAGACTTCAACCCACTATCTGTCTAACCCGTGGCGTCCTCTCCAAGATGACCTGAAAAGTAGAATATGAAGTAGGGGTGAGATACAACTATCTCAGTAGGCAACACTATGCATGTAGAAAACAATTTATATAGATAGGGAAATTAACAGTGGTTTCATGATCGGTAAAATAGGCGAGTAATCACAGTCAGTGAGATAAACGAATAATCACGATAAAACAAACATTTAATTAGTGCCCAAATTAAAAGAAGTTAATCATGTGTGTTTCATTTCAATTTTGAGGACAATGTATTATATTTCACATTCCCATGGTTTCTGGTTTATTTTCTGTAATGTCTTCTTAAGAGCAGTTCCACCTTTTATTCATGATTCCATAATATTCCATTTTAACAGTTCTCATTAAATCATAGCAATTCTATTCAGTTATGACATTTCAATATTTCCTTTTTAAATAAACAATCCATCATCCTGAGAATCAATCATCATATCAGTAATAAAAGCCAACCTTCAGGTAGTAGCCTATCTCTACCATAGAACGCAAACACGTAGTATCCACACAAGCTCCGCAGGAAAATGCACATCTCTAAGACTACAGGTACCCCCTGCAGGAGACAGCATAACTCTACCGCAGGATGTGAACACCTAGCATCTACCTCTACCGTAGGAGATAGCTTCCTCACCTTCCAGTGGTAACTCACACACCCATCCTCCATGTGGGATGCAATCACGCATAATCACATCTCCCCCACATGAGGTATCTCTCCTGTAGGATGCAATCCATCGGAAATACATCTGCCCCACAGGAGGTAATGAATCTCTCCCATAGGAGGTAATGTCTCCGCCACCAAGCGGGTATCTCCGCCACCAAGCGGGTTATCTCTGCCACCAAGCAGGTTAGGGTCTCCGCCACCAAGCGGGTTAGGGTCTCCGCCACCAAGCGGGTTAGGGTCTCCGCCACCAAGCGGGTATCTCTGCCACCAAGCAGGTTAGGGTCTCCGCCACCAAGCGGGTTAGGGTCTCCGCCACCAAGCGGGTTAGGGTCTCCGCCACCAAGCGGGTATCTCTGCCACCAAGCAGGTTAGGGTCTCCGCCACCAAGCGGGTTAGGGTCTCCGCCACCAAGCGGGTATCTCTGCCACCAAGCAGGTTAGGGTCTCCGCCACCAAGCGGGTATCTCCGCCACCAAGCGGGTTGGGTCTCCGTCACCAAACGGGTATCTCCGCCACCAAGCGGGTTGGGTCTCCGTCACCAAACGGGTATCTCCGCCACCAAGCGGGTTATTAATAAAGCTGGCCACCAAGCCATCACACAGATAATTCTCAATTCCATTATTATTTATAACATATTAGGTTCATGTTCAAAGTCCGGTTCTGAACAGTTCCCCAGTTTATTAATCATAATATTTTGTTCAGTATATAAAAATATCTTCAGCATGATAACCCAATTTAGTGTTAGGTAGATATTTAATTAAGTAAGAAATTTGATGCATAACACGTACGCTAGAGTGCGGTTCTAATCATGTATTAATTACATTACTACTCAATTGTTTAACAGTATAGGTGAGTGGTTTTTAAGGTAATACAATTTAATTAAGATTCTGTTATAATATAAAAATTATTCAAGTTTGGATATGGTGGGAGGAATTCACGTACATAGCATGATTTTAAATTAGTTTGTGTTTTTAAAGTTATTAAGGTTTAGTCATGGTCAAAAAGGATAAATAGAAGTATTTAGGTTTTAGTTTAAGTCAAATAAAAGACAAATAGGAGTATTTATGTTTTAGTTTAAGTCAAATAAAGTAAAAAGGGAGTTATTACAAATGAGTGTTATTGACTAAATTTTAATAAAAATTATTAACAATTAGGCTTGTAATGATTACAAGCCCTTTTTGTGTATTTGGACGATTTGGTCGCCTAGGCGAAGCTAGGCGACCTATGTGAGCGGTTCTTTTATTTTAATTGTGATTTTCTTCTAACACGAGCGCCGATCGTCCGTCACTCGGCGGTCTCGGGCGCTCCAAATTTTTAACTAACGCCGAACATCGCCCAGGAGCGCTGAGCGCAGGCGAGCTCGGCGCTCTAACCCAAACGACGAACGGAGTTTCGAAAACTAATTTTTTTGTATTCAAATTGCTTCTAACATTCATATAAGCATACAATCAATCTATCTACATACTTATATAACCATAAATCATGCAATGGAATCGAATAAACTGCAGGAAATCAAAACGAACGAGAAAACGGTGCTACCTACCTCCGTCCGCTCAAATCCTTTCTTCTTCCAACCAGAGACTTCCTCTCCTCTTCGCAGGCAAGAGACGTTCCAGGAATGATGAGAAACCAGAGATATGCCTCTTCCTCCTTCTCGGTCTCCCTTTCTCTCTCTCGTTCTTCTTCTCTTCCGCCGCAACCCCAAACTTCAACGCCCAAGACACCCTACGAATGAAACTAAAAACATTAAACCCTATTTTATTCTTCCCTGATCCCACGCATCTCCCTAGGGTCAGGTTCCATACGTACCCATCCATTAGACTTAATAAGGACCGTTAATCCACTCTTTCCTTGATATCTCACGATCCAACGGTCAGATCTGCGTCAAACTCCGGATCTCGTCTATCAGTGTGATCATCTACAATTATAATTAATATCCTTCAACAAAATTCTCTTCGCCTCGACTTCAGGTTTCAAATCAAGTATAAATACCAATACGCCATTATTCCAATTACTAAGCTTTAAATATCATGGCTAATAGACAATCTAAACCCTAATTTAAATCTATTATTATTTCTCAAGTCTAATAACAAATTTTAATTAATGTATTTAATTATTTACCGATAATTAATGTAAATTGACCGAAATACCCTTCTCTTAATATTTTCACATCTACCCATTCAATTTATTCCGAAATTTCCAAGTTTATTCTCTAAGTTATTTTGACAAATATATTGACATTCAAGATATTCATAAGTAATTATTATTTATTTATTTACTGAAAATTCGGGGTTTTACATCCGCCACCACAGGACGCTCCATTCCCGCATCCGGTGGCAATTCCCATCCATCCTGCACAACAAGAACCATTTGTACCTGTCCAACTAAGGCAGGAAGAGCGAGACCGGAATAAGGCACGGGAGACCCAGCTTGAGGAAATTTTGGGAGCAATGAAGGAAGATAATAAAGCCCAAATGGCCGTAATGAAGGAAGACCTTTCGAAGCTACTCCAGCCCAACCCAGTGGAACATGAAACCACTTTGGAAAGCCTGTGTCTCTTCCAAGACATCCAACTGCAAGCAAAATTCCGATGTCCAGAACTGCATAGCTTTGACGGCACTAGTTATCCCTGTTCGCAACATGTGCCAATATGCGAAGGATGAGAAGATTATGGTTCAGTTCTTCCAGAGATCTCTAACTGGGGCAGCATATTCTTGGTTCCTTAGTCTGGATAAGTTGAAGGTCAAGACATGGAATGACCTCGCCGTCGTGTTCATCCAACAGTACCGCTTGAATAGACAAATGGTTCAGACCAGAACCGAATTGCAGAGGCTGTCAAAAAAGAATAGCGAGTCTGTGAGAGACTACGCTAAAAGGTGGATGGAACTAGCCAACGTAGTACAACCGCCTCTTCTTGAACAAGAGCAGACTTCCTTGTTCATATCCTCACTGGGCCAGCCATACTTCACAATGCTGTTGGGACAGTGCACTGCAAATTTCACTGACCAAATCATGGCAGCAAATAGAATTGAGGATGCGGTTAAAATGGAGAAGCTCGGAGGCTCCATGACGAGCTTGTTGCATGGAACAACCTCAAGTGGCAAGAGGCAAGAGAATGATGACGGCGCAAGTACAGTTAACCATGTACAACCTTCTGCACCAGTTCACATATCTCCCTCCAGAAGTGTAAGCCTTCCCTCCCCTAACAATACCGCGTCTCGCCTCAGGAGGCGTCTCACCAAGGAGGAAAGAAAGATACGGGAGTTCACTTCGCTTCCATACACACTGGCTGAATTGTTACCAACACTCTTGAGAGAGCGACACCTGCAACTGGCTACGCCGAATCCTAAGGTGTCGAAAATGAAGGGCTATGATCCAAACAAGAGCTGTGAGTACCACATGGGCGTACAAGGCCACGATACTGATGGATGTTGGGGATTTCGTCACGCTGTAAAACCCCGAATTTTCCTTAAATAATAAAATAAATTAATAAATAATATCTTTGGGAATTTTAATTGATGGAAATGTGTTATTAATGTAAGGGATGATATAATTAGTAGAGATCTAGAGTTGGATGCAGATCCGACCGTCCGATCATGAGATATCGAGGTATGATTCATATTTTAAGTTGATGTGTTCTGATTGGGCAGTGTGTATAGGAAAGTGTGTAAGTGAGCTACGTAGGATCAAGGAGTATATATATTAGTTTAATACCCTAATCACATACGTTGGTATTCTTGTTCGTATACTACAGCCGCAAGCGACAAACTTGAGTGACTGTGCAACTGAGGAAGAAGAAGAAGGAGGGACGTTGGCTTGTGTTCGATCTTCATCGTCCAGTGCGTTGCTTGGTGTTAGAGTATTGTTGTTTAGAGAAGAGAAGGAGAAACCACGCACGAAAGAGGTAGGTGACACCGTTTGATTGATTGTTTTGTATTCATGTTCATTTAAACTCCAAAGCATGTTTTTATATGATATATTGATGTATTTAGTTTGATAACAATGTTATATGTATGTTAGAATGTTATTGGACGAGAAAAATCACGATTTTAAACTGTTTCTGTTTGTTTTTGGGGGACCGCCGACCTCGACTGTGCTCGGCGATCCTCAGTGCTCATCGGCACTAGTTAAAAATTTTAGACCGCCGAAGATTGCTGGAAGACTTATCGTCGGCAATCTGATTTACACTACCGCTAACCTTTGACCGCTGGGGCTAGTGGCGGAACTAGGACTTCGAATCAGGGTGTAAAATCCAGAATTTTAATAACATTAAAATTCGGGATTTTACATTTTTAAAACTTATTTAATTAATGGAGAACTTTAGAAACAGAGAAAAGGAAATTAATTGGAGTTATTTTCAAAATTTTAAATAGGATGAATTATTAAAATGGGAAAATTTGGTTATTGGACTTCCATGGATTTGGATTTTGGCGGTTCGGTGTTGGAACAAGTGAGGGTAATCTCGGAATTTCCCAAGCCTAAATTAAGAAGATTTTAAATTAAGTTAAACAGGCATCAAATATTGGTTTAAATAAATTGATAATAGTGTTTGAAATTTATTATAAATTGGAAGGTGCTAATTCGGGGTCTTGTTGGAGTGGCAAAAATTAAAGAGTAGGTGGTTGCCTAGGTAGGATGTTGCGGTGGATGAGCACGCAACAGATCATGAGGTTGGGTGATTTTTAGGGCATCGGAAACTTATAAATAGAAGGAGAGTTCTCCAAATCGCAAAAACCCTAAAGCGAAGTCGCAGAAGTGCTACTAGGGGTGTCTGGAGGCGGTCGGTGAAATAAGTGGCTGGGTTGCTGTGAAGAGCTCATCTAGATTAGCAGCAGATCAAGGGATCCACGAACAAAGGGTAACTTGGAACTGCTGCCGTTGGGGATCAGCGGAGACTTTAGAGTTGCTGAGCCAGGGGATTTGGAGATCAAGCGAGTGGCATTGTTTTAAAACCTGGTTTTGTGTTATTCGTAATTTTTAATTCAAATGCATATGGTTGTGGAATGAGTTATTCACTGGGTTTTTTGGGCGGAGATAGTCCGAAGGATTTTCTGTATAGCTAATTGGGGATAAATGAAAAGTGTGTTAGATTAATTTCAAAATAGGTTTGAATGTGTTCTGGGGGTATTAGGAGACTAGAGGAGTGGTTACAGACTGAAAACTTTCGGCCAGAGTTGAAGATTTGGATTTAACAGAGAACTGAAAAACACAATGGGTATCCGCCCACTTGGCGCCCACTTGTGCCCACTTCGGGAAGAAAGCGCATGGTGAAATTACGTTTGGCGCCGAGCTCGCACCCACTTGGCGCTCAGCTCGCCCACACTAAAATTCGATGCGCCCTTCTCGCGCCCACTTCGTGCCCTTCTCACGCCCACTTACTATCGAGTAGGCGCATACCCTAATTTTAGGTAATTTACTATCCGCCCACCTCGCGCCCACCTCAGGAGGTGAGCGCATAGTCCATTTTTCTTACCGAATTGCATGATTGAGTAAACCAATGCGGATTTTGATGGTAGGAGGTCTTCGATCACTTAACAAATTACTTGTTTAGGGCTTTAGAGACAAAATTACTTATGAGAACATTAAAGATAGATTCTGGAATTTCTTAAGAGCTTCCAAGGTAAATGTAGGGAAAATTGTAGGTGAAGTTCTGGATACCACTGGAGATTTACTTCTAGTTCTTTTGGTTAAATATTGTACTTGATTGAGATTTTATTAAACCCTGTTTGCTTGATGGCAAGTTTTGAATTATGTTGCAAAGATTATTTACTTGTTTACTTGTGAAGAATTACTGTTCTGGTTGGAACACTTGTGAAGAATTACTGTTCTGGTTGGAACACTGGTGTGAGCTGATGTTCTGGTTGGAACAATGGTGTGAGTTGATGTTCTGGTTGGAACAACTTGTGATGTGTGTACTGAATGCGGAGTTTAAATTGGTTATTTATCGGTTTTGGTTTAGCTTGTCCTGGATCCAGAGTCTAAGCTTAGTAATGTGATGTATTTTGTTTTATTGGTGTAATGGCATGGCCATGGAGTGTTGCCACGACCGGTGTAGAGCAGCCAGAAACCCTGAGTAGGCCTGGTTGTCAATGCTGATACCCGGAGTAGGCCGGCATTGGACGACGATACCCTGAGTAGGCCGTCATTTCAGAGTGTCCGATACCCTGAGTAGGCCGGAACTGTGTACATGGAGGTGTGGATGTCGCTCTGGCATGTTGATTAACCAATTTAAGCAACTACATGACATTGACCACTGTGGGGATTTGTTTATTTGGCACCATATGTTTTATCCGCTTGTTTATTGGTATTTATGGTTCACTGAATGTGGTTTATCGGTTATCTGGTATTAGTATCTTTTCCGCCAGTGTAGAGCAGCATCGTGACCCTGAGTGGTATGGTGTTGTCAATGCCGATACCCGGAGTAGGCCGGCATTGGATGACGTTGTCATTTCAATATCCGAAACCCTGAGTAGGCCGGATATACATTGAGAGGCATGGGCATTGGTTATGTTGTGACTTTATTGTTGATACGGGTTGGGACCCGAGTTATATCTTTTGAGTTGTTGAACTATGTTTTCTTCGATATGTTGCTACCTGGTTATATGTGACTTTACGGCTATATGCATGATTGATATCGTCTTTACTGCTTGGTTTATACGATGGTTTTCCTTACGGATGTAAATTGGATCGTTAAAGTTTTGTTGGGTTATACGTGTTATCATCGTTGTATATGGTTTGTAATCGTGGCATGTTTTAGAACTTAACTAAATGTATTTGTGCATGTATGTGCTACTCACGGGGATATTCGTATCTCACCCCGTTGCTTTCGTTTTGTTTTCAGATACTCTTGGAGAGCTCGATACTTGCGGGTAGTTACTTGGACATGTGAGTTTTATTTTAGTTTGGGAATATTTTAGCGCACTCTGTTATATAGTTATTGTGGTATTCATGTTTTTCCTTCACTCTGATATTGCGATCCTGTGTTTTAAATTAACCTCCAGGGATGAGTTACGGTGTTATTTCATGACTCGGATCCGGGGCGTTACACAGGGGGGGGCAAAATAATATATCAAATGACTTAATTGAAAAAAAAAATCTTACATTAAAAAAACTACATTACAAAGTACTACAAAATCACCCTCCGTGATTCCATATTTTGATAATACTGTATAATGTCTTCATTGGGAATTTCACAAAAAACTTCTTTCTCAATATATGTGATCAAGCAATCATTAAGCCATTCGTCTCCCATTCGATTACGTAAACGGTTCTTGACAATCTTCATAGCTGAGAATGCTCTCTCTACTGTTGCAGTTGCAACTGGTAAAGTTAATGCTAATGTGATAAGTCTATAAACCAATGGATAGACTAAATGATATCTTTTTGCAACCATTTTCTCAGCAAGGCATGTAATCCCTCAAACTTCTAAAAACAATTCATTAGAGCGCATATCAAGAATATAGTTCTCAAGCTGATTCCCAAGTGCCACAAGCTCTACAGCGGAGAAATCATTTGCATATAACTAAGCAAGGTAGATCAATTTTTCTTTTTTAAAAGCAGCAAATGAGTCAAATGGACTTAGACATCCCACACAAAGAAGCAACTCTGTGGTGGTCTCCCAAAAACGATTATTGAGCTCTTGAAGTTGCACATCTATAATGTTGTAAAGTAACTCAACTTGATAGTGGTGCAAATTTGTCATTTCTTCAGCTCTTCGCCTTGGATGTCCACGAGTCTTAAACTTATCATCCATAGCAGGAACAACAATTTCAAGTTTATTGCAAAAACAAGAAACCTCAATTAACAAAGAATCCCATCCTCCATCTCTCATCATTTGCAACCTCAATTTGCATACCCGTACCAACCTCATAGCATTCTCAATATCCTGATTTTCGCTTTGCAATGCTTGTGACAGTTCATGAGTAACTCCAAGAATGTTTATCATGACATGCAAGGTGGAGATGTAGTCAAAAGATTGCATAATATCTAACAAAAGTCTAGCATCAACTGACTGTGGATCATTCACCCCATCTTCCATAACAATCTCAAGTACTTTAATTACAGAAGAATACATGGTCATGAGACTAATTAAAGAGGTGTAATGAGAGCTCCAATGAGTGTCACCTGGTATCTTCAAGTTAGAATCTTGATTCAAGCCCCTTCCACTAGCTAAGTCTCCAATCCGGAGTGCTTTAAGAACTTTGTCATGCTGGATGTCTTTGAGAGTATCACTCCTCTTACAAGATGCTCCAGTGGTATTCAAAATTCTTGAAACAAATTCAAAAAATGATTTTACTTGAAAGTGGTACTTTGCAACAGCTACTAGAACCAACTGAAGTTGATGAGCAAAACAGTGCACATAAAAGGCAGAGGGATTGTCCTTTAGGATAAGTGCCTTCAAGCCATTAAATTCACCTTGCATATTACTTGCTCAATCATAGCCTTGACCACGCAATTTTGATATGCTCAACTTATGTCTAGCAAATAATTCCTCCAAAGCAAACTTAAGTGAAACAGCAGTAGTGGAGGAAACATGCTGAATACCTATGAAACGCTCAATAACATGTCCATACTTGTCAACATATCTCAAAGCTACAGCCATTTGCTCCATGGTTGACATATCGCGAGCCTCATCAATTAAAACAAAGAAATAAGAATCACCCACATCCCTCATAATAGCATTCAAGGTCTTAACTGTAGCAACATGACAAATTTCCTTTTTGCACCTTTGGTGAAGTCATTTGCAACCTCTTAGAAGCATTAGCAAATGACACCTTCTTGACTTCTTCATTGTGATCAGCAAGGAAGTGGAAGAGTTGAAGATAATTTCCTTGATTCAATGATTCTTCAGACTCATTATGACCACGGAATGGAAGACCTTGGCGCAAAATAAATCGAACACATTCAACAGCAGCAATTAATAAAACTCGATATTCCATCTTTTCCTTGGTGGTCTTACTAATGAATAATGAAGGAATACTTTGTGCTTGATTCATCAAATTCTCACATTTTTGTCTTGCTAAATTGTGAGAACTATTGTGCTTTCCAATATGAGAACCAATTTTTTCTTTTTTTTTCCAATTTTTGAATCCCTCATTCACAAAGGAATCACCTATGACTTGAGAAGAAATAGCTTCAGCTTATGGTTTGAAGAGATAACAATACAAGTAGAAAATGGCATCTTTGACTACGCTATACTCAAGCCAAGTACGATACTCAATGAACCAATCAGGATTGAACTTTCTTTTGAAGTTCCCAAATAATGTAGTGGGGAAGTCATGAGCATGAGGTTGATAAGGACCCTTTTGAAGGTAAGACCTTCGAACTTCGTCCCTAACATTAACATCATAGCCCCAAATTGAAGGTCTAAGCCCAGGATCCGCAGGAAGAGTTAATAAATCAAGTTCTACATTAGTTTTTTTTGAGTGAGCATCGTCTCCCTCAGTGGGTTGAGATGATTCACCTCCTAACTTTCTTTTGAAGTATCTATCCATAAAAGAAAGTTTGTCCTATATACAATGAATTTAATTAGCAAATATTATAAACAAGCTCTACTTATTCTATCATTAAATAAAACATAAACAAGCTTTATCTATATGAACTTTTCAACACTAGTTAATATATCAATAACTAACGATTCCTTATTATGACTAAAGATAAGTTGCACATTATGTACACCTCTCTGGATCATGTGTCGTAAACAGATAAGGAAAACGCTAACAAGAGAAGAATATGAAATATGAAACTGGAATATGGTACATGATCAAGCACTTTTACAAAGCCACAATTATTGGGATTTCCTTTTTTGAACTTATTGGCTAGTTCAGCATGAATACGGCACCAACACTTGGCCAATCAGAAACTGTAATTTCAGTTTAAGTATGTCTTTTTAGATTTAGTAACTCTTTTGGATCCTAACAGATCGCGATGCTTTTGCTGCCTATGACCTTTTTGATTATCATTCTAGGTAGCTTTCAATCTTATGGCAGGTAGTTCTTTTCCCTTTTTGGGATGTTTCACCCTCTGCTCTAGGTAGCCCTTTTGCAGTGTCTTTCACCCTACTAGTAGGTACCATTTTCCCTTCTTCAGTGGGCTGCTCACACATTGCTCCAAGTGGTTTTTTTTGCAATGGCTCTCACTGTAGATAGCTTTCACCCTATCAGTAGGAAACTATTTTTCCCTTTTTGAATAGCTCACACACTACTCCAGGTACTCCCTATGTGACATGAACCCAAGAAATGGAGGTTTGCTTTGATGACAAACATTATGGATCTAAGTAATGTGCCAAAAGACCTAGTACTGTTGGAAAGCATCAAAGAGGGCATCGAAGAGATGAGACTTTGTGCAATTTTATCAGCCTTTCTTTCTTAGGGATTGATGCTTGAGCAAGTTTTGCCTGGTTAGTACCAATGATCCTCATCATCACCACTGGTCAATTATAATGGGTTACGGACCTTACGGTTGATTAGTGAGTAGTGGCTCAACTAAGAATAGAAACTCTCTTCATTTCTTTCTTACTTTTCTTGTAATATATAGAAAATATGCATCAATCATTTCAAAGAAACCATGTCAATGATCCATTGCAGTTCTTTTGTTCTTATAATTTGGAAGTTTAGACTCCATTTTCCAAAACACAACCCATTTTAATTCAGATTCAACCATAATACTGAAGGCCACCTATATGAATCCAAAGGAGCCAACTTGTTGAGCTGGTAACATCTGAGTAGATATACCAGAACTGAGTTTCAATTCTCACTTTCACCAGAGGCTGCATTCTATGCTCTAATCACCTGATACCCCCATGAGGGACACCTACATTGTCATGATATATCTCAACTGATTAACATGGATCTAAACACGTCATAGATACATGTCCATTGACTAAAGATCATGTCATGGGTCTTTCCTCTATCCTTCATTGAGATTGATATCAGTCAAAATTGTGTTCCTCTTAAAGATGATGCCAATATTCTATAATCATGTTTGAACCTGAAGCCAGATGAATGGTTTATAGAATATAAGTGTGTTAATGTTAATTGAAAAGAAAGCAGAATATTTAGGACCCACCTTCTTTGCTCTCCATGTTAGATATTTATGTTGTGCTTCCAGCATTGACTTCTATCACTAATTATTGACATAAACTTTCCTAACAGATTTTTTGTTTGACTCTTCTGTATCACTCATGTGGACCCTTCGACAACCATAGTAATCATGATTATTGATCATGTTCTCTTCCAACAATTGATAGTATTGGAGGTATCCCAAGCAATTCAACTCAACTCAAAAAGTATTTGGGAGGTTAACTACAAAATCATGGCACCATAACTTACATTGAAGAAATAAATAACCTTCAGAAATTTAATCAGCACACAATCAAACTCTGACAATTGCATCAAATGACTACAAAACAAGTGAGAAAAAGATGCGTAAAACAAAACAACAGGCTTGGATATAAACCTGAAAACTTTGGCAAGAAATGTTACACCAAGGATCACTGCCTCACTGAATACTTGCTCTCCATCAACAGAGAAATGATAACCGACTAACCGTGTCCCTGAATAAATTCCAAGGCAAACATATTAATGGAAATAGAAATTGGGAGGGAGCTGGTGTGCTTGTGTTCGAAAGCTATGTATTGAGCAAAATCCAATCTTTAAGACCACATAGATAAAAAAAGGTAAGAAATCGAACCTGAGAACCCAAAAAGACAATTCTTTAATGAAGCAAGATGTTGGTGATATCAAGGTCCTCCATTTTGCCAAAGAACCTGTCTTTTTTGTTTTTTATTTCTTCTCGAAAAGCCCTCTTCAGTCTTCACACACTTGCAAAGTGAGAGAGTTAGGGACTTAGGGTTCCATTGGCATTGGGTCACTGAGAGAGGGCGAGAGAAACAGAGAGACAGGGCAAGAGTCGAGAGACAGTGACAGAGCAAGAGTCGAGAGACAGAGGGCGAGAGCGAGAGTCGAGAGAGATAGGCGAGAGCGAGACAAGCGAGGGTCGAGAGAGACAAGTGAGAGCGAGAGTCGAGAAAGACAGGCGAGAGAGACAAGCGACAGGCGAGAGTCGAGAGCGAGAGAGATAGGGCTTACCGGCTTGGGTTAGGGCGAGAGTTGGGGACTTGTGATGCGGTGAGAGTCGAGAGAGAACGTGGGGTTGGGGCAAATAAAAATTTGAGGGGGGGCAAAAAGGGGCAAAAATTTTTTTGAGGGGGGGGGGGGGGCAAATAATATATTTAATACCAAAAAAAATTTTTTTAATAAGATTTCAAAATTTGGGGGGGGGGGGGGGGGGGGGCAATTGCCACCCCTACCGCCAACGTGGTTCTGCCACTGGCCAGGGCGATCCTAGGCGCTCTGTGTAGAAATTCCAGATTTTCATAATTTCGAACCTGATTCAATTCCAAACTATTTTTAGTAAATTTTAATGATTAATTAAGATGTTTTAAGACCAAAATAAATTATCTAATTCCCTATTTTACAGAAAAATAAATTAGGAAGATATTTAGGACATTAGTTGCCAAACTTTGAAAGTAATTGAGAAATCTAGTCTTTGGAAAATTTGACTACTATTTGATTATCAGAACAACTTTAAATGATACTATAAACCAAAAAATTACATAAAGAGAATTCAGGACTCAGATAACTCGAATATGGAAGTAAGTGATAGATTTAACCATTATATGCCGCTAGGCACCAACCCTTATAGAAATATTATATTTTAGGGAATTTTGGAGTCTAGTGGGCATAGCTGGTTATGGATCCATAGTTGTAGCTAAATAGCTGAGGGATATTTAATTTGGTTTGAGTTTCTCCCTTGTGCGACGCGCTTCCTTTGCAATAGTTTGTCTGGGAAGGTCCTATGTCTAGAGGGACACCCCGGTGAGCCGCTGGTGATTCCCTGTACATGTGGATAAGCGACCATCTCCATGTATTGATTCTGGTGCTGCATGCTGGTGGTACATGCCAACTCTGATGGGTACGTGTGCAATAAGTCAGTGACTACGGCTCTTGTCTAAGCTGCGCTGCATGGGACTTGAGTATCATTAGTAGCATTGCTCCTAAGACGCACGGTGGTATAGCGATTGGTCGAGAGTCATCTCAAAAGGTTTATCTATCTTTGTGAGTCCTACAGTGACATTAAAATCATAAACACTTGTTATTAGTATTGTATACATGCTGGAGGCATGTGATTGAGATATTGGTCGAATGTGACAGTTTAGTGCATCCTAGCAAAGTATGAATTATGTTATTGATTCTGATATTGGATTCCTATAAAGGAACTTGCTGAAATTCATATTCTGAACTGTTTAACTATACTGTTTTGTATTCATGATTAATACGAATGATTATACGAGCCTGCTTAGTCGATATTGCTTAATCGTGCATGAACTGTTATTTTTCTTATATGAAATGTTTAAACATGCATGTGTTATCTACTGGGATATTCGTATCTCACCCTACTTTTATTTCATTTTTCAGCTGATACGCGAGAGGGGGATCATAGTGATTTCCAGGGAGAGGTAGCTGAGTATTCACCGGAGGATTACTTTTACCCGGATATTGTCTGAGGTGGAGGATTGATATAGACTTAGTTATTTTTTATTAGACTATTATTCATTTGGTTTGATGTATTAGAGAGATCAGAGAGATAATAACCATTTTATTTTACCAGACTTTTATATTGAGATTGATAGTTGATTATATTAGTTCTTGAGGATTTTAGACTACACTTCAGCACATATTTTTTCCGCACTCTGATAGTTAATTAATTGAATGGATTATTTAATTCTTTAGTCTGGTATATTCTTGATGTATATTTGATATGGGCCAGTAACGCCTCGGATTTGGTTGTTGAACTGAATTCGGGTTGTTACAGTAGCGAACTGGGTTCGGGTTGGGTGCTGGTTTGCACTGACCCAGGTTCGGGGCGTTACGCAATCCAAGATCTTTTGGAAGCTGGGGAACTCAAAATCGATCCTCCACCAAATTGAAAAAAAAAGGAAAAAAAGAAAAGAAAAGGACCAAAAAAAAAAAACAAAAAAAGAAAGAAAAGAAAAAAGAAGAAGAGAAGAAAAGAGAGAAAAAAATCATCATCATCATCATGCATCTTGGCATTTCATATCATGTATCCTGCCTTCTAATGTTTGTTTCTCCTAGCAGTAACCCCGCCAACGATCAGAATGGACCTTACCTCAGGAACAAACCATGATGTAGCCTAGCAAATTACCAGCATAGCGGCCTCTCTACAGAGCCTACTACGGACAATAACAATCAAGGAAGAGACATGGAGCAAATGCTTGGAAGTGTTAGGGGAAGAAAATTTTGAGCTGTGATCCAAATTAAGGGTTCTTGAAGAAGAAATTGAAAGCATGAAGGAAAAGATACCCTTGAGCAGCCAAGAAGTGAGCCTTCCACCCACGCTGGCAGATGGTCGGATGCAAAGAAAGAAAGGGAAAGCCGTAGCAGGAGATGTTCCCTAGCTTACGAAGAAGCTAAATGTCTACTATGGCAAAGGGAAGCTGGACCAATTGATGGACCATTCGGAGGGTCCCCCAAGGAGAACAAAAGAAGAACTGGAGGCCAGAATGAGGAGGATTTTTACCCCCTACCATATACACCGGCGGAGTTGCTACCGACATTGTTGAAGGAGGGGTATGTGCAAATTAAGCCCCCGAACCCCCGTTTGGTTAATGCCAGAAGCTACAACGCCGCGGAACGATGCGAGTACCATTCTGGTGCTCCAGGGCACCACACCAGCCGATGTTAGGATCTACGCCATGACATTCAAGATCTGATTGATCAAGGATTCTTGAAGGAACTGCTCGAGAAGCCAAGGTCCATCGAGGGACGAGACATCTCTGACGTGCTAGCGCAGATTCAAACATCCGAACCAGCCATCTTCCCACAAGAAGGAGAAGATGATGACAAGGAAAGCACTTAAAGGCTTCCTCCCATGGCATGCAACTGAATTCCAAGAACTCCGATCTGTGTCGGCCATTCCTTGCATAGCTTGCCGCTCTGTTTTTGTTTATCTTTTCTTTTCCAAACTGATAATATGTTTCTTTTCCAAACTTGATGAAATCTTTTGGGAAATCACTAGAGTGTTGGACCACACCAAGGCATGACGGTGATCTCGGGCCAAACCTAAGCAATCAAATTTGACAAATGGAATGTACCAAACAGCACAAACTGTGTGGGTCTCGACATAGCCAAGGGATCCCCTGCCAGCATCACATTTGAAACGTACCTTGCCTAACACAGGGGTAAGCTGTGATATGAGAGAAAAAAGAAAAGGGCAAGGTGCCCATACTAGTCAAAGGCCATTGATATGATCCGGGATCAATGATCTCAATGAAATGATGAGAGGCCATTTTTTGGTCGAGGCACTTCAAATAAATTTCGCTAGTTAAACGTGTTGAGCTTGATTGCTTCATTTCTAACCCACGTTATGTCTAGCAATCCCAAACTGGGGCAAAGTCAAAAAAAAAAAGGCAAAGAAGAAAAGACAAAAAATGAATAAAAATGAAAATGGCTCTTGAGCCAATTAATTGTGCAAAGATAAGTGAGTGTTAAATTCTCTGTAAAAGTATGAAAGGCCATCCTTGATTTTCTCCAAAAATCATCTGACACAAGATGAAACCCTAGCAAAACACTTTGGGCCTAACAATTCCTTCATTGACCCTACCATGTTCTATCTTCGAAACTAGGGAATGAAGCTTCATGAAATTGGAGACACAAGAAAGACCAAGGTGAAGATAGGGCAAAGCGAAAAGCATCCTAAGAACGAAGGGGGCAGAAATGAGGAATGGGGAGAACCCCAGAGAGCAAGAATTTGAAGAAAGAACTGGGGCAATCCCTTGAAAGAAAAGAAAAGAAAAAAAAAAGAAAAGGAAAAAAAAGAAAAGCCAGGGCAAACCCCGAAAGCAAGAATCAAGAATTGGGGCAAAAGACCCAAGAAAGAAGGCAAAGAAAGAAAAGAACAAAGATGGAAAAAGGAAAAAGAAGCTACAAATCAAAGTTGGACACAAAGTTGAAGGAACAAAGGATGAAGCAAGCCCTAACAAGAGAAGTGGACAGGACATGGCTCTTACCCCCTTCATCAATTTTGAGCCTTCATATCATTTCTTCTGGAGCCTTGAACCCAGCCTACATTTCGTCCTACTATGAAGCCCTTTCTGATTACAGAGAATGTAACACTGAATCTTTGACAAATTGGCAATGACAAAAAAAAAAAAAAAAGAGAGACAGAGAAGAACTTTGGCTAGATGTAATGGTTACCCATAGAGTGAAGCTATGTAGGGTTTGAGCCTGTTTATCCTTCATTTCTAAACACTAGAACCAAAGCCTACATTTCGTCCTACTAATAAGTCCTCTCTGATCATTGGATCATGATCTGTGGAAGTTGACAGGGCCCTCAGACTGGGGCAGGGCACCGAACCTATAAAAGGGAACCAATTGAGAGAAAAACCATTACACAACCCCCAACTGAGGGTGGGAAAAAAGAAAAAAAAACAAGAGAGAAAGTCAAAAGAACTAGGGGAGGGCAGTGCCAAAGAAACCCCCTGAACCAAAACAATCCTCCTCACTCCTACCTGGGGCATGCTATTGAAGGCAAAAAGTGTTGAGACCCTTACAGGGAATGCCGAGAGGCACAATTTCCTAAGTCTAAATGAGAGTGTCAGGTAACTGACCCAAAGATTACTGGTCTTGCCATAGACCCACTTTGAAAGAGGAAACTCCAAACATTTGATGAACTTCCAAAAGATTTCTATAACATAAAAGAAAAGAAAAAGAAAAAAAAAGAAAGAAATTGCTTGAATTTGCACATAATTTTGATGATAAACAAATTCTGGTTAACTAAATTTCACTTAAACTTTTGCAGGTACTAACAGAACTTGAGACAGACAGGAAAAGAATCATGGCGTAGTCACACGCCAATGCAAAGGAAGAACCGTCATCATGTATTCACACATGAGGCACAGAAGAGATCAACGCCAAAGCCGCCTACGGATGAGTTGGAGATTGGTAGAGGCAACCTTGGGAACAACCCAGACAGAGAAAGAAATCAAGACATAAGGAGCAAGGTGTCTCCCAAGACAAAAGGAGCAAGGTGTCTCCCAACCCTAATGGGGCAAGAAGCCTCCAAGAATTGAAGAGAGAAGGAGCAAGGCGTCTCCCAACCCTAATGGTGCAAGAAGCCTCCAAAATTTGAAAACAGAATGGAGCAAGAAGCCTCCAAGAATTGAAGACACAAGGAGCAAGGCGTCTCCCAACCCTAATGGAGCAAGAAGCCTCCAAAATTTGAAGACAGAATGGAGCAAGAAGCCTCCAAAATTTGAAGACAGAATGGAGCAAAGAGCCTCCAAGAATTGAAGACAGAAGGAGCAAGGCGTCTCTCAACCCTAATGGAGCAAGAAGCCTCCAAAATTTGAAAACAGAATGAAGCAAAGAGCCTCCAAGAATTGAAGACAGAAGGAGCAAGGCGTCTCTCAAAATTGAAGGGGCAAGGCGTCCCTGAGCAAGGCGACTCTGAAACTAATGGAGCAAGGCGTCTCCCAACCACTGAGAGCAAGGCATTTCTCAAAACTAAAGGGGCAAGCGTCCCTGGAGCAAGGTGACTCCAAAACTAATGGAGCAAGGCGTCTCCCAACCACAGAGAGCAAGGTGTCTCTTAAGACTAAAAGGGCAAAGTATCCCTGGAGCAAGGGGACTCCGAAACTAATGGAGCAAGGCGACTCCCACATTTGAGATCCCTAAGGAGCAAGGCGTCTCCCACCATTTTAATGACACGGAAATGTGTCCCTAAGGAGCAAGGCGACTCCCACAGCTAAAATCCCTAAGGAGCAAGGCGACTCTCACATTTGAAGTCCCCAAGGAGCAAGGTGACTCCCACAGCTAAAATCCCTAAGGAGCAAGGCGACTGCCACATTTGAGATCCCTAAGGAGCAAGGCGTCTCCCACCATTTGAATGACATGGAAATGTGTCCCTAAGGAGCAAGGTGACTCCCACATCTGAAATACCTAAGGAGCAAGGCGACTCCCACATCTGAAATACCTGAGGAGCAAGGCGTCTCCCACATTTAAATGACACAGGAATATGTCCTTAAGGAGCAAGACATCTCCCAAGACTGAAGAACAAGGTGTCCCTAAGGAGCAGAGTGTCTCCCAACACTGAAGGATAAGGCATCCCTAGTGCAAAGTGTCTCTGCAAGGTCAGAACAAGATGCTTCCATTCCTGAAAAAGACAAAGAATCAAGACATGAAGAAGAAGTCAAAATGAAGAACCACTGGGCAAATTGGCCCCTTTTGTCATTTTTGATTTCCCACTTTTGTACATAGAATAGGGCAGGTGTGTGAGCTCCCTTGAGGCATTGGACAGCGCTGGAAGCACCTCCTCACCAACAGCAGCTCCTCCTCCGCTCCGCCCTCTTTCTTTCCTCATTCTTCCCGCCTTCTAAACCAGCTCCTGGCCTTTATTTAAAAAAAAAAACTAAGCCTCAAGTGAAAGACCAAAAGAAATCTAAAGACACTTAAAAGCTTTAATGGAACAAACAAGAAGAAAAGAATATTGTTAAGCGTCTGGCATCAACGCCGAAATAAGTTGGCGAGCTCAAGTCCAATCTAATCTCTTTCAAACATAAACTAAATGCTGAAGAGTTGCCCTACAAAAACTCGAAAAGCAAAAGGGTATAGAAACTCCCAAGCTGGGAAGTGGCGCCACATCATTTGGATGCTTCCCACTTTCTAATGAAAACTTCAAAGGATGAAACTTGTCAACCATGTCGACAGAAATTCCAGGCTCAAAAACGAGATTCCTTTTTCTCTTTGCCGTTCATCCGCAAGGTGACTTCGGCAAAGAGGGGCAGCTGTAAGCACCTCATTTTTGCGCCCCCGGAAGTGCTGGAAATGCAAACCCTAGCTGGAAAGTCAAACCCTAAAGGGACAAAAGTTGACTTTTTGATCAAGTGATAATTGGCCACCTTGCTTTATCCCAATGGATAGAGAATCCTGACACGGTTCTAACGCAACTGAGTTTGCTGGAATCGAAGTTCGGATGAAGGATTTACAGGTAGGTCAAACTTGAAGGGGAACAGAAATTGACTTTTTGCTAAACCCCAGAACAGCTGCCCAAACTCGTCGCAGTGGACAGGTCATCCTGACACAATTCCAACAAAACTGAGTTTGCTCGAATTGGAGTCCCGGATAATAAGTTATGAGCAAAACAAGAAACCCTAAAAAACTGCCAGCGTGGCAAAAACA
Organism: Buxus sempervirens; assembly: GCA_947561395.2. Taxonomy (NCBI): domain Eukaryota; kingdom Viridiplantae; phylum Streptophyta; class Magnoliopsida; order Buxales; family Buxaceae; genus Buxus; species Buxus sempervirens. The sequence goes on along the minus strand of OX387191.1, from coordinate 27,205,072 downwards.
ACAGAAAAAGGTGTTTGGGGGCAAATCCGTAAATAATCAGAACATTCAAAAATATCTGAGGGCATATCTGTAATTGCTTAAGGATGAGTCTATAAATATCCAAAATGCTAAAAGTATCTCAGGGATGAATATGTAAATATCAAAAGTTCTAAAATATCTCAGGGATGAATCTGTAATTATCTGGGGATTAATCTGTGAATATCAAGTTGATGAGAAAATAGCTCAGGGACCAATCTGCAAATATCAAGATTTGCTACCTCTCTCTCATGATTAGTGTTCCCCATGTGCATCCCCTATGCATCATACATGCAAACACTTCTCTCTCACTCTCTCTCTCCCTCATGAGCATTCATGCATGCACCTCTCTCTCTCTCTCTCTCTCTCACCCTCCCTCATGAGCATCCATGCATGCATCTCTCTCTCTCTCTCATAATTGATGTTTCCCATGTGCATGCATGTGCATCATCCATGCATACACCATGCAAACATCTCATCTCTCTCTCCCTCTCTCCCCCCATGCATGCATGCATATCACATGCATTACCCCATTATAAATCCCCCATTGCACACCATACGTATGGGACAACTCTCATTTTTTGCTCATCTCTCCCACAACTCCCATCTTCCTCTCCCATCTTTCCCAAGCTCTCCCATGCTCTCCCATGGCTTTCCTCCCAAAAAAACCTCTTCTTCTCCATTGTAAAACCCCGAATTTTCACCTAATAAATAAATAAATAATAAATAAAAGACAATATGAGTTAAGTGAAGATTTAGAGGTAAGAAATTCAAATAGGTCATAAATTGTAAATAAAGAAAGAATTTTAATGAAATTAACCTAAAAGAGTAAAAAGGGTATTTTGGTAATTTTCAGAAAATGGTAATTAGTAAATAGATCATCAAATAATAATTAGAATTCAGAAATAGAAGAAAATAAATTATTTTGACAACTTAGAAATTAAAAGAAATTAATAAAAGCCTAAAAGTGGGAAAAAGGGTAATTAGGAGATTTCACGTCTTAATTTGGAGAAAATAAGGTTTTAGGTGATAATAATGTTTAATTAAATATTTTGCACGAAAATAGGTTATAATTAGGAGTTTAGGTAATAAGAAACTTAATTAGGATTGTTAAGTAGAAAAATAGAAAGTGGAGAAAAGTAGGAATTAAATTAGAAGGATTAGACTTTAACTAGACAATGGTTGGGTTAGCCCAAATTAAATTAGCCAATTAGGGTTGGTTTAGGATTTTTAAAGCTTAGTATAAATAGGAAACTAAGGTTAGACAAGAGGGAATTTTCGTGGGTTTCTTATGGAGAGAAAGGAAGGAAGTTTCTAATGGAGGTGTCTGACCAGCCACCATCAAAATATGATCGGGGAAAATCCGTACGGTGGATCGCCTTCAAATTTGGAGGTTTTGTTCTTCACTGATGGAACTACATTGTATACGGTGGAGATTTGAATTGGAAGAGTCTAGCTTGGTGCGTTTGGGAGCAAAAGTCAGGTCCAGAATTAGAAGTTTCAATGGAAGAAGGATTTAGCGTATAAGGCAAGTAGTAACCCTTGGAAAACGTGAGGAATTGCATGATTTCGTTTTTTGTGATTTAATATTGATTAAACGGATTAGTCGAAACAGTATTTACATGGAATCAAATTGGTTATATGTTATTGATTGGTATTCTTGAAGGATTTGTTGAAATAAAGAAGAAAACTTGGTTTAATCATGAAAATAATTATAGGATGGTATTTAATTAAGAAGAATTAATCTAAAGGGCTTTAGAAATGTTTTAGAATGTTATTAGATTAATTTAGACCAAAGAAACATATGGCAAAGGCATAAAAAACCGAACTTTAGAAATCTGGAAATTTCTATTTAATTTTGCACGAGCGCCTAGGATCGCCCAGCCCTGTAGAGGTAGGCGCTCTGTTCAGATTTTGCAGATTTTGGGAATTTTGTAATAGGAATAATTATCCAATAAATTTTCTAATTAGTTAAGCATGTTAGCATATTTATAAGGACCTAATTAGGCTATAAAAATTATAAAATTAATTTGGAAAGATTAAGCAATAAATTGAAGGTTATAATGAAAGGATTGTTTATAAAAGAGTCAAAGGGTATGGATATTGCTAGAAATAATACTACTGAAATTTATAGCTTATAAACATCTTTTAAACTTCATTCTAGGTCTGTAGAATATGCTGGAAAAATAAAATACAGAAAATTCAAATAGAAACTAGCTTAGGTGCTAAGGTAGGAAATTGGATTCTAATAAAAGGGATTAATAAAGAAAACTCTAGGTAAAATTGGATTTACTTTATTTTGAGCTTTAAATAGGAATATTGGCTACTGGAATTGCATAAACTCAGATTTTATCGGATTTATGATACTTGAGTTTTATTTTGAATATAATTGGAAGAATTGCATATGTTATTCTGAAAATGCCTATAATTGGAATTGTTATGATTGAATCATGATTTTCACATGGAATGGAATACTTGGGTATGGATTGGTATGTGGTATGATGTTGTTCTCTTTAATTTTACGGTTGGGTGATACGGCTTCTGTGGTTGAGTTGATACCAACTTTTACGGCAGAGATGGGTAATCCTCTGTGTAGAGATGTGTAATCCTTTACGAGTAAAAGTGTGTATGCCTCCTTCATTAGCGTGTCCTCCCGTATGTGGTTTTATCGTGATTTGTGTCAGTGGGCTTAGCTGTATATGGATCCATAGTTTTGCTAGTTAGCTAAGTGGTATTTAGTTTGGGTTGAGTTACTCCTATATGCGAGCGCGCTTCCCTTTGCAAGTTAGTTTGCTCTGGGAAGGTCCTATGTCTGGAGGGACACCCCGATGAGCCGCTAGTGATTCCCTGTACATGTGAATAAGCGACCACACTCCATGTATTGATTCTGGTGCTGCATGCTGGTGGTACGTCCAACTCTGCGGGGTTCGTGTGCAATAAGTCGGTGATTACGGCTCTTGCCTAAGCTGTGCTGCATGGGGCTTGAGTATCATTAAGTAGCACTGCCCCTAAGCCGCACGGTGGAATAGCAGTTAGTTGAGTGTCATATCAAATACTTATCATCTTTGTGAGTCCTGCAATGGCACGTGTTTTATCGCTTTTGTCGGTTTTACGTCGTTAACATCAAGTTATTGGTATTTATACATGATCACTTGTTTCATCGCCTTATTTGTAATTGTCTTGAATAACTTGGATTTCTCGTCTTATCGTTGATTAATCGAATACCTCATGACTATGGCTTACATTGGACTGTTTCAAATTGCATGCACCTGCTACTTGCTGAGATGTAAATCTCACTCCGTTTTCCCCTATTTTTCAAGTTGCTTGGAAAGATCGCGAAGATGGGGTTTTAATTTGATGGGTAGAATTATAATTGGTATTAATGTCACATGTTGATTAGATAAACTTAATTGTAAATTGAATTGAATATATTGATTAAAGAATTGTTTTTATTGGCCACCATAACTCTGATATAATTTGTAAAGTTTAAAAATATTGTGAATCTTGGTTTGTATCTGACCTCAGCTTCGTGGTAACACCTCGAGTTTGGTTGTTGAACCGGACTTGGGTTGTTACAGTAGTGAACCGGGTTTGGGTTGGGTGCCGGTTTTCATTGACCCGGGTTCGGGGCGTTACATCCATCTCCCAAGGCTTCCCTCCACCACCCTTCTCCACCACGTCCAAGTTTGAAGAAGGAGGCTTTGCTGCTGTTGGTGCAAGAAGAAGGAAGCTCCAGCCCTTGCCTTCCTTCAAGAAGGAGCCCACACACCTCCAAAGGATCCTAGAACCCCAAGGTAAGTCTCTTGCTATGTTCTATTGCACATATATGAATATGAAGTTTTTTAAAGGTGTTTGTTTCTCCTTAGCATGAATCTGTTCTCATGCCTATTTTACAAGTGTTTACTTCTCATCTTGGCAACGTGAAGATCTCCCAAGGTAAGGGAGCATACGTATGGGTTTGAAGGGAGGGTGAGATGGTGTTTTGCATACTTTAATGGGGTTTCTAAGGTTCGGTCTCAGCATTGTTTTTATTTTTTAAGTGGGGAGAATGTTCCCCCTCACATCCACTCTTATGTACCCCCTCTATAAGCCCCTCTATCCCTTCTCATGAATATGCAACATGTGTTTTTTATTGTTTTTTATGTCAAATTGGTAAGCATGTAGAGCATTTTTGGGGCTGCTGCTGGTTGCAGCTGCAGCCCCCATTGTTCCCTGTTCTTGATGGGTTTGAGTCGTGTGCCATGCCCCAATGTGAGTATCATGGATGAAAGATCCCATGGCCATGCTCCCCCACCCTTAGTTCACCATTTCAAGCCTTAGTAGCATATCTGAACCTTTATTTTCGGTTGCTGCCCTGAACTTCTACAACCTGCATTTCTTATGCTCTTGTGTGTAACTTGCTTGCCATCATGTCCATTAGGTGCATCCATGAACTTTCCACCACCCTAGCCACGTGGTAGGTTATTCCCAACCCAGCCACCCATCCCATATTGCACAAATTGGGAGCCGAGTTCTTGCTGCCCCTGTATGATTCACATGAGACACATGCCCATGCATTTCATGGTATGAAGCATGCTTTAAGCTTCTTTACTTTCTGATTTCCATTAAGACCCGTGATTGCTGCTTGTCGGATCCTAAAGACCAAATAGGCGCACCTTAGTCCCTACTTTAGTAATGAGCATGGCCCAAAATAGAAGGCAGCCCCATGTCTTGTTGCTTATCCTATTATCTTTGCTGGAAAAATCTCAAAGGAAGCTAAAAGAGATGCCACCCCAAACCTGAACCAAAGTGGACCCTCTCAGGGGCCCACATGACTTGTAGAGAAACCCCCTAGGAAGCCCATAGAGCCACCCACATTGCAAAGCCCTCAAAAGAAAAATGCATTTTTGTGTGTGTTCTTTGATTTTGTTGAATGTGGAATAAGGTCTACAATTGAACCTTTGAACCAATGGCCCGGGAACCCCACACGGGACTTGGACCGTCGGTCCAACTCGGAACATTAGTGGGCCTTCCAATGGGGCCCACCAAGCCCAATGAACCTCATGGCATGCAACTTAGTAAGCTAAACAAATTAACTAATCCGACCGGGCGGGCCAAACCCAATGCGGCCCACCCCGAACTTGTTTTGTGGAATGACATGTTTGAATTGCATGGTTTGGCCGAGACCCAGGGCTAGGGTCTATCAGGCCTGCCAAAGCCCACCAATCGAACCAAGGAAGGGTGCAAACCCTAAACCTCAAAGAACTTGGGCTTTCAAGCCCAAATTTGGACTACGGGCCCCAAGCCCAATGTCCAACTCACCTTGGCAAATTTAAGTAAAGATAATCTTAAAACCTTTTGGCAACAATCATGGGGCCCACCTAGGGGCCCGCAAACCAATGCCGACCTACTTTTGCATGAAAAACACTTAAATCTTTAAATGGAACCTTAATGTAAAATCAACTCACTTCACCTAAGCCCAAAGGGCCTCCCAGGCTTAGATGGAGGCCCACCAGAGGCATGTGGGCTTAACCAAGCCCACCAAGGACACCGTGGGCCTTCCAACGGGGCCTGCCCACTCAGACTCAGATCACTTAAATTAAGCAAGATAAAAGCAATTAAAGGGACCCACACTACTCAGGTGGTTCCACCAGACTTAACCAAACTGCATGCCGGAATAGGAATCGGGTGAGAAATCAGCGAGTTGACTCAAACTAAGAGGAACCCACGGGACCCGTCATCCGACGGGGTGGTCTGGGGTATCTACGGACTTCCCCAGACCGCAACCGAGACCGTACTTGGAATCTCAAGCCGCAGACTAGCCTAATAAACAAGATTAGGCACCCAGGTGTCCGCCTGCACCCCATCAAGCAGTGGCGACTCCAACCTTCCCATTTTACCCTCCCGGAGGCACGCATGAATCCGTGCGCCCCGCGGTGCGGCGTTTCCGACGCGCGCACATGTAGGTTTATATTTTATTGGAAACTTTGATTCTTTTGATTACTTTAATTTGGAAGTGTAATAAAGTAGTTTGAGGTTGAACCGTTTGATTATAATTAAGTTGAATGTTGACTTCTTAGTAAATAAATGGTTGTGCACTCTGATATGGTATAATGTTTAGGTGATTGTCCAGCGATCACACTTATTTTAGATCCTTACCTAACACTCTGTGAGATGTGTTATACCTTTATTGAACAACACAAATTCGGGGCGTTACAACTAATCCCATCATCCTTCTACATATCTTTAGTTTATTTCAAAGTTAAAATCACCATGATCAACCTTTTCTTGATTTCTAAAAGGAAGTTAGAATACCAAAATAGTTCTTCATAAACCAATAAGCTTTTCCCATGAAATCTAACTTCAAAACAATACGATAAAACATCAAAATCACAAGAAAAACATGCAATTCCTTCAGTCTCAAGGGTTTGCTACTTGCCTTTAGGATGAATCCAGATATATCAAAGAAACTTCTTCTGTGCCCGTTTTTGGAGCTGGACCGCACCCCTCTAGACTTCTCCAACTTAGATCTCCACCGTTCAGTTTGAATTCTTTCATGAGTAGAACAAAACCCTAAAATTTTAGCCCAATCCAACGGTTAGAACTTCCTATCTCGTTGCTCGAAGTTGGCTGGTCGGCCATCTCTGCAACTCTTCTTTCTAATTCCTCCTTTCTTTTCTCTCTTCTCTCCTTCTATTTTTTGGCTCCTATCACTTATGCACGAATTTCCCTCTCCTTATAAGTTATTTTCGAAACCTAAAACACTCTTTAAACCTCTCTTTTATAGCCTCTCTAATAGTCCAACTATAATTAGGTTTTGCTTATTCTAATATACTAAATGTATTCCCTCTTCTACCCTTCTCCTTAATTTAACTCCGTTAACTCTCTTTTAAGGGATCTCCTAATTAATTTTCTTGCTTAATACTATTCCTAATTTTAAATTACAATTAGACTTTTATTATTCACTCAAAACACGTAAATTTTCGACCTTAAATTATATAATTACCATTAGGCCCTTTTTCCACCCTTTAAGCCTTAATTTCATTATTGTACATTCAACTAAGCTATAATCTTGTCTAGTTGAATTTGTTAACCAAATAATTAATTATCTTATTTTCTCTCATGAATTTAACTAATTAAAATGACCAAATTACCCTTCCTCTTTAAATTCCTATTTTAACCTTGATATCTCTCTTTAATTCTCCTACTATTATATTTCTTAGTATTTTCCTCCATAATTTATTTCTTAATTATTTATTTTGTCTTTAGGAAAAGCCAGGGTTTTACATAAAAGTATTAAAGAATATAGATTTGATCTTCGCAGATGACCAAGGAATTGAAATTAATTGATAAAAATAAGTCTAGGGTGTTGTAGGTGTGATTTAGGTTCATAAGAAATAAATTTAGAATGATTAAAATCAATAAAATAACCCAAAAATCAGAAAATTTGAAAAACTAGGAAATCTACTGAAATTTGTATTGGCGCTCAACATGACCGCCTGAGCGACCATGCCGAGCAACCTAAGTCAATTTTAAATTTTTGGGGATTTTAGGTCTAAATTAATGTTTAATAAATTTTCTTAGTAATTTAATTATTGTAACACCCGTATAGGAGTTAAATTGAGGTGTAGGAACTGACGGAATTTAATTTGGTATTAAAACAAATAATTTGGATCAATTAATGCAAATGGGTGTCTTAAAGGTCAAGGTTTTGGAAATAGAGGATTAGATTAAGTTAAACATAAATTTGAGGATTTATACCAAATCTTAAGCTTCAATATGGGTCTATGTGATCTGCTGAAAGTGAAGAATAATAGTAATTACAAAATGTAATACTTTAGGTGTTAAATACAGAAGTTGGGCATTAACAAGTAATTTAATTAGGGAAGTTGTAGTCAAGTCATAGGAATCTTATTTTTGCTCATGAATGTGAGCTATAACTTGTCTAAACTTTTAACAATTATGTTTTGGGTGCGTCAATATTTATGGAATATGATTTGGATATTTATTCGTGGTTTTGACTGTGTTTTCTCAACGGGACTGATTTATGATTAAGAAGATTGAGACATGTATATCACTTGAAATTGAGTTATGATAATTGATTAGAGATCATTGTTTATGGATATTGCATATAAATTTGTAATCAATTGGAAACAGAATAAATTGTTTTATGTGTGAATTGTGTCAGTGAGCAAAGCTGTATATGGATCTATAGGCTAAGCTATATAGTATAGGGGTATTTATTTGGGTTGATTACTCCAAATTTGCGCTCGCACTTTCTTTGCATGTTATTTTGCATTGGGGGGTCTTCATATCTGTAAGGTCTCATTTTGAGTTTTTATGTTGCTGGTGAGTACCTTGTATATGAGGATAAGCGGCCATCTCCATGTATTGATTAAGGTACTGCATGTTGGTGGTACGTGCCGAACTCTGTGAGTTTCATGCGCAATAAGTCGATGTCTAGGCCTCTTACTGTTAGACTAAGATTTGGGTTTGAGGATTTACTAGCTTCGCTCATAAGACGCATGGTAGCATAGCAATGAAGAGTATATGTTCAAAGACTTATTTTGCTTCATGAGTCCTGTGATATCACACGTGGTGTTTGAATACATTTTATTGTTTATCTTGGAAGTTTTACATGAATTGGATTTAATTGCCTTTGCCTTGTTTTATTGATGTAACTCATGACTATTTCATAAAATAGACTGTTTAATTGTATGCACCTTACTACTTGTTGAGATGTAAATCTCACTTCGTTTTCACCTATTTTTCAGGTATGCTTGGAGAGATCTTCAAGTTTGGGGTAGTCTACTCATGGGTAGAATTGTGGTTGTTACCATAGAACAAATTCAGAATAAAAAAAATTCTTATTGTAAATTAATTTAATTAAACTGAATTAAATATACTATGCTTCCAATTGTACTTTGATATAATTAAAAGTTTTAAATTCTGGTTAAATTTTAGTTTGTTCTGACCAACACTCCAGGTTTGGTTGTTGAACCGAATTCAGGGCGTTACAAAAATACTCAAGAAGTATGACAAATACCAACTGCTTTTCTAAGAGACTCAAACCTAAGAGAATTAAATGACATATTTGAATTCATCTAGAATTGACAGGGTCAAGGACCTAATTTAGGCTCTGATACCAATTGAAAGAATGAGGTTTAGACCCTATAAACACGTAGAAGGGGGTTGAATAGGTGTATTTGCAGAATTCTATGTTTCAACCAAACGTCGAAACAAGATCTAGATGAATATTGTGAACAAAACAACTTGCAAATAATTTAAAGCATAAGAACAACAATTTTGTTAATGAAGGGAAAAACTCTTGAAGAACTCTTCAAAGTAAAAACCCTCCGAGCTATAGGCACCACCCAAAACATCCACTATAAAAAGGAAGAACTTACAACCAGTGGTTCAGACTAGACAAGAACTCTTGTTGACTCTGACATCATGGATTACACTAAAGAACCTCTTTAGATTAACAAGCTTCAGAAACTCTAGAACATTTGGATACTTTCTTGTGGAGACGAACAAACCTTGTTTAGCAACTGGAACTCCAACAACGTAACCTCCAATAGAACTTTGATGGATTTCTTAGGTTACAAGTGAATGAACAACAATGGTTCATGGATCTGGATGATCAAATCCTCACGAGAGACTTTTTCTTCTTTTAAAGTAATGCTCCAAAAATCTCTCCAGATATCAATATTTTTCTCTCTTTTAAACTCAACAAAGAGATAGGAAGGATATCTTTTAGAAGAGATAAAATCAGATCTAATAAACTCAAATTTTGAATTGACGTTTTGAACCTTTTGTTCATGGATAATGCCAACCTAAATAATACAAAACTAACAATTTTTCCTACTAGATTCCTATGCAAATAGAAAGAAATTTTCAAAACAACAAAAAAGAAAAGTAAAATAAAATATTTTCCAAGCACAAACTATTCCCAAAATTATTTGTCCTGTTAGAGTCCTAGTCAAATAGAAAGAAATCTTCAATGAAACAAAAAATAAAAAATAAATGATGTTCTATTATTACAAATGCTTTTAGTAATAATTAAAAAATAATCCTTTAAAATTCATCTTAGGTCTATATTAAAACATTTATAAATACTTTTTAATTTTTTGAAAATACCAACCACATAGAGTTCCTAACTAATTTCCTTATATAAAAAGACCTCCGAACTCTTAAAATGAAATATAGAAATCTACTAAAAGTCATACAAAATTGACATAATGATCTCAAAAATCTACATAAAAGTAAAAATAAGTTACAAAAAATAAAAACAAAATTTAAATCAATCTAAACGTGCGATGCATGTTCATGATTGCTAGTTACGAAAAAAAGTACGACTAATCTATAATATTGCAAGGGAATATGGCACATTCAATTCTGACAATGGTTTCCCAAAGCACCTCTTGTTTTTTCTTTTTACCTTTTTTTTTTCTCAATATTAACTTCTATATCCCAACTAATAACTGACACCCATGTACCCCAAAGAGTCCCTTTCTTTTTCATATCGGCTTCTATATCCTAATAATAGCTTACACCACATTCTGAGAGAGCCCTTGGATTCTCAACTGAAAGATACTACCCACAATGCCCTTCAGTTTTACTTCCTCACTTGAATAAGTTACTTACACATTCCCACATGCATATTCAAATTTTTTTTAGCCATTAAAGGCATTGCTTTGTTCTATTGCCATACGCACCGCGTGTGCCTTTGCACTAGTTAACCATAAAACAAATTTTATGTTACGTAAGCTTTAATTAATATCTGCACTAGTTAACCATAAAACAAATTTTATGTTACGTAAGCTCTGAAATTAATATCTGCACTAGTTAATTAACCATAAAACAAATTTTATGTTACATAAACTCATAAATTAATATCTGCACTAGTTAATTAATATCTTAAAAACTTCCTCGTTTTTTATGAAGTCAATAGCAACTTGATCAACCCATAATACGCATATTCGACATTTGTTCAAAGCTGATTGTAGAAGTCAATAAACACGGCCCCCCATGCATCCTAAGATTTAGTCGTCCGTATGCGATGTGACAAGTTAATCAACTGGACTTGGTTAATCTAATTATATGAACCGACAGTTGTTGAACAACTGACCATTTCATGTGTGGCACCAAATACAAACAAATAAGAAATGGGTTGCCTGAGTTTGGAAAAATTTGCATCCATGATTTCATACCCGTATAAAGCCTGTAACATCTTGCAATAGGCTTTTGAGATTGGTTCATGAAAATAAAAAAAAATTCAATAACAAGTGAAATCTATAGATTTTTGATAACTTTTTTATTTCTTATGAGGCAATTACGAAGAGCCTGTTACATGATGTTGCGGGCTTCTTTGTTGCGGAAGATACAGCTCATGTATTTTGATTGGATGAGGTTCGAGTTTACCATACTTTAAAACAAATCAAGAAAAAATTTATAAACTGTATAAAATATCTTAAACACTAATTAATGCAAAAAGTAATTTTCTAGAAGTACGTACGTAATTCTCTTTCATATGTGATGAGCACTTTATTTTGATTGATATTAAGTACATATCCACATGATATTGATAAGAAATGCACACAACCACAAGAAAATATTAAAAAATAAATAAATAAATAAATGTGTTGTGACCTATGGCGGCTCAAATAAAAGAAGAATGAAAAAAAAAAGAAAAAAGAAAAAAGAAAAAAGTGGAGGGCTTTAACTGGTAATAATATTTAGAAGGTTGGAAACGATCAATGACAAGGAAAGGAATGTAAAAAACTGTTGTAGTGGTCGGAACGCAGTTCCTAACGTAGACTTACACAATTCAGGAGAAATTAATTAATTAACTTAGAATGACTCAGTCCATCTCTTCACCCATCCATCCATCTTGATATTAATTACATATCCACATGATATTGATAAGAAATACACACAACCAGAAGGAAATAAAAAAAATAAATAAATAAATGGGTGTTGACGTATGGCGGCTCAAATGAAAGAAGAATGAAAAAAAAAAAAATAACAAAAAGAAAAAGTGGAGGGCTTTAACTGGTAATAATATTTAGAAGATTGGGAAACAATCAATGACAAGGAAAGGAAAGTGAAAAACTGTTGTAATTGTCATTGATATAACGCAGTTCCTAACATAGACATAGACAATTGAGGATAAATTAAATTAACTTAGAATGACTCAGTCCATCTATTCACCCATCCATCCATCTATAAAGAGGTGTTATTTTGTATATCTCCACCAAGCAACTTCTTCTGAAAGAAAAATTCCTCAACCTCTCTTTTATTTTTCTCTAAAATAGAAGATGGGTTATCACTTCCTCCATGTGTTCTTCATTATAGCTTTGGCTTCTTCTCTTGCCTTTGCCTTTGATCCCAGCCCTTTGCAGGACTTCTGTGTTGCAATTGATGAGCCTGAACATGCAGGTACTGCTTTCTATCCCCATATCAGCATTAAAAGGGAACAAAGCTAGACAACGCTAGCTGGTTGAACCAGCCATCTATGAAATTTAGCCCATTAGTGGCGTGGTTTAGCCATCAGCTTTAGATAGGTCAAACCGGTAAAAAACCAGTATGCATCTTAAGATATTTTCCAAAAATTTCTTCAACTATGTGTGGTTTTAGAGTTCTACCCAAAAAAAAAAAAATTTGTGGTTTTAGACAATTACTTTTACTTTTTAATTACTAACCCTTTTTGTTGTTGCTGTTTAACACAATATTTTTGATTCACAGTGTTTGTGAACGGAAAATTCTGCAAGGACCCAAAGCTTGCTAAAGCTGATGACTTCTCCTTCTCTGGGTTGCAAAATCCTAGAGATACCTCGAACCCGATTGGGTCCAATGTCACTCTGCTAAATGTTGATATGATAGCTGGGCTTAACACTCTTGGCATCTCCTTGGCTCGCATAGACTATGCACCAATGGGTCAGAATCCTCCTCACACGCACCCTCGTGCCACCGAGATCCTTACTGTCGTGGAGGGTACCTTATACGTCGGGTTCGTCACCTCGAACCCCAACAATACGCTCATCGCCAAGGTGCTTAAGAAGGGTGATGTGTTTGTGTTCCCCATAGGTCTCATTCACTTCCAATTCAATGTGGGTCACAGCCCTGCGGTTGCATTTGCCGGTCTAAGTAGTCAGAACCCGGGTGTCATTACCATTGCTAGTGCAGTTTTTGGCGCTGATCCGCCAATTAATCCAGAATTTCTTGGCAAGGCCTTCCAACTTGACCAAAAGGTCGTTGAGTATCTTCAAGCTCAGTTCTGGATGCGCAACTAAAAGTATTATAGTTAACGCTATTAACTGTGTGTGTCTGTGTTTTCGAAATAAACCTATCACCTGGGTGTGATGGAGCATCTGCGGGAGACCATGAAAATAAGGTTGTTCACAACCATTAGTTATGTACTTGTCATCATCCCTCTCTCTACTTATGTCCTTGTCGTTATCTATGTATTGGATCATGCTGATGTTTTGGGTCCTTATAGTATTCTTGTTCATGATGGATCTAAATTCTTTTTCACTTTGGTTGATGATCTCTCTCGCTGCACTTGGGTGTATCTTAAGAACTCCAAGTCTCAAACCCAATCATTAATTCCTAACTTTTGTGCTATGACTGAGCGACAGTTTAATGTGAAAATCAAAAAATTCAGATCAGACCATGATAGTGAATTTTTCCTCCATGATTTCTTCAGTAGTCAAGGGATCATTCACAAAAGATCTTGTGTGAAGACTCCTCAACAAAATGGGGTTATTGAAAGCAAGCATCAACACATTTTGAATGTAGCTAGTCAAGGGATAATTCACAAAAGATCTTGTGTGAAGACTCTTCAACAAATTAAAATGGGGTTGTTGAACGCAAGCATCAACACTTTTTGAATGTTGCTAGGGTTCTTGTATTTAAGTCTGGATTACCTTTAAAATTTTGGAATAAATGTATTCTAACTGCCACCTACTTGAAATAGAATGCCTACGTACTCCCGTTTTGAATGGTAAATCTCCATATGAAATTCTTCAGTCCCCTTCTTCTAATCATCTTCAAACCTTTGGATTCTTGTGCTATGCATCTACTTTATCTAGAAACCGAACCAAATTTGACCCTACAGCTACAAAATGCATTTTTCTTGGCTATCCTTTCGGGATTAAAGGCTATAAACTTTATGATCTACAATCCCATTCTATCACGATTTCCAGAAATATCATCTTTCATGAACATATATTTACTTTCGAAAATACTTCTTCTGCTCATTTAGGCACTCCCCTTCCACTTCCTGACTTTTCGACTGCTATTATTCCATCTGATTCTATAGCTTTGATAATCGTCAGGCTAACCTTTCCATATTTTTGCTCTAAGTATACGCAATACCTTCTGAGCAACAATATTGTACTCGAAGGTTTTCCAACCTGGTAAGAAAACTCCCTTAATTACCAGGTCTAATAAGGTTGTGATGAACTCTCTCTGATCTATTTGTAAGAATATTTAGTCACAATTTTGTAAATATATATATATATATATAGTGTTACAAAAACTAGTAAGAGAAAATCGAAGGTGACAACCTCTCTTTTCTTTCTTGCTTTCTCTCTCTTGACATCCAGTCACGAAGGGGATCGAGGCAGAGTTTTTTGTCTTTGTTTTCGGGTCCTCATTGTCACTAGTACCTTTTTTATTTTATAAAATACAAAGCTTTCTGGGGTGTCAATTGGTTCGGTGCAAATAGAAAACAATTCAGACCAATTAGACCGAAAAAATTTTGTTTCGTTCGGTCATTTCCTCATTTCGGTTTGATTATAGTTTAGAAAATAGTAAACTGAATTAATTCTGTATGGTTCATAGTTTAGGCTTTAATAAAACCAAACCAAACAGAAAGCCGAATCTAACCAAAATTTATATAGCCCAATGACTATTACGTAATAACCTAAGCCTAAACCATTAGTATGTTTTAACCACCCCTGGTATGTTTAAACGATGTTGGTTGACTGGTTTATTGAATTGCCTTGTTAATCCATCACTTCGAATTAGGGGTGCAACTCGGTTCGGTTTGGTCTGGGTTGATGTCAACCCAAGACCAAACCAAAACTACACATATTCAACCCAAAACCGAACCGAACTGAATTATAAACCGAAACCCTAAAACCGAAAACCGAACCGAAGTTAATTATAATAACTGAAACCCAAACCGAACCGAACCGAATTACATGAGATCGGTTCGGTTCAGATCGTCCGTGTTTTCTACTGCGACCGCCAGCATCCTCTTCGTCTCTGCGAGGCATTGCTAGGGTTTCTTTGAGAGGGAAACCAGATATCGCCGAAGAGAGGGAGAGAACAACATCAGAAAACTAAATCCCATCGTCACCAAAGAAAACAACATTAAAAGATAAGCCTAATCTTTACACCAGAAAACCTAATCCAAGTTTAATGCAATCGATGATGAGAAATCAAATACGCATATACGTTCACAAACCGTTGAGTACAGTAACCCCATCATCAAAAACTAAATCCACAAAATCCTTGAACCAGAAACCCTAATCGATGAAACTCTAAGAACTGGTAAATTTAGTGACCACCTTGGTCCCTTCAGAAACCGTGTGCTTCTCAAGCTCTCCGGGCAACACCAAACGAACAGCAGTCTGGATCTCCCGAGTGTGATGGTCGGCTTCTTGTTGTACCTGGCGAGCCTCGAAGCTTCCTACGCGAGCTTCTCAAAGATATCATTGATGAAGCTGTTCATGATCCCCGTGGCCTTACTGGAGATGCCGATATTAGGATGGACTTGCTTCAAGACCTTGAAGATGTAGGTCTTGTAAGTCTCAACACTCTTCTTTGATCTCTTCTTCTTTTTGTCCGAAGAAGCCGCTTCCTTTGGGAGCTTCTTCTCGGCCTTGGGCAATCTCTGCAACAGGAGCGGCTTCGACAGTCGCGAGCAGCTGCTCCGGATTTTATCTCGTTGGATGGAGGAAGCAATCATGGGGCTGCCGAGGGTCTGAGCGACGAAGAGCCAGAGTTTCAAGGTCGAATTGCATTACTTGGGGATAAGACAGATGGTTTGAAGAAGGGTGTTTTCGAGAGTGTTGATGGGAGAGCAATCGATGTGGGTTTTGGAAAAGACGGGGAGCATATAGTGGGGATGAGGAAGACGAGGAGGAGAATATCTGGGAAGAAGAACAGTTTCGGAATGGATTGGGGAAAAAAATTGTAAAGAAGGAGATCGAGGCAATGGGTTAGGGTACGAAGGAGATTGACTTATGAGAGGGGTGGGATAGTAATTTTATTAAGATTTAAAGGTAAATATATAAACTTTAATATTATGTATAATAATTTGGTTTGGTTTCGGTTCGGTTTGGTTTAACCGAACACTTAACCCAAAACCGAACCGACTTAATTCGGATTAATTTTTTAAGAACCAAAACCGAACCGAACTTTTAAATAACCGAACCGAACCGAACCGAAGTCGGTTTGGTTCGGGTCGGTTTCGGGTTTACCCGGAGCGAGTTGCAGCCCTACTTCGAATGCTTTTGCAGAAATGTGGTATATTTTTTTCCTTTTTAAAAGTCTGTTACTTATCATATTGACGTACGAACTCAATATGGTTAAGCAATTGCAATATTTAGTATGCACATCATGTGTTTGATGGAATTATTTGGTAAAGTTGACTATTAATTAAGTTCATAAAATAGAAAAGAATTTAAGTAGAAATTTTGAAATTGAGAGTTGAGAACCAAAATTTGATTTGAGAGAAACTAAAAGCTTTGATAGAGAGCCTTAGAGATGTAAATTAGGTTTTCTCGACTCGGTTTGGATTAACCCAAAAAATAGGTTTGGCTTTTGGTTTGGTTCAGTTTTCATTTGATTTAGTCTATTCCGGTTCGATTTTGGTTTAGCCACTAAACAGAACCAAACCAAAAGAATTAAACCACTAGACCTCACTAGCAGTACCAAAACCACCAGCAAAAGTGTACTTTTCTGGGCAGTCTTTTATGTCCATCGTTTAGTATTCTAGGAAAAGGTTTTCCAGTGAGTTATCATTAGATTTAGGAAGTTTAGATAGATTTATGAGAATAATATAGATATTGAGTAGTCTATTATTGACAATGATTCTAGTGTGAGGCATGAAATGTTTTTATTGACTTATTTAGAGTCAAATGAAAAATAAATGATATTGATGCATCATCGGTTATGTTTGTTTACACCCTACGTAGCTCGGCGGTAAGGAAGTGTCATGTGGATAGAAACTCTCTAAAAAAGTGAGAGTGGGGTCCGTTGGGAAACCCCCTATTACAAGGAAATGGTTGGGAAAGAGTCCACATGACAAGGACTCTATAAAAATATGGGAAGTAGAGTCCCCCACTTCATAAAAGTAGAATCGACTTGCTTTAGTTGGGAAAGTTGTGTGGGTCCCAAGTTCCTAAAGATTAAGAAAGTGGGGTTGGTTGGAAAACTTCTCAATTAAGTAAAGAAGCCTATAAAAGGGGGTTGATGGAAAGTGAAAAAGGATCCTTCGATCAGCATAACACTGCACTTAGCTATCCCGGTCTTCTCTGACCACCCTACTGTCATGCTATCCTTATAGCATGTAGTAGCCTATTCTCCCCCATTGCTTCCTGTTGCAACAACACATGGAGATCCCCTATACTCCTCCTGGGCAAGGCTAACGAAGATACGCCCTACTCCGATCACAGCTAAGTACGATCTTCCTTATTCCTTCAACGAAGGCTAAGGGTAGTCACCATGTACATCCTGTAGACACCCCAAATTGCACTACAAAATGAGAAAATAATTGAAAATATGTAATTGGGATTTGAAACAGGTCAAAAATGCATAAAATTTCATCAAACAGGCAGTGCCTGTATTTTATCTGTGGGCTTGTGTACCTGCAATTGATATACCGGCATGCCATGCTCGTATTGAGAATGCGGGCAGCACACGCCCGCATTATATATACGGGCACGGGGGTTTTTGTGCGAATTTATCCTTTTTTGATTTCTAAGTCTTATCTGCACCCAAATCTCTCTCTGGGAGATTTGAATCCTCTTGTTTATCCATTCGAATCCTCTTGTTTATCCTCTATGGTTCAATGGATTGGCATTATCTCTGTTTTTAACTCAATTTGGAATCTTCTGGAACTCTATCTTGGCATATCCCTTGGACCAACCATGCCCCTGGGTTTGCCTATAAGTAGAGGGCCTCTCCTCAAGCAAAGGGCCAAGAATCTGAAGCCTGAAAAGCTCCAAGTGAAGAAGGAAACCCCTGCTTTTCTGCTTTCTCAATACAGGTAAGTCCCTTTTCTCTTTTATTTTCTGTTTTTAATTCTAGAAATAGTCTAATCTTCTCCATTTCTATAGAATAAGGCCTAGTTTATACTTGTATTCCCAAACCTATCTCCAAGTACCTCAAGACTCCTCTCTAGCCGTAAAACGTGAAGAGAGAGCTAGGGGAAAGGGGAACAGGTGGATTCCTAGAATAGAGCCCTATAATCTGTTCTTCTCTTTTTTGTAAAATAAGGCCTCTTGTTTGTGTTTGTATCCCCAAACCTATCTCCAAGTACCTCAAGACTCCTCTCTAGCCGTAAAACGTGAAGAGAGAGCTAGTGGAAAAGAGAATAGGTGGATCCGCAGGGTAGACCCCCATGTGCTATAATCTGTGATATGTGGTTTTTATTGCCCTGTTGATGTTATGTAAGTGTTTTATTCTGAATCTAGAGGGATTTTATGGATCCATGCTGCTCATAGCAGGAGATCCCCACTTCCTCCCATTGTTTGGCTTTTTCACACGATTGCACCTACATCACTGTTTTCTTGATTTTGGTGATATTTGGCTAGGATTCTGGATCTACCATGATCTATATGGTAAATCTGAAACCAAAAGCCTGAAAATAACCTATAGGGTTTCATGATGTGATTTTGAAGTTGTTTTAATTTTGGAGAGAGGATCCTAGGGTCTACACTCTCCCTTTTGATGTTTTTATCATCATGCGTGTATCTGACTTAGATCTATCAACTAATGAGAGATTCGGATTAGATCTGTACCCCAAAGAACTTTATTCTTCAATGTTTTAATCAAGAGATTTCAATTTAGTTTTTCAACTTTTTAATGGGTTAGCCTAAAGCTAGTTTTTTAGGTTTCACTTTAGATTGGTTTTATTTGATTTTATCTCAATTTTATTTCAGTCACGAAACCCTAGGAATGGTGTGATCATATTGAAAGTTCTGAATTAATCGGGATATTCATATGAAAAACCATACACTTTTGTTACTTTTATGATTTTTTTTATTAAGCAAACCTTCTTTATTTTTAACATGAACAATACCTGGCAACCACCTTGTGTGGATGAATAGGGGTGCCTAACACCTTCCCCTGTTCATAACCTAATCCCCTTACCCATCTCTGGTTGTTTTTGTTTTGTATTTTAAACTAGAGTTATTTTATTCTAATTTCTGTCTCCTTTATTTGATTTGATATTTTTGGTGTCCATTCACACCTAAACAGAATGGTGGCGACTCCTTGTTTTAACGAATCCCGTGTGATGATTAGGAAGTCATTAAATTGATTTTCCATGTCTCACACACCCTAGAACCAGTGATCATCAAGGGGGCCCCTGATATTTTCTCTCCATTTTCCAATCACGGCTATAAGGGAACAAGTTGTAGGTACCAAGGCATTATTCGTGTGACATACACGAGTTCAATTCTACCATTTTATGGCCTAAATCATAAAGTTACTAGAATTGGTATGTCAAGCAACAAGTAAATCTGGATTGTAAGCACCCAAATTTTGATCAAACCAAAAAATAAAAAAAAAAGAGAAGAAAAGAAGAAAACAAAAAATGTGCTAAAAGACAGCAGAAAAGTCAAAACCCTAAGGGGACAAAAAGTTGACTTTTGATCAAGTGATAGTTGGCCACCTCGCTTTATCTCAATGGATAGAGAATCCCGACACGGTTCCAATGCAACTGAGTTTGCAGGAATCGGAGTCCGGATGAAGGTTTTGCGGGCCAGTCAAACTTGAGGGGAGTCGAAAGTTGACTTTCTGATAAAATCCAATCCATATGCTTACCCCCATCCCAGTGAATAGAGGACTCTGATACGGTTCTAAAGCAATTGAGTTTGCCCAAATCGGAGTCCAGATGAAGAAGATATGAGCTATCAAAGTTTCCGAGCAGCAAAACTAGCAAACTGCACACGTGGCGAGTTGCGCAGGAAAATATCTTGGGGATCAAATCCGTAAATATCAAAACATTCAAGATATCACAGGGATTAAATTTGTAAAAATCCAGGAGTATCGGATTAAATCAAAAATCTCCAGGGACTAAATCTGTAAATTCCGGATTTTGAGACAAATTCGCGGCGCATTAATTGTTTTTTCAATGATTCTGTTGCTCGCACCGAGCGAAAAGTGCTCGGTGCCAGCTCGCGCTAGCTCGGTGGATACCCCCATTTGCTCATCTATAAATACAGCAGCCCCCTTCCTTGCGAGTTGGTGGGCTTTTTTTTTCTCTGGCGAGGGTTCGGCGATTCGGGTGTGCTGATGCGGGCTTCTAGGGGTTGTTGGTTCCCTTTGCTCGAGCCTTCTTCTCCACTCGGCCTGGTTCGAAACCCCCCTCCGTATACCTCCCCTGGCCTCCACAAACAAACCCTCCAACATCACTTGAAGCCACTCCGACCCCGTTCCTTCTCTTCCTCTTCTTCCTCGTCAAACCTGAAGGAGATCGTGCCGTGGGTGGGGAGAGGTGCTACTCCGGCGGCTGCTCGCGCGCTCCAAGGAGGCTACACCCACTTTGGAGAGGTGTGAAAACACCAAGGTAATGTGCCTGCACCTTTTTGTTCAATATAAGTAGGAATAAGACCATCTTATGCATGTTTACGCTGTTTTCCGTTCTAGTATCTTGTTTCTTGCTCTTGCATGTTTGATTTGAAGGTGGGAGCATGTTCCCCCTTATCTTTGCATCTCATGTACCCCAATATAAACCCCCTTTTCCCTTCTCTGTTAGTCGCGTTTGTGTCTGGTTTTGAGGTTCGGAGTCTCGCGAAGAGATTTGAGTCGCAATGTGAAGTTAGGTTAGTTCAATTTCAAGTTGAGTTTAGAGGTCTCCTGGGAGCCTAAGGACTGCCAAAAAGTTGTTACAGACCTTAAAAACCAGTCAGTAATGGAGTTTGGGCAAAAACCAGAAGTTCGATTTTCGGCAAAAGCATGCGCTGAGCTCGCGCTGAGCTCACACGAGGCTCTCGCCTAGCTCGCGCGAGGCTCGCACTAGCGCTTTTCACTCGCGCTAAGCGCGTGTGTGGGTGCCCTTTTTTGCGGATTTCGGTCCGCCGAGCTCGCGCTAACCTCGCGCCCAGTGCTCGGAGGTCAGCGCACCCCCTTTTTTAAGGCCGAATTGCTTTTTTTTTTTTAAACCCGAAGGTACCCTTGTACCGTACCCCCAACCCCGTTGTTTGCCTCGCATCCAACTCATTCCTTGGAGTGAGGTCCCTCGCCTTGTGGGCTCCGCTTCGCTCCGCCCATAGGGGCCCCAGGTCCCTCCCCTTGGACCCAAATCATGTGCTTTTCAGACATTTTGTGATTTGTGATTTTTGTATATTCTATGATTTTTGTGACTTGTGATTTCGGTGATTGTTGCTGGATGCGGATGGAATTCCCAAATCGAACCAAATGAACCAATAGGGTTTTTAGGTCATCCGAAAATCCAACATGGGACTCAGACCATTCGGTCCAATTGGATGCACATGTGGGCCTTCCAACGGGGCCCAACAAACACAGTGAAATGAATACATGCAACCTAAGTAAAATAAATAAATGCAACTAACCAAGCCGGCTGGGCCAAACCCAATGCAGCCCACCAGAACCCATTTTGTGCAATATGAGGTGTCTGAAGTGCGTGGTTTGGCCAAGACCACGGGCAGGGCCTATCGGGCCCACCAAGCCCATTGAAACAAACCAGGATAGGGTTTCAAAACCCTAACCTAGGAAGTCTTGGGCTTTCAAGTCCGGGTAAAAGGGCCCCAAGCCCAAGGCTTGGCCCATTTTGGAAACTTAAGTAAGATAAATCCAATAAATCACCTGGCCACCATGTGCGGCCCACCCAATGGGCCCACAAACCGAACCGGCCCACTTTGCATATAAATCACTTAATAATCCAACTTGAACTCCAAAATAAAGTAAAATCATTGAACCAAAAATCCAAAGAGCCTCTCAGGTTTAGACCGAGGCCCGCCGAAGGAACATGTGGGCCACCCTTGGCCTACCAAGGGATCCGTGGGCCCTCTAACGGGGCCCACCCAATCAGACTCACTTCACTTTAAAGCTAAGAAGATAAAATCAAGTAAAGGGACCCACACCACCTTGGCGGTCTCGCCAGACTTAACCCAATTAAATGCTGGAATAGGAATCGGGTGAGTGAGAGACCAAAATTGACTCAAACTAGGGAAACCTATGGGACCCGTCACTCGACGGGGCGGACTAGGGTGTCTACGGACTTCCCCGGACCGTAATCGAGAACTTGCTTAGAATCTCAAGTCGCAGACCAAATAGACAAACTTAGGCACCCAGTTGTCCGCCTGCACCCCATCAGGCGGTGGCGACTCCAATTTCCCATTTTTACCCAGTGCGACACCCGGAGACAGGCGCACACACGGATCTTAATTAAAAATTTAGATAATAAGTCCAAATTCACTCATCTATGAACATTACCAGTCATCTGATACTAACAGATAACCCATGCTTATCAAATATATCAGAGTGCAATAAATCAAATGATGATAAAATGGAAGACTTAATAGAATATCTATCTCGAAATCATAATCTCAGAATGTAAAATCACTGAAATGAAATACAATTAAGTGCAATGAATAAAAATGATAGTTGCTATACCTCTAAATCTAGATCTACCCGAAACCAACTGCCAACATTCTGGAATCTGCACAGTCTATATATAATAAACTAAATGAGATTGGAGATCCCAGTAAGCTATCATTTATATAACTTAAATAAACAATGTATCATATAATCTAAACCGCGATACGTCAGAAATCAATATGTACAAGTGAGAGAAACAGCTATTTCACTAAATAACAAGAATTCACAATAAGGTTCAGAAGAATTACAATTATCATCAACTGAAATATAGTAAATCAATTCATAACTTAAAACTGAATCAATCCGATCAATCTGATAAACCATATAATATTATATCACAAGACTAATCAAAGTAATGTCCAGCTGGAACTATAAACATCGGCCAGGACTACAACTATAGTATTCAGCTTTGGATGCACAGTCCTTGGATCACAAGATCACCACACACAACAAATTTTGGGTAAATCCTCTTCTATCGGGAAATACCAATCACATCGCTCACAATGCCAGGAGGAATCAAATGTCTCGACTGGCTCTGCCAGGAGGAATCACACATCACAAAATAAATAAAAACATGTCGGGAGGAATCCTCAACTCAACCAGCTTTGTCGTTACAATCAGTATGACTCCCTCTACTCCCATACTGAAGAGCCCTCACATACTCAAGTTTTAATTACCTTTTTAAGCATCCACACAAACTACTCAATATCCAAAACATAGTAAAGATCTCTCTTGAGATCAAATAGTGAAATTCATTTGGCCCTTACTAACTTGTAAAATGCTAACCCACTATTGATAAGTTAAACTTATCGCAAGGTAAAACAAAATTTAATTAGGGTGCAATATACACAAATCAAAACAATCAATACTCATGTGTGTGTCATCTTATTCAAATATGCATTTTTTTTTCAAAATAATAATATTATAATATAAATGCAATTTGGAAACCATACTAGTGGAATTCACATGAAATATTTAATGACAAGGATAAACATCATTGTTTGAAACTTACTATACATATATAATCGATGAAATCCGATTTAGGTCTCCCTGATGTAAATAAATGAGTCATGCAGTCACACAATCATTCACGTACAAATTCCCCAATTTTAATTAAATTGACCAAAATTCTCTTTCCTGCAATATGCGAAATTGCACCTAAATTACAATTTTTCTCTTTACTTTTATTAAATTGACCTTATCCTATTTTTAAATTAATTTATAAATCCTAAAAATCACTTTTAAACACTTTTTCATTGAATTTTGATTTTTATTTCAAATTTTGATTAAAATGTAATTATTTATAAGGATTTGAACTCATTTGTTGAATTTTATTTAAATATGAACTAAAACTTAATTCTTTAAGTGTTGTACATTAATTTATCAATAAATATCTTATTATATATTAAACCTAAATGTTTATTCAAATATAACTGTTCTTGCATTAACATACAAATTTTGTACTCAAAATTAATTATTTTTCAAATGTCGACCATGGCACTATTCGAGCATTTTAAATGGCCTACTTTGTGAATTTTTCTACATCAATCCAGGACTCTTCTTAACCTAAAATCAGTTCATATGTAATCTATACTTGGTAAACTTAATTTTAAGCTATTAAACTAAAATTTACAATAATGTTTGCATAGTTTTACAAATATCCCAAAACTTCCCAAAACCATTTGAAACAAGGAAAACTAAAAAAAAACAGACCATCCGTATTGCTCTTCATAATCAATCTGAAACCAAATCAAAGCTTAATAAAGCCAAGCCACATCAAATCCTTTGAGTTCCAAGCAATATATATATTATAATTAAAATCTAAAGGTGCATGTCAAACTTCAATAACACACATCATAGCCAAGAACAGTAAACACTAGCAGTAACTCTATAACCAAATCTAAGCTATTTAAACAAATATTTTGCTAATTTATAATACAATAAAAATTAAGTCTATCATTCAAAACCAACATAATTGATGGACTCACCTCCTCCATTGTGCAGCCAATAGACAAGCCTCTTCTTGACAGGCAATCTCCCCAACTCAGCTAAAGAGCCATAGAAAAAATCAGCGAAACAACCCTCACCAACTCTCAATTAAACCAGCACCCAACTCAGGAGAAACCCACGTATCTCTTAGCCTGATTAAACTAAGAAAAGCAAATCACCAACCTGCAAGCATACGTTGAAGAAGAACTAACCTGGGCAAGAAATCAAACCTAAACAGTGTTCGTAGAAGCACTCATAGAACCCAAAGATTTCTAGAATTGTCCAAATTTAAGTAAGAAAACTGATCCTGTAGGTTGCCATAGCACCATATCTCTACATACATCTGAAATTTTAGTTGTAACCCACCAACTACTCCTAGGCATACTTAGCATCCAAAACCTAAACACCATAAAGATGTGCTCCCAAAACCTTATCAAATAAAAATGCTAACTACATCCTAATAACATTAAACAACTTCAATAATTCCCCATAATTCTCAAAATTTACTACAATCCAAAAAATTTATTACAATTTAAATTATAATTATTCCTCCATTCAAAATATATGAGATAATTCACAATTAAGATATAAAATCCTATTAGTAAATACCAATAATCATAATTAATTTTGAAATTAATCTAATAATTAACAGAAAATCGCATACTTGTTCCAAAACATCAAATTTGAAAAAATTTTGTTACAATTCGTTTTCGTTTTCTCTTTTATCTATTTCTTATTTCTCCTTGAAGTGGTCGTGACCCCACACAGTACTCAATTCTTACAGATTCTACTTCATACGGCCAACACCAACTTGGCTATCCTCTTCATTACATCAATTTGCTGGCCATCGTTCCACATGGCCTTCACTTGCAATGACCCACGGCCATTCCATTGAAAATATAAATTGGGGGAGAGAACCTTGGAGGACAAACCCCAATCCTCCTAGCAATCGCCAAACTAGAAGTCTCTACATCTACAGGCGGCTGGGTCGTATCTAAACCCAATCCATCTGGTTCTGCATACGATCGACGCTAGGGTCAAAGTTTCTGACTCCTTGCATCGGCACTGATGCTGGCATGCCCGCACACTCACACATCCCCGAATCGAGCCAAAAATGATGGGAACAGTTGTATACTAAAATACGATGGGAGTGTAGAAGTTTTTTGAAATTATTTTCTGATTGTATGATTGTTCATTGTGATATAAACATATTTGATTGAATTTTGCATTATAATTGTTAATATCTGATGATCCTAATTAATAGCTAAACCTTGTATTGTGAGTATTCTCATTAGTGCTATTTTAGAGTACAAACGTATGAAACAAACAGTTGATATATATGTGATCTGATAAATAATATAGTATAATTTCTTGTCAAATAGTAGATATATAAAAAGAATCAATTATTGTATGAATTGGATGATTTTATTGTAATCGGTAATTTGATGGTAATATAGTACAAGCCCATGAAAGACTTGTGATGACGGGCAGGGTAAGCAAGAGATGAATTTATGAGAGATGGTCAGATATACAAGGGACGCAATAGAGATGGCAAAGGGGTGGATTTGGTGCCTGTTTTGGCATACCTGAAGGGTTTACGTAATAAAAAACTTTAGCCCGCCCCTATTGGGTCTGTGATGAGGCGGGTCAGACTTGCCTCGGTTTCATTATAAAATTCATAAAAAACAGTTTTTAAAATAGAATATATAAATTAATAGCATAAGTATTAATAAAATATATAATTTTTATATATAGTATATGCAAGATAATATTTTTAATATATAAAATAATATTTAAGAGTAAATTAAGTCGGAGTGTCGGGGCGGGTTAGGATAAACCTGTGAGACATGGAAAAATCACCTAGATGATTCCCTCCATCATCACACGGGCTCAACAAAAATGGGAGAGTTGCCACCATCCAATTTTAGGTGTGAATGGGCACCAAAAATCATCAAAATAAGCAAAAAGGCAAATCTAGAGTAAAATAACTCTACTTGAAATCAAAGCAAAACTTGAACAAAATCAAGTTGAGACAAATCCGGAAAATTTGGTAAAAGATAGAGCAATTTGTCTTGAAATCATTCAAATCAAATTTAAATTGAATCAAACCAAGTCCATTTGAAAGATTATGATAAATAGAAGACTCACGCAAATTTTCAATCACATCCAGTTAAAACCCTAGGAGTTATGCTCCTTTGAAATCTGCTGTTGGAAATCGGTAAAAGTAAGAAGTGGGCAACTTTGGAAATTCATTCGGAAAAATTGGCTCCATATAAATCCGTGAAATTTGGTATGAATGAAGTATGTAGGGCCATATTTCAAATGAAACTAGCCTCATACAAAACTTCATCCAGATATGGCTTGGGTGACCCCCCGAACAGGCCCCGAAGATCACAAATTAGCCCAGAAATATGCAGTTAAGCAATTCTGAGTAAATCTGTTAACCACGACACAAATGAAATTAAAAAATTATGAAACTAATTGGATTTAAAAGTAGACTCATAAAGGAAGACACAGAAACAAAAATCACTCAAATCGGACTTAAAACGAACACATGGCGCTCAGTCAAAGTGACAGGTTCAGCAATCTGACTTGAACTGACCTATCAACTTCAACTGAATGGTGTCAAAAATACACTTCTTAAAAATTAATGGAATTTTACAGACATGTACTAAACTGCCTTACCTTTCCCATGGCTTTGGAATCACTCCAAAATTCATCCGGATGATGATGTTATGAGTCTCCAAAGTTAGGGTACAGATGCTGTCTAGTGATCAAGTATGTGTAATCCATGCAATCCAAACCAAAATCATTTGAAAAAGTATTGAGGAACCTGTAGGAAGAAATAGGGCACAAGTTTGGCTCACCATTCTCTTCGATCGAAGAGAATATGCAAAAACCCTAGCAAAAATGCCCAAAACCGATAGGTTAGACCTAGAGATCTTCAATACTCGAGATAAATTCATTTGAAATCAACAAGAAACATTCCAAAAATGCTTGAGGCTATTTATTTCAGATCTATCACAATGAATGCAATAGATCCCAAATACAAGCCGATTCCGACAAAACAAGTGCAATATGTGCATGTGTACAAATTAATTCTTCAATCACATACATAACAATATATAGCATTCATATCAATCAAATGGGGTTCTAAAACCTAGGGTTCCATTCCATTCTTGTTTCCCTTAGTTCTCTCTCCCCGTTTTACAGTTCTTCGAGATAGTCTTGAGGTACTTTGAGTATGAAATGGTTTTCATAGAATCAAAAGGCCATTCAAAAGGGTTCTATGACTAACGATCAATTCCCAGTCTCGTTTCCCCTAGATCCCTCTCCACATTTTACGGCTAGAGGGAGTCTTGAGGTACTTTTAGTAGGGAAAGGGGTTGCATACACAATCAATAGGCCATTATTCTACAGAAAGTTAGAAGAAAGATCTACTTCTAGAATTTAAGAACATAAAGGAAAAGGGGTTTTAGGCTTACCTAGGGGAGCTGGAAGCAATGGGGCAGAGGTTTCCCTTCTTCACTTGGAGCTCTTCAATCTCCAACTCTTCTCCAAAAATTCTTGGCAAAAGTTCTTGGCTTGAGGAGAGGCCTCCTATTTATAGGCAAAGGCTAGGGTTAAGGGGAACCCTAATGGTAGACACAAGGAAGTGTTTAGAATCCCCCACACTTAACCCTAAGGCTATTTCCGAGATTTTCACTCCTTAAACAAGGGATAAGATAGTAAAAAGTGAAAACTTTAGTAAAACCCTAATTTTGAGCAAAATCCTTGTATCCGAAAACTCAGGTCGGATACAAACAAAACTCTTTGTATCTGACATTATCTGTTGGATACAATAAAGATCTTTTGTATTTGACATTATCTGTCGGATACAATAAAGATGTTTTCTATCCGACATTATCTATCGGATACAAGGAAAGAAGCTTTTATCCAAATTTTAACACAGGCAATACTTATTTACATGTAATATCATTTAAGTAAATGTCCTCGTATTTTTTAATCTCCATTTACTTAAGATATTACATGTAAATAAGCAAACACCCCCCCCCCCCCAATTTGAATCAATTAAAAATAGTTCCAGACCCAAATTCCAAGTGAATAAAAAGTCAACTTTCCAGTTCCAGGCTAAATTCCGGTTTTTCAGGTCCGGTAAAAAGATTCAACATGTTAAAACCAAGGTAGTCGTCAAGATTTAAAATCTCAAAAAATTCTTTTATGCAATAATATGGCTAAAAACCTGATTACTGAGAAAAATTATCTTGAAATCTTGCTTTGAAAAATATTTCATTTTCTGGGGTCAAAAGTCAACAAAATTCAACTGGAAAAAGTTTGACTTTGCACAAAAGATTGAACTCGGGCCTTTTCCTTTGTGGTTTTGGATTCAACTGGGTTAAGGATCTCAAACCCAACGCTAAGAATTGAAAATTCCAATAAAATATTTCTCCCCTTCAAGATTTATCAAAAATCGTGCAATTTTGGGGTGTCTACAAAACCCTAACCTACCTCTAACCCAAGTTTGGTAATACCAAACCCGTCCCATTAGGGATGGGCACTGGTTACCCATTTAACCCACTCCATTGCCATCCCTAGGGCCTGCATGACTCTTGAATAAATCGGTATCACGATAACCACCTTAGACTTGTGTGACAAGCCTTGAGGAGACATGTTAGGGTGCACTAGAAAGTCAAATCCCCACAAAATGCTAAAAATGGGATTGCACTAGTAGTCTTCTTCAGTGACAGTTGCTTAAAAAGGAGATTATCTAGATTACACATGCTCCAACTAGTTAATTCCTTCTCATAACCATGCATTAGTGCGTTGTGATGCTTGATTGTATTATTGCATGACTGCATCTACTACGCTTGGTATATTATTTAGGGAAAATTATCGAATGGGGCACCTTTTGCCCGGTATTGCGAAAAACAGGCAACGAAAATTGATATTGCGTGAAAAAGGTAACTTTTTGAAACAAATTGCGGAATTGGGGGGGGGCTAGGTCATCGGGTGCTGTTTTGTTCCCATTTTGCCCCCCCCCCCACGTCAGCAACCCAAACACGCTTCACCTCTCTCCTTCTCTCTCAATTCGAACGGGTTCGTGCTTGGCGGCAAGAGAGAGAAAGGAAAGTTCAAACCCCGTTTCCCATCTTCCCCACCGTGCCGGTCATCCTCTCCGGCGACGTCGATCGCATCAACCTATTTCTATTCACGCCAAACCCCCTCGCGCCAAACCCCTCTATCTCCCCTCTCGCTTTCACTCTATTTCTGTTCCCTATTTTTGTTTGCGCCAAGACCGAACTCACCCTATTTCTTTGGAACCCCCCGGCGACCCTCTCCGGCGACTACATCTTGAGATTGTTCGAAGCCGCTTGCCTATTTTCATGCACCCTTAATAGGCCCTCCAGCGACACCCATTTGTCAACCCCCTTTCGATTTGTTCGTTCTGTTTTGAGAGAAGTGGAAAGCCGTCTCCCCCTTTTCTGTTGGGCAAACTCAGCTGTTTTTGGCAAGTGGAAAGCACCCACCTTCACGAACTCTCCGGCCACCCCCCCCCCCCCCATCTGAAGTAGACGCCGCGACTACCCACAGCCCCTGTCACCGGTATTTCTGTTGCTCTCTCAATTCTTTTCCTTTTGTTGCTACTTGATTTCTTTTCTAGGGTTCTTTTCTATTTACGAATTGAATGATGGAAACTTGTAGGTTTTTGGCAATCGGCCATTCCCTTTTCTTCTACTTTGTTTCTCTGTTTTTTCTGATTGTTTGCCCTCGCCCACACTTGTTTGTGGATGGTTGTATTCTTTTCCTTTGAATCTTTTTGATGTTCGATTGTTTGTCAGTTGACAGAATTCCTAACGCATCTTCCGATTTATGACAGAATTCCTAACGCATCTTTTTGATGTTCGATTGTTTCTTCTCTTATTTCATGGGATCGAATGATGGAAAGTTGTTGGTTTTAGGTTTGAAGTTTGTTTGTTAGTTTTAGACCATAGTAATCCCTACATATACCAAGAACATAGGAACATCTCTGATTGTTTCATATACTATACATCCAAGTCAGTAATAAATCTTCTAGGATCTCAACGAAAAGGAAGAGATGAAAACAAACCGTACATATAGTAGGAAGAACCTGAGGTGGTTTGGAATATTTATCAACAAACTATGAAAATATTGAAAAGGAACTTCAATAGGTAAGGAGGTTTTGCTTCAAACCCATCAGAACTTCAGAATGAAATTTAATGATTATGTCTCATAGACTACGATCTCGACAGTGTCGAGTGACAAAGACAAACCTAACACATACACATGTACAATCTCAGACACTCCAGATTTTTTGTGAGCAACCAACCAATACATATGGCAAAGTTCAGGCAAGAAAGAAGCTTTTATTTCAAATTGATGAGCTTCTTGAATAGAAAATTCGAGTTTTTATTTTTTAATGTAGCAGCTTATAATACTAGTTGACATTTACTAACCTCCTTTTGTAACATGGGCATAGATAAACAAAAGTCTTGGTGATTGTCTAGCCAAGATTGGGATTGGTACGGGCTTTCATAGGGGGAATATAGCAAGTATTATTTGGGAGGAGATGGTCCTTAGCCTTATACTTTCCCGATGGTTTGTCTTGGGTTATTATAAGAAAGTGTGGTAATGGTTTGGGGATAGAAGCTACTACTTTTGGGGATATATGCAATGACTTAAAGGGATACATGTACAATCATTTGAGGATACCAACGTAATCCTAGAGGGATGCAACCAGGGTCTTAAAGGAATAGAAGCTGTTGCTTAGGGGATACAAGCAGGGTCTTAAGGGGATACAAGCGAAAACTTAGGGGGATACATGCACTGACTTAAAGGGATACATGCACAATCTTCAGGGGATACCAACATAATCTTAGATGCGAAATCAACATGTCTTAAAGAGATACAAGCTAGTACTTCAGTGGATACATGCACAAAGCTTATGGGATACAAGAATTATCCTAAGGTAATGGTTTGTATTAGATATAGCTTATCATTGGAAGGCTCTTAGTATTATGTAATCAGATGAGACGGTGTTACAGCGGGCTATCTTTTTGAGACTTTTTTTTTATCCTTTGGAGTTCGCTTATGGTCTTATTAGGGCTCTGTGTGATTGTTCACTGTCTCGTGTACCGCTATATGCTGTATGATCCTTTTCTTATTCATTTTTAATGGAATGCTGTCATTATGTTTAAAAAATGTTGTTAATGTTTTTATATTTGATTCCATTTTTATGCTAAGTGTTTTAATTTACTGTTGAACCGTTGCCGTGATATGAACCTTGTTGTCCAAGTGTGTTAGTTTTCTCAAATTGTAGTTGTCTACTCCTGGCTTATTCAATTTATGGGGCACCGTATCATAATGTGGTATAAGTTTATGGTATTGTCTAATGGGGAGTATGGCATGGTGTGGCTAGATTGACTTCATCATGAAAGTTGCGATTACATTATTCACTAGGCAAGTTATAACTATGTAGATTGACTTGATTATTAAAGTTGGCATTACGCTGTTCACTGCGTAGCCGAAGTTAAAACTGTGTAGATGGTTAGGGGTTTGATACAATGTGGAATGGCCTAACGAATTTGTAATAGATATGGCGGGGAAGCAAGTGTGGTGCTATTTCCATTTTGGAGGGGAAATTGTTATAAACGAGGAGACCAGTTCTTTGTCATACAGAGGGGGTAGCATAGATGCCTTAATGATCACTGAGGGTACAAAATATGAGGACTTCGTGAACGATGGATGTGCATTATTCAATTTATCCCCAGCAGGAGTTACTATGAAGTTCTCGCTTATGTTTGACAAGAGCAAACTACTAGCGCTGACCAACCAAGTAGAGCTATCAAAATTGATAGCTGGCAATGAGCAGGCTGCCAACGTATATCTACTAACCGGCGAGTGCCCATCAGTGGATGATCCATTTTTTACATGGTGATTCATGTTACACTACAATATTTCAATTTAGCGGTTTTTTGTGAATTTAGCATAATAGAAATTCTTAATTTTTAGGAGGACCTCCATGGGAAGTCAACAATTTCCACCTCAAGTTGACGCGAATGACGTCGTAGAGGGGGAGTCTACTGTTGATTGCACCACACACAGTATGGCTCCACTTGTGTCAAGTTTATGGCAGTCGGAAATTGTTGGTGAGGGCCAGACATTTGCAAGTCCTGATGCATTGAGGCAATCCATCTATATGCATGCCCTTGCTTAGAGATTTAGATATGTATTCAAGAAAAACACTCCTGGGTATATGGCTATAAGATGTTCCGTTAGGGACTGCACATGGAAATTGAACGCGAGTCGTGTAAAAGGGACGGACGTGATGGTGATGACGTTTGTCGCTACACACAAACACTCAGCACAGGACGATGTAGCAATTAAGCCTAAGGTGAGATCCAAGTGGTTGGCGGGTGTGATTGAGAAGAGAATTAGGGACTCCCCAAATTACGCCCAGCGCCAAATTTGCAAGGATTTCCATAATGATCATGCAATGAGCTTAAGTTACCATAAAAGTTGGAGGAGTAAGGATAAGGCAAAGAAGAAGATAGATGGCAATGCAGAAGATTCATACAAGCTTATACCTTGGATGTGTCAGTGGTTGATGTAGACAAACCCAGGGACGTTGGCCTATTGGACTGCTACAGAAGATGGGAAATTCAAACAGTTATTCATTGCATACGGATGTTCATTGAGAGGATTTTTAGTTGGATGCCATCCCTTGCTCTTCATTGATGGGTCACACCTTAGTGGGCCATACCAAGGAACTCTTTTGTCCGCCACTGCACTCGATGCCAATGATGGCATGTTTCCAATCGCATTCGCAATTGTTTCGTCTGAAAATAATGAAGATTGGTTATGGTTTCTTGATCGACTTCATACTGCTATCGGTTGTAGACATGAAGTTGTGATTATAAGTGATAGGAATCCAGCAATCATTAATGCCTTGAGTAATACCTTTGGGGTTCAAAACCATTCTCATTGTTTCCGACACCTGAAGGAAAATTTCAGCAAATTCATCAATTCATTTCATCTGGGCAGAAAGAAGAAAGAAGCTTTGGGGATATTGGATTCAGTTGCCTATGCACGCTGGCCAGTGGATTTTGAGGATGCAATGGATAAGTTGAAATTATTTTCCGTAGAGATGTATGAGTGGGTGAAGACCAATGGTCCTGAGCATTGGGACAAGTTGAATTCGAACTTAGCAGAGTCTTTCAATGCATGGATGGTGGAGGAACGTAAATTGCACGTATTATGTTTTATATATGCACATCGGGTTAAATTGACAAAGATGTTGTAACGCCCCGAATCCGGGTTATTTTTTTTCCTCATTTTGACTCGGATCAAGGCATTAACTTGTGGTACATTACAATCAGTTCAAATATAAGGAAATAAAGAACTAAGGTTTATCAGAGTACTAGGAAGCTTAAATCATTTATTAGAAGCTGAGTCATCCGATTACATTAACTAATCAAATGAAAGGCAACTACAAATTTAACTAACTCTTAATATCCTACAAAATCATCTATTACGATTCGAATAAAATAAATACAGCTATATAAAATCACCCTACTCTTTTCATATGGAATTTCTAGACTTCAACCCACTATCTGTCTAACCCGTGGCGTCCTCTCCAAGATAACCTGAAAAGTAGAATATGAAGTAGGGGTGAGATACAACTATCTCAGTAGGTAACATTATGCATGAGGAAATAGTTTATACATATAGAAAATAACAGTGGTTTCATGCTCGGTAAAATAGACGACTAATTACGGTCAATAAGATAAACGAATAATCTCAATATAAAACAAACATTTACTCAATGCCCGAAATAAAATAAGTTAATCCTGTGCATTTCCGTTCAATTTAAAGGACAATGTATTATATTTCACATTCCCATGGTTTCTGGTTTATTTTCTTTAGTGTCTTCTTAAGAGCAGTTCCACATTTTATTCGTGATTCCATAATATTCCATTTTAACAGTTCTCATTAAATCATAGCAATTCTATTCAGTTATGACATTTCAATATTTCCTTTTTAAATAAACAATCCATCATCCTGAGAATCAATCATCATATCAGTAATAAAAGCCAACCTTCAGGTAGTAGCCTATCTCTACCATAGAACGCAAACACGTAGTATCCACACAAGCTCCGCAGGAGAATGCACATCTCTAAGACTACAGGTACCCCCTGCAGGAGACAGCATAACTCTACCGCAGGATGTGAACACCTAGCATCTACCTCTACCGTAGGAGATAGCTTCCTCACCTTCCAGTGGTAACTCACACACCCATCCTCCATGTGGGATGCAATCACGCATAATCACATCTCCCCCACATGAGGTATCTCTCCTGTAGGATGCAATCCATCAGAAATACATCTGCCCCACAGGAGGTAATGAATCTCTCCCGCAGGAGGTAAGGTCTCCGCCACCAAGCGAGTATCTCCGCCACCAAGCGGGTTGGGTCTCCGCCACCAAGCGGGTTAGGGTCTCCGCCACCAAGCAGGTATCTCTGCCACCAAGTAGGTTAGGGTCTCCGCCACTAAGCGGGTATCTCTGCCACCAAGCAGGTTAGGGTCTCCGCCACCAAGCGGGTATCTCTGCCACCAAGCAGGTTATTTATAAAACTGGCCACCAAGCCATCACAGATAGTTCTCAATTCCATTATTATTTATAACATATTAGGTTCATGTTCAAGGTCCGGTTCTAAACAGTTCCCTAGTTTATTAATCATAATATTTTGTTCAGTATATAAAAATAAGTTTAACGTGACATCCTGATTTAGTGTTAAACAGGTATTTAATTATATCGAAAGTTGAACGCATAACACGCACGCTAAAGTGCGGTTCTAATAATGTATTAATTAATATTCAACTGTTTAATAATATATGTGGTTGGTTTTTAAAGTATTAAGATTTAATTAATATACGGTTAAATTATCAAAAATTGTTAAAGTTTAGGTTTAGTGAAAGAGTCATGTACGTAAACAAATCTAAGTATGTTTAGGTTAAGTTTTTCAATTTATTTAAAGTTTGGTGAGGGTCAAAAAGGCATATGAAAGTATTTAGAGTTTAGTTTAATTCAATAAAGTAAGATGGAAGTATTTACGTTTGGGTTTTAATTCATTAAAGTATATAAAAATATTTAAGGTTTAGGCTTGTAATCATTACAAGCCATTAATTCGTTTTTTTCATTGATCGCCTAAGATCGCTCCGATAGATGAACCTGGCGCTCTTCAGCATTACGCGTATGTCGTTATAAATAAAAGGAGCGCCGATCGTCCGTCACTCGGCGGTCTCGGGCGCTTGAAATTTTTCAACGAACGCCAAACATCGCCTAGGAGCGCTGAGTGCAGGCGAGCTCGGCGCTCTAACCAAAACGACGAACGGAGTTTCGAAAACTAATTTTTTTGTATTCAAATTGCTTCTAACATTCATATAAGCATACAATCAATCTATCTACATACTTATATAACCATAAATCATGCAATCGAATCGAATAAACTGCAGGAAATCAAAACGAACGAGAAAACGGTGCTACCTACCTCCGTCCGCTCAAATCCTTTCTTCTTCCAACCAGAGACTTCCTCTCCTCTTCGCAGGCAAGAGACGTTCCAGGAATGATGAGAAACCAGAGATATGCCTCTTCCTCCTTCTCGGTCTCCCTTTCTCTCTCTCGTTCTTCTTCTCTTCCGCCGCAACCCCAAACTTCAACGCCCAAGACACCCTACGAATGAAACTAAAAACATTAAACCCTATTTTATTCTTCCCTGATCCCACGCATCTCCCTAGGGTCAGGTTCCATACGTACCCATCCATTAGACTTAATAAGGACCGTTAATCCACTCTTTCCTTGATATCTCACGATCCAACGGTCAGATCTGCGTCAAACTCCGGATCTCGTCTATCAGTGTGATCATCTACAATTATAATTAATATCCTTCAACAAAATTCTCTTCGCCTCGACTTCAGGTTTCAAATCAAGTATAACTACCAATACGCCATTATTCCAATTACTAAGCTTTAAATATCATGGCTAATAGACAATCTAAACCCCAATTTAAATCTATTATTATTTCTCAAGTCTAATAACAAATTTTAATTAATGTATTTAATTATTTTACCGATAATTAATGTGAATTGACCGAAATACCCTTCTCTCAATATTTTCACATCTACCCATTCAATTTCTTCCGAAATTTCCAAGTTTATTCTCTTTGTCATTATTAGTCCGTTATACATCCCGAATGAATTATAAGTACCGCAAATCATTCCTTTATATTAAATCCCCAATTTATTTTGACAATTTCATTGACACTCCAAATATTCGTATTAAATTTTTATTTATTTATTTAGTGAAAATTCGGGGTTTTACAGATGTTAGTGCGGAAGCAGGACGAGATTTCCACATGGAAGACTCCCGTTTGTGGTCACATTGAAGAGAAAATCCAAGCGAATTTCCCTCGGGCTCTTGGTTATAGTGTATTGCGATGTTCAGATTCGGAATATGAAGTTAGAACTGGTGATGATGATTTTTATGTAGATCTACATAAGTACGAGTGTACCTACAAACGGTGGCAGATGACTGGCATACCGTGTGCACATACATATGCTGTCTTGAAAATGAAGAACCTCAGTCTCTATGACTATGTCGAAGAATGCTACCACACCAACACGCAGGAGCGGATATATGCCGAGTTGATGCATCCAGTACCATCTCATGACATGCCTGACATAGAATGTGTTACTGTTCAGTCCGTTGCTGATTCTAGTGATACACCACAAATGACATTGCCACCTAAGACGTCTAGACGCCCTGGCCATCCAAGGCAGAAGTGGATTGAGTCTCAATTCCAAGACAAGCTGCCAATACATTTATCTCGTTGCCACGGGGCAGGACACAACCGGTCTACCTATAGAGCTGCAATCTAACGAGCATGTGCTGCTGCATCGCACGCTTGTACGAATGTCATTCAATATTATTTGTGTTCATAAGACTGGAAATTTATATTACATAATTTAATTTCTGACAATCATGAATTATATGTAGGTGCACAACCACGAAGATAGGTGGAAGACGGAGATGAAGTGCTCGACTGCGGGCAATTAAGAACGATTTCTATGTTTCGTTTGGATTAAGACAGTCATTCTTCACGAGACGATCATTTGAACAATTATTTGCCT
This sequence comes from Buxus sempervirens, assembly GCA_947561395.2. Lineage (NCBI taxonomy): Eukaryota > Viridiplantae > Streptophyta > Magnoliopsida > Buxales > Buxaceae > Buxus > Buxus sempervirens. Next base: position 27,167,018 of record OX387191.1, on the reverse strand, counting down.
GGATAATAAATAATATTTGTTTGTTGGCTACTTTTTAACAATGAAGGCATTACAACCTTCAGGACTTTTATTTATGTTGAGAATAAATATTCTTTACGATACCAATCATTTGAACATGTCTGTGGATAAAATTAATGTTGTGTTTGTTGCTATTGGATTTATGCAATTCGGTAACCTGACACTAGTGATATACCATTTCTCCCTTGACATGTTTTCCATTGTGTAGGATCATGTTATGGCACGGAGAAGGACACTAGCTACAGTCACAGTCCATGAAGCCTCCACTTCATCCAGGGTACGGAAGCGGCCATTGACTCCCTGGGTTTGCTTCCTGTAAGTGCTTTAAAGCTATAGTTGGTAATTGCAAATAATGTATTGTGTATGAGAAAACACAATCTTTTCTGACGTGTTATTTGTTGTTGTATTATGTTGTCAACCTCATAAGAGTGAGTATATAGGCAAATGCAAAGGGGGCAATCGAAGACCCCACATGCGTCAGGTAAAATACAAATGCATTTGATATACATGATTAACCCATGAAATAAACTTGTATATTCCATGTAAGCACCCAAATTTTGATCAAACCAAAATATGCCAAGATAAATGGGAAATAATAAAAATTGGAGGAGCATGATTCGTCTGAGTGGGCGGCTGAGTCACCTCAGCCGTCAACTCAAGCCCAAAAGGGGAGAGAAAAAGTCAACCGCACATACAGTACGGTTGCATGGCGCGTCAGTCTGCGCCTGCGCAGTTTGTCCCCTAATGATTTCTAAAAAGACGTTGCCAAACCGCACATACCCTGCGGTTTAGACCAAACCGCACCTACTGTGCGGTTTTGACCAAATTGCACAAAAACCGCACTGTATGTGCGGTTTTGTCCCTGTTTTCTATAAATAGCAAACCCGAACTCTGGACAGGGGCTGGCTTCTTTTGGGTTGATTCCCACTTCTTCTCCCCCACACCCTCTGATCCGAAACCCCCTCTTTCAAGCCCTCTTGGCTTCCTAAGTCCCCCAAGCCCCCATCTAAAGCCCATCTTGCCCTCCTGTAAGCCCTTCTACCTCATCCTTGAAGCTTGAAGAAGGAGGAGCTTGTTGTTGGTATTGAAGGAAGGAGCTCCAGCCACCTCCTTTGCCTCAAGGAGCTTCAACACACCTCACTCCAGGGTCTTAACCCCAAGGTAATGTTTCCCATGGAATCTTGTCCGTCATAAATGAAAATGAGCATATTTCGGGCATATTTGTGTGTCTCCCATCTTGGGAGTGCTTTTGTTTTCTTTTTTCCAGCATGCTAGTAATCATGCCTGATCGTCGCTGTTTGGTTTAGTTCACATATTTGTTCGTGATTTGATCGAATGAGTATGTGTATGGATGAGCGAACAAAGCAGGTTCTTGAGCCAAAAATGGAGCATTTGAGCCACTGTGGGTCTGCTTAGAGACCCACAGAAGTTCGTAAAGACCCCTGAGAGATAGACGAACACAGCCCACCTGGTATTTTCTACCTTTTGGGTTTTCTGGGCCTGAACCGCACACACAGAGCGGTTTGGCCCAAACTGTACCGCATGTGCGGTTGAAGCCAAACCACAACCGTTCCGTGTTTAAGCCCAGTAGACCCACCAATTTTGTGTAATTAGTCAACCCCCAAACCAAATAACCAAACCCAATAAGCAGGGTTATCCAACGTAACCCCAAATGGGACTTGAGCATTCACTAAAGCCCAAATTGGCATCTTGTAGGCCTTCCAACGGGGTCCACGCCAGACCAACATCACCTGAACTAAAAAGATAAAATCAAATAAAAGAAAGGGGGACCCGCACCGTCTTGGTGGTCCCCACCTAGAACAATAAAATGTGCATGCTGGGATAGAAGTGGGATAAATTTAGAATTGAGTCAACTCACAAAACAGGAAACCCAAGGGACCCGTCAAACTGACGGGACGGACTGGGGTGTCTACGGACTTCCCTGGACCGTAACCGAGCCCTTTCTCAGAATCTCAAGCTGCAGACTAAAATAAACATCCTTAGGGCACCCAGGTGTCTGCCTGCACCCCATCAGGCAGTGGCGACTCTTAACCCCCAATTCTCCCCTCGCTTTTGCGTGCGCCCTCGCACGGGCACGACGTGCGCACATTCCATGTGTAGCAAATTTCACTTTTGAGTAGTATCATTCACAACAGCCCAAACCGAAGCAGAGGACACATGTGAAGGTAAGCACACAGTCTTATAGGGGTTACAAGGTGAAAGTGTACTTTTGAGTGTTCGTTTTTAGCATTCTATAATGTGCTTATTGCGTGTACTTGCAGCCCTTGATTACGACCCGCTACTCGCCACGGTGGTTCGTTCAGTTATGCAAACGGCTCACTGAAGAGCAAAGACAGGCGGTTGTCGATATAGGGTTTGGATCCCTATTGGGTTTGCAGTGCACGAGCCTACAGAGGGGCTTGTGTGCGTGGCTGGTTGAGAATGTCGATGTACATTCTCATTTCCTTAAGGTTGGGGGGTATAGTATACCCATTTCTGAGTACGACGTGAATCTCATTTTGGGGTTGAGACATACTGGATCCCCTGTCATCTCGAGTGGACCAGATGCTAGGGTAGAAGAGGTCTATAGTATGTTCGAGGTCAGCAGGCATGGTGTATCTTTGACCATTATGGAGGAGCTTATACCTACGTTGGGATCGGGAGCTGAATTCAGAAGAGCTTTTGTGTTGTTTGCGTTGGGTTCATTCTTATGCCCAAATGCAAACCCACATGCCAGTGCCTCCCTTCTACACACCATTGCTGATGTGGGGACCCTCTCGGGAGCAAACTGGGGAAGCTTTGTTGTTGAGTGGCTATTTGCCGAAATAAACATCTTCCAAAGGAAGAAAAAAGAGGCAGTAGGCGGATGCCTTTTCTTTTTACAGGTGCGTGCTTATGATCATTTATATAGTTATTGTTGTGTGATTGTATTCTGAATTTTTTAATGTCCTGTTCAGTTGTTCTATTACGAGCACGTTATCGTCGATCCGCTCAACGATAATAGCGACACACGGCTGCCGCGTTTGTTGGTTTGGACGAACAAACGTGTGCAGACCAGAGAGCATCTGCAAAAAGAAGTCGATGGATATGGACTTGGCTAGGTACAGTTGTGGATTCCGTAACCCTCAACATATATTACTTAGGTTAGAGATTGAAGATTGATATATTAACATTCTGTTTGACGGATGTGTAGGTTGTGCCAAGGAGATTGAGGGATTTTGTCGATGACAGAAATGAAAGCACAGTGCCACATGTATCCCCTCCCCCCCAACTCAGGTAATATTGTGCATTGGCATTTGAATTGTAAGAACATTAGAAATCACTCCACAAATCCAAGTTTATGATTTTCCACTAACGTGCATGTAATAGGCTCAACGCCCGATACGGCACGAGGAAGATTTGTTGGGCAAGGAGGATCTTTACTCCGAATTTTGGGATATTGAGCCTGTATGATTTTTAACATATCCTTATCATGCTTTAATTTCTGTCTTTATCCTTTTATTCTTAATTTCTCCTCGAGTTCAAAAGAACTCTTCGGTCTAACCAAACATCGTGCAATTTCTTTAGATTTGCACAAGATAAACACTATAGGGTTGTCTTCACAACCAATTTGAAATCTAAAATTGTTTGGGGTGTGTACGTTTGAGGTAAACATGTTTGTTGTTGTTTTATTTGCTTGCATGAGTAGTTTGTGTCCACAAGTTCTTGGAATGGTTATAGGGGATAAGCCTAGAAAAACAAAAAGAAAAAAAATAAAATAGAAAGATAACTAAAAAAGGAAAATCTCTCTTCATTTTTTTTTATTCAGTTTACTTGTAGGTAAGCAACTCTTCAGTACCTTCTTCGACACATTTTCTATATGAACTGTGAAGATATGGTGAGAAGGTGAAATCTTAGAAGATACCTATTGTATATTTGGAATGGCTATATGAGACCGGCAGAATTACCAAAAATTGTGCAACCCTTTTTACATTTCTGATTTTTAGAATCATCCAAACAATGTTTCATTTTTTTTAATATCTGTTTTCGTTAATTTAGCGTATTGGACGTTATGGATTTAAAGCCATGAATGTTGTTTCATCCCCCCAGCATTGTGCATATGTGAAGAAATCCAATATTGGTTTATGATTACTGTGGTGACATAAGATGAAGTTTGTCATCCTTATGTTAGAGTAATACTAGGATGGTCCTGAGGAATACTCCTGTTACACTCCTTCCTTTGAATTAGTGAGGGTGACTTTGGAGTCTAATGTGACTGATGTGTTTAATTCAAATTAAAAGGAAAAATTTATAGGAATTCCATTATGTCTACTAGGATGAATGGATTAGGATGGTAGGCAACAAAGAATCAATTTATGCATAGGATGACTGTTATTGAGATGTAGATGCTGAAATGGATGTTTTAAAATACTAGGAAGGATAACGTAAGAAATGAACATATTTGAGAGTATCTAATTGGTGCCCATAAATCAGATAAAGTGAAGTAAGTTAAGATGATTTGAGCATATGGATGCAAAGACCTAGAGAGGCAGCTATGAGAAGTTATGGGGGTATTTAGTGAATGATCGAGTGTGAGAGGAAAACTAGAAAGAACCTTCGCAAGAATTTTTTATTCGTAATTTGGTAGAAGACATGGTTTCTGACCGATTGTGAGGGAAGAGCAAGATTCATGTTGCAAACCCAACTAGTTGATTTGATGATTGGTTTTCCATGTGGAATGGTTAATTTTAAATAAGTGAACTATATGTGTCCAAGAGCATCTAGATGTTGCCAAAATAGGGGATTAGATAATGAAAAAGGATTAAGAAAATATGAGCATGTAAAGCAAAGACCTAAGGAAATAGCTATATGAAGATGCGAGAGGATAATCATTGAATGATTTGAGAGGGTGAAACACATCTGGGTGGTGTTGGTTAGAAAATATTAATATACTTATAATTTGGCTGCAGATATGATTTTTGATCAATTGGGATGGATGATCACATTTTCTGTTGGCAAATGCAAATACTGGGATAATGCACTTTGTTATTGATATATGTATTAGACCTTTTGATCTTTGATATTCAGCACATCTTGGTAAAAAGACCCATGGCTTGCTACATTCCACATCACACGGTATAACTTATAATATGGTTTCTTGTTCCCTATTGAAAAATTCCAAGTGGATAATGTAATGTTCATAAGCTCATTAGGCATGATAGAAGGTGTTATCAAACTCATTAGGCCCTCCTATCCTTCTGATTGAATCAGATTATTTACCGTGCCTCTGCAAAAAACCAGATTACATGCTTCAAATGATATCTCCTTAAGATAATTTGTTTTAACATAATAATAATTCAGTAACTAGAGTTATAATATGCTGTGTAGAATTGCTGATGTTATTTACCTGTTTGTGTATGCAGTTTTATTCTATTAAATTCCTGATCACATAATCTGAGTGAAAGTATGAGGAAGGCCTCCTTTTATTCGGTTGCTAATTTATTTTGCCACTGGTTTAACCATTTAACACTCATTGGGCAGGAAGTTGTTCGTGATCTTGAGACCATGCGCAACCAAATGCTCATCTTGCAGGATGCTTATCACACATCGCTCAAGATGGTAAGGGCGGCGCGTGCGAGGGATTGAACTTGGAATCCAGTCAAAATGCCCAGAATTCTGATCTATGTTCGTGAGTGCATCGTGAGTGCAGCTGTGTTCTTGTACGTAGGTACAAGACATTGAACATTTGTTCCTGATGGATATTTCATACTGTACGGAGTAATGGTTTCTACCATTTGTTCAAATGTCCATTTGAACAAATTGTAGAGCAGTATATTCTTTGATTCATGGTTTGAACTTTCAACAAGTCCTTTGATATTGAGTACCCGTCTTAATCTACTAAAATCCCCTTGGGCACCCTGCCTCTCATTGTACAGGTGGTCGAGTTTTATATCTTTGCAGTTGCCTTGTGCAAAATTGCTTTTCCAATCTTGATTTATTGTTATTGTTATAAAAAGTAGTAATAATTATTTATTTGCAAGATGTCTTCAGAAACTTTCATGATACACAGGTTTCTCCCACTAGAAGCACAATAAAATCAAGTGGGTAAGAAATCAAGCTGATTTTTTTGTTGCAATTACATAAGTCTCTTCAATCAATCTGTTCATCCCAGGCATCATTGCAATTTATGAACTCCTATTGATCCTTGCCCTCACAAGCCCTATATTATTTTCATGGACATAAGATGTGGGGCGTGGTTGCAAATATCATTCGTCGACTTTGTCCTGAATTTATTTTATTTATAATAATTCACATTTTAAAAGATATGTATATAATCCTAAAAATGATTGTCAATTCAGCATTAAAAGTCGCTCTAGCTAATAACCAAGGCACTGTTTGTAAGAACCCCAAATGACAGGGAAAACAGCACCTGGGCGCGACCCACCCCTAGCCCACGCGTAGGCTTTCCGCGGCCCGCGCCCAAGCACTGTTTTGTAGCTATTATCCCACTTATACAGCAACAGTGCCCACCGCGAGCCGCGCGGATCCCGTGCGCTGGCTTCCCGCAGCCCGCTGTCGGGCACGGTATTTCTCCCATATCCACCGCAGGCTACACGCGGCCATTTATCCCATACCCACCGCAGGCTGCCCGTGGCCCATGCGCAGCCTGCGGATGCCTGCTTTATAAATAGGGGCGACCTTTCATCCTGCGTGAAGCTCGCTTAAAGCCTGCGCCATTCAATCTTCAAACCAGAAACTATTCTCCCGCCTGCGCCTAGCACTTTGAGTGCTTCCATCCCTTTTGGAGTTGGGGGATACCAGGGGTTTCTCATTTTCATTAACCCAACATAGGTGAGTGCTCAGTTTAAATGTTTCCTTTTCCTGCATTGTTGATGCTTTCTCACATGTGTTTGAGCTAAATTTATTTGTGCGTCTTGTTTTTAAATTTTTTTTCCTTCCATTCCCCCCATTTACCACATTCTTAGAAGGTTAGAAATCCCTGAACCATTGACGATTTATAAGCTTAAAAACCCCTACTTACATGGCTCCGAAGAAGAAGCAAAGATCCACTTCTTCTCAAGCTAGACCCTCAAGCACTTCACCCTCCTTGGGTCGCTTCATCGGCACTGGGGCGAGTGATTACAGTTCTTACTTTGGTCGGAGAAATATTCTTACTGAGAGACAAGTCAGTCTTGAGTTATTTCAGGACACGCCCATTTACACCATATTTTCGTACCAAGGGTGGAAAAATTTTGCCAACATCGACAGGGTTGCGTATGTAGAACTCGTCAAAGAGTTTTATTCCAACCTTCACGATATTCATCTCAGCAATGAGGGAAAAATATCTGCTTGGGTGAGGGGAAAGGGTTTTGATTTCTCTATAGAGCTCATCTGTGAGCATTTGGGTCTGCAGCTTGTACAGAACCTCGAATTTGACTACCACAATCTTCCGTCTTACCCTCCATTGCCTGTTATTCATCGTGAGTTGATCAGTATGTACTATGGCCTCCCTAAGGGTGAAGCATTGCCGCACAGCCATCTTGATGGGTATTTGAGAGTACTAAATTTATTTGTGTATTCCAGCCTCGCACCGATCGACCACTACTCTGAATTGACCAGGTCAGGAGCTCGGTTACTTCATGCTTTATGGAACCACAAAACCGTGTGCGCGGCATCCACAATTTTCAAAACCATTGTAGGCATTCGGAACTCCAAATCCCAACCTCTCAGACTTCCATTCAATGTCCTCATCACTAAGATTCTTCTTGCGAAGGGAGTGTGTCCCTCCACATCTGATCCTCCTCTTCATCTTCGTGCCGCCTTGGACCTTGTAGACACCTGATTTTTGCACCCCTAAAATGAAGAAAAATGAAAAGTCAAACCCTGAGGGGGTCAAAAAATTGACCTTTTGATTCAAGTGAATTTGACCATCAAACTTCATCTCATTGAAGAAATCATTTCGACGCGGTTCTAACGCAATTGAGTTTGCTAGAATCAGAGTCCGGATGAGAAAGATATGAGCTGGTCAAACTTTTGGGGAGCAAAAAGTTGACTTTTTGCTCGACCCCAATTCAGCTGCCAAACTTGACCCCAGTGGATAGGTGGTTCTGAGCCAGTTTCAACGACACTAAGTTTGCTGAACTCGGACACCGGACGAAGAAGTTATGGGCAGTTGAAGTTTCAGAAAAACTGCCCATATGGCAAAAAGGCAGCAAAAAATGGAATAAACCAATAAAATAAATAATATAAATGTATTTATTAATATTTTAATAAAGGGAATCTCGCTTTATAATAAAATAATCGAAAAAATCAAACAAAATCTTGCAAAGAATCGAATTGAATAAAGGTTTGAAATCCAAAAAACGTGCTGGCCCGTATTTGAAATACGAGCAAGCTTCTAGAAGAGGATGCGCGTCACTATACGGCGGGACACACGTCCCGTACGGATGATTCTGCGAGATTTGCAAATGTGCGTTTTTCGCCCGTATTTGAAATACGGGCACAACCCTTTTTGCCTATAAATAGAGAGGCCACCCCCCCCCCCTCATTTCAACAAGCCTTCCCCTTAGGCCGAGTCCCTCTCCCTCCTTGTAGTTCCCATGATGAATTTCTGCCCAAATGCTGCCACCCCTAAACCCAAACCCCTTTTGTTCCCAAAATACCCCTCTCTCACTAAAACTATGTCTAAACCCTCTCTAATCTTCCTTTGAGCATAACCTCCTACCAAACCTCTTTCAAAATCAACTTAGAAAATCCTGGAGGACGCGGAAGCGCTGCCAAAATTGCTCAAATTCAGAGGAACCATTAAAGATAGTCATAAATTGCATTGTAAGTATTTTCTTATCCACTTAAATACAATGTGATAAGCTTTCATTTCTCTTCAAGTTATTGTAAATTCTACATTTTCCACTAACCTTTTTGCTGTTTTCTTTTAAGTCATAGCAAGCTTAATTTAGAAAGGAGTTGATCATACATATATAAAAGAAAGAAAGAAAGTGTCCAAAGGACACTTTGATCAACTAATTTAATGATCCTCTTTGTTCTATGTAAGATTGGGACGTGATTTCCTTGAGTTTACTCAATCCCCTGTAAATTACCCCTTTCCCATTCCTAAGATTGATGGTGAATAACCGAGAGAAGATCTTGCTTGCTCAAAGAACAAAAAGAAGTAAAAGATGGTCATTTGGACCAAAAGAAGAAGATGCAGCATATTGAAGGAGCGGGAACCATCTTAGATGTTGCAGAAAGTTCCAAAGAGACCACGGAACTGACCCCAAGCAGAATCGGCAGCAAAAGTGCAAAATTAGCTGCGCCCGTAAACTCAGAGCGGTCCGGGAAGGCCTATATTTGTTTCATGGGCGAACCAAACCGGATTTCATTCACGGGCAAGGGTTGCCCGTATAGCAAACACGGGCCAGTGTAAATATAACTTAAAAAACCTAATTTTTGGCCCGGTTGGGACTTGACCCGACCTGAACCGGCTCGAACCAACCTTTTAGGCATTTTGGGCTGTTTTAAGCCCATTTGCGGACTGTGGACCTAAATAGGCCCACCAAGGCACCTTGGGCCCACTTGTGGGGCCCACCTTAGACCGGCCCATACCCGGCCCGTTTTGTTGAAGGCCAATTGACTTAGGCTAACGGGCCCATTCCAAGCGCATTAAGCCCAAATAAATTGTAAGTAAATAAATAGCCAAATGGGTTACCTAATAACTCAACTGGGCCCCAAGCCCAATCATGGCAACCCACGGGTTTTCCAACGAGACCCGGATCCGAACCACTCCACAAAATAAAAAGATAAAATCAAAATAAAAGGGACCCACACTTTCAAGAGGGCCCCGCCAGACCCAATAAACAGCATGCTAGTCTAGGAAGGGTGAAAATTGACTCAAAATTAGGGAGACCCGAGGGACCCGTCAAACCAACGGGGCGGGCCGGGGTGTCTTCGGACTTCCTCGGACGTAACCGAGGACTTAGCCAGAACTCTGAAAAGCCGCAGACCAGACTTAGACCCAGATAGGGCAATCACCGTATCTGCTTACACCTCTCAGGCAGTGGCGACTTCGAAAGTCCCGAGGCATGTGTGCGCACCCGATTTCGGTCACACGACGAGGTGCACGCAAAACGATGCGTACCTCGGGGTTTGTTTGGAGTCGCCACTGCCTGATGGGGTGCAGGCAGACACCTGGGTGCCGAAGTTCTTCTACTAAGGCTTGGTCTGCGGCTTGAGATTCTAAGTAGGTTCTCGGTTGCGGTCTGGGGAAGTCCTTAAACACCCCAGTCCACCCCGTCAAGTGACGGATCCCATAAGTTTGAGTCAACTTAGTTGGTCTCTCGCTCACCCGATTCCTAATCCAGCATTCAATTTTGGTTTAAGTCTGGCGGGACCGCCAAAGTGGTGTGGGTCCCTTTACTTGATTTTATCTTTTTAATTAAAGTGATGTGAGTCTGATTGGGCGGGCCCCGTTGGAAGGCCCACGGATTCCTTGGTGGGCCAAGTGTGGCCCACATGTCCCCTTGGTGGGCCTCAATCTAAGCCTGAGAGGCCCTTTGCGCTTTGGTTCAAATGAACTGATTTTTATTTGAATTTTAAGTTTGATTATTTAAGTGGATTCCCATACCAAAGCGGGCCGGGATTGCTTTGTGGGCCCTTGAGCGGGCCCCACAGTTGTTTGCCAAATAATTTGAGATTTCTCTTGCTTAAGTTTCCAAAGTGGGCCAGGATTTGGGCTTGGGGCCCTTTACCTGGGCTTGGGCTTGAAAGCCCAAGACTTCCTGAGTCAGGGTTTTGAAACCCTAACCTTAGTTGGTTAATGGGCTTGGTGGGCCCGATAGGCCCTGCCCTTGGTCTCGGCCAAACCAAGCCTAGATCTAAGCATGCATGTTGCCCCAGTCGGGCTTTGATGGGCCTCACAGGGTCTGGCCCGCTCAATTCCTTTAATTGTCTTATTTAAGCATAATAGGTTTGTCGGGCTTGGTGGGCCCTGTTGGAAGGCCCACTGGAAATCAGGTTGGACCAGGGGTCCAAGTCCAATGTCGGGTTTCCGGGAGCAAAAGGTATTTTTGGAATTTTTCAAAAATCTAGCAATTCGGCATGTTTTAGGGGTATGCGCTCACTTCCTGAAGTGAGCGCCAGGTGAGCGCCAGTAGGCATCTAAGAACCAGGCAAAATTCGGACCTGGCGCTCACTCGATACTAAGTGAGCGCGAGCTGGGCGGGAAGTGAGCGCGAGCTGAGCGCCAAGTGGGCGCGAGATGGGCACCAGAATTGTGCATGGTTTTAAGTGAGCGCGAGCTGAGCGCCAAGTGGGCGCGAGATGGGCGCCAGCTTAGCGCGAGAATCGCGCATGGTCTTAAGTGAGCGCGAGCTGAGCGCCAAGTGGGTGCCAGCTCGGCGGGCAGTGAAATTAAAAGGGCGCCTACCTCCTAAGTGAGCGCCAAGTGGGTGGCTACTCACTGCGATTTTCAACTCTCTGTTAATTTGAGATATCCATCTCTGGCCGATCTTTTTTTGCCCTGTAATTATTCCACTAGTCTCCTAATATGCCCAGGACACTTCCCGACTAGTTTTGGATTTAATCTAAACACATTTTATTTCAAGTTGTAATTCACTTTCATGCTCGGACTCATGATATCCCAGAAAACCAGAAAACTCACAATACCACCATGCAATCAAAATACATCATGAATAATATTACCCAAAACACTTCCCCGGGCTTCGACCACTCCCCAGAAGGCACTTAAACTTGTATTGGAATTAATCTATCCTAACATATCGAAAACCGAACCTCAAAATCACACATCAACAAATCAACAATGAAGGGAAAAGGGGGTTTATAATGGGGTACACGAGATAAAATGACCACGGGGAACATGCTCCCCTTCGAATCACACAAGTAGCATTAGTAAACAAAATGGTAGACTGTAAAACATCATGGCATGCTATGCTCGAAATGAGCTTTTATTCGAAAAAAAGAGAATGGTCGGGAACATTACCTGGGTGTCAAAACACCCTTCTGAAGTGAGCAGGTAGGCTCCCCCTTTGAAGCTCCAGCAGCGGCTGGACTCTCCTCCTTCGGGCTCACTCGGCAAGCTCCTCCTTCTCCTTTAAATGCCGAAGAACAGCAAACCCTCAAATCCAACCTCCACAATCCCGGCCTCCAAAATTTCGGAACCCCAAAAGTTTCCGACCTTAAAAAAAGATCTTCAACCCTTAAGAATGTCCAACCCCCAAGAAAATGCCGAACCCAAAAAAAAGTCCAACCTCGCAAATGAAGACTCGCGCGGCTTATATAGGCAAGGGAAAAGGGGTATCCAATCACTTTAGCGCCCAGCTCAAGGTGAGCGCATACCGCTTGCCACGTCCGCTCGAACGACATAATTATGACAAAACAATAAATGCCGCCGCTTGTTTGTTTAAAAAATCCGATAATTAGGATATGGTCCTTGGGATATTTAGATTTAATATTATTTTATTCAGATATTTTCAAATATTTTCAGATTGGTCCCTGGGATCTTTTGAATGTTTGGATATTTACGGATTTGATCCCCGAGATATTTTCCTGCGCCACCCGCCACGTGTGCAGCTCTTTGCCACGTGTGCAGTTTGCCGGTTTTGCTGCTCGGGAATTTTGTCAGCTCATATTTTCTTCATCCGGGCTCTGATCTGGGCAAACTCAGTGGCGTTAGAATCGTATCGGAGCCCTCTATCCCATGACTTAGAGGTAAGCACCTGGATCGGATTTTAGCAGAAAGTCAACTTTTGGCTCCGCCCAAGTTTGACCGCCCGCAGAACCCTCATCCGGACTCCGATTCCTGCAAACTCAGTTGCGTTGGAACCGTGTCGGGATTCTCTATCCAATGATATAAAGCAAGGTATCTGGATCGGATTCTAGCAGAAAGTCAACTTTTGGCTCCGCCCAAGTTTGACCGCCCGTAAAACCCTTATCCGGACTCCGATTCCTGCAAACTCAGTTGCATTGGAACCGTGTCGAGATTCTCTATCCAATGATATAAAGCAAGGTATCTGGATCAGATTTTAGCAGAAAGTCAACTTTTGGCTCCGCCCAAGTTTGACCGCCCGCAGAACCCTCATCCGGACTCCGATTCCTGCAAACTCAGTTGCGTTGGAACCGTGTCGAGATTCTCTATCCAATGATATAAAGCAAGGTATCTGGATCGGATTTTAGCAGAAAGTCAACTTTTGGCTCCGCTCAAGTTTGACTGCCCGCAGAACCTTCATCCGGACTCCGATTCCTGCAAACTCAATTGCGTTGGAACCGTGTCGGGATTCTCTATCCAATGATATAAAGCAAGGTGGCCAAATTTCTCTTGATCAAAAAATCAACTTTTTGTCCCCTCGGGGTTTGACTTTCTGCCAGGGTTTTCATTTTCAGCAATTCCAGGGGTGCAAAAATAAGGTGCTTACAGCATGCACTGAACGTGCGCCCCGTGTGTGATCCAGATTTAGGTGAACATAGACCCCAACACTATTAAACGTAGTGAGGCCCAGGTTTTAGGTGCCTCACGAGGTGCATCAAGTGGTAATCCATCTCCCTCTGCCCATTCATGTTCATTTGATATGTCCTCCATCATGGAACGCTTGGATGCCATGCAGGAATCCTTGCAAGCATCCTTCTAGGCTATGTAGGAAAGGCACGAGGCATTAGCTAGAGAGTTCCATGTCGGGAAAGAGGAATAGCAAGCATCTTTTCAGGCTATGTACTCAAGCAAGAGGCATTAATTAAAGCAGTCAATGAGATTAAAGAAAGTAGCTCGCAGGACTTGGATTACGTGGGGAGAGAGGTTGATAGAATGGTTTAGAACCAAGAAAGAAACCATAATGAGCTTAGGATCATGGTCCATTCTGTGGCACAGACATAGCAAAATATGGACGAGCAGATGCAGAACTTCAACAACCGCTATTTTGGCTGCTCGTAGTGAGGTTGGGTGCAGTGGGAGGTGGTTGTTAACTTGTGGTATTTCTTTTTTCCTACTAGGATTAGTTGATTCATTTTGGAAGTCTATCAACGTAATTGAATCGTTTCCCTTCAAGAAACCATAAGAAGTTCCAAATACCATCTTCTTATTGTTGGTCAAAAAGAATTTCTATAGATGTAGCGCATGAATTTTAATTTTCTGACTAGTTTGAAGCTTTATTCAGTTTAGTCGAAAATTTGTATATGTTGTCAACATTCTTTTCTCCTATTCAGGTTTATGTTTACCGTTGCAGCTTCTCTTTATCATCGAACCTGTTTGCCGGTTTCACAAAATTGATCACTGAAACTTCATGGAATTTTGAAACTCATGATTTGTGTCTGACATGAATTCTGTTGATATGACTTCCTATGGCATTAATTAGGAGAACAATATTACGTTAGAACGATGCTTGCAACAGAAGACCATAAAATCATTAGGAGCAGTCTTGGTACAAACCATCCCAAACCGAAAAAAATATGGGATACAAGACAAATCAACATCAAATATAAGCATACTATTGCGAGGATAAAATGATAGGGTGATACAGCCTACAAGCTAAGTCATATAGGGTTAGGAACGCGATACTTCACTCTTCGTCCGACATGTCCGACCCAGATAGATACGTTGGATCGGCCAAGATGGACTGAACTACTTCGTTAGATAGCGGACCTTGCCCCTGGTCCTCCGCTGCTTCTCGATGAATTTTGAGATTGTAGTAGCGAGCCTTCCACATATACATCCTGCACATCTCGCGTCGTATGCGGTTCACAACAGCTTCATATTCCTGCGCGTTTGTGCGGGGCATGTCTTTTGCACGTCGCTTGGGAATTGGTGTACCAAGTTCACGCAAGTCTTCTGCATACCAGTCATTTAGATTATTGTCGAACTTCCACTCACGCTTCAATGTCTCGAAGAATAAGTGTGGATCTCGTTTTGTACGCTCGTAATCAATGTTGTATGCCCAAATTATACCGTAGTTGCGGTCACCATCACCATATGGATCATAATTACTAAGGCGTAGCTTGTACATGGTGGAATGCCGCCTTGCACCGACCGAGTGAATACGCTATTTGGATGCATCGAGATGCTTTTATATAGTGAAGCATGTGCCGGGTGCTGTCGTGCCAACACGAAATACGTTGACCTTTTTTGTATACGGCATGAAGCACGCGGCTGATCTTCACCGTACGTGCCCCGAAGCACGTTGGCAATACATCCATTCTTGCCAACGTGAAACACGTTGACATTGAATTCTGACTAAATAATCATATGACCGCTTTTTCAAGTCCCGCAAAGATTGTGCATGTATCCACCTAAGTCACTGCTTGTATCCCCCTAAGTCACTGCGTATATCCCCCTAAGTAGAAGCTTGTATCCACCGAAGTCACTGCTTGTATCCCCCTAAGTCACTGCGTGTATCCCCCTAAGTAGAAGCTTGTATCCACCTAAGTCATTGCTTGTATCCCCCTAAGTCGAAGCTTGTATCCCCCTAAGTCACTGCGTGTATCCCCCTAAGTAGAAGCTTGTATCCACCTAAGTCATTGCTTGTATCCCCCTAAGTCACTGCGTGTATCCCCCTAAGTAGAAGCTTGTATCCACCGAAGTCACTGCTTGTATCCCCCTAAGACCCTGGTTGTATCCACCAAAGTCACTGCTTGTATCCCCCTAAGACCTTGGTTGTATCCACCTAAGTCACTGCTTGTATCCCCCTAAGTCACTGCTTGTATCCTCCCAAGTAGAAGCTTGTATCCACCGAAGTCACTGCTTGTATCCCCCTAAGTCGAAGATTGTATCCCCCTAAGCCACTGCTTGTATCCCCCTAAGACCCTGGTTGTATCCACCTACGTCAATGCTTGTATCCCCCTAAGTAGAAGCTTGTATCCACCGAAGTCACGGCTTGTATCCCCATAAGACCCTAGTTGTATCCTCCAAACCGAACCAACCTCATGTGATTCAGTTTGGTTCAGTTTGGATTTCGATTATTTTACCTTTTTATTTTGTTTAACCTTCGTACCTCACGTGACGGATGTTCTGGTGCCAACGCGAAACACGTTGGCCGAGCTTCACCGTACGCGCCATTATGCACGTTGGCACACTTTCAATTTTGCATGCGTAAATGCAGTACAATGACATTGAATTCTCTATAAATACTCATACGCCATTCTTTTTCAGGATCGGGAAGCATGGAATCCAAGTGTAAGCACCTCATTTTTGCGCTCCCCGAAAGTCAAACACTAAGGGGTGAAAAGTTGACTTTTTGATCAAGTGAAATTTGGCCACCTCGCTTTATGCCATTGGATAGAGAATCTTGACACGGTTCCAACGCAACTGAGTTTGCAGGAATCGGAGTCCGGATGAAGGTTCTGCGGGCGGTCAAACTTAAGGAAAAGCCAAGAGTTGACTTTTCCTTGAATTCCGTGCCCAGTACATAGCTTTATGCCATTGGATAGAGAATCTCGACACGGTTCCAACGCAACTGAGTTTGCAGGAATCGGGGTCCGGATGAAGGTTCTGCGGGCAGTCAAACCTGAGCAGAGCCAAAAGTTGACTTTCTGCTAAAATCCGATCCAGAGACCTACCTTTAGGTCATTGGATAGAGAATCTTGACACGATCCCAACGCAACTGAGTTTGCAGGAATCGGGGTCCGGATGAAGGTTCTGCGGGCGGTCAAACTTGAGCAGAGCCAAAAGTTGACTTTCTGCTAAAATCCGATCCGGAGGCCTACCCCTAGGTCATGGGATGGAGGGCTCCGATACGATTCTAATGAAACTAAGTTTGCCCAGATCGGAGTCCGGATGAAGGAAATATGAGCTGACGAAATTCCCGGGCAGCAAAACCGGCAATCTGCGCACGTGGCAAAAAGCTGCACACGTGGCGAGTTGCGCAGGAAAATATCTCGGGGATTAAATCCGTAAATATCCAAACATACGAAATATCCCAGGGACTAAATCCGTGAAAATCCGAGAATATCGGATTAAATCAAAAATTGCCAGGGACTAAATCCGAATTTTTTAGATTTTTACGTCCGGCGAGCGGCGGCATTAAATGATTTTCATCATTATGCCGCTCGCGCGGATGTGGCGAGCGGCATGCGCTCACCTGGAGCTGGGCGCCAAGGTGGGCGCATCCCTTTTTTTCTCTCTTATATAAGCCGCGCGGCATTTCGCGCAGAGGGGTTGGAAGATTTTTCGAAAAAAAAAAACTAAGTCTTCGGAGTTTTTGAAGGTTCGAAGGGTTTTTGGTTTTGCTTTCTTCTTCCTTCACCCGAAGCCCCCCCCCCCCCTTTTCTCTTCACCCCGGCTTGCCTCCCAGAAAACCCCAAGCTCCTCACCCTCCTTTGGTTCTCCTCCAGTTCATCCTAAACCAGTGGAGGCTTGCTACTGTCGGTGGGGTAAAGAGGAGGCTCCGGCCGCTGTCCGACTTCGAGGAGGCTCCCCCACTCAGCTCCAGAACTCAAGAACCACCAGGTAAACATCCCTGTTACTTTGGGTTATACATATATGAGTATGTGAGGTTTTTTTCGTAAGCCGGTCTTATTCGGTGGTATGAGGCCACAGCCATGAAACCATGTTTTTTTTGTTCACTTCCATCTGATGAAGACCACCAAGTAAGGAAGAGGAAGATGCGTGTGTTGCTCGCGCCGAAAAGGGAGCATGTTCCCAAGTTCCCTTCATCCATTGTACCCCTGTAAACCCCCCTCCTCATTCCCTTCTTCGGATGTTAGGGTGCATGCTTGAAGGTCTAGTCGTGGATGGGAGTACATGTAATGTCTGCATGTGGTTCCTTTTGTTTTTTTTTTACATTGCTGGGTTTGCTAACATGCTGCTTGTGCACCCTTGAGCATGCTCCCATCACCCCCCTCCTTTTTTAAGCTGTTAATGCATCTGTACCAGTTTTTTATCGGGTTTGTTTTCTTTCTTCTAAAAGATTTTGGGTTGTGGGATGAAGCATGAAGCATGTTTAGATTAATTTCAATACAAGTTTAAGTGCCTTTTGGGGAGTGGTCGAAGCCCGGGGAAGTGTTCTGGGGATGTTATTCGTGAAGTATTTTGAAAGCATGGTTGTATTGTAAGTGTTCTGGGTTTTCAAAACTTGAAATAAAATGTAGTTAGATTAAATCCAAGATTAGTTGGGAGGTGTTCTGAGCATGTTAGGAGGCTAGTGGAACAGTTACAGACCAAAAAAAATCGGCCAGAGATGGAGATCTCAAAAAAACATAGAGTTGAAAATTGCAGTGAGCTGCCGCTCATCTGGCGCCCACCTGGCGCTCACCTAGGAGGTGGGCGCCCCTTTCATCTCACTTCCCGCCGAGCTGGCGCCCACCTGGCGCTCAGCTCGCGCCCACTAAAAACCAGGTGAAATTCTGGCACCCTTCTCGCGCCCATCTCGCGCTCACCTCCCGCCCAGCTCGCGCTCACCTGGTATCGGGTGAGCGCCAGGTCAAAATTTCGCCCGGTTCTGGCGCCCATCTGGCGCTCACTTCAGGAGGTGAGCGCCAGGTCCAAAACAGGCCGAATTGTTATTTTTTTTGAAAATTCCAAAAATACCCTTTACCATACCGCGGGGCCCCCGGGTACCTCCCCTTGGACCCAGCACAATGAGCCAGTTTTTTTTTTCTGACAGTGTCCATCTTGTGTTTTTTTGTAATTATTGCTAGATGTGAATGCCATTTCCGAACCGAACCGAATAAACCAATAGGGTTTCTGGGTCACCCGGAAACCCAATGTGGGACTTGGACCCCCGGTCCAACTTGACTTCCAGTGGGCCTTCCAACGGGGCCCACCCAGCCCAATAAACACCAAAGCATGCCATTAAATAACTTAAGTAAAATGAACAATTTGAACCGGGCGGGCCAAACCCAATGCGGCCCACCCGAGCCTTGTTATGTGAAATTGATGCATGAATTGCGTGGTTTGGCCGAGACCAAGGGCAAGGGCCTACCGGGCCCGCCAAAGCCCACCAACCGAACCAAGGAAGGGTGCAAACCCTAATTTCTGGTAACTTAGGCTTACAAGCCCAGATTTGGACTACGGGCCCCAAGCCCAGTGTCCAGCTCACTTTGGCAGATTAAAAAGATAAATCTAATAAAAATACTTGGCCACCATGTGGGCCCACCTTAGGGGCCCACAAACCAGTCCGGCCCACTTGTGCATGAAAAACACTTAATCTTCAAAGCTTAACTTAAAGTAAAATCTGTTGAACTAACCAAAGCCCAAAGGACCTCTCAGGCTAGACTGAGGTCCACAAGGGTACACGGGCTTCACTAAGCCCACCAAGGATACCGTGGGCCTTCCAACGGGGCCCACCCAACCAGACTCAGATCACCTAAGTAATCAAGATAAAAGCAACTAAAGGGACCCACACCACTCAGGTGGTCCCGCCAGACTTAACCAAATTGCACATCGGATTAGGAATCAGGTGAGACCAATGTAAGCTGACTCAAACCAGGGAACCCAAGGGACCCGTCATCCGACGGGGTGGACCGGGGTGTCTACGGACTTCCCCGAACCACAACCGAGAACAGACTTAGAATCTCAAGCCGCAGACCAAAAAGCCCTAATAGGCAAGATTAGGCACCCAGGTGTCCGCCTGCACCCCATCAGGCGGGTGGCGACTCCGAATTACCCCGTGCCGCGTTTCCCACGCACGCACACCAAGCACGTTATGTTTCGGGATGTCCAGAAGACATTGTAACCATGTGGGTAAGGGATGCTGAAGCGAAAAAAATTGCATACATCACGTAATCCAGGACGCTATTTTGCAACATGTCCAGTAAGTTTCACATGATTATTATTTTATGGCATATAAAATTTTACTTTCCAACAATCTTTTCATCCGTTAGGGTGATGGCGATAATGGTTGCGGCTTTTTCATATGGTGCGATGAGCTCCGCATTTGTGAGTATGGAAGGGGTCCATGTCGAGTCATGACCGCTAAAACCGAAAAGAATGCAGGTCGGCGTTTTTATTGTTGCCCGCTCAAGGTATGGCCAAGAACCTTCAACAACTGTAATACAATGTTTTTTTTTAACAAGTGATAATTGGATTCCATTTATATGATATTACTTTATGTTGTAGGAGGAACACGGTTGCAACTTTTTTTCTTGGTTGGAGGACGAAGCTGGTGGGGGATCGGGGGAATCTCCTACAAGGAATACCACATGCAGTCAGCACAGAAGCGTTATATGTGACCTTGAACGTAGATTGGTCCAAGAATAGCGTGACCATGCAAGGAGGATGACAGACATCTATCGAGAACTGCTAAATGACCTTGACAACATGAACCTAAAGGATAAACATCCTGATTAGTTGACTTCAATCTTAACAATGTATGTATGAAAATGGAAATATACATGTAATTACCAAGTCGTAAACTTTTATTGTGCCACGTGCAATTGTTGAAATTCAGAACTTAAGTGACTTATGCTCAACTACCTTGGATGTGTACAGCTTTCTAGTTCTGCCTCATAAGGCCAATAGTCAATCATCCGAATTATCAACTTCAAGTACCAAACCCCCTAGGAAGAAGCACTAATCTCCTAATCATAGCAGCAGCAAAGATTATGAATCTATCAGTGACTTAGGGGGAGAAATCCAGATACAAGAAAATTTATCAATGGAAAAATTATCCTGAGTATCAGCTGTGATATTTTGTTATAGGAAAGAATTGAAACTTTCCAATTCTAAGGCTTTCCAATTCTTTCGACAATCCATCAACATATTTTGTGGCTGATTTGTTGGGATTGGATTCTTTCCATTTTATTGGTGATTGTAACTATATAATGGACTCTTTTAGAGTCTAAAGACATGATTGAAAACTTCCCCTTCTTGTGGATGTAGGCAGTTGCCGAACCACGTTAAACTCTGTGTTTGATTTTTCTTTCTCTTAGATTTTCTTCATTGTATCAAAGCAGGTTTTCTGCAAATAATTTTTTGTCTTGTTAAGACAAATCTCTATTCTCATCTCATCATGTGGTAGAGAGCTATTACCACAAGGAGTTTGATTGCAGCCCCTATTTTCTTGGATCCTGAAGAGATCAAGCAACAGCACAAGTACTCTGTGTGCTGGAAATTTTGCTATCACGTGTGGTGGGTGATAGTGCCTTGTGTTCGTTGGAAGATAATCAACCAGATTCAGATTAGAGTTCTCTTCATAACAAACTCTTCTCAGGTCAGATCTGAATTTTTTTTTGTTTTTCAATAGCTCGTGAAACTGATGTCAATCCAAGTATGAGGCTCACATCTGTTCTATTTAATGGATTTAATTATGTTCCTTGGTGAAGGGCTGTCTCTCTCTCCCTTGGAGGAAAATCAAAACTAGGATATGTAACTGGGAAAATTTCTGCACCTAATCTTGATGATCCTAAATTTGAGGAATGGCAAGCCAATGACCAGTTAGTAATGTCATAGCTTCTAAATTCTATGGAACCTAGGATCTCTGAGATTTTTACTTTATCTCAAAATGCTAAAGACTTATGGGATTCAGTGCAAGAGATGTATGGGTATGAGAATAATTCTGCACCTATTTTTCAGCTAAAACAGGAAATTAGTCAGTCCAACCAAGGAACAAAATCTTTCACTGAGCACCTAGGAACAATGAAGAGCATGTGGGATGAATTATCCATGTATTGTCCTCCAACAATAGACCTCAAAATTTTAAATAGGAGAGTAGAGCATGATAAGATTTTTCAGTTGCTTGCTAGCTTAAGTCTTGAATATGAGAATCTAAGGAGTCAGATTCTTATGAGCCCAGAGCTACCTTCCTTTGCAAATGTTTGTTCTACAATCCAGCAAGAAGAAATTAGAGAAAAGGTGATGAGCACTAAACTTACAACATCTGAGATTCCTGAATCTGGTGCTTTAATAGCTGAAAAGAAAAAAGATGAAAAAAGAAATCATGGTATAAACAACTCAGGCCATCGCTCCCGCTATAATCACTGTAATCGGATTGGGCATGTGAAAAATAAATGTTGGATTTTATATCCTCATCTCAAACCAAAATCTGTTGGGACAGAGAATACTTCATTAGATTCTCAAGTTTCCTTAGCACACTTGGCTCAACTCCTTCACCATTTCAGTAAATCTGACAAAAATACCTCAGAAGCCTCATCCTCTACCCTTCCTCCAGGTAAATCTTGTGCTCTTTTTTCATCTTTGCCTAATAATACCTGGATTGTTGATTTTGGAGCCACAGATCATATGACTAATGATCTAGATTATTTGTCAGATTTTACAACTACAGATGGTAAACAATCAGTATCCATTGCTAATGGCATGCATGTACCAGTCCAAGGCCATGGTAGACTTACTATGTTTCCTAACTCTCCTAGTACAAGAGCTTTGTACATACCTTCTTTTCTTGTTAAGCTTTTATCTGTTGGAAAACTTGCTACTTCTTTGAATTGTAATGTTATTTTCTCTCCAACATGTGTGACCATTCAGGATTGAGCCACGGGGAAGAAGATTGCTGAAGGGAGCTTATCTCATGGTCTATATCAGCTTCATTGGCCGAATAAAGCTTTGACTGTTGGTTCCTTGGAAACTAGTGGACTTTGGCATAAAAGACTTGGTCATCCCTCTGATCAGACATTGTCTCGTCTTTTACCATCTCTATCCATGGATTCACATACTTGTGAGGTGTGTCAGTTATCTAAGCAAACTCGTTTGCCTTTTCCATTATCTATGACTGAGTCAATTGAATCCTTTGAATTAATTCATTCAGATGTTTGGGGTCTTGCCCCTGTTCCCTCTCATGATGGTTTTTAAATATTTTGTGACCTTTATTGATAACAAATCTCGTGCCACATGGATCTACTTGATGAAGTTTAAAAGTGATGTAATTGCCATTTTTAAGGACTTCCACAACATGGTTACCACTCTATTTGGTGTTCATATCAAAACTCTTCGTTCTGATAATGGTACAGAATATGACGATAGACCTTTTTCTGAGTACCTTCGTACCTTGGGTATCATACATCAGACTAGTTGTGTTGGAACCCCTCAAAAACACGGTGTGGCGGAACGGAAAAATAGGCATTTATTAGAAGTCACCCATGCCCTAATGTTTCAAATGCATGTTCCTAAACCTTATTGGTCTCATGGTGTCCTAGTTGTTGCCTATTTGTTAAATAGACTTCCCAGTCGTGTGCTTGGCTACAAATCACCACTTGAAGTCCTTAAAAATCGGTGAATTGACATCTTTCATCTTCATGTGTTTGGCTGTCTTTGTTATTTCATGTTCTTGCAACTCATCATGACAAACTTGATGCTCGAGCTACCAAATGTGTTTTTCTTGCTTATTCTTCCACCAAAAAGGGGTATAAATGCTATGATCCTCAAACTACAAAATTCTTTATATCCCATGATGTTTCTTTTGTTGAGACTGAATCCTATTTTTCAGTAAGTGACACTTTAGTTGCTCAGTCCCAGGGGGAGTCCATTTCAAACAAAGTTCCTCTTCCAGTCATGTCCACTATTCAGGGATCCAAAAAAGTCATCGTCCAGATCCTCTATTAGAAACAATTGATCAACAGGATCCCATAGACCATCGAGAAGAAGCAAATGATCAACAACATCAAGAACCTGTGGCTCCAACTAAAAACGGTTTACGGCGATCCACCTGTAGTAGTCGGCCTCCTTCAAAACTCCAAGATTTTTATACTTATCACACCATTTCACATCCTATTCAGAACCATTTGTCTTACTAGAATGTGTCCCATGCTCATAGAGCTTTTTTAAGCTCTATTTCTAATGACAAAGAACCTAATAGCTTTCAAGAAGCTAACTCTTTGCCAGTGTGGAAAAAGGCCATGAAGGAGGAACTTGCCTTGGACAAGAATCATACTTGGACTATTGTTAGATTTCCAGAAGGAAAAAAACCTGTTGGATGCAAGTGGGTCTATAAAATAAAGTATAAAAGTGATGGGACAGTGGAGAGATATAAATCTAAGCTAGTTGCTAAAGGATTTACTCAGACTTATGGGGTGGATTATAAAGAGACCTTTGCTCCTGTTGCAAAAATGAATACAGTTCGGGTTCTCCTATCTGTTGCTGTTAATTGTGATTGGCCTCTTTGTCAAATGGATGTTAAAAATGCCTTTCTCCATGGTGATTTAGAAGAAGAAGTGTATATGGATCTTCCACCATGACATCTGAAGGAAACACAAGGAAATCTTGTTTGTAAACTGAACAAAGCCTTGTATGGACTTAAGCAATCACCTCGAGCTTGGTACGCAAAACTGAGCTCAGCCTTGGGGGCAAATGGATTTCTAAAAAGTGCTGCTGACTCTTCATTATTCACCAAAGAAGGTAGTTGTGGTATTACTATTGTTTTGATTTATGTGGATGACATTGTTGTTACACGAAATGACAAATAAGAAATAGATAAACTCAAGATCTTTCTCCATAAGCAATTTGACATCAAAGACTTGGGTGCTCTCAAGTATTTCTTGGGCATAGAGGTTGCTTATTCAAAAAAGGGCTTATTCATAAATCAGAGAAAATATGTGTTGGATTTGCTTAAAGAGACAGGAAAATTAGGTGCAAAGCCTGTTTCCACTCCCATAGATAGTTTGGGAAAACTCAACATGGATGGAGAACCTTTAGAAGACATTGGTCAATTTCAATGCTTGGTTGGAAAATTAATTTATCTAACCATCACTCGTCCTGATATTACTTTTGCAGTAAGTTTGATTAGTCAATTTATGCATGCTCCAAGAACCACTCACATGAATGCTGTCAACAGAATTCCTTAGTATTTGAAATCATCCCCAGGGCGTGGAATATGGATGAAAAAAAATGGGCACACTAAGATTACAGGCATTACTGATACGGACTGGGCAGGAAACCCAATTGATAGACGATCAACTACTGGGTATTGCACCTTTGTTGGTGGTAACTTAGTTACATGGAAAAGTAAAAAACAAAATGTGGTTGCCTGTTCTAGTGCTGAAGCAGAGTATAGAGCCATGGCCTCAACTACAAGTGAATTACTTTGGCTTAATACTCTTATCTGTGATTTGGGATTTCCATCATCTGACCCAATGGATCTGTTTTGTGACAACCAAGCAGCTATGCACATTGCCTTGAATCCTGTGTTTCATGAAAGAACTAAACATATTGAGGTCAATTGTCACTTTGTACGTGAGAAAGTACAAGCTCAGATTATTTCTACTTCATATATCCGCAGCTCTGATCAATTGGCAGATATTTTCACCAAAGGTCTTCCGGCTGTAAAGTTTCAAGAGATTTCGTCCAAGTTGGGCTTTATTGATATCTACGCTCCAACTTGAGGGGGAGTGTTAACGGTTGAGGGGGAGTGTTATAGGAAAGAATTGAAACTTTCCAATTCTTTAGACAATCCATCAACATATTTTGTGGCTGATTTGTTGGGATTAGATTCTTTCCATTTTATTGGTGATTGTAAATATATAATGGACTCTTTTAGAGTCTAAAGACATGATTGAAAACTTCCCCTTCTCGTGGATGTAGGCAGTTGTCGAACCACGTTAAACTCTGTGTTTGATTTTTCTTTCTCTTAGGTTTTCTTCATATTTCCTTCTCTGAATGTATGCATAATAGTAACCGTTTGGAAGGTTGGAATAACTTTAATTTCATCAATGACGGATGAGATCTGCCATTGATAAGCTGCTTGTTCTTCTTTCAGCAGATTAATCAACATTAAGGAGTCCCCCTCCAGAATTATATGGTGTAACCCCTGTATGGCTGCAACCTTTACTCCGAGAGAGTCACCTTAGCCTTAGCCTGAATTGCCGATGTAGCTTCACATCTGGACGCAATCGCACCCTTAAATGATCATTGGCGTCTCGGATGATCACACCTATTCCAGCTTCTCCCATAGACCTGCGATGGTCTCCGTCAAAATTTACTTTACAAAAATTATCTGCATGCTTCTCCCATCTAACTGAAATTTGAGATTTGGAAATTACCCCAGTGATTTGATGATTACGCAACATTAACGAGTTCTGTTGTAGCTTCCTGAAGTGATGCACAACCTTCCGAATATTAGGTGTCTGTCCTTCAAAAATTATACTATTCCTATGTCTCCACAAAGCCCACCCAAAATTTGCAATGTCTGATAAGAAAACATCTTTATCAATAAAAATATCCAGCAGTCTCAAAGATGCTATATGACAAAACCACAGAAAAAAGGAGTGTTATGGACCGAATGATTGAGCTGCCTCCCACAGACTGTAGCCATGCTGCCCTTGAAAAAGGACAGCTCAACCAAAGGTTTTCAATTGATTTAGAAGCATTGTTACATAAAAAACATTCATCCGATATAAAATTTACACGAAAATTGAGAAGGCGAGTAGTAGGCGTGACACCATGCAAACTCTTCCATAAGAACAGCTTGATTCTTGCAAGATATTTTAAGTGCTAGATTCTAAGTCAAATCTTGTGGTACTAGTAGCAATATCTCCCAGTAAGAGTTTATATGCAGATGCTACTATAAAGTTCCCTTTAGCAATCAATCTCCAAATCAGTTTATCTTCATGCGAAGAAAGGGAAAATGCAGTAGCAATAATTTTTGATACAACTTGAGGAGGCCAATGTTTGACTAAAAAATCAACATTCCAACAACCATTACTAAGATCTATCAGTTGACTTACCTGTGATAAGTTAATATCTGCTCCATCTAATCTCAGTCGTGGGACTTGTTCTTCAGAAAGTAGCAAGGTATCATTGAAAATATTAACTTTTTCTCCATTAGCTAATGACCATGCACTGTCTTTCCTTATGAACTCTTCGAGTTGTTGCAGCTGCCTCCATCCATAATAGTGGGATGACAGAACACATGCCTCTTTGAAAGAACAATTCGGGTAATAAATACTTTTTATTATACTCACCCATAAATTATCTTGATCAATGTAAAGTTGCCAAGTACTTTTCATAATAAGAGATTTGTTCATAATAGAATACCTCTTGATGTTAAGCCCTCCACTTCGCCATGGAGTTGTGATTCTGTCCCAGCACACCGTGGCAATACCTTGTTTGCTACTGTCTTTTTACCAGAAGAATCTTCAAGATAAATGATCTAATTTATTCAGAACAATCTACGGCCGCTTAAAACAAGACATAAAATGGTTAGGCTGGATATTAAGAACAGATTGGATTAAATTAATCCTCCCCATTTGGGATAGTAATAAGGATTTCCACCCAGCTAACTTTGCCGAAACTCTATCGTCCAATGCATGAAATTCCTTGATTGAAGGTTTCCTGTAAAGGACATGAACACCCAAGTATTTATCTTGCTTGATGCTACTTTTAATATTGAACAGATGACGCATCTACAACCTTTGCTGCCTAAGCGAATCTTTGCTAAAGAGAATAGAGGACTTTTGGAAATTTATCCCTTGTCCCGATTCCTCACAGTATTGATGTAGTAATATTACCAGGCAATGAGCTTCTGTAGTAAGTGCATGCCCATATATTATAATATCATCTACAAACATCAAATGGGACAAAGGAGCGCATCCTCGACTCAATTTATCTCTCCGAAATCTCCCATCCACTTGTGCCCTATTGATTGCCAAGGTTAGAACTTGTTGGCATAAAATAAATAAATATGGTGAGAGGGGATCACCTTGACGAAACCCGCTGCATTTGAATATTGCCAAAAGGAACTCCATTAAGAAGGATGCTATAAGAGATAGATTGAACACATGAAATGATAAGATTAACATTATGTTCACTAAATCCATAAGCCTTGAGGACAAATTGGAGAAATGCCTAGCTTACCTTATCATAAGCTTTAGAAAAGTCTAACTTTAAGGCAAACAATCCCTTCTCCTTGAGCTTCTTCTTTTTCCACTTTGAAGCTAATTTCTTTTTGTTTAAAAAGTGACAAACTTCATGCTGGATGAGGATATTATCCTTATTGTTCCTTCCTGGTACAAAGGCAGCTTGCGTGGGTAAGACTAACTAATGCATTAAAGGCCTAATCCGATTGATCAATAATTTTGAAATAATTTTAAAACTCCATTACACAAGCTTATTGGCCGATATTGATTTAAGCTTCTAGGATTATCAACCTTTGGAACAAGTGCAATGAAGGTATGGTTGATATTTAAATGCATGCATCCAGTTGCGAAAAATTCTTGTATTGAATGAACTACATCTGGACCAACTGTGTCCCAGAATTGTTGATAAAGTACCCCAGGAAATCCATCAGGACATGGTGTAATGCCCCGAATCCGAGTTATGTGAAATAAACCGTAACTCGTCTCCGAAGGGTTAACTTTTCACACAGGATTGCTATATCAGAGTGAAGGAAAACATGAAATAAACAATAATATATAATCAGAGTCAACTAAAATCAACCAAGCATAAACCAATCGGTAATGTCCTTTCCGAGATTTGAAAACAAAACAAAATAAAACGGTGTGAGATACGAATATCTCATCAAGTAGCACATGAGATAGTATGGTGTGTAAAACCCCGAATTTTACTTAAATAATAAATTAAATTAATAAATAATATTATTGGGAGTTATAATTGATAGAAATAATTATTATTGTAGGGGATGATCTAATTAGTGGAGATCCAGAATTAGACGCAGATCTGACCGTCCGATCATGAGATATCGAGGTATGTATTCTGATTGGGCAGGGTGTATAGGGAAGTTATAGGTGAGATGCATGTGATCAAAGGGTATAAATACCTATTAAAATAACCTAAACTTATATGCGTTACTATTTTCGCTCATCACCTTCAGCCGCAAGCGACAAACCGAATGACCGAAGGAGAAGAAGAAGAAGAGGAAGAAGGAAGGGTGCTGGGTTGAGTTCTTCATCGTCCAGGGATTTCCTTGCGCCTGTGAGGACTCTTGTTTGGAGAAGGAGAGAAACCAGCGTAGAAGAGGTAGGTGACACTGTTTTATTCGTTTGATTTGTATTTGCATGTGTTTAATCGCAAAAGCATGTTTTTATGATATGTAATGATGTATATATATTTTGATAATCATGTTATAAATATGTTAGAATGAGTTTAGATAAGAAAAATCATGTTTTGGAACTGATTCTATTCGATTTTGAACGATCGCCGACCTCGACTGTGCTCGATGATCATCGGCGATCTTAGGCGCTCGTTATAAATTGTAGACCGCCGTAGACCGCTTGAAGACGTATTGTTGGCGTTCTGATTTGAACTACCGCCGACCACAGATCGCCGGGGCGATCCTGAGCGATCCTAGGCGCTCTGTTCAGATTTTGCAGATTTTCGTAATTTCAAACCCTGATTCAATTCCAAACTATTTTTAGACAATTTTAATGATTAAATAAGATGTTTTAAGACCAAAATAAATTATCGAATTCCCTGTTTTACAGAAAAACAAATTAGGAAGGTATTTAGGACATTAGTTGCCAAACTTTGAAAGAAATGGTGAAACCTAGTTTTTGGAAAACCTAACTTGTATTTAATTACTAGAACATCTTCTAAATAACACTATAAACCAGAAAATTGTATATAGAGAATTCAAAACTCAGATGACCGAATATTGAAGTAATTGACAGATTTAACCTTTATATGCCGCTAGGCACCAACCCTTATAGAAATATTATATTTTAAGGAATTTTGGAGTCTAGTGGGCATAGCTGGTTATCGATCCATAGTGGTAGCTAGATAGCTGAGGGATATGTCATTTGGGTTGAGTTACTCCTATATGCGACGCGCTTCCTTTGCAAGTTAGTTTGTCTGGGAAGGTCCTATGTCTGGAGGGACACCCCGGTGAGCCGCTGGTGATTCCCTGTATATGTGGATAAGCAACCATCTCCATGTGTTGATTTTGGTGCTGCATGCTGGTGGTACATACCAACTCTGATGGGTACGTGTGCAATAAGTCAGTGACTATGGCTCTTGTCTAAGCTGCGCTGCATGGGACTTGAGTATCATTAGTAGCGTTGCTCCTAAGTCGCACAGTGGTATAGCAATTGGTTGAGAATCATCTCAAAAGGTTTATCTATCTTTGTGAGTCCTACAATGACACTGAAATCACAACACTTGATATTATTATTGTATACATGCTGGAGGCATGTGATTGAGATATTGGCTGGATGCGACTGCTTAGTGCATCCTAGCAAAGTATGAATTATGTTATCGATCTTGATATTGGATTCTTATATTAGAACATGCTGAAATTCATTTCTAGAACTGTTTATCAAACTGTTTTGTATTCATGAATGATATGAATGATTATACGAGCCTGATTAGTCGATATTGCTTAATCGTGCATGAACTGTTACTTTACTTATATTAACTGTTTAATCATGCATGTGTTACCTACTGGGATATTCGTATCTCACCCTACTTTTATTTCATTTTTCAGCTGATACACGAGAGGGGGATCTTAGTGATTTCCAGGGAGAGATAGCTGAGTATACACTGGAGGATTACTATTATCCGGATCTTGTTTGAGGTGGATGAATGATATAGATTTAGTACTTTTGATTAGATTATTATTATTATTCATTTGGATTTGATGTATTAGAGAGATGAGAGAGAAATAGTAACCAGTTTATTTTACCAGACTTTGATATTAATGATTGATGATCAAACTATATGTTTATTTGAGGATTTTAAACTACACTTCCGCACATACTTGTTTCCGCAACTCTGATAGTATAATAAAGTGAATGGATTTTAATTCTTTGGTCTGGTATATTATTGAGGATGTATTTGATATGGGCCAGTAACACCTCGGATTTGGTTGTTGAACTAAATTCGGGTTGTTACAGTAGTGAACCGGGTTCGGGTCGGGTGCCGGTTTGCACTGACCCGGGTTCAGGGCGTTACATGGTGGGACTCATGAGATTTGACCACTTTGTAAAGTTTAGTTCTTGCTCCAAACAGTCTAGTCCGAGAACCTCTGCGAAATCTAATACCTCCGCAAAATCTGATACCTCTGCAAAATTTGATTCCAATATCATCGTCTCTCTGTGGAAAACACAAGACCTCATCCTCTCTAGGGTGGAAACGGATAACAATCCAGTCTGAGAACCACTGTTGAATCTGATGCCAATACAAGACCTCACCCCCTCTGGGGTGGAAACGGAGCTGCTGCTGCAGTTCCCTCATGGAAGGCCTCTCTATCCTAGAGGAAACGCACTATGGTAATTTGATTTGCAACACATCCCTCATGGAAGGTCTCTCCAGATAGAGGAAACGCACGAAGGAGACTAAACTTAAACCAAACAAGATAGACAGACTTCATTTACTAGTTAAATTATGGATCCATAACGAGCTAAGCCTTAAACAGCTTAAATAAAAAACAAGAAGTGAAAAAAAAAAGCTTCAATTCAGACCAAGAAGTATTCTGATGCGCAAAACAGCATATAACCGAGTGCGATCAAACATCACATGGGCCACTCAGGACCATTCTACTCCCTCATGGAGTTTCCAAGATACTTTCTCAAGTAAATCCCAAAGAATAAATCAAAATGCTTTAACAATTCATAAACAAAATCCCTTTTATTCAAAGCTGTCCAAATTTACTAAAAATTAAACTCAAGTCAATTCAAAATAATGCTCAAAGCAAAAGATGTCATTTATAATTAATAATACCAAATTCTAGCTAA
This sequence comes from Buxus sempervirens, assembly GCA_947561395.2. Lineage (NCBI taxonomy): Eukaryota > Viridiplantae > Streptophyta > Magnoliopsida > Buxales > Buxaceae > Buxus > Buxus sempervirens. The sequence continues at coordinate 27,135,449 of OX387191.1, read as the reverse complement.
AATAGCCACTAGAATCATCAAACAGTGAAAATCTCCAAAATTCGTCACAACCGGTAAAAGAACTTTACCATTTACTCAAAATGATAACCAGCAACATAATATGAAGCAAATTCAAATACTTTTCAGATCATAACAGCATTTCAGATAATTCAAGGAGATAGAAGAAATCAGATATTTCAATGAGAGTTTGAAATTTAGTCTTAAGAACCATTCGGATGACTACTTTGGATCACAAGGCTTACTTTTGTTAACATCATTCTCATTTAGATTTCCACTCATAATTTCCTAATTCTTATTGTCGAATTTTATCCCCATAGGTTACTAACAATTCTGGAATCCTCCATTTAATTTCTAAGTAACTCCGGTGAAGTTATAAAAATACTTGACACAGGGTTAAGCTTAAAAGAGTCTTCACTCCTTGCTGCAGAAAATTTATAATATGCCTTTGGTATTATACCTCCCAATAATTCTCTTAATCCATATTAGTAATTTGGCCTCCATAAGATTCTAATAACCTTAGACGCTAAATTGAACTTAGATGAATATATTTGAAAAGGTTTAAGGAGGTAAAACTATATTTATACTCAAATACTCAATCAGCCGCACTTCACTTAATTTACAACTGATGCTAACCCTGGACGCCTAGGCTCTCCTGGGCGTCCAGCTTATTTTCTATAAAAAAAATGCATAAGCGCTAACCTTAGGGAGTTTACCAATCCTAAGCGCCCCTGAGCGCCCAGCTATTTCTAACTCCAGATTAGCCGTACTCCTCTGCAACTTCATTATATCCACACTTGATTTATTTTCCCTCCTTTAAAATACATCTAACATCTTGCAAAACATTCAAATAACACAACTGAACTCTTTCAAATTTAATCTAACCAAGATTTATAAGACCTTCAAATCAAACTCCCCTTTCATGAACAGAAAATAGTAATTCGTTTTTTCAATTGTAATTCTTTGGATGATCTTAGAAACCATACGAAATCATGATTTTAAGAAGGTGCTACTTGCCTGATTTGCTGAAAATCCAACTCAACCAAATTCAGCAATGGCTGAACCAATCCTAAGCGCCTGATCTCCTTCTGACGACTGGAATTTTGCAAAAAAATCTGCATAGCAAAAATCTTAACATCTGATCCAAATTTCTATTAAAACTTTGATGAAACGAATTAAACTAACCTAAATCTAACACTAAAATTAGCTTACCTTATCTGAACTGGAAATTGGACGAAAATATGAGCAACCAGATCAGACGCACTCCTCTCAATGAAATAGAGTTCTCTCTTCTTTCAATTCTTCAGATCAAACTGACTAATCTAAATAACACCTTCGATTCCTCTTCTCAAGCACTCAGATCCAATCTCCTGATGCTTTGAATTCTCTGGCGATTGAGCAGACGAAACCCGATCGAGTGCACGGAGAGACTATTTATATTTGCGTTCAAAACCTCTTCAACTTCCTTCATGTTTTGCTGTAGCGCCACTTCACCGAATTTGTGACATACACCAGTTCAATTCTAGCATCTTATGGTTTAAACCACAAAATTACTAGAATTGGTATGCCGGGTGAAAAGTAAATCCAGACCTTAATTAGGAAACAATATTTATAAGGTCTGAAATCACTCATCTGAGACATGTCATGTCACCTGATAATCCAGATAGTCTATGTCCAACATATATCAAAGTGCGTCAAAAAAATTTAAACCATCATTAACCACTAGAGAAAACAAACCCATAAAATATTGTCTCAAAGGAGGTAAAACTCCAATACATATATACAGCGGAAGACAAATATATACAACACTAAACTGAAAGTTAACTAGAAAGGAGAATTTCCACAACTCGGAAATCTCAGAATATACAGACTTTGACTGAAATGGAACAACCAAAAGGATAACAGTAAGAAGTAGACGAAATGTCCACCTCTTCCCAATCTGACTCATACCACTCATCAGATGCAGAGACCGACTCAGGAAGACTCTCAAGAATCACTGCATCACTAGGGTCCTCCTCTAATACATCTGCACAATCTATAAATATAAACTAAATGAGATCGGAGATCCCAGTAAGCCATCATGTATATAACTTAAATAAACAATGTATCATATAATCCAAACCGCGATACATCAGAAATCAATATGTGCAAGTGAGAGAAGTAGATATCTCACTAAATAACAAGAATTCACAATAAGGTACAGAAGAATTACAATAATCATCAACTGGAATATAGCAAATCATTTCATAACTTAAAGCTGAATCAATCCGATAAACCATATCATATTATATCACAAGACTAATCAAAGTAATGGTCTAGCCGGAACTATAGACATCGGCCAGGACTACAACTATAGTAGTTAAGCTGGGATGCACAGCCTCTAGATCACAAGATCACCACACACAATACATTTCGGGTAAGTCCCGTTCTACCTGGAAATACCAACCACATCGTTCACAACGCCAGGAGGAATAACACATCTCGACTGGCTCTCATCACAAAATAAAGGAAAACATGCCGGGAGTAATCCTCAACTCAACCAGCTTTGTCGCTACAATCAATACGACTCCCACTACTCCCATACTGAAGAGCCCTCACACACTCAAATTTTAATTATCTTTTTAACATCCACACAATAATTCCATATTAAAAACATAATAAGGATCTCATTGAGATCAAATAGTAAAATTCATTTTTCTACCTTACATACCGGTAAAGTGCTAACCCACTATTGGTAAGTTAAATTTATCGCAAGATAAAACCAATTTAATAAGGGTGTAATATACTGTAACGCCCCGGATCCGAGTCACATGAAAAACCCGTAACTCGTCTCCAGAGGTTATTATAAAACACAGGATCGCAATATCAGAGTGAAGGAAAAACATGAATACAACAAAAACTATATAACAGAGTGCGCTAAAATAATCCCAAACGAAAATAAACTCACATGACCAAGTAACTACCCGCAAGTATCGTCCTCTCCAGGAGCAGCTGAAAACAAAACAAAACAATACGGAATGAGATACGAATATCCCAGTGAGCAGCACATGCATGCACAAATACATTTATTTCAGTTCTAAAACATGCCACGATTATAACCATGTACAATGAGGATAATACGCATATTCCGAATAATCCGACTAAACTTCAATAATCCAATTCATATCAGTGCGGAAAACCATCAGGTAAATCATTCAATAACAATCCGTTTCCAATCCCGAAGATATCGATAAAATAATGATTAATTGGCAAAAACATAGCAAATAAGCATAATTTTGTATCTCAAGATATAATTCCAGATATACCAATGTCACATAACACCAAGTCTTCTCATAACCATGCCCACGCCTCCAAATGTATATCCGGCCTACTCAGGGTTTCGGATATTGAAATGACTGCGTCATCCAATGCAGGCCTACTCCCCGGGTTTCTGCATTGACAACCAGACCTACTCAGGGTTCCTGGCTGCTCTACACCGGCGGGAGGTACAATACCCAATAATCGGTAAACAATATTCCATGAACCATAAATACCAACAAACCAGCGAATAAAACATATCACGTCAAACCAAATCAAGTACCAACATTGGTCAATGTCATGACTATCGTTTAGTTGATAAATTAAACATGCCAAGTAGACACTCCACACCTCCATGTACACAGTTCCGGCCTACTCAGGGTTTCGGATACTCTGAAATGACGGCCTACTCAGGGTTTCGTCATCCAATGCAGGCCTACGCCCCGGGTTTCTGCATTGACAACCAGGCCTACTCAGGGTTTCTGGCTGCTCTACACTGGTCGTGGCAACACACAAGGCCATGCAATTTCAACAACCAACAATAACATCACATTACTAAGCTTAGACTCTGGATCCAGGACAAGCTAGACCAAAACAGTAAACATCGTATAAAGCTCGATTTCAATATCAAAACAAAACCATTCATTCCACATCATGTAAGAACTCATCACAATTCATCACCTGTCCCTCTGGACCAAGCAGTACCTCAAGTACTTTCAGTATCTTCTCATTTCCGTAACACATGTCATTTGGAAGTAAAACTCAATTCATTCATACCAAGGAAATCTTTACAATACATTTAAAGTTTCCAAACAAGTGAAACCAGTAGTAAGTATAAAACTAGCAAATCAACCCAATGTATTTTCCATCATGTGAAACTGATATATATATATAGATCAACATGTTCAAGTAAATCATTCCTGAAGTGCACCGTGCATTCAAAGGTGAACTAGCATAATAGTGTAGATGTATTTCAGCAAAACAATATGGTTTCAAAACTGACTTTCAGAATAAAGCAGATTATACAGAAGTGATTTCAGCATCCAAACTTCGATTAAACATAATCCAGCAAAACAGCTCCTAGATTCTAAATTTCGCTTTCATAATCCAAATCAATCAAATGAATGTCATAAAACCCTAGAAACACATTTTGGATGAGTGGAATAGTCTTAGGATCCCCTATAAGGTCACCATACCAAAAAGCAATCAATTCTGAGACAAAAAGTTTCGGACCTCAAAATATTCTAAGTCTGGTTAAAAACGTTGACTTTTGGTATATAATTTTTCTAGACAAATCTACAAGGAGTTTCGGGCTCAAATTTTGGTTGTAATCTATTGGTGGGTAAACACATCTCCTAGAATTTTCTGGGCTCCTGAATCACTCATCTGGGTATTAAACCCAAACCGGGCATTTTGATAAAAACCGGGATTTAGGCATGAACTGGAAAGTTGACTTTTTATTGGCTGGGAATTTGACCTTGGAAGTATTTTTATTGGTTCCAAATGGGGGGTAAAACCTTATTTACATGTAAAGACTTAAGTAAATGGAGAAATAAATACACATGACATTTACTTAGATGTCTTTCATGTAATTAAGGGGCTATTTTCAACAAATTCTGTAATTCGGCAAGTGTAATGGACTATGCGCTCACCTCCTGAGGTGGGCGCGAGGTGAGCGCCGGTCGGCGGTGAAGAAACAGTCAAAAATGGACCTGCCGCTCACCCGACGCTAGGTGAGCGTGAGATGAGCGCGAGATGGGCGTGAGGTGGGCGCGAGATTCGCGCGAGATGAGCGCAAGGTTTTCTACTTCGCGCGAGATGAGCGCCAGCTGGGCGTGAGGTGGGCGGTGGGTCGTGTTTAACGGGGCGCCTACCTCTTAGGTGAGCGCCGGTGAGCGCGAGGTGGGCGGATACCCCCTGTGATTTTTGTTTCTCTGTTATTCCAAGATCTACAAGTCTGGCCGGTTGGTTTAGGTCTGTAATTGCTCCAATACACTCCTAATACTCCCAGAAGACTTCCCAACCATATTTGGAATTAATCTAAACACTTTCATTTTCAATTATAAAACTCAATCCGAACACTCTGTTCATGTAACTTCCCGAAAACCAGAAACCAGAAAAACTCATACTATCAGTTGATATGTAAATCATGCATCAGAATAATCTCGAGAGAAACATAAAACACAAAACCCTGTTGTAAATCAGTGCTACTCACCTGAAATCGCTTATTCCAGAATACCAAAACCTCGGCCGATCACCACTTCGGCCACGCACGCGAACCCAGAAACTACCCAACCAATTCGTCTCGAACAGGGAGAAAGAACCCACTAAACTTCAACTCCGAAGCCCTTCTCTTACCCCTCGCGATACTGGTTCTTCACAAGCACAGAACCCTAATCGCCATTACCAGCCGCAATCGCCAAGTCGCCCAGTTCTCCAGATAACGAGAGTAACGAAAGTATTGCCAAAATACGATACGAGTATTCTAAAGACCCCAAAGACCTAACTTTCCCCTTTTGGTCTATTTCTTTACCTCATACGCATACGCATTGCCGCTTGACCCTTTAAAAGTACTTGCTCCCGTGCATGCTCACCCACTGAAACCTACATATTTCGGCCACTTAAATTAACAAACGCCCAAGCTATATTTTAATAAATAAAATAATGATAAAAAAAAACTCTACCGAAAATCAGGGTCTTACATATACACAAACCAAAACTATAAATACTCAAGTGCGTGTTGACCTAATCAAATATGCATATTTTTCACAAATAATAATATTATATTATAAATGCAATTTGGAACCCATGCTAGTGGAATTCACATGAAGTATTTAATAACACGGATAAACATCATTGTTTGAAACTTACGATACATATATAATTGATGAAATCCAATTTAGGATTCTCTGATGCAAAGAAATAAATCATGCAGTCACACAACCATTCACGTACAAATACCTTGTTCTTAATTAAATTAATCAAAATTCTCTTCCATGCAATATTTGAAATTTCGCCTAAATTACCAATTTTCTCTCTAATTTTATTAAATTGACCTTATCCTATTTTAAAATTAATTTATAAATCTTAAAAATCAATTTTAAACACTTTTTCGTTGAATTTTGATTTTTCTTCCAAAATGTGACTAAAATGTAATATGTATTAGGATTTGAAACTGATTTTTTAAATAAAATTTTAAATCTGGACTAAAACTTAATTATTTTTTGTATTATATACTAATTTAATAATAACTATCACCTTATATACTAAAGATTGAATACTTATTCCAAATACAACTGTTTTCGGATTAGTATATAGATTTTGTACCGAAATTTAACATCTTCTCGTATGTTTCATCATTTCCTGTGATTAAATGGCCTAGTTTGAGGATTTTTCTAGGCCAATCCATGAATTCTTTTAAGCTACTGTTTGTTCCTATGTAATCTACACATGGCAAAATAATTTTTAAGCTATTAAAATACAACTAAAAATCATGTTAGCAGAGTTTTGTAACAATCCCAAATATGGGTAAACACCATTTGAAATAAAACTAAAAGACCCAAAACAGAGTATCCGTGAATGCCATGATTACCAAAACAATAACTTAATCTCTAGCTTTAAACCATCACTGTTTGACTTGGAAATGCTCCAAAATCATGCTTGGCTATATTTAATTATCAAATAAAGTAGAAAGCCATTCCTTTAAAATAGAAACTAATGATGACTTACCTGCTCCAGCTACAGGTGCATAAATCAGCAACCCAAAAATACTGATTTATCTATCACTTATAATAACTGAAACCAATAATTAACATAACATGATAACTTACAGAAATTACCTCAACTAAAAACACCAGAGCAGACGTTCATGCCAGCTCCTCAATGCTCCATTGGGCTTTCAAGAGTCTCTCTATGCAATGCTGAAATAACAATAGAAGACCTCCACCATGGCTAAGTTGCAGAGAGATGCAAAACTAGAAAGAAGAAGAAAGAGGCTTAAAGTCCTCTTCTATAGAAATCTGATAATACAAACACAGAGATTCAAACAAAATGCTTAGCTAGAATCACAGAAAGCTAACCTCAAAACCTCCCTTGACCCAAACAATGACACAGCAGCTAAAACAAACTACCAACTTAACATGAGGTGGTGGCAAGTTGCCATGTTTGATTATATAAAAAAAAACATTCCAAATGATGAGTATGTATCCCATGCTATGCTAATCCACCAAATACCATGCCTATTCTACAAGAAAACCAATGGAAATAAGACAAAATAAGACAACTAACCCCCCCCCCCCCCCTCCTCCCTCCTTTAAGCTCTAAAATAACACTGTTCCTAAGCATGGAACTTCATCAACACTACCAACTCATAACCAATCATTTGATGACACCACTACTAAGATACACTAACACACTTAATGGTAACACAATGCAAATGTAATGCACCTCTAGAATAAAAGATAATAATATAGAATGCTAACCAATTCTTTTAATTTTAATAAATTCCCAAAAAATCACCAAAAATTGATATCTAATATCATGCTTAATCTTAAACAACAAATTTGGAAATTTGGGATGTTACAGAATTCCTACACTACACCATATTGACCCTTGATTCACTGATTTGCCACTCAGCTGCATACAATCACCTAATTTCATCTATTAAAGTTTACCTCATTATTTATTTAAATATTACAACTATAATATAAGAATCATTTACCTTTAATTCACATAAGCTGACTTTTTTGGAATTCCTAAATTTGCCCTTGCGACGCTCCACAAATCCCCTACACCAGCACACTTGAATTTGCTCTAAACTCATGCCTGCCACATCATCAAACCACCCTAAATCAACCAATTCAAATTTAAATAATGCTTCTTATCCTTATAAATAGAATTTTCCACCCTGATTCACCCGAGAACTCTAGTTTGACCGTTTAATCTCCTTTTCTAAACTTTCTATCAATTAAATCGATTAATAATCCCAAAAATCCAATTTTTAATTATTATAAAAAATTTGGGATTTTACACGTGGACTTTTAAAGGAAGGCGTTGTAAAACCCCGATTTTCACCTAATAAATAAATAAATAATAAATAAAAGAAAATATGAGTTAAGTCCTAGTTAAAATAAAAAGTGAAGATTTAGAGGATAATTAATTCAAATAAGTCCTAAGTTGAAAATAAAGAAAGAATTTTAATGAGAGTAGCTTAAAAGAATAAAAAGGGTATTTTGGTAATTTCCAGAAAAGGGTAATTAGTAAATAGATCATCAAATAATAATTAGAATTAGAAAATAGAAGAAAACAAATTATTTTGACAAGCTAGAAATTAAAAGAAATTAATAAAAGCCTAAAAGTGGGAAAAAGGGTAATTAGGAGATTTCACGTCTTAATTTGGAGAAAATAAGGTTTTAAGTGATAGAAATGTTTAATTAAATATTTTGCACAAAAATAGGTTATTTTCATGAGTTTAGATAATAAGAAACTTAATTAGTATTATTTAAGTAGAAAATAGAAGGTGGAGAAAAAGTAGGAATTAAATTAGAAGGATTAGACATTAACTAGACCATGGTTGGGTTAGCCCAAATTAAATTAGCCAATTAGAGTTGGTTTAGGATTTCTAGGGCCTAGTATAAATAGGAGACTAAGGTTAGACAAGAGGGAATTTTCGTGGGTTTCTTATGGAGAGAAAAGAGGGAGAGAAAAGAAGGAGGTTTCTAATGGAGGTGTCTGACCAGCCACCATCAAATCGCGATCGAGGAAAATCCGTACGGGGGATCGCCTTCAAAATTTGGAGGTTTTGTTCGTGACTGATAAAACTACATTTTGAACGGTGGAGATTTGAATTGGAAGAGTCTAGCTTGGTGCGGTTGGGAGCAACATTCTAGTCCAGAATTAGAAGGTGCAATAGAAGAGGGATTTAGCGTATAAGGCAAGTAGTAACCCTTGGAAAACGTGAGGAATTGCATGATTTTGATTTCTGTGATTTCATATGGCTAGCATGGATTAGACGAAACTGTATTTACATGGAATCAAGTTGCTTATATTTTCATGGTTTGTGTTCTTGATGGAATTATCAAATTAATGAAGAAAGTTTAGTTGGATTATGTAAATAAAGGTAGGAGGGTATTTAATTCATAAAAATTACTCTAGAAGGCTCTAGGTAAGTTTCAGAAAGTTTGTAGATTAATTTAGACCAAGAAAATATAAAGCAAAAGTATAAGAATCCGAAATTGAAACATCTGGAAAATTCTGTTAAAAATTGCATGAGCGCCTAGGATTGCCCAGCCCTGTAGAGGTAGGCGCTCTAAGTAAAATTTGTAGATTTTGGGAATTTTGTAATTCGAATAAATACCCAATAATTCTTATGATTAATTAAGCATGTTAGCATCTTTATAAGGACCTAATTAAGCTATAAAAATTATAAAATTAATTTGGAAAGAATAAGCAATAAATTGAAGGTTATAATGAAAGGATTGTTTATAAAAGAGTCAAAGGGTATGGATATTGCTAGAAATAATACTACTGAAATTTATAGCTTATAAACATCTTTTAAACTTTATTCTAGGTCTGTAGAACATGCTGGAAAAATAAAATACAGAAAATTCAAATAGAAACTAGCTTAGGTAGGAAATTGGATTCTAATAAAGGGATTAAGAAGGAAAAGTTCAAGCATGATTTGATTTACTTTTATTTGAGCTTTATATAGGAATATTGGCTACTGGAATTGCCTAAACTCAGATTTTACCGGATTTATGATACTTGAGTTTTATTTTGAATATAATTGGAAGAATTTCATAGGTTATTCTGAAAATGCCTACAATTGGATTTGTTATGATTGAATCATGGATTTCACATGGAATGGAATACTTTGGTATGGATTGGTATGTGGTATGATATTGTTCTCTTTAATTTTACGGTTGGGTGATACGGCTTCTGTGGTAGAGTTGATACTATCTTTTACGGCAGAGATGGGTAATCCTCTATGTAGAGATGTGTAATCCTTTACGGGTAAAAGTGTGTATGCCTCCTACATTAGCTTGTCCTCCCGTATGTGGTTTTATCGTGGTTTGTGTCAGTGGGCTTAGCTGTATATGGATCCATAGTTTTGGCTGGTTAGCTAAGTGGTATTTAGTTTGGGTTGAGTTACTCCTATATGCGAGCGCACTTCCCTTTGCAAGTTAGTTTGCTCTGGGAGGGTCCTATGTCTTGTAAGACCCTGATTTTTGGTAAGTTTTATTGTTTGTTTATTTATTTATTCTTATATATATAACTGTGTTCTATTAGGTGATTTTGTGGTTTGAGGGCTTAGCCCATACTCGTATGTACAGGCGTTATATAGCCATTTTTTCTGAAAAAAAGTCGTATTATTATCATTATTATTATTATTGTAAAGTTGTGTGCTTATTAACGTAAGTGGATGCGGAACATGTAGTATTTCCGGTGGGCGAGCATGCATAGGATCAAGGGGTTAAAAGGGTTGATCGAGCGGCATATGTATCTCGCAAGGTAATGTACAAATAGGGAAAGTAGGGTTTTAGGTTTAAGACAATACGCGTATGTACTTATGGAAATATTGTTGTTAGTCTAATACTTAGGAGCTTAGGAGAATCGGCTGGAGAGTGTGGCGACTAGGGTTCTGTGCCCGTGAAGAACAAGTATCGCGAGGGGTAAGAGAAGGGTTTCGGAGTTGAAGTTGAGTGGGTTCTTTCTCCCTGTTCGAGACGAATTGGTTGGGTAGTTTCTGTGTTTGCGTGCGTGGCCGGAGTGGTGATCGGCCGGGGTTTTGCTATATTTTGGAATAAGCGCATTCAGGTGAGTAGCACTGATTTACAACTGGGTTTTGTATTTGATGTTTTCGTGAGCTTATTCTGATGCATGGTTTGTATATTAAGTGATGTATGAGTTTTCTGGTTTTTCTGGTTTTCTAGAAATGACATGAACAGAGTCTCCGGACTGAATTTTATCTTTAAAATAAAAGTGTTTAGATTAAATCCAAATATGGTTGGGAAGTCTTCTGGGAGTATTAGGAGTGTAGTAGAACAATTACAGAGGTAAACAAACCGGCCAGTCATGTAGATCTTGAAATAACAGAGAAATGAAAATCACAGGGGGTATCCGCTCACCTCGCGCTCACTGGCGCTCACTTAAGAGGTAGGCGCCCCGTTAAAATCGACCTACCGCCGAGCTCGCGCGAACCCGACGCTCAGTTCGCGCTCACTAGGAAACCCACCGCTCATCTCGCGCGAATCTCGCGCCAACCTCGCGCTCAGCTCACGCTCACCTAGCGTCGAGTGAGCGGTAAGTACATTTATAACTGTTTTCTTACCACCGACCGGCGCTCAGCTCGCGCCCACTTCAGGAAGTGAGCGCACACCCTATTTTGCTTACTGAAATGGAAATTCTGATTTAACCAAGAGTATTTGGGTTACTTAAGGGTTAAACCACTTCACTATTCACTTGGTTAGGAACCTTGGAAACTATTTTGCCTATGAAATTATTAGAGGAAAAATTAGTGAACCTCTTAAGAGCTTTCAAGTTGAGTTTAGGTTACTTATGAGTATTGTGCCGGATACCAAACCACTAAGAGTTACCAGTTACTTTTCCTTGTTTTATACACTGTTTTGATTGAGAAGTTATTCTATTTCTGGTTTCACTTGTTGGAAACTTTAAATGTATTGAAAAGATTTCCTTGGTATGAATGCTTGAGTTTTATTTCCAAATGGCATGTGTTACGGAAATGAGAAAAATACTGAAGTACTTGAGGTACTGCTTGGTCTAGAGGGACAGGTGATGAATTGTGATGAGTTTTGCATGATGTGGAATGAATGGTTTTACTTTGATATTGGATTTGAGATTAAACGATGTTTTACTGTTTTGGTCTAGCTTGTCCTGGATCCAGATGTTTAAGCTTAGTAATGTGATGTTATTGTTGGTTGTTGGAATTGCATGGCCTTGTGTGTTGCCACGACCGGTGTAGAGCAGCCAGAAACCCTGAGTAGGCCTGGTTGTCAATGCAGAAACCCGGGGAGTAGGCCTGCATTGGATGACGAAACCCTGAGTAGGCCGTCATTTCAGAGTATCCGAAACCCTGAGTAGGCCGGAACTGTGTACATGGAGGTGTGGAGTGTCTACTTGGCATGCTTAATTTATCAACTAAACGATAGTCATGACATTGACCAATCGATGTGTTATCGTACTTGACTGAGATCTGATTTGTTTGATTTGAACTTGGGAAATTGATGTTGGTTGTTTAACTGTATTGTAGTGTTTGTCGATGCATAGTTTTAAATTGTGATCAACTATTTCTGCATGCATGTGCTACTCGCTGAGATATTCGTATCTCACTCTGTTGTTTGTTCTGTTTTTCAGATACTCGTGGTGAGGCGTTTTCAGGGGTAGATCCTGCTGAGGCATATAGGGAGGAAGATTACTATTACCTTCCTTAGACTTGTAGGTTATCTGTTCTGAATTTGAGAACTTTGAATTAATTGAGATGTATTAAAGTAATTGGGGATGAACCATATGATTCTAGTTCAGTTTAAATGTTACAATTTTACATAAATGGAAATGTGCACTCTGTCAGGTTATAGATGTATGATTATCCAGCGATCATAAATTGATTAACGATCCTTGCCTAACCTCCGTGAGACGTGTTATATCTTTAATGAACAACACGGATCCGAGGCGTTACATGTCTGGAGGGACACCCCGGTGAGCTGCTGGTGATTCCCTGTACATGTGGATAAGCGACCACACTCCATGTATTGATTCTGGTGCTGCATGCTGGTGGTACGTCCAACTCTGCGGGGTTCGTGCGCAATAAGTCGGTGACTACGGCTCTTGCCTAAGCTGCGCTGCGTGGGGCTTGAGTATCATTAAGTAGCACTGCCCCTAAGCCGCACGGTGGAAAAGCATTTAGTCGAGTGTCATCTCAAATACTTATCATCTTTGTGAGTCCTGCAATGGCACGTGTTTTGTCGCTTTTGTCGGTTTTACCTCGTTAACATCAAGTTACTGGTATTTATACATGATCATATGTTTCATCGCCTTATTTGTAATTGCCATGAATAACTTGGATTTCTCGTCTTATCGTTGATTAATCGAATACCTCATGACTATTTGCTTATATTGGACTGTTTCAAATTGCAAGCACCTGCTACTTGCTGAGATGTAAATCTCACTCCGTTTTCCCCTATTTTTCAGGTTGCTTGGAGAGATCGCGAAGGTGGGGTTTTAATTTGATGGGTAGAAATATAATTGGTATTAATGCCACATGTTGATTAGATAAACTTTATTGTAAACAGAATTGACATTATTGAATAAAGAATTGTTGTTATTGGCCACCATAACTCTGATGTAATTAATTTGTAAATTTTAACATTATTGTGAATCTTGGTTCGTATCTGACCCCAGCTTCGTGGTAACACCTCGAGTTTGGTTGTTGAACCGGACTTGGGTTGTTACAGTAGCGAACTGGGTTCAGGTTAGGTGCCAGTTTGCACTGACCCGGGTTCGGGGCATTACAGAGATGGTATCAGAGAAACAAGATCTAAACCTAGGAACTAAATTCTTAGGTGGGTAGTGGGATTGAGTGCACGTTAGTTAAAAGCATGTTATTTAGGATGAGAGACTTTAATTTTATTTGTATGTTGTGAATGCTATTGTTTGATGAATATTGCTATGCTATTGATGTTATTATTAGTATTGGATGGTATATTATTAACCAAAATAAATTAAAATTTTGCAATATTAACCTGTGCTTATAAACAGATAAATTTCCGCATAAGAAAAATAAAAAGAAATTGCAATAGACAAAATTTAGCAAAAATGATCTAATGTATATATCTGTAAGATGAACGAGAACAAAGTTTGATGTAGCTGTATCCTCAATAGGATAAAAGACCTAAGAACTAAATACAACCAATAGAATCAAAAAGTGTATACACATCTGTCCCAAAAGTGAAAAAGAAAGAAATAGAAAATACAATTCTCTAAACAAGAAAAATAAAAATCAGCTAGATAGTCCAGCACCATCTCCTCTATGTCCAGCATCCTCCCCTGTGTCAGTGTCTCCATCTCTAGTCCCAGTAACTCCATCATCATCATCACCGTCTCCTCCCTGGTCCCCATCACTGGTAGCATCAACCCCAGCCCGCATGTATGCTTGGAAAATCCTGTACACTTTACAGTGTGACGCATGCATATGGTCTATCCGAGTGTACATTTAAGACATCTGTGACCGCATCGTCTTCTGTGTCTCCACCATAGATGCCAACTGCTGTAGGATCAGAACCATGTGCCTAGCCACCAAAGACACCATATCCCGAGATCCTGCATCACCTATAAAATCGGGAAGGGAAGTAGTAGAGCTAGAAGGAATAGTAGGAGGAGCAGTAGAACTAGAGGGAATAGACGAAGGAGGAGCATCAGTTGTAGAAGTAGGTGGAAGGGAAGAGGAATGAGAATATGGAATAAGAAAAAAAATGATAATAAGGAAATAAGAAAATACAAACACACCCAAGAGAAGTTAGGAACAAATTGCACAAATAATTCAACAAAAATTAAAAAAAAATCAAACTAGGATAAAGGTGTGTAATAATGGACTAGTAAAGTGCTAAAACAGGTCCTAAATTGAAACCATTTGATGGAAATTGAAAGAGAAACAAAATTGCAAAAATTAGGCCGAGCGCCTAAGACCGCTTAGGATCGCTCAAGGCGATTTGGTCAGCGCTCGTGTTCTGCCATGAATAGAAATTTGGGGTTTCAAAACTTAATGAAATAAATGATCAAATCTTTAACTAAAACATGTTCCAATCAATAATATGAAGTAGTTGGAAGATAAATGAACCATTTTTAAACTAATGACCTAAAGATTTGAGCATCGATTGGAAATTTTTCGAAAAATCAAGCCCTAGCCGTAAGTTGTTGAACGAAAAATTTTAAGAAGTAAACTAGAAGTAGAAGAGGGATAAGAGCATACCTGTTAGTGTCGTTTGGAGATGAGGAGGAGCTGATTGAGGTCGAAGAAGTTGAACGCCAAGGAGAATAGGCCGAGCAATATTGAGCGTTAGCTTTAGGTTGCCTTTAGCGTGCGTTTAAAACCTTATAAACCTAGCGCTAAGGAGCGCGTGGCTTAGGGTTTTAGACCCAAGTCAGTCCTCTTCAGCCATCCTCAGTGCTCTATCGCGGCACTGAGTGCCTAGCTTCTTTTAGCAGTTAATAAAATAAAAATTTAACAAAATAATAGAAACAACTATATAGTAGACAAAAATATATATATATATATCACTTATAATAGTTCGTAAAAATAATGTGTATACATTTGGATGAAGTTAGAGATTTCAGGAAATTTAAAAATTCTCAGAGTTTGTAAAAAGATTTCCGGAAATACTGGGAATTGCAAAGTAACACTTATACTGTCTCACAGAAACCTGATTTGAAATTATTAGCATGTAAGATATTATATTTGATCTTATAATTATATCTGAGGTCGAATGTATACTTAATTATTATTGTTGAATATTGGTTGTTGCCTGTTAGCCAGTTGCACTAGGACATGCCAAGGTGTGGTGAAGCAGTGTACAATGTGGAATTGCACCTGGGTGTGAAACCTTATGCAATATGGGATATGTATTAGTACAAATAGGTGTGTGTAAATATGTATTGTGGATGCAGTATTTTGATACCAGTTAGACTAGAAGAAACCTGTGATTTTCTTCTCAAGCTTGCATATAAGCAGACGCGTTTATATGTACAGATTGATGATAGAAGATTGGTAGTGTTCTACAGTATTTTGAAGTTAAATTATATTTTGAGAAATGGAAATTGAAATGATGAAAATTTTGAATTGTTTTGAACTGTCGGAACTTTGTTTTGAAATATAGAATGAATATGACTGTTTTAAATTTCGAGGTCGAAATTTTTGTTAGGTGGGTAGGATGTAAAACCCCGATTTTTACCTAATAAATAAATAAATAATAAATAAAAGAAAATATGAGTTAAGTCCTAGTTAAAATAAAAAGTGAAGATTTAGAGGATAATTAATTCAAATAAGTCCTAAGTTGAAAATAAAGAAAGAATTTTAATGAGAGTAGCTTAAAAGAATAAAAGGGTATTTTGGAATTTCCAGAAAAGGGTAATTAGTAAATAGATCATCAAATAATAATTAGAATTAGAAAATAGAAGAAAACAAATTATTTTGACAAGTTAGAAATTAAAAGAAATTAATAAAAGCCTAAAAGTGGGAAAAAGGGTAATTAGGAGATTTCACGTCTTAATTTGGAGAAAATAAGGTTTTAAGTGATAGAAATGTTTAATTAAATATTTTGCACGAAAATAGGTTATTTTCATGAGTTTAGATAATAAGAAACTTAATTAGTATTATTTAAGTAGAAAATAGAAGGTGGAGAAAAAGTAGGAATTAAATTAGAAGGATTAGACATTAACTAGACCATGGTTGGGTTAGCCCAAATTAAATTAGCCAATTAGAGTTGGTTTAGGATTTCTAAGGCCTAGTATAAATAGGAGACTAAGGTTAGACAAGAGGGAATTTTCGTGGGTTTCTTATGGAGAGAAAAGAGGGAGAGAAAAGAAGGAGGTTTCTAATGGAGGTGTCTGACCAGCCACCATCAAATCGCGATCGGGGAAAATCCGTACGGGGGATCGCCTTCAAAATTTGGATGTTTTGTTCGTGACTGATAAAACTACATTTTGAACGGTGGAGATTTGAATTGGAAGAGTCTAGCTTGGTGCGGTTGGGAGCAACATTCTGGTCCAGAATTAGAAGGTGCAATAGAAGAGGGATTTAGCGTATAAGGCAAGTAGTAACCCTTGGAAAACGTGAGGAATTGCATGATTTTGATTTCTGTGATTTCATATGGTTAGCATGGATTAGACGAAACTGTATTTACATGGAATCAAGTTGCTTATATTTTCATGGTTTGTGTTCTTGATGGAATTATCAAATTAATGAAGAAAGTTTAGTTGGATTATGTAAATAAAGGTAGGAGGGTATTTAATTCATAAAAATTACTCTAGAAGGCTCTAGGTAAGTTTCAGAAAGTTTGTAGATTAATTTAGACCAAGAAAATATAAAGCAAAAGCATAAGAATCCGAAATTGGAACATCTGGAAAATTCTGTTAAAAATTGCATGAGCGCCTAGGATTGCCCAGCCCTGTAGAGGTAGGCGCTCTAAGTAAAATTTGTAGATTTTGGGAATTTTGTCATTCGAATAAATACCCAATAATTCTTATGATTAATTAAGCATGTTAGCATCTTTATAAGGACCTAATTAAGCTATAAAAATTATAAAATTAATTTGGAAAGAATAAGCAATAAATTGAAGGTTATAATGAAAGGATTGTTTATAAAAGAGTCAAAGGGTATGGATATTGCTAGAAATAATACTACTGAAATTTATAGCTTATAAACATCTTTTAAACTTTATTCTAGGTCTGTAGAACATGCTGGAAAAATAAAATACAGAAAATTCAAATAGAAACTAGCTTAGGTGCTAAGGTAGGAAATTGGATTCTAATAAAGGGATTAAGAAGGAAAAGTTCAAGCATGATTTGATTTACTTTTATTTGAGCTTTATATAGGAATATTGGCTACTGGAATTGCCTAAACTCAGATTTTACCGGATTTATGATACTTGAGTTTTATTTTGAATATAATTGGAAGAATTTCATAGGTTATTCTGAAAATGCCTACAATTGGATTTGTTATGATTGAATCATGGATTTCACATGGAATGGAATACTTTGGTATGGATTGGTATGTGGTATGATATTGTTCTCTTTAATTTTACGGTTGGGTGATACGGCTTCTGTGGTAGAGTTGATACTATCTTTCACGGCAGAGATGGGTAATCCTCTGTGTAGAGATGTGTAATCCTTTACGGGTAAAAGTGTGTATGCCTCCTACATTAGCGTGTCCTCCCGTATGTGGTTTTATCGTGGCTTGTGTCAGTGGGCTTAGCTGTATATGGATCCATAGTTTTGGCTGGTTAGCTAAGTGGTATTTAGTTTGGGTTGAGTTACTCCTATATGCGAGCGCACTTCCCTTTGCAAGTTAGTTTGCTCTGGGAGGATCCTATGTCTGGAGGGACACCCCGGTGAGCCGCTGGTGATTCCCTGTACATGTGGATAAGCGACCACACTCCATGTATTGATTCTGGTGCTGCATGCTGGTGGTACGTCCAACTCTGCGGGGTTCGTGCGCAATAAGTCGGTGACTACGGCTCTTGCCTAAGCTGCGCTGCGTGGGGCTTGAGTATCATTAAGTAGCACTGCCCCTAAGCCGCACGGTGGAAAAGCATTTAGTCGAGTGTCATCTCAAATACTTATCATCTTTGTGAGTCCTGCAATGGCACGTGTTTTGTCGCTTTTGTCGGTTTTACCTCGTTAACATCAAGTTACTGGTATTTATACATGATCATATGTTTCATCGCCTTATTTGTAATTGCCATGAATAACTTGGATTTCTCGTCTTATCGTTGATTAATCGAATACCTCATGACTATTTGCTTATATTGGACTGTTTCAAATTGCATGCACCTGCTACTTGCTGAGATGTAAATCTCACTCCGTTTTCCCCTAGTTTTCAGGTTGCTTGGAGAGATCGCGAAGATGGGGTTTTAATTTGATGGGTAGAAATGTAATTGGTATTAATGCCACATGTTGATTAGATAAAGTTTATTGTAAACAGAATTGACATTATTGAATAAAGAATTGTTGTTATTGGCCACCATAACTCTGATGTAATTAATTTGTAAATTTTAAAATTATTGTGAATCTTGGTTCGTATCTGACCCCAGCTTCGTGGTAACACCTCGAGTTTGGTTGTTGAACCGGACTTGGGTTGTTACAGTAGCGAACCGGGTTCGGCTTAGGCGCCGGTTTGCACTGACCCGGGTTCGGGGTGTTACAGGCATTATTCCTACCACATTCCATATCTCTTCAGGAGAAGGTACTTAACCAATAACTGAATTGTGAATGTTAGACATTTTCCTCGGGATTAAGCCAGGAAACTCCATTTCAGTCGATTGAGGTTGCATCCTATAAAGTGATTCAAAGTGTGAGATCACATGAGCTTTCAGTTCATTTCTACCCACCACCTCAAAAATTTCCAGGGTTCGCAATGAATGAATGAAATTTCTTTGTCTTCTTATCATAGTAGATTTGAGACAAAAGGCCATATTTAAATCCCCATACTGTATCCACTTTATTCGTGATTTTTGGAACAACAACATCTCCTATTGGGATAGCAATTTATCATACTCACTTTGTAATAATTTCTCTTTGGCAAACTGCTCAAGATCCCCAAATCGAGATAGCTCTTCCTGTATACAAGAAAGGTGGATTTTAGAAAAGATAATTTAGAGTGAATATTACCTACAGTGCTTCTGTTCCATTTCCTGAGATCAGATGCCAAGCTTTTTAACTTCGTAGTTAATGGCATAGACATTTGTTTCTCTTTCCAAGCTGCTTTAATGACCTCCTCACATGTGCTTTCTTGTAGCCATTGTGCCTCAAAACAGAAAGTTTTGTTTTCGTGGAAGAATGTCTACAATCATAAGACAGTGGTCAGAACTTATGATGGCTTGAGAATATAGACTAGGAGTAGGAAATAAGTCCAAAAAATTAACAGAAACAAACCCCCTGTCTATTTTTTTTTTCAAATATGCTAGAGACCTTTTTGACCATTGGTCCATGTAAATTTTGGCCCCTTAAGAGGTAACTCACTAAGCTAGCATCTGTGGATGAAAGAGATAATATTGTCAATTTGTCTTCTGGGAATAGGAACATCACCATGATTTTCTTCTATACTAATCATAGTATTGAAATCGCCTAATAATAACCAAGGAGCCATGTAACTTTCAGTCAATTGTTCAAAATGTCCACTGTTCATTATGGGTGTCAAAATTTGAAGACGCATGCAGAAATAAGATATGACAGGTTACAGTAGCATGTCAATCAACCATTCTGTGGACAACAATATATCAATGGAAATATTAGATCAAAGAATTAGAAAACCTTCTCGACGACAAGTAGCCTATTTAGTAAAGAAAGACGAGAATCGCATTTTCCTTGCTACACGAGAAGCAACCTTTTTCCTGAGCAAAAGTTTCTGATAACGAAATGAGGTCGAGGGCATGACAAAAAATTTGATCTTTTAGGTGATGTTGTGTCGCCTAAAACAATTCCAAAACAAGATTTTCATTTTTGATGACTCCAAAACAACGACTCAAAGGAAGGAAAAGTGGTATCAGAGAAATATTGAGGGAGTTTCCTTATTTTATATGCAGACGAAGTTGCTCCAAGCTCGAGGTTATCAGTAGAAAGCTCTTGGATTTTAATCAGCTTCTCCTTCGGAAGGTTGTATCTAGCGGCTTTCTTGGATCTGTAAATGAGGAGAAGAATGGGAAATCTTTGATTTTGAAGGACTGCCTTGATTGTTTTCTGAAGGAAACAAATTGGGAACGTAGACCTGAGTTGTCTGATCAGGGTCTTTTAAGTTGGACTAAATGAAGCTTGAGAAGACAAAGGTTGATGACTTGATACTTGGGTTAGGCTGAAGGCCCCAATCAGGAGTTAATAGAGCATATTGAAAGTTTCTTCCAAACTAATTGTAGAAGTCAATAAAAACCTGCTTACATATGTTTTTGCTAGATGAAAAGAGGTTTGCTAATTGAAGAAACAATATGTGGGTTGAAAACGCATTGTCAAAAGAACGCATGTAAAATAAACAGCTAAAGCGAACTAATAGTGAAGCTATCCAAGTCTTGATCTTTATCCTCCAAAAGAAACCATGCCAAAAGCAGAAACTAACCAAATGGATACTCCAAATCTCCAACTGAAGTTACCTCCAATTTGATGTGACAAAGAGAAGCATCAACAAGAATAGATGACTTGCTCATATTCACAAGGCCTGACATGCAATCATTTGAACTCATTTTCCGAGCTCTTGATCATTTCGGCTATCTATCTGGTCTTCAGGTTAACAGATCAAAAAGCCACTTATTTTTTGCTGCTTGTAACGCCCCGGATCCGTGTTGTTCAATAAAGATATAACACGTCTCACAGAGGTTAGGCAAGGATCGATAATCAAATATGATCGCTGGATAATCATCTAACAATAACCTGTCAGAGTGCACAATTTGATTCATCCAAGAAATGTAACATTTAGAACTTAACTAGAATCATATGGTTCAACCCCCAATTAGACTTTAATACACCTCAAATATTCAAAGTACTCAAATTCGGAACAAGATAACCTACAAGTCTAAGGAAGGTAATAGTAATCTTCCTCCCTATAAGCCTCAGCAGGATCTACCCCAGTAGTCGCCTCACCACGAGTATCTGAAAATCACAACAAAACAACAGAGTGAGATACGAATATCTCAGCGAGTAGCACATGCATGCAGAAATAGTTAATCACAGTTCAAAGCTGTGCATCGATAAACATTCCGTACGATTAAACAACTAATATCCATTTCAAGTTCAAACCAAAACCCATTTCATCAGTCAAATCACATCTCAGATAAGTACGGCAACACATCGATTGGTCAATGTCATGACTATCGTTTAGTTGATAAATTAAACATGCCAAGTAGACACTCCACACCTCCATGTACACAGTTCCGGCCTACTCAGGGTTTCGGAAACTCTGAAATGACGGCCTACTCAGGGTTTCGTCATCCAATGCAGGCCTACTCCCTGGGTTTCTGCATTGACAACCAGGCCTACTCAGGGTTTCTGGCTGCTCTACATCGGTCGTGGCAACACACAAGGCCATGCAATTCCAACAACCAACAAATAACATTACATTACTAAGCTTAGACTCTGGATCCAGGACAAGCTAGACCAAAACAGTAAAACATCGTATAATCTCAATTACAGCATTAAAGTAAAACCATTCATTCCACATTATGTATATCTCATCACAGTTCATCACCTGTCCCTCTGGACCAAACAATATCACAATACTTTCTGTATTTCTCATTTCCACAAACCATGCCATTTGAATACAAAACACAGTTATTTATAACAAGACAATACATTCAGCATTTTCCAAACAAATGAAACCATAAGTCAATAATTTCTCAATTAGAACAGTGTATAAATTCTAGGAGAAAACAACTAAGAACTCCTAGAGTTTTGGTATCCAGCACAACATGTATAAAATAACCTAAACTCATCCTTAGAAGCCTTTAAGAATTTGCCACTAGAATTCTCCTAGGAATTAAATAAGAAATGCAGGTTCCAAGGTTTCCAAACAAGTGATTGGTGAAGTGATATAAACCCCAAGACATCAAAATCCCCCTTGGTTCAGTCGGAAATCAAATTCGGCAAGTATAATTGGGTATGCGCTCACGCCAGGTGAGCGCCAGTCGGCGAATAGAAAACACGCAAAAATTGACTATGCGCTCACTCGATGCTAAGTGAGCGCGAGCTGAGCGAGAGAAAGGCCCGAGAAGAGCGCGGGATAGGCGTGAGATAGGCGCATCGATTCTAAGTGGGTGCGAGCTAAGCGCCAAGTAGGCGCGAGCTCGGCGCCAGATCAATATTTCTATGCGCCTACTTCCCGAATTGGGCACAAGTGGGCGCCAAGTGAGCGGATACCCACTGCGATTTTCAAGTCTCTGTTATTTCGAGATCTCCAATTCTGGCTGGTTTGTTTAGGTCTGTAATTGCTCCAATACACTCCCAATGCTCCTAGAAGACTTCCCAACCAATTTTGGATTTAATCTAAACATCTTTAATTTCAAATTAATTTTCAATCTGACGTTCGGACTCACGGTATTCCAGAAAACCCAGAACTCACAATACAACCATGGCAATCGAAATATGTCATGAAGAAAACTAAAACCCCGGTTTTAAATCAGTGCTACTCACAAGTATACGCTTAATCCCAGAACAGAAGCTTATTCCACAACCGGCCGAGCACGACTTCCGGCTGCACGCGAGGATGCAACAGTAGCCGAACGGATCCTCTGCTCGCGAGAGAAATAACCCGCAGAACTCCGACTCCAATATCCTTCTAGTAGTTATTGCGATCCTTGTTCTTCATAGGCATAACCCTAATCGCCATTACCAGCCGCAATCGCCCAGTCGCCCAATTCTCCAGATAACTAGACTAACGAAGAGTATTTCCATAAGTATGATACGAGTATTCGTTTAAACCCAAACCCTACTTTCCCCTTTTGGTACATTTCCCTTGCGATACATACGCCGCCCGATCACTCTTTAACTCCTTGATCCTATGTGCACTTGTCCACTGGAAACCCTACATGTTCCGGCCACTTAGGTTAACAAGCGCCCAAGCTATATTTTTAATAATCATAATAATAATAAAAACAAAAAAAAAACTCACCAAAAATCAGGGTCTTACACTGCTACCCCTTCTAATTTGCAAAATGAAATTTTGAGCAGATTCCAGGTGGCGTAGGGCTCATTCCCAGTCAAATACTTTGGAGTCCCCATTATCTCTTCAAGGCTAAAGATTGCTGACTATGAGCCGCTCCTTCTAAGGATCAAGCATAGGCTTCAATCATGGAAGGCGAATAACTTATCCTATGCAGGCCGTGCTCAGCTTCTCAAATCAATCATATTTGCGACAGCAACATATTGGTTATCTGCGTTCATGATTCCGCTAAAAGTCATTGATGAAATTGAGCGCCAATGCAAAACCTTCTTATGGGCAGGTACCAATCCACGCAAAAAGCTAGCACTGGTTTCATGGTCTGTTGTTTGCTCCCCCAAAGATGAAGGGGGACTTGGCATCCTCAGCCTGCAACAATGGAACACAGCCGCCCATTACAAGCTTCTTTGGCGAATTGTCACATCTGACCGCTCTCTTTGGGTTCGGTGGGTTCTTTCCAATCGTCTTAAGCACAAGTCAATATGGCAAGTAGGCATCCCATCCTCATCGACTTGGTCATGGAGGAAGATCCTAAAGTTGAGAGACAAAGCTGCCTCTTACATTAAATGTCACGTCTATAATGGTAATAACTGTTAGGTTTAATATTTTAGTTTGGCTTAATTCAGTGCCAAAAAGTGTGTTTAAGTGTGTTTAGAATGTTTAGTTTGAATCCAAGAAGACATGGTTCAAATGGCGTCAAAATCGGAGTCAAATTGAAGAATTTATGCCCAACATTTGATAAACGTTCGAACGTTCAATTTCGGGAGAGTGGCATTTGACCAACATTCTTTGGCCGTTCGAACGTTCATGTTCTGTAGAGAAACCCGAGGCTAGCATTTGACCAACGTTCTCTGGCAGTTCGAACGTTCATGTTCTACAGACAAACCCGAGGCTAGCGTTCGACCAACGTTCTCTGGCCATTCGAACGTTCAATTTTTAAAGGGTGGCGTTTGCTGAGCATTCGAACGTTCAAACAGCAAAATTTCCGAAAAGTTACAAAAAATTACATAACTTACTCGTTTCAATTCGGATTGACTTCAAACTTTTTGGGGAACCTTTAAATAGGATTAGGGACCTTCTAAACCTAAGAGAGCCACGTTTTAGAAGCACTAAATATTCTTTTCTCTTCTGAAAACCCTTCTTCTAGGTTTTCATCTTTTGAGCCATAAAACCTTTATTTTCTTCTTCCTTCCTCTACCTTGGAGTTCCGAGTTGGGGAGATTGATTGTGGGAGTTCCTACGAATACCAGGTGAGTTTGTTTGGGTGATCATGTGAGAAGATCTTCAGAGTTCTGAGGTGTTGCTGTGTAGCAAATTTGAGGAGTTCCTCAAATACTTTCAAGTCTGTGAGTTGCAAAGTCTAGCATAGGGATGTTGAGTCGTCTGAACTACAGGTTGTAAGTCTTCTTTTTATATTGGATCTTTTAGGTGGCTCCTGCATAGCCCAGAGGGTTTTTCTCTAGTGAGATTTTTCATAGAGTTTTCCATTCGTCACCAAATTGCTTGTTTTGTCTTACTTTACATGCTTTAATTATTTGCTTGCAATTTTGGTGGCTTGTTAATTACTTTTGATTAGTTATTTGATTTTCTGGAATTACCTTGAGGATTTGTTCGTGCCTATTAATTAAGGACTTGTCTTTAATTGATAGAAAAAATATTTTTCCGTTGTGCTACACCTATTCACCCCCCTCTAGGTGTTGTTGGAGTCAAAACCCTGTTTTTCAATTGGTATCAAAGTGGGTAACCAGATCTTTGACTCTGTTAGTCATGGACAAGTCTTCTACTGCCTCACCCTTCTTTGATGGTGGTAATTATGCATATTGGAAAGTTCGTATGAGAGCCTATCTAAAGGCTATTGATGAGAGGGTATGGGGAAGTGTTGAGAGAGGATAGCCTCCACCCACTATAACTGTAGATGGTGAGTTTAAACCCAAAGACCCAAGCCAATACACTAGGGAAGAGTTGATTGAAGTCAACCACAATAGTAAAGGTGTCAATGCACTTTTTAGTGCAATATCTGTTGATGAGTTCAAACGGGTGTCCACTTGTCAGACCGGTAAAGAAATTTGGGAAATTCTGGAAACCACTCATGAGGGAACTGTCCTCGTGAAGAACTCTAAGTTACAGATGCTCACCACTAGGTTTGAAGAATTGAAGATGGGAGAGGATGAACCCTTTGATGAGTTCTATGCCAAACTTAATGATATAGTGAATTCTAGTTTCAACCTTGGTGAGAAAATTACTCCAAACAGAGTTGTGAGAAAAATCCTTAGGTCTCTCCCTGAAAAGTATAGACCCAAAGTCACAGCCATAGAGGAAAGCAAAGACATTGACAAAAGTAAGATTGAAGACCTAATAGGATCAATTCAAACCTATGAGCTTACTTTACCTCAAACCAAAAAGAGCAAATCCATTGCTCTTAGAGCCATGAAAGGAAATACTTTTAATGAGTCTGATGACGAGGTGGATGATGAGGAGATTGCCCAATTTGTTAAGAGTTTTAGAAAGATTTTGAAGATTAGCAAAAACAAAAAGGGCAATGAATGGTCTAGGGGGACTTCTAGCAAGGAGAGGAAATTTTGGAAAGAACCTAGGGAAACCAAAGACATCCTTGAAAACAAAACTTAGCAGGTAAAGTGTCATGGTTGCCAAGGGTTTGGCCACATCAGAGCTGAATGTCCTACCTACAAGAAATTTAAAGGTCAAGGAAGTGGGAAAGCTTTGAATGCTACTCTTTTTGATAGTGAGACTGAATCTGATCATGAGAAGGACTTCGTATCTGAAGAGGGTCCAAATTACATGGCCTTCACTTCTATTGTGGGAAGTGATCAGGGAAACACTCTTCAAGACTCAAAACCACTTGAGAATAATATTGGTTCTCAAAGTGAGTCTGAAGATGAGGAAAGCCTTGAAGAGGCTTATTGTAGATACTCCAAAATTGCACTGAGAAAATGATGAATAATTGGCAAAAATCATTCTTTCCTTTGTAACCAGCACAAAAATTCAGATTTAAACATTCTTTATTGTATCTGACACAAGTCATCGGATACAAGCAAGTTTTTTTATATCCGACACAAGTCATCGGATACAAGCAAGTATTATTGTATTCGACGACATGTGTCGGATACAAATATGTGCCCTTGTAGCCGATCTGAGTTGGCAGATACAAGGTTTTTGCTCAAAATTAGGGTTTTCCGAAAGTTTTCACTTTTTATCATCATATCCTTTGTTTAAGAAGTGGAAATCTCAAAAATGACCTTAGGTTAAGTGGGAGAATGCTAGACACATCCTTGCGTCTACCATTAGGGTTCCCCCTAACCCTAGCCTTTGCCTATAAATAGGAGGCCTCTCCTCAAGCAAATGGCCAAGAATTTTAGAGTCAAAAGTTGGAGATTGGAGAGCTCCGAGTGAAGAAGGGAACCGCTGCCGCATTGCTTTCAAAAACCCAGGTAAGCCTGGAACTTCTTTATTTTTGTCTTTACATTCTAGGGTTAGATCTTTCTTTTACCTTTCTATAGAATAATGGCCTACTCTTTGTGTATGCAACTCCTTTCCCTACTCAAAGTACCTTGAGACTCCCTCCAGCCGTAAAACGTGAAGGGGGATTTAGGGGAAATGAGACTAGGAATTGATCCTTAGTCTTAGAACCCTCTTGAATGGCTTTTTACTGTGTAAAAACCCATTTCATACTCAAAGTACCCCAAGACTATCTCGGAACCGTAAAACGGGAAGAGAGAACTAGGGGAAACGAGAATGGAACGGAACCCTAGTTTTTAGAACCCCATTTGATTCATGTACTTTGAATTCTATATGTTGTTATGTATGGGTTTAGAGAGGCAATTTTTACACTTGCACACATAGCACTTGTTTTGTCGGAATCGGCTTGTATTTCGGATCTATCGTATTCATTATGATAGATCTGAAATAAATGGCCCTAAGTAGTTCTGGGACATCTCTTCATGATTTTTAAAATGATTTCAAGCAAGTTATTGTAGACACCCCAAAATTGCACGATTTTTGATAAATCTTGAAGGAGAGATATTTTATTGGAATTTTCAATTCTTTGCATTGGGTTTGAGATCCTTAACCTATTTGAATCCAAAACCGTAAAGGAAAAGGCCCGAATTCAATCTTTTGTGCAAAGTCAAACTTTTTTCGGTTGACTTTTGTTGACTTTTGACCCCAGAAAATGAAATATTTTTTAAAGCAAGATTTCAAGATAATTTTTCCCGGTAATCAGGGTTTTAGCCATGTTATTGCCTAAAAGAATTTTTTGAGATTTTAAATCTTGACGAATACCTTGGTTTTAACATGTTGAATCTTTTTACCAGATCTGAAAAACCGGAATTTAGCCTGGAACTGGAAAGTTGACTTTTTATTCACTTGGAATTTGGGTCTGGAACTATTTTTAATGGATTCAAATGGGGGTGGGGGGGTTGTTTGCTTATTTACATGTAATACCTTAAGTGAATGGACATTAAAAAATACAAGGACATTTACTTAAACGATATTACATGTAAATAAGTATTGCCTGTGTTAAAATTCAGATAAAAGCTTCTTTTTTTTGTATCCGACAGATAATGTCGGATACAAAGGATCTTTATTGTATCCGACATGTCAAGTCGGATACAAGCTCTTTGTATCCGACTTGACATGTCGGATACAAGCTTTTTGCTCAAAATTAGGGTTTTCCGAGAGTTTTCACTTTTTACCATCATATCCTTCATTAAAGGAGTGGAAATCTCGGAAATAGTCTTAGGGTTAAGGTTGGTGGACTCTAGACATTATTATGTGTCTACCATCATGCAAACCCTAACCCTAGCCTTTGCTCAAGCAAATGGCCAATAACTTTTGCCAATAACTTTTGCCAATAAGTTGGAGATTGAAGAGCTCCGAGTGAAGAAGGGAACCGCTGCCGTATTGCTTCCAGAAGCCCATGTAAGCCTCAAACCTCTCTTTATTTTTCTGTTTTTACATTCTAGGTCTAGTTCTCTTCTTCTACCTTTCTGTAGAATAAGACCTAATCTGTGTGTATGAAAACCCTTCCTTTACTCAAAGTACCTCGAGACTCCCCCTAGCTATAAAACGTGAAGGCGGGATCTAGGAGAAACGAGACTGAGGATTGACCCTAGTGTTAGAACCGATTTGAATAAGCCTTTTGAATCTATGAAAACCGTTTCATATTCAAAGTACCCCAAGATTATCTCGAATAACCGTTAAACGGGGAGAGAGAACTAAGGGAAACGATAATGGAACGGAACCCTAGGTTGTTCTAGAACCCCATTTGATTGATATGAATGCATGCTATATGTTGTTATATTATTGAAGAATGGATTTCTACACACACACACATAGCACTTATTTTGTCGAATTCAGCTTATATTTTGGATTTATTGCATTCATTGTGATAGATCTGGAATAAATAGCCTCAAACAATTCTGGGATATTTCTTGTTGCTTTTCAACATGATTTCAAGCAATTTTTGTTGAGTATTGAAGACCTCTAGGTCCAACCTCT
Source organism: Buxus sempervirens (assembly GCA_947561395.2). Classification (NCBI taxonomy): domain Eukaryota; kingdom Viridiplantae; phylum Streptophyta; class Magnoliopsida; order Buxales; family Buxaceae; genus Buxus; species Buxus sempervirens. The sequence continues at coordinate 27,106,210 of OX387191.1, read as the reverse complement.
CGGTTTTGGGCATTTTTGCTCACTTTTTGGGGGTTTTTTGGCATATTCTTTCCAATCGGAGAGAATGGTGAGCCAAACTTGTGCCCCATTTCTTCCTAGAGGTTCTTCAATATATTTTTAAAATGATTTTGATTTATCCTGCACGGATTCCACACACCTTATCAGTATTTTGAGTTGATTTTCTTTAAAAAGGCTTAACTTGACAGCAGCTGTACCCCAACTTCGGACACTCGTAACTTCATCGTCCGGATGAATTTTGGAGTGATTCCAGAGCCATGAGAAAGGTGAGGCTGTCTAGTTTATGCCTGAAACATTTCATTAACTTTTATCAAGTGGAGTTTTGACACCTCTCTGTCCAAGTTGATAGGTCAGTTCAGGTCTGATTGTAGAACCTGTCACTTCGACTGAGCGCCATGTGTTCATTTTAAGTCCGATTCAAGTGATTCTTGTTTATGAGTTTTCCTTTGGAAGTCTAATTTCAAATCCAATTGGTTTTATAATTTTTTTGACTCCATTTGTTTCGTGGGTAACAGATTTACTCAGAACTGCTCAACAACACTTTTCTGGGTTAATCTGTGATCCTCGGGGCCTGTTCGGGAAGTCACCCGAGGCACATCCGAATGAATTTTTGTATGAGGCTAGTTTCATCCAAAAGATGGCCATACATACTTCATTCACACCAAATTTCATGGATTTATATGGAGCCAATGTTTCTAAATGATTTTCCAAACTTACCCACTTGTCACTTTTAACTATCTCCAGCAGCAGATTTCAAAGGAGAATAACTCCTAGGATTTTAACCGGAATTGATTGAAAATTTTCACGAGTCTTCTATTTATTATAATCTTTCAAATGGATTTTGTTTAATTCAATCTAAACTATATTTGAATGATTTCAAGACAAATGGCTCTATCTTTTACCGAATTTTCCGGATTTGACTCAACTTGGTTTTGTGCAATTTTTGCTTTGATTTCCATCTATTGGTGATATTCCAAAAGTGATATTGACGTAAAAGAGGATCTGGAATCCATTTGGATTTCTCATGTGAAGGTATCACACATTTGTTTAATCCTTTCTCAAGGTTTTTGATTATTTTAGCAAGCTTTCTCATTCTTTTTAGCATGAACAACATTTGGCAACCACCTTGTGTGGGTGAATGGGGGTGCCTAACACCTTCCCCCGTTCATAATCTAATCCCCTTACCCATCTCTGGATTTGATTTTCAAGTAGAGTTATTTTTACTCTAGTATTTGTCTTTTTGCTTATTTTGAATCTTTTGGTGTCCATTCACACCCTAAATTGAATGGTGGCGACTCTCCCTTATATTTTATGTTGAGCCCGTGTGTTGACGGAGGGGAAATCATCTCGGTGATTTTCCCATGTCTCACAGTTATCTTTGAGTATTGAAGACCTCATGGTCTAACCTCTCGATTTTGGGCATTTTTGCTCCATTCTAGGGTTTTTGGCATATTATCTCCAATCGAAGAGAATGGTGAGCCAAACTTATGCCCTATTTCTTCCTAGAGGTTTTTCAATACTTTTTTCAAAAGATTTTGATTTGGATTGCACGGATTACATATACTTGATCATTGTTTTGGGTTGATTTTACTTAAAAAAGGCAAAACTGGATAGCATCTGTACCCTAACTTCGGACACTCATAACTTCATTGTCCGGATGAATTTTGGAGTGATTCCAAAGACATGTGAAAGGTGAGACTGTCTAGTTCATGTCCGTAAAATTTCATCAGTTTTTATAAAGCGGATTTTTGACACCATTCAGTCGAAGTTGATAGGTCAGTTTAGTCCAGATTGCTGAACCTGCCACTTTGAATGAGCACCATCTGTTCGATTTAAGTCCAATTTGAGTGATTTTGATTTCGGTGCTTTCCTTTATGAGTCTACTTTCAAATTCAATTGGTTTCATAATTGTTTGATTTCATTTGTGTCCTGTATGACTGATTTACTCAGAACTGCTCAACAGCATATTTCTGGGCTAATCTGTGATCTTTGGGGCCTATTTGGGAGGTCACCCAAGGCACATCCGGATGAAGTTTTGTATGGAGCTAGTTTCATTTGAAATATGACACTACATACTTTAGTCATGCAAATTTTCACGGATTTATATGGAGCCAATCTCCCAAAATGAATTTCCAAAGTTGCCCACTTGTTACTTTTACTGATTTCCAACAGCAGATTTCAAGTGAGCATAACTCTTAGGATTTTAACCCGATTTAATTGAAAATTTTCAAGAGTCTTCTATTTATCATAATCTTTCAAATGGATTTGGTTTGATTCAATTTGAATTTGATTTGAATGATTTATGGTCAAATGGCTCCATCTTTTACCAAATTTTCCGGATTTGTCTTAACTTGTTTGTGTTCAAGTTTTGCTTTGATTTCTATTTAATAGTGTGTCCCAGAAGTGATACTTACATAAAAGAGGATCTGGAATTCATTGGATTTCTCATGTGGAGGTATCATACATGTTTTTAGTTCTTTTCAAGCTTTTTTGATTACTTTAGCAAGCCTTCGTTATTTTGAGCATGAACAACACTTGGCAACCACCTTGTGTGGGTGAATGGGGATGCCTATCACCTTTCCCCATTCATAATCTAATCCCCTTACCCATCTCTGGATTTTATTTTCAAGTAGAGTTATTTTTACTCTAGAATTGCCTTTTTGCTTATTTTGATGATTTTGGTGTCCATTCACACCTAAAAAGAATGGTGGCAACTCTTCCATTTTTTATGAATCCCGTGTGATGACCGGAAAGTCACTGGATTGATTTTTCCTCCATGTCTCACACTTATGAAAAGCTTTTTAATGAAAGCCTGAAAATAAAGAAACAAAACAAGGTCTTTCTCAAAAAGCTCAATGAAGTAGAACTTGTCAAGGAAGGACTTCAAGTTAAATTGGATGAGTCTACTTCACATGTTGGTGAGTTTAAGTTGAAGATTGAAACCCTTGAGTCTCAAAAAATGTATCTGAAATCAGAGTTAGAAAAGTCCAAATCTCAATTGCAAAACTTCTCTTTTGGTTCTCAAAAGCTTGATCACATGCTTGGTATGAGTCAAACAATGATTGATAAAAGAAGTTTAGGATTTCAGGATGTTACTTCATCTTCTAAGACCAAAAAGGCAAAAAGGCCTACCCAAAAGTTCAAAAGGTCTAAACCAAAGGCATCTCTTCCTAGGGAATCTCATTCTCAGAAATTCATTCCCACTTGTCATCACTGTGGTGTTCTAGGTCACATAAGACCTAATTGCTGGAGATTAGGAGAAAATCTTAGTCAATCTTGGAATTCTCCTTCTAGACAATCCAATGTGGATTTGTCTAATCAAGTCAAGGTCTTAACTCAACAAACTAGGCTTCTTTCTGAACAACTAGTTTCCTTGACCAAGAAATCCTCTTATAACCAACAACTTTGGGTGAAGAAGAGTGATTTGACTCCTCTTCCTTGATTAGGATTTGTGTTGCATGCATTAGCCCTGTTTATTATGCTTATATTATCCTTTGCATGCATGTTTTTCTTTTGTTTTTGATTAGGATTTTCTATTTTTTTTATTTTTTGGTGAATTGTGTCATGAGCATGTTTTGTGAAAACAATACATTTTTATATTGAGAGAACTAATTGCTTAAAAGAATTGTTTTGCAAAATTTATTTCAATGATCTCATATAAATGCACAAAGGTTGATTGATCTCATAGTGTGTATTTGCACTTCACTTACACACACCAAATACAATTAAGCAAGCTTAATTTTTCTTTTTCTGTGAGTGTGTGGATAGGCAATCCTTGATTTACTCTTGTCTATCTTAAGTTAAGAAGATCATAGCATATGACCTTGTGTTAAAAAGAAATTTCTCCCTTTTGTTTAAAAGAAAAAGTTTATGAAAAGAACTTTGGGATGAGCTGTAAACCCCAGAAATCTTGAGTTCAAAAAGAAAGAGAAATACAAGGAGTACAACCATGGCATAAGCTGTAAACTCAGATATTCTAAGGAACACTACTCTTTGTACAAAAAGAATTGTAAGAAACAGGAGGAGAAAGTTTCAAAAACAGAGTTTTTTTTAAGGTCTCAAAATTCATGAAGGAAGTTCTTTTTAATTCATAGAGAGACTTGAGTAATATTGTGATTTCTTGATAAATGGCCAAATCCTCTTCACCAAGTTCCAATTTAGGCAAACTTATTTGTGTTTGGATTTGCACTTGCACGCAAGCATACTTGGTGATTTAATTGCATCATTGTGTAGTTATTTGGGATTATTGGTTTTGATTTTGTTAAAACTTGAATTTTGGGTGAAAAAGTTCTCAAAATTATGAAAATTTTGAATTTTTATGAAATATTGCTTGTGGCATTTTTCATCATGTTTTTAGTGTGTTTTTTTATGTGTTTGAGTTGGTTTAATCGGAAAATTGGTGTTTTGGGTTGAAATCTAGAAATTTTTATGTTTTCCATCTCTTCCAGATGTGTTTAATTTTTTCTGGTCCAGTTTATTAATCTAAGTTGGCTCGAGTGTATCTTCCTTAAAGTATTTCCAGCTTTGTTCTCTATTCTAGCCATTTGAGTTCATGCTTGTGCTTCTTCAAGACTTTGTCAAGTTTTGAGGGGGAGTTAGTATTTCTGGCTTCTCTATTCCTTTTGTCTATCTCTGTGACAAAAAGGGGGAGTAGTTATTTCCGAGGGGGAGCTTTATGTTGGTTATACTTTATGATGATTGTATATATCATGTGGATTGTGATATTGATGCATGAATGTGAATTGCTTATTGTTATTTTTTTTATTCCTCATGCGTTTCACAAGGTATTTGTTTTCTTTGAATTGTTTTGTTACAGGTAAAAGGTTCCCATTCAAGTAGAGTCTATCTAGATTAGGCTTGATAGGATTTTATTTGAATTTGTAAGTTCCAGATGTTGCTTGGTGGTTCACAACATCTTCGAATGTTAATTTTGTTTTGTTTTTAATGGTTTTGTCACTGAATAGCAAAAGGGGGAGTTTGTTAGGTTTAATATTTTAGTTTGGCTTAATTCAGTGCCAAAAAGTGTGTTTAGAATGTTTAGTTTGAGTCCAAGAAGACATGGTTCAAACGGCGTCTAAATCGGAGTCAAATTGAAGACGTTATGCCCAACGTTTGATCAATGTTTGATAAACGTTCGAACGTTCAATTTCTGGAGAGTGCCGTTTGACCAATGTTCTCTGGCCGTTCGAACGTTCATGTTCTGCAGAGAAACCCGAGGCTAGCGTTCGACCAACGTTCTCTGGCCGTTCGAACGTTCAATTTTTAAAGGGTGGTGTTTGCTGAGCGTTCGAACGTTCAAACAGCAAAATTTCCGAAAAGTTACGAAAAATTACATAACTTACTCGTTTCAATTCGGATTGACTTCAAACTTTTTGGGGAACCTTTAAATAGGATTAGGGACCTTCTAAACCTAAGAGAGCCATATTTTAGTAGCCCTAAATATCCTTTTCTCTTCTGAAAACCCTTCTTCTAGGTTTTCATCTTTTGAGCCATAAAACCTTTCTTTTCTTTTTCTTTCCTCTACCTTGGAGTTCTGGGTTGGGGAGATTGATCATGGGAGTTCCTACAGATACCAGGTGAGTTCGTTTCGGTGATCGTGTGAGAAGATCTTCAGAGTTCTAAGGTGTTGATGTGGAGCAAATCTGAGGAGTTCCTCAGATACTTTCAAGTCTGTGAGTTGCAGAGTCTAGCATAGGGATGTTGAGTCGTCTGAACTATAGGTTGTAAGTCTTCTTTTCATATTGGATCTTTTAAGTGGCTCTTGCATAGCCCGGAGGGTTTTTCTCTAGTGAGAGTTCTCATAGAGTTTTCCCTTCGTCACCAAATTGCTTGTTTTGTCTTACTTTACATGCTTTAATTATTTGCTTGCAATTTGAGTGGCTTGTTAATTACTTTTGATTAGTTATTTGATTTTCTGGAATTACCTTGAGGATTTGTTCATGCCTATTAATTAAGGACTTGTCTTTAATTGATAGAAAAAAAAATTTTCCGTTGTGCTACACCTATTCACCCCCCTCTAGGTGTTGTTAGAGTCAAAACCCTGTTTTTCAATAACACTTGGCTCTGGTTAGATAACTGGCTCCCTGGAGGCTCCCTTTTCTCAAAATATGGCAACCAAATCATCCTTGACTCAAGCTTACCTCAGGATTCCAAAGTGTCTTGCATAATCAATGGTAATCATTGGGATCCCCCTCCAACTGTCTTGGCAGACCTCCTACAGGCTTGGGGCATGCTTTCTCATCTCCCTCCACCTGATCAAAGTCGGGAAGATCTCATCACTTGGCTTCCTTCATCATCCGGCATATTCTCCATCAAGCACACCTACAAGGCTTTGGGAATCCCTCGTCCACAAGTACCTTGGAGCAACCTCATTTGGTTCAATGGCAACATCCCTAGGCACTCATTTTGTCTTTGGATGGCTATCCATAGACGTCTCCTAACACAAGACTTCCTTATCAACCTGAATATCTTGAGCAACTCGCTTTGCATTCTATGCAGGAACAGTGGAGAGAACATTGACCACCTTTTCTTCAATTTCTCTTACTCTTCTACACTATGGGCATCAGTGATGACCAAGAACTGCTGTAAAACCTTGAATTTCCCTGAATTTTTTTGAAATTTAATTAAGGTCAAATAGGGGATTAAAGGATTAAATGAGGTGTAATGGGTTTAAATTGAATTACTTTATTGGAGAAAAAGAAAATTTATTATTTAGTTGAATTTGATTTAAAGGTTTAATGGGTTAATATTTGATTTAAAGGTTTAATAGGTTAATCAATTAAATTGTTTGGGTTTGGTTACTTAGGTGGTTCATTTCAAATTATTAAGTGGGGTTAGTGGGTTTAATTTAAGTGGGTTGGTTTAGTTGGTTTAGGTGTGCATTTAATTTAATTAGTGTAATAGGTTTAATTGGACCGGTCTGGTTGGTTTGGTCGGTTCGGTTAACCGGGTCATATATATAAAAGAAACCCTCCTTGAGGAGAGAACCGAAAGGTTCTATTTCTCATTTCGTTGAAGGAAGAGGAAGGGGGCGAAGGGAGAGAAGAGAAGGGGAAGAACAGGAGAAGAGGTAAGTAGTTGTTTTTTTTTCCTCTGCTCGTGCATTTGATGATTTCCCTCAATTATGATTCATCACGGATCATTTCTATATAGCAGTTTGTAATGATGGGTGCCTATTTTTCCTCCGATTATTCTATTCGTTTAACTGTGTGTGAGTTGTTTTTTTTTAATACTTTAATTTCGTCTATTCGTTCCTTTCTGGGTGATGAGATTGGGTGTTAATTTGGCTATTGAATTGGACAACGGTATCTTGTAACCCAACTTATTTAGTGTTTCGGTGGGTTAATGTAAATTGGCTTGGCTTTGTTCCTTTTTTTTATGTTGTTTCTTTTAGGGTGTTTTAGTCGTGTGTCTGTTGTTTCTTGTTTAATTGTTTTCTTAGATTTAATTGATATTGGGATAATCTGATTTGTGCAAATTTTTTGTCCCTTGTCAACCCCCTTTATTCCAAGTGATCTCTGCTAATTGATTGTGCTCTCTGCTAGTACAATCTAAGTCCATGAAAGAGAAATTAAGAAAGGCTGCTTCAATTGGCCTTTCTCTTTTTGTGGGAGAGTTTACCAATAGTAGAAGTGAAAGTTACGGTTCATGCAAGGGGATCCCATGGGTTTTAGAAAATTAATAACTACCTTAAATTTTGTTGCCAGCTCATGGAGGGATCATCTTATAGATCTTGGGTGATTGTCATGTCTAACTCCAGGTGACAATAAATCCAGGAAATATTTTCCTTTAATATAGATTATAGTAAGTGGGAAATTAGGATTTTCTTTAGCTAGATTATAGTTTTGTAAGCCAGATTTGGGGTTGACTTTAGACGAGAGTAACTTAAGGAAAAATCCTTATAGGAAGTTAACAGGTTAACCTTAAAATGAGCGAAACAAATTTGATTTTAGCAATAGCATCGAAATCAGATTTGTAATATTCGAGATTATGGGTTTAACCAAAAAAAAAAATTGACACCTTTGCTTAATTTTGTCTTTTAAAAGGGATTTCATGGAAATTAAGAGGAATAGCTTTCAACTTAAATACGTTTGGTTTCGATTGGTTATTTCTAATCCCTCCATGTACTTGGAGGAATGTTTGTCACTTTCTGCCCTATGTACTTGGGATGTTGTTGCTTCTGTGTACTCAGAGATGTCCGTGTACTTGGGATGATATAGTTGAGATTGGAACGAGTTGTGTTAGCTATATTTTCATGGTTGGTGTTGATCTTAGAGCTAGTGGGCATAGCGCTATATGGCTCCATGTAGGAGCTAGGTAGTGGAAGGGATTGTTCTTTGCTACTTGTAATTCCCTGTCCACGCATGCGTGTTCCACTGTGTACTCAGTGAGGCCTGATCGTGTACTTGGCTGGCTGCGGCTATTCACTCATTTTATCGTGTACTTGGATCATGTTTGGATAGTTCTTGCCAACCCATCACTGTACTGGGTGGGTTCTCCCGCAATAAGACGATGATCGTGTACTCGGCTTCGCACCTAAGCCGGGAGGTGGCATAGTGGACATTGTGATTACCCTGGTTAAAGACAGTCTTACGTCATAAGTCCTGCTATGATTTGTTGATTTATTCTGGTTACTTTGGGTTTATTGATATGTTATCGTGGAATTATTCTGTTTATTCGTTTTATTGTCGATTGATGCATATTTTAATCCGAATCATATTTTAGAAATGTTAAAATGTTTATGAGCATGCATGGGCTACTTACTGGGATATTCGTATCTCAGACCGTTTGTTTTGTTTTGTTTTCAGACCTTGGAAAAGCCGATATCGGAGGGTAAAAGCTGAGATCGAGCGAGTTCAGAGTAGAGCTTTGATACTTTTAGTTCGTGTTGGGTTTTTAGTCGCCTCTGTTTATATATTTATTTGTTTAGTCATGTTTCCTTTACTTTGATTTTGTGATTCTGGGTGGAAAAGTAACCCTTCGGTGACGAGTTACGGTTTAGTTCTTGTAACCCGGATCCGGGGCGTTACAACTGCTACCTTCGTAACCAACTCCATTGGGTAGACCTCATCTCCTCCGTTTCTCAGCATTTTCATGGGAAAGACCTTGTTGCCAAGATAAGGAAGCTCTCCCTTGCAGCATTAGTCAATCATTTGTGGAAGAAGCGCAATCAGCGGATATTCCAAAATAAAGCTCTACCTCCGGAGGACTTGGAGAACTTAATTGCCTTGGATGTTAGAGGAAAGCTAACCCCTAATGATCTAAATTCTACCCTTAGCCCTCTTGCTAGAGAGCTTTGTCAAAACTGGTCCCTCCTCTGAGTTGTAGTTGGGGTTGTTTTTTCCCTCTCTTCTCCCTGCTATGGACTGGTTTCCCAGTCCCTTTCACCTGTATTTTCTTGTACTTCTTTCTTTTCTTCATTTAATATTACTTGCTTACGTTCCCAAAAAAAAGAAAAACAAGAACAGTGCCAGCACCTCATTTTTGCGCACTGAAAATGCCGAAAATGAGAACCCTAATTGAAAAAGTCAAAACCAGAAGGGTCAAAAAGTTGACATTTTGATCTAGCATGAATTGACCACCAAACTTCATACTATTGGATAGAGGATTCCCATACGGTTCCAACGGCACCAAGATTGTCCAAATCGGAGTCCAGATGAAGAAGTTATGAGCTGGTCAAAACTGGGAATAGCAGAAATCAACTTTTTGCTAAAACCCAGATCAGTTGTCTAATCTGGCCCCAACAGAGAGAGCACTTCGACACGATTCCAACGCAACCAAGTTTGCTGGAATCGGGGTCTCGGATAAGAAATTATGAGCAAAATCGGTTCTTGGAGGGCAGTTTTGACTTTTTGCGAAAAGCTGAATCAACAGTTCAATTTTATACCAGCGGATAGAGATTTCCGACACGATCCTAACGCAACTGAATTTGCTAGAATCGAAGTCCGGATAAGGAAGTTATGGGCCGGTCAACCAGGAAATAACAGAAGTTGGCTTTCTGATAAACTCCTAATTAGCTGCTCAATTTCATACCAGCAGAAAGAGTGCATCGACACGATTCCAACGAAACAGAGTTTGCTGGAATCGGAGTCCCGGATAGAGAGATATGAGCAAAATTGGTTTCGAGATGCGACTTTGCACTTCTGCTAAAAAAGCCGAGTTTGCTGCTAAATTCTAGCTCTGTGGATAGAGCATCTCGAGTTGATTCCAATGACACTAATTTTGTTGAAATCAGATAACAGATGGCAAAGATATGAGTAGTCAAAATTTCGGAAAAATCTACCCACGTGGCAAGGCTAAAGAAAGAACATCAAATAAAAAAAATCTAACAATAAAATAATATTATATGATAAATATCTATTGACTAAATTAAATTAAATAAATAAATAAATAATTTGAAGACACGTGCGTCTTCAAAAAAAATCAAGGGAATAAAATATTATAAAATCAAGAAATTTAAATAAATGTAAAATAAAATAAAATAAAAAAATAATGAAAAAAGTTTTTTGGCTCAAGGGGGAATACGTGTCCCATGAGCTGTATGTTATCTGTAGGATGCAAATAATGGACGAGAATAATAATCATGACTTTCTTTAAAAAAAGAACATGGAATCATAGCAATTTTGGGTTCTTGTTATAAGATAAAGAATATTTGTATTTTAGTCAGTTTTTGTAATTGGCCATAAAAGGGGATTGACCTGATCTTTCAAACTCCCTTCAATTTGTCCCCACCCATCCATCTTGAACTAGCAATATTTCTAATTCTCATTCTCACCTTCAAATCTTGGCCAATTCCTATCCTACCCTTGTAATCACTTCTTTCCCACTTCCTTTCTTTCCTATCCCTTTCAAGAAGTCAAGAGAAGGATTTTCCTTTAGTAAAAGAAAGCTCTCAAGCTATTGTCAATATCAACTTGGGGATCATAACACTCCCATACGTGAAGGTAAAAGCAAGGTAAAATTATTTTTTTTTTGTTTTCTCTCCAATAAATATTAATATAAATTTTTCTTGAGTTCATTTCCTTTTGAATCACTTGTTCCTCGCCATTTGTATTTTTTGTGCATGGCATGGGAGTCCCCATGGTAAAGGGGGACTCTCCATACGTCAAGAAGGGAGAAGAGAGCTTCTATAAAGTAAAAATAAAAAAGTGGGGGGGTCTTAAGTGATTATTCTTCTTGATTTATTCTCTATTTGAGGAGCGGTTTGTCCTCCTAGAAGATCATTTGTACCCGTAATCATTCTTTTTCCCTCTCTCCTTTCACTTAACAAAGGATTGTGGTTATCTTTTAGCATACTTGTTAGATTTATTTTCATGTATGTGTAATAGAAAATTTCTTGTACACACACACACATATTTATCCCTAGATCTATTATTTTTATGTTTGTTTCTAATAAAGGATGCACATCTTAACACACCATCACGTAGTATGTATAAAGCATGTCCTAGGCTCATTTTATCTCATTTATACCCTCTTGTTTCACAAGCACATACTTATTCGGTTATTTTAGGATGTTTTATTCTCTTTCAAAGTTTTCATTTAAATCCTTAGGTGATTTTCGTTACTTATTGTTCTTGCTTGTATGGTAATACTTCTCCATGCATAGTAGCTACTATGCTGTTGGATTTTTTTATATGTTTTGTTGATCAAGTGCATGTATGGGAGTTAAATGGTTGTTTGGGATATGGTTTGAGCCTCTGGAGGTTTCCAACCTTCTTCTCTCATAAAGAAAGAGGATAGATTGTTTTGGACACTAAATAGGGATCCCTAGAATCCCTATCTTGAAACTTAAGTGGCTATTTAATCAGAGAACCTTCCCTTTTTAAAATATCATACAAATAAGTCATTGGAGTCCAATGGGGGGATGTGCACCACTGTGAATTCTCTCCAAAATTCATAGCAATTTTCGGATGTCCTTAAAAGGCAGACAAACCAATCCTTAATGAGACTTTAACCATTTTTTGGGATCTGGGCTGAACTGCACCGAGTGTGCAATTATGTCTGAACCGTAAGATATGTGCCGTTAATATCAGTCAATTTCTAAAAATCAGTTTTTGTGGGTCTGATCCGGTTTGACTTGACCCGATACTAATTAAACTAGACCAGATGGGCTCTTGGGTCAACCCATGCCCTGATTTTAAGACCTGGGTCCACTTAGACCCACCAAGGCATTGTGGGCCTTCCAACGGGGCCCACTATCAGCCTGGCCCACACCAAAGCCCATTTCTCATAAATGGGTCATGGGTCATTTGGATAATCACCCATGGGTTACTCCAAACCCATTGGGCCTTAAAAATCTTAAACCCATCTAATTTGCATGATAAAATTAATTCAAAACCAAATCAACTAAATCCAACAAGGGTTACCCAATAACCCTAATGGGCCATGGACTTGACTTAAAGCCCTACTTGTCTACCCATGGTGTAAGCACCTTATTTTTGCACCCCTGGAAGTGCTGAAAATGAAAACCTTGGCGGAAAAGTCAAACCCTTAGGGGACGAAAATTGACTTTTTGATCAAGTTATAATTGGCCACCTCGCTTTATCTCAATGGATAGAGAATCCCGACACGGTTCCAACGCAACTGAGTTTGCAGGAATCGAAGTCCGGATGAAGGTTCTGCAAGCCAGTCAAACTTAAGGGGAGCCGAAAGTTGACCTTTCGCTAAACCCCGATCCAGATGCTTACCCTTATGTCATTGGATAGAGGGCTCTGATATGATTCTAACGCAATTGAGTTTGCCCAAATCGGAGTCCGGATGAAGAAGATGTGAACAGTTGAAGTTCCCAAGCAGCAAAACCGGAAACTACACACGTGGCAGCAAACGTAGCAAAATATCTCAGGGGGGGCAATCTTTAAAAATCAAAAACTTGCTAAATATCTCAAGGACTAAACCAAAATTCGCAGGGGGCAATCCGCAGATATCCAAAAGTGTCAAATCGGTCAAGTAGAGGGGCAAATCTGTAAATATTGTACTTGTATCCGACCATATATGTCGGATACACATGCTTTTCTTCATATCCGACATATATTGCCGGATACAAGAGATTCGCCCACGAGATTCACGTGGATTCGCTGACAGATACGCGCAGAAAATTAAATTTTGGAAATAATTGTGTTTATATCCGACATAATATGCCGGATTCAAAGGAAGTGCAGTGTATCTGACATAATATTCCGGATACAAAGGAAGTGTAGTGTATCCGACATTAAATGCCGGATACAAAAATGTTTCTATATAAAGGCAACAACAGCCCCATTTCGGGGGTTGGCTTCTTTTTGGCCCTTTTCCACTTCTTCTTCCCCACTACCCCTGGTACGAAACCACCCATTCTCACCCCCCCCCCCCTGCTCCCTAAGCCCCTCAAGCATAGTCCTAAGCCCATCCTACCAATACTTTCCCTCATCTTCTTCACTTCCACTCAAGCAAAGAGAGTGGTGGTTGTTGTTGGAGCTGGGAGGTGCTGCTCCAGCAGCTTTTCGTGCTTCAAGGGAGTGTCTTTACACTGCTTAAGGGTTTAAGAACCACCAGGTGAGGTTCCTCACCATCTTTTGTTGCATATAAATTAAAATCAGAATTTTCTAAAGAGTTTTCTAATCTTGCCTTCTTCCCTAGCATAAATCTGGTCTCGGTGTCCATTTGTGCATGTTTTCTTCTCTCTGTTGGTAAGGTGGAGATCTCTATGGGTAGGAGAGACTCCACGTTTGGTTCTATGGGAGAACGAGAGATGGCCCCTAACAGTTTTTGCCATCTCAAGCTACTGTTTTGCTTTTGGTCTTATTGGAGCTGTTTTTAAGAGGATGCATGTTCCTCATATTTCATCCATTGTATCCCTATGTAAACCCCCCTTCTCCTCCTCTCTTCTATTCATCTTTACTTCCTTGCTTATGATAGTTCAGGAGGTTTAGGTTCAGGCTTTGTTTGATATGTGTTCGGAAGTTGCATGTTCTTTAAGGCTTTGTGCCGATGTCCATTCTTTTATTGCTGCCGGAGGAGTCATGCATGCTAGGATCTTATGACCATTTTTTTCCTTTGCTTTATTTGCATGTTTGATCAAGCTTTCTAGTATGCTAGCTGCTGTTCCCTCACAACAGTCGGTCCTTGTGATCTTTCTTTATGTGTATGCATGTATTTTTTGAGCATTGGAGAAACACCTACAAGCATCCTCCCTGGGTTCGTTGCTGGTGATGACTATTTAGTAGGTCTGCGGCTGGTCATTACTTACTGTTTTCTTTGTGATGACGTGCACCCCTTTAACCCAGTGACCCCCCTTTGTTTGACCCATGTGGGCTGCGGTTGGAGACAACGGCAGCCCCTCCCTCATCTCAACTATATTTCACACTCTTTAGTGTGACCAAACCCCGGGACAGTTGCTGCCCCCGTTTACAGTAGGTCTTTACTCACTCTTTTTTGTTCATGCTCATGCCGCATATGTTATTGTTTGGTTAGTCCGAGTGCATGCATGAACCCCCATTGTAGTAGCATGCTAGGTCCCTTGCACCCACGATACCATTTCCTCTTGTATAAATCTGAACCCGGATACCCATCATCCTCATGCATGATGTACATGGCATGTGTTGCTTTTTTTTTTCTTTCTTCCGAGCTCAAGCATGCTTCAAGCGCTTGCCTACTTGTGTTCCTTGCCAAGGATGAATCTGCTGTTAGGTGTGTTGGGAAACCAAAACAGGGACACTTTGGTCCCTATTCCAATGACATGCATGATCCTAAGTGAGGTAGTAGCCCCATGTTTTTGTTTCCCTTCTTTCCTTGTTGAAAAACCACCAAAGAAGACAAAAGTGGAAGCTTCCCCTTCCCTCTGTACCACTGTGGGCCCACACAGGGGCCCACCCAATTGCTGGAACACCCTAGAAGACCCAGGAACCCAAGCCCAATGCAAAAATCCGAAATACCATGTTTTTAGGTTGATCCGACAACTCAGGTCGGATTAGCAAGGTCCTGTGTGTAGCCGACCTGAAATGTCGGCTACCAAGGATTTTGTGTGTAGCCGACACCTCAGGTCGACTAGACTGTTAAAATGCCAATTTTTGCTATTTTGTGATCTTTGCTATTTTTGTGCTTTGTTGACCAATCCGGATGAACCAGAAGGGTTTCCGGGTCAACCGGAAACCCAAGATGGGTCATGGACCAACCCGGTCCAATTTGATTTCCAGTAGGCCTTCCAACGGGGCCCACTAAGCCTGACAGACTACTTTTGCTAAACAAACCGATTGAACAGGCCGAACCCACATGAGGCCCACCAAGGCCCATTTTGAAGCATGTTGCTTAGATTTAGGCATGGTTTGGCCAAGACCACAGGTAGGGCCTCTCGGGCCTGCTAAAGCCCACTTAACCAAGCTAACTTAGGGTTTCTAAACCCTAACTTAGTAAGTCTTGGGCTTTCAAGCCCAAGCTCAGGTAAAGGGCCCCAAGCCCAAGGCCTGGCCCATTTTGGCACAAATTAAGCAAGATAATCTTAAATCATTTGGCAACCAACTGTGGGGCCCACCTAGGGGCCCGCAAACCCATCCAGGCTCGCCTTGGCATGAGAATCAACTTAGTCAAACCTGAACTCTAAAATAAAATCAATTCATTGGAGCACAACCCAAAGGGCCTCTCAGGTTAGATTGAGGCCCACCAGAGGCATGTGGGCTGGACTCAGCCCTCCAAGGAATCCGCGGGCCTTCAAATTGGGCCAGCCCAATCAGACTCATCTCATCTTTAACTAAAAAAATAAAATCAAGTAAAGGGACCCACACAGCTTTTGCGGTCCCGCCAGACTTAACCAAATTAAATGCTGGATTAGGAATCGAGTGAGTGAGAGACCAAAAGTTGACTCAAACCAGGAAAACCATGGGACCTGTCAACCAATGGGGTGGACTAGGGTGTCTACGGACTTCCCCAAACCGCAACCGAGAACCTACTTAGAATCTCACAGCCGCAGACCACCTAATAGAAAAACATAGGCACCCAGGTGTCTGCCTGCACCCCATCAGGCAGTGGCGACTCCAATTTCCCATTTTTACCAGTGCGACCCCTACGTACAGCCTGGTGACTCTGCTGGGGATATCTCAACCCAATAGAACCCCTGGTTTCAATGAGTCAACCCAAGAGGGATTAGTTGATATCTAGGATTCTTACTATCTTTTTTAGTAAGACGTGGAATACACGCAACTGCGTATTTTGGGGAGTCCTGTCACAAGGACGAGATAATTGCCTAAGGAAAGTGGAATTTAAGCTGTCCTTTGTGACCCTACACTTACCTGAGGACTCTTCCAGAACCTCGTATTGCGTGCCAATTCTGCACCTTACTATACGAGACTGTAAAAATTCCTTTATCAACAAAATCCAATCAAATCTCACCCAATTAGACACAGCACTCAGCCCAGTTGCACATATGAGCACGCCACCACACCGTGGATGGATTTCTTTTCAAGTTTTGTGATAAATTGCGTGGGGTGACGCACACGACGGGGATTGCGTGAATGATCCGACCCCGAATGAATGAGAGCGGATATTGCATCTTCTTTTCCAAAACCTAGATCTCTCTAGCAGCCTACCCTTCTGATCCCTATGAACTGACTCTTGAGATGGTATTAGCACCTACGCTCCCGTGGCTTGCTGGGGAAAGCAGGGTAAACCCATCCCCCCAGTTTTCTGGAGTCCATTAGCACCACAAGTTTCTTGCTATGGCACGCGAGGATCCAGTACTGGTCCAGACCCCTGTAGGCGTATGTCTCAGGCTGGGTATCCTTCCCCACCTAATACTTCTGAATGAGCCGCGTTTTGGGATTGTGAGGTATTGTGAATGATGAAATAAGAAGGGAAAAATCAAATTAAAACCCAAGAGTCCATCAGGGGCAGCAACCCCCGCTTTTTGCATCAAATGGAGTAAACCCTAGATCATGGACTGCCTTAGCCCTAATTTAGGAAGCTGACCTAACTTTGATCAGGGGAAACACCCCAGATCCATGCATGGAGTCCGGCAAGCTGTGGGCTTCGACCCATTGAGTCCTCTGGAAACACCCTGAGTCCGGGTCGGCCTGTTGAGCAGATGAAAGCCGGTCAGATCAGATGGTCAGATGAAAGTGTGCCAGATTAGAGCAGGGGCACCAAAACCTAGATTTAGGAATTTGGCCGATCCACCTTGAAGCAAATTTGTACCCTTCCTTTTGGCTCCCAACAGCCTTAAGGATGAATTCTTTACAGATTTATGTGAATATAGTGTACTTTTCGCCCTCGCTGGCAAGTTGTAAATTCTTTTTTGATACTTGAAGTCAAAAGCAGATGAAAGAATAGATGAAAGGAAAGCTGACCGGGACTCAGCTGTGCTTGCATACACAAGTGTGTCTAGAAGTTGTGCCCCGCGAGGCACCAACCTTTTTTAGGACTATGCACACACCTTTTTGGTGTAATTTTCATATTCGTTTTTTGATACTGGAATTTTGAATGGTAATATCATTTAGCTTAGGCTTTAATTTGGTGCAAGCATCTACATGCATCAAGTGCACGCACTTCAAGATCATTTGCACAAGCATTTTTGATTAAATCATTTTCAAAAGAAATAATGCAAAAATTTCCAAAATCAAAACCACACCAGGACTAAGAATAGCTCCAATTCCCTGTGCCTCAATCAGCTTCAGCTTAATCAGAAAAATCATGAAATGAATTTGCTGTGACTTAGCCCAAAATAATAAGTCTAGGAAAATCAAGGAGAAGCCTGACCCTTGCTGATGGCCATCAGCCAAATTGAAAGGACCAAGAAAAAATGATGAAAAGAAAAGAAATAAGCAATTTCAAATCCAAAGAAAGACCAAATGTGTCAAAATATCAAATCTCAGACGGGGCCATTTTGGTGCTTTTGCAGCCCCAGGAAATCATTTCGTGTTTCCCTAAGAGCAGGGACTTCTCCCCAAACCGGGACTCCGCCGAAAACCGAGACTTCTTCCCAAACCGGGACTACCCCAAAATCAAGGACTCGTCCCCTCGCCTCTTAATGGAAAAATCTTAGTCGAAGCCATTTCATGCTTCCCCCAAATTTGAAACCATTTCGTGTTTCCAAATTGAAACCATTTCGTGTTTCCAAATTGAAGCCATTTCGTGCTTCCCCCAAATTGAAACCATTTCGTGTTTCCAAATTGAAGCCATTTCGTGCTTCCCCCAAATTTGAAGCTATTTCGTGCTTTCACTAATCTGAAACCATTTCGTGTTTCCCCTAATCTGAAGCCATTTCGCGCTTCCCCCAAATCTGAAACCACTTCATGTTTCCAAAATCCTAGTCGAAGCCATTTCGAGCTTCCACTACTCTGAAACCATTTCGCGTTCCCAAAATCCAAATCGAAGTCATTTCGCACTTCCCCAAATCTTAGTAGGAGTCATTTCGTGCTTCTGCTGCTTTGGAAATCATTTCCCAGTTCCCCAAATTCGGTAGAAATTACTTACCCTTTAGAAATCAATTCTTGCAGCTTCTGAAATTAAAACTAGGGACTCTCCCCTTGCCCACCAAATAGTGGCTGAAAAGAGATCAAAATGAAAAAAAAAAATCATCAACTCTTACAATTTCAAAAAATTTCAAAAAAATCAATTCTTACAGTTCCCAAAATCAAAACAGGGACTCTTCCTCAATCTCCGAAGTGGCAGTTAAAAATCTCCTTCCTTTACCTCCGAAGTGGTGGTTAAAAGGGAATCCTTACCTCCGAAGTGGCGGTTCAAAACCTTCTTCCTTTACGTCTGAAGTGGTGGTTAAAAGGAATCTTACCTCCGAAGTGGCGGTCAACCTCTAAAGTGGCGGTTAAAAACCTTCTTCCTTTACCTCCGAAGTGGCGGTTAAAAGGAATCTTACCTCCGAATTGGCAGTCAACCTCCAAAGTGGTGGTTAAAAATCTTCTTCCTCACCTTCGAAATGGCGGTTAAAAGGAATCTTACCACTGAAGTGGCGGTCAAAGAGAATCTTCTCCTTCCTTTACCTCCGAAGTGGCGGTTGAAAGAAACCTTCTTCCCTAACCTCCGAAATGGCGGTTAAAAGGGAATCAAAAAAAGAAAAATCACCACAAATAATCAGCATAGACATGCATTATATTTCATTGTAATATGCATTCCTTATAACTGACTTTTCTATTTTCACCCCAAGGTACCAAGATTGCGTATCGCGGTCCATACCTCCTACATTCAAGAAGAAGATTACAGATGGATCCTGTTGAAGGACTCGAGCAAGCGCCACCTCTCTCGCCTTACAGGCAAGAGGACTTGGAAGGCCACCCTGTGATCGCTGGCCTTAATCAGCAGATGGCCAACATGACTACCATGATGATTGCCATGATGCAGAAAATGGAGAGAATGCAAGCGCCACAGCAGCTTGTACAGCCACCACTACCAGTACCTCTGCTACAGCAGCCGGTACCTCCGGTACAACAACCACAACCAGAGCAGCCACCACCAGTTCTTCCACAGTTGAACCTATAGCCGCCAAAACCACAGATCCTGCATCATTTGCGAGCTCAACCAGAACAGCCGTTGCAAATTCCGGCACCCCTGGCCATACCACCACAGCAAGTAATGCCACAAGGAATGGGGCACGACGAAGAAGAGTGGTACCGAGCACGGGAAGCTGCAGGTATCTCAGCCTAGATGTGAGCGGATGTGCAAATGCTGAAAGAACAAATGCAAAGTGTGAACCGAGCTCCTATGCCAAAGGAAGCTTCACTGGACAGACTGGGATTCTTCCCTAATTTGCATCTTCCGCCCAAGTTCAAGTGTCCGGACTTTGTGAAATTCGACGGAAGTGGCTGCCCGCTGTCCCACCTCAGGGCATACTATGGAGACATGTGTCAATACGCCTATGATGAGAGAATTATGATCCAGTTCTTTCAGCATTCATTGGTAGGCTTAGCACAGAAATGGTTCGCCAATCTGGACAGGAACCAGATCAGGACTTGGGACGACCTAGCTAGTACATTCCTTGAACACTTCAAGTTCAACACGGAGGTTTTACCCACTTGGATGGAATTGCTAAAGATGACCAAGAAAAGCACTGAATCCGTTCGAGAATATGCAAAGAGATGGCGGGAAATGTCCGGAATGGTACAACCACCCATGTTGGAGAAAGAGCTGGTGACATTGTTCATCTCGACGTTGGGGCAGCCGTACTACACTTTGCTGCTAGGGCAGTTCGCTACAAGTTTTTCTGATCTCGTTGTAGTCACGGACAGAATAGAGGATGGAGTCAAATCTGGCAGAGTGGCAGGCTTTGCAACAGAGCAAAGAAGGAGCCCTACCAGTGGAAGAGGCATGGATAGAAAGAGAGACGACGAGAATGTTAACTATGTCCAGCAAAATAGGCCATTCCAATTTTCAGCACCCGACAGGAGAGAAAATTGGAATAGTAGCCAAGGGGTGCAACCCGCATGGCAGCCAAGGTGGACTAAGGAGGAGTATCAAGCAAGGATGAATAGGGTATTTACCCCTCTCCCTTATCTGTTGTCAGAACTGCTTCCAACCCTATTGAAGAAGGGATACCTACAGAAGAAGCAGCCCACTCAGCAACCGGCCAATAGTCGCTCCTACAACCCCAACGAGTGCTGTGAGTATCATATGGGAGCCCCTGGACACCACACCAACCGTTGTTGGGATTTAAAGCACGATGTCCAGGACTTGATCGACAACAAGCGTATCTCAGTTGATCCTCCAGTATCGACTCCTCCTGCGGCCATTACCATGAATCCTCTCCCTAACCACAATCAGGCCTCTTCAAGTGGCACCAGCTGAACAAGTTGGTAAAGCTACAAGGTAGAGAGCAATCCCAAATTCCAAAATCTTCCCTAGGCGCGGTTCCCCCCCGAGTCCGCCGTGACAAGGATAAGTTTAACTTTACTTTTTGCACCAAGCATCCCTGGTAGGAGTGTTTGTTTTGTAAATATTTCAAATGCTTTTTACTTTCATGCAAGCTTTTGTAAAAAAAAAAAACTTTTGAAAAACACAAAAAGAAAAGAAAATACCTTTTGGAAAAAATGCAAGAGGTGGTCGGTGATGACACTGCTCTGAGACCACACCCCTTTTGTTAATGACCACGATCATGGAAAGAATGCTAAGTTGCTCAAAGGTGTCTTTAGCTGGGTGCAGTACGCTGTTCCATGAGAACCTTGATTGAGCCAAAGGCAATCATTTCCTGATCCAGACCATAATTTCCCTCCTAACAGCCTACCTTTGCAATAGGGCGGAGCGATCCTTGAGAGAAAAGAAAGAAAGAAAGTGAAAGTGCAAGAACCAGCTAAAGGTCGAGGCCGGCTTTAACATCATGTCTCTGAGAAAGGATGAGAGGCCATCTTTCATGAATCCCGAATTGCGAGAATCGCTAGTCAAAACATTTTGAGCTTGATCGTGTTATTCAAATACCCGTGTTGTGTCTAGCCACCCCATACTGGGGCAAAGCTACAAAAATAAAAAGGATGAATAAATTCCCGAATGAATTTGCATGAACATTTCGAGTTGTCACAACTTCTACAAAAGGGGATGAGAGGCCATCCTTGCTTTATTTCCCCAGTTTTCAAAGTCATATCTCTAGTCAAAACCACTTGAACCTAACTTTCTTTCTTCTAATCCGCTAAGTCATAAGCCCTAAACCTGGTGCTGGGTAAAGAAGAGAAGTCATGAATGAGCAGAAACAAAGAAGAGAAAAAGAAAGCAGGAAATACACTAGGACTTGCTAATCAATGCAAAAAGTCAAGATGATCCTAGAGCAAAGGACAGAAAAATCAAAAAAAAAATGATACAGCAAAAGCAAAAGAAAAAGGCGAAGGCCACAAAAGACCTCAGAAAGGAAAATTGAGGAAAGCAAAAAGGGAATGGCAAAGCCCAAGCAGTCAAGAAAAGGGGAGAACATGACTCGACCCATTTACAAAGAAACTTTGAGCCATATTCCCTTTCTTTCATAAACTAAAAACCTCAGCCTTCGTTTCGTCCTATCAAAAAGTCCTTTCTGATTGCAGAAAATGTGACAATGGGATTCATGCAAATCTATGATGAAGGAATCTAAAAAGAAGAACGCGCTTTGGCAAGACACAAAGCAAAACCTAAAAATGAAAAGATAAGAATTTGGGCCTTATATCCCTTCATTTCTCAGATTTAAAACCAAGCCGATGTTTCATCCTAATGTAAAGACCTCTCGGATCTATGGGACATGATGCACAAGTCGGCCAAAGACCCTCAAGCTGGGGCAAGCACTAACCCAAGGGAAAAGAAAAAGGGAAAAACCTTCAATTGCAAAATCTTGAAACCACCCTGAGAAATTGAGTCAAGGTGAGAGAAAACCAAAATTGGGAAAGGGAGGACACTGTGCGCACCTAAATCTAGATCGCACACGGGGCGCATGTTGGTTCGAGCGTGCCTCGGGACTTTTCGGAGTCGCCACTGCCTGAGAGGTGCAGGCAGACACGGTGTTGCCCTATCCGGGTCTAAGTCTGGTCTGCGGCTTTTCTAGAGTTCTAGATAAGTCCTCGGTTACGGTTCGGGGAAGCCCTAAAGACACCTCGGTCCACCCCGTCGGTCTGACGGGTCCCTCGGGTCTCCCTGGTTTTAGAGTCAAGCTCACCCTTCCTAGACCAGCATGCTGTTTATTGGGTCTGGCGGGGCCCTCTGAAGGTGTGGGTCCCCTTTAGCTTGAATTTATCTTTTTATTTAATGGAGTGGGTCGGACCCGGGTCTCGTTGGAAGACCCGCAGGTGGCCATGGTTGGGCTTGGGGCCCAGTTGGGTTATTGGGTAACCCATTTGGTTATTTATTTAAGCTATTTACACATGCAATGGGCTTAGTGGGCTTGGATTTGGCCCATGAGCCAAGGGTCAAGGGGCCTGGGCCTGTTTATTAAAAACAGGCCTGGTATAGGCCAGTCAAAAGTGGGCCACTCAATTGGGCCCAAGGTGGTCTTGATGGGCCCATCTAGGTCCAAAGTCCTCAAATGGGCTAAGAATAGCCCAAAATGTATAGGAGACCGGTTCAAGCCGGTTCAGGTCTGGTCCAGTCCAACTGGGCCAAAAATTAAGTTTTTTAAGTTATAATTACACTGGCCCGTATTTGTTATACGAGTGGCCTTTGCCCGTGAATGAATTCCGGTTAGGCTTGCCCGTGAAGCAAACACGGGCATGCCCAAATTGCTCTGAGTTTACGGACACCACTAATTTTGCATTTTGGCCGCCGATTCTGCTTGGATTGCTTCGGCGACTTTCTCAGGTGTTCCGGCAACCTTTGTGATGGATCTAGTGCCTTTTGTCACAGCATATTCAATTCATTTGCCTCTTCAAGTCTTCTTTTTCCTTATTTTTGCCAAGCCACTTTCTTGTTGCTCCAAAAGAGAAAGGAATGGGGGGATGGGATTACATTGAAGAAGCTTAAGAGGACAATCCCCTCTTCTATTTACAAATGTAATCAATTAAGCAAGATATGTCAATTTTCTTCTTTTTGTTTGTTTTATGAGTCCATTTTGTATGTACTTCACAAGTGTTGCTCATTTGCATGGGAGTATTTCACCAAAACCAAACAAACTGATTAGTAATCTGGTGATAAAATAAAAGG
The DNA here is from genome assembly GCA_947561395.2 of Buxus sempervirens. NCBI lineage: Eukaryota > Viridiplantae > Streptophyta > Magnoliopsida > Buxales > Buxaceae > Buxus > Buxus sempervirens. The sequence continues at coordinate 27,082,630 of OX387191.1, read as the reverse complement.
AATCCAAAGTTGCTTTAATGAAGAAATTTACATGCATATTAAAAGAAAGAGGTGATTACAACACCTTTGACTCCTTGGTTTGTTGATGTTTGGGTCCTCCGATGATTCCGGCAGCGCTTCCGCGTCCTCCGAAAATTCTTGAGTTGGTTTTGACAGGGTTTTGATAGGTTGTTTATGTTTACAAGGTGAAAGAGGGAGGTTGGGCAGTATCTCAGGGGTATTTTGGTGTTTTGGATTGGGGTAGCATCACTTGGACAGAGGTTGGGTGTGGTAACAGCAAGGAATAGAGGGGGTGGAGACCCTGGGAGTCGGTTTGTTGAAATGGGGGGGGGGGGGGGGGGGGGAGGCCTCTCTATTTATAGGCAAAAAGGGGCGTGCCCGTATTTGAAGTACGGGCGTGTGTTGCCCGTACTTCAAGTACGAGCGTGCTTTGCCCGTAATTCAAATACGGGCGAAAAACGTACATTTGCAAATCTGCCGACTCGGAACCACCTATCCGTTGGGATCAAGTTTGGCAGTTGAATTGGGGTCGAGCAAAAATTCAACTTTTCGCTCCCCAAAAGTTTGACCAACTCATATCTTTCTCATCTGGGCTCCGATTCTAGCAAATTCAGTTGCGTTGGAACCGTGTCGAAATGCTCTTTTCAATGAGATGAAGTTTGATGGCCAAATTTATTTGAACCAAGAGTCAATTTTTGGCCCCCTCTGGGTTTGACTTTTTAATTGAAATTTTCCTTTTCTTCATTTTTTGGGGTGCAAAAATGAGGTGCTAACAGACATCCCTTGAGATGCCCTTCAACTTTTAAACCTCTGCTGGCACAAGTTAGGAATTTCATGGGAATGCGTGTCAAGCACACCATTCCAAGACACCTCAAGCTAACAAGGCAGTTCATCATGGTCACTGGTCCCGCCTCTCTTTTAAAATCACTTGTACAAAAAAACATTTGAAAAATACTTCATTTCAGTCATTTGCACTTAAGTCAGAAGTGCCTGAGGTTTGAATTTTAGATACCTCACTGCTCTGCGAGAATTTTGCAGACCCAGGCAAGGGAAAAGAATCAGAAAGAAGTCCAAAAGCGCCTTGAAGTCGAGAGGAGGAGAATGGCAAAAACAGAGGAAAGCCAAGGCAATAGCCCGCCGGCAGGGGAATTGCGAAGACCTCCGCTGTCCCCCAACAGATTCCTTTCCCCAATGGAACTTTCGAGAAACCTAAAGCAACGTGTCAAGACCATGCCCAGTCTGAAGAGGCTAGTTTTACATGAGAAAGACAAATCCCAGAAGGCTTCCACAAATCCCCAATGGAGTGGTCACTTTTGAAAATGTCCCAATACTGACCTAAATGATGGCCTCCTCCCTGAAAAGGCAAGAGCAGAAGTCAAAATCTCTGGAGAAAAGAACCTTGTAGAGAAAAGTCTGATCAAAATCAGACAGATGGCCCCGCCAAAAGAAGGAAACGGCAGAAGAAAAAAGAGCAGAATGAAGAACTTTTCGGGCAAGTTGGCCTCATTTGTAAAATTTTGACTTCGCACTTTTGTAAATAGAATAGGACAGGTGTGTGAGCTCCCTTGAGGCACCGAGCAGCGCTGAGAGCACTTCCTCGCAAGGAGCATCTCCTCCTTCCTTCTTCGTTCTTTCCAGTCCTTGATCCAAACCCTAAAAAAAAAACCGTCCTTAAAGGTCCCAAGTCTAAGAATCTAAAATCTGAAATCAAATCCCAAATCTGAAATCTGAAAACACCTAAAAGCTTTAATGGAACAAACAAGAGAAAGAGAAAACTGTTGAGTGCCTTGCATCAACGTCGAAACGGGTTGACAAGCTTAAGTCTAACCCCATCCTTTTTAATCTGAATCAAAATTAGAAGTTGCTCCCGGAAGCCCGAAGTGGGTGAGCAAACTTCGAAATCTTAGTAGAAACCGGTTGGTGTTTTCACTACTTTGGAGATCAACGCTTGTCGTCTCCACCCCCCTTTCATGAAAACCAAGAGGATTTAAGCTCATTGATCACGTCGACAGAAATGCTGGGCGCAAAAACAAGGTTCTTATTTTTTCTTTGCCGTTCATCCCCAAGGTCACTCCAGCAAAGAGATACTGCTGTAAGCACCTTATTTTTGCATCCCTAGAAGTGCTGAAAATGAAAACCCTAGTGGAAAAGTCAAACCCTGAGGGGACGAAAATTGACTTTTTGATCAAGTGATAATTGGCCGCCTCGCTTTATCTCAATGGATAGAGAATCCCGACATGGTTCCAATGCAACTGAGTTTGCAAGAATCGGAGTCCGGATGAAGGTTATGCAGGCCGGTCAAACTTAAGGGAAGCCAAAAGTTGACCTTTCGCTAAACCCAGATCCAGATGCTTACCACTATGTCATTGGATAGAGGGCTCCGATACGATTCAAACGCAATTGAGTTTGCCCAAATCGAAGTCCGGATGAAGAAGATATGAGCAGTTGAAGTTCTCGAGCAGCAAAACCGGACACTGCACACGTGGCAGCAAACGCAGCAAAATATCTCGGGGGGGAGGGCAATCTTAAAAAATCAAAAACTATCTAAATAACTCAGGGACTAAACCAAAATCCGCAGGGGGCAATCCGCAGATATCCAAAAGTGTCAAATAGCTCAAATCAGTTAAGTCGAGCGGCAAATCCGTAAATATCGTGCTTGTATCCAACCTTATATGTCGAATACACATGCTTTTCTTCATATCCGACATATATTCCCGGATACAAGAGATTTCCCTGCGAGATTCGCATGGATTCGCTGACAGATACGCGCAGAAAATTAAATTTTGGAAATAATTGTGTTTGTATTCAACATAATATGCCGGATACAAAGGAAGTGCAGTGTATCCGACATAATATGCCGGATACAAAGGAAGTGTAGCGTATCCGACATTAAATGCCGGATACAAAAATGTTTCTATTTAAAGGCAACAGCAACTCCATTTCGGGGGTTGGCTTCTTTTTGGCCCTTTTCCACTTCTTCTTCCCCACTACCCCTGGTACGAAACCACCCATTCTCACCCCCCCCCCTTGCACCCTAAGCCCCTCAAGCATAGTCCTAAGCCCATCCTACCCATACTTTCTCTCATCTTCTTCACTTCCACTCAAGCAAAGAGAGTGGTTTCGTGCTTCAAGGGAGTGTCTTTACACTGCTCAAGGGTTTAAGAACCACCAGGTGAGGTTCCTCACCATCTTTTGTTGCATATATATAAAAATCAGAATTTTCTAAAGAGTTTTCTAATCTTGCCTTCTTCCCTAACATAAATCTGGTCTCGGTGTCCATTTGTGCATGTTTTCTTCTCTCTGTTGGTAAGGTGGAGATCTCTAAGGGTAGGAGAGACTCCACGTTTGGTTCTATGGGAGAACGAGAGATGGCCCCTAACAGTTTTTGCCATCTCAAGCTACTGTTTTGCTTTTGGTCTTATTGGAGCTGTTTTTAAGAGGATGCATGTTCCTCATATTTCATCCATTGTATCCCTATGTAAACCCCCCTTCTCCTCCTCTCTTCTATTCGTCTTTACTTCCTTGCTTATGATAGTTCAGGAGGTTTAGGTTCAGGCTTTGTTTGATATGTGTTCGGAAGTTGCATGTTCTTTAAGGCTTTGTGCCGATGTCCATTCTTTTATTGCTGCCGGAGGAGTCATGCATGCTAGGATCTTATGACCATTTTTTTCCTTTGCTTTATTTGCATGTTTGATCAAGCTTTCTAGTATGCTAGCTGCTGTTCCCTCACAATAGTCGGTCCTTGTGATCTTTCTTTATGTGTATGCATGTATTTTTTGAGCATTGGAGAAACACCTACAAGCATCCTCCCTGGGTTCGTTGCTGGTGATGACTATTTAGTAGGTCTGCGGCTGGTCATTACTTACTGTTTTCTTTGTGATGACGTGCACCCCTTTACCCCAGTGACCCCCCTTTGTTTGACCCATGTGGGCTGCGGTTGGAGACAACGGCAGCCCCTCCCTCATCTCAACTATATTTCACACTCTTTAGTGTGACCAAACCCCGGGACAGTTGCTGCCCCCGTTTACAGTAGGTCTTTACTCACTCTTTTTTGTTCATGCTCATGCCGCATATGTTATTGTTTGGTTAGTCCGAGTGCATGCATGAACCCCCATTGTAGTAGCATGCTAGGTCCCTTGCACCCACGATACCATTTCCTCTTGTATAAATCTGAACCCGGATACCCGTCATCCTCATGCATGATGTACATGGCATGTGTTGCTTTTTTTTTTTTCTTTCTTCCGAGCTCAAGCATGCTTCAAGCGCTTGCCTACTTGTGTTCCTTGCCAAGGATGAATCTGCTGTTAGGTGTGTTGGGAAACCAAAACAGGGACACTTTGGTCCCTATTCCAATGACATGCATGATCCTAAGTGAGGTAGTAGCCCCATGTTTTTGTTTCCCTTCTTTCCTTGTTGAAAAACCACCAAAGAAGACAAAAGTGGAAGCTTCCCCTTCCCTCTGTATCACTGTGGGCCCACCCAAATGCTGGAACACCCTAGAAGACCCAGGAACCCAAGCCCAATGCAAAAATCCGAAATACCATGTTTTTAGGTTGATCTGACAACTCAGGTCGGATCAGCAAGATCCTGTGTGTAGCTGACCTGAAATGTCGGCTACAAAGGATTTTGTGTGTAGCCGACACCTCAGGTCGGCTACACTGTTAAAATGCCAATTTTTGCTATTTTGTGATCTTTGCTATTTTTGTGCTTTGTTGACCAATCCAGATGAACCAGAAGGGTTTCCGGGTCAACCGAAAACCCAAGATAGGTCATGGACCAACCCGATCCAATTTGATTTCCAGTAGGCCTTCCAACGGGGCCCACTAAGCCTGACAGACTACTTTTGCTAAACAAACCAATTGAACAGCCGAACCCACTTGAGGCCCACCAAGTCCCATTTTGAAGCATGTTGCTTAGATTTAGGCATGGTTTGGCCAAGACCACGGGTAGGGCCTCTCGGGCCTGTTAAAGCCCACTGAACCAAGCTAACTTAGGGTTTCTAAACCCTAACTCAGTAAGTCTTGGGATTTCAAGCCCAAGCCTAGGTAAAGGGCCCCAAGCCCAAGGCCTGGCCCATTTTGGCACAAATTAAGCAAGATAATCTTAAATCATTTGGCAACCAACTATGGGGCCCACCTAGGGGCCCGCAAACCCATCTAGGCTCGCCTTGGCATGAAAATCAACTTAATCAAAACTGAACTCTAAAATAAAATCAATTCATTGGAGCATAGCCCAAAGGGCCTCTCAGGTTAGATTGAGGCCCACCAGAGGCATGTGGGTTGGACTCAGCCCACCAAGGAATCCACGGGCCTTCCAACGGAGCCAGCTCAATCAGACTCATCTCATCTTTAACTAAAAAGATAAAATCAAGTAAAGGGACCCACACAGCTTTGGCGGTCCCACCAGACTTAACCAAATTAAATGCTGGATTAGGAATCGGGTGAGTGAGAGACCAAAAGTTGACTCAAACCAGGAAAACCATGGGACCCGTCAACCGATGGGGTGGACTGGGGTGTCTATGGACTTCCCCAAACAGCAACTGAGAACCTACTTAGAATCTTACAGCCGCAGACCACCTAATAGAAAAACATAGGCACCCAGGTGTCTACCTGCACCCCATCAGGCAGTGGTGACTCCAATTTCCCATTTTTACCAGTGCGACCCTGCGCACACATAGGCCTTCCAACAGGGCCCATATCCGACCCACTTCACATAAATAACTAAAAAGATAAAAATAAGTAAAAGGACTTACAACTAAAGAAAGTCCCAACAGACTTAATCTGATACATGCTGGAATAGGACAAGGGTGAATATAGTTGACTCAAATTAGGGTGACCCAAGGGAACCACTGAACCGGAGGGGCGGACCGGGGTGTCTTCGGACTTCCCCAGACCATAGCCGAGCACTTAGCCAGAATCTCAAGCCGCAGACCAAAATAGACCCTGTTAGGTTATCTTGTGTTTGCCTGCACCTCATCAGGCGGTGGCAACTCCGGTATTCAATCTTTTAGGAGGCACGCACACGACACGTGCGCCCTGCCGTGCGATTTCACCGTGCACAGCTTGGTGACTCCACTGGGGACTTTCTCGACCCAGTTGGACCTTGGTTATCAAATGAGTCAACTAGGAGGATATAGGCTAATTTAGGAAGTACTCTTTGTCCAACCTTAGTAAGGTATGGAACTCATGTAATTACATGATATTGGGGGATCCTGTCAAACGGACATGATACTCACCTAAGGTAAGTGGTTTTTAACAGGGACCGATGTGACCCGCCAACTTACCTGGGGATCCACCTAGACATTATATTACATGTTGTTCTGTACTTTTACTATAAATGTGACATTAAGGAACCCTTTGTTGGCCCTTATCCGAGAATCACCCGAATAGACACAGCACTCTGACCCATTGCACACATGAACACCTCACTACACCGTGAATGAATGTTTAACTGCGTGGGGTGACATGCACGACGGAGTCTGCATGGATGATCTGAACAGAATGATCTCTGGATAACTGTGAATGCTCTTCTCAACCAAAACCTAGACCTCTCTAGCAGCCACCCTTCTCCAAACGAAAAACTTACTTTTGGGATGGTATTAGCCCTATGATCCCGTGGCTTGCCTGGGAAAGCAGGGTAAACCCATCTCCCCAGGTTTCTAGATTCCTCAAGTGCCACTGGTTTCTTGCTGTGGTACGCGAGGGATCTAGTAGTTGGCTCAGACCCTTGCAGGTAGATGCCTCGGGCTGGGTATCCTTCCCCACCTATTGCTTCTGAAAAACCCTGATGTTGTGAATATGATTGAATGTGAGCCTAGATGCGAATGTTAATGTGAATGATCAAATAAGGGTAAAATCTATGTAAAACTCAAGAGTCCATCAGCGGCAGCAACCCCCGCCCTTCTTTGCATCAAACTGAGTTAGACTTAGACCATGGGCTGCCTTAGGCCTAATTTAGGAAGCCAACCCAATTTGATCAGGGGTATGGCCCCAGATCCATGCATCTGAGTTCTGTGAACCGTGGGCCTTGACCCATTAAGTCTACTGGAAGCACCTTAAGTCTTAGTCAGCCTTTGTACAGTTGAAAGCCGGCCAGATCAGACAAAAATAGATCCAAACATATCAGGGGCAGAAAAACCCTAGAGTTAGGATTTCAGCCCACCTGCCAAAGAAGCAAACTTGTACCCTCCTTTTGGGTTCCCAACAACCCTAAAGGCGATTCTCTTTGTAGATTTATTCTTGTAAATTTTGCCCTCGAAGGCAAGTTGTAAATGTTGTTGTTTTGTTCCGACACCAGGAGCAGATGAAATAACAGATGAAAGGAAAAGGTCAACTAAGACCTAGATGTGCTTCCCGAACACTAAAATGTCTAGAGGTCACAACCCTTAGGACCACACACCTTGAGTGCCTCGATTTAATTTCCATAATTAATTGTTGCATAAGTGATGAACTGCTTAGACAATGATTTAATTTTTGCATATCATGATGCACGCCCTAAACTAATTTAGAGTTTTGGTGAAAAACCCTAAATTGACTTGGAATTTCAATCGAATAGTCTGCATGGCATCTTCATCCTTGACTAAGAGAGTGGGCTTCCCCAGGATAGAGAAGTGTGCCTTTGATACCCCTTGGATCCGTTCTTGGACAAGGCAATTACAAGGATATGAGCAGATTCAATGGGAACAGAAATACCACATGGGACAAGCTCTGTCCCTATTAAATGTGCCGATTAATTGGGACATGATCCAAGCAGCCCTGCTTTTCTGGGATCCCCAATTTTCCCTATTTAGGTTTGGGACTAATCAGTTGACTCCCACAATCGAGGAATTTGAACTATTCCTCCGATTTCGCGACCATGGAGAACCCGTTAGGCCACGTCTCAAAGATAGCTACAAGAATGAGGCTTGTACTTTCTTTGGCCTACCAAGAAGGGAATTCCAGACCTTAGGAGGTGACCAGGCATTCACGCGGGTCTCTAAAACCTTCCTCGCTGAAAAGATAAGGGATAAGAAGCAAGAAAGACCCCGTATTTGGTGGGACACCTTCACCATCGTGGTTCTGTCACAACTCTTTTTTCCTACTGGGGGAGACACCATTAATTTGGCCCTCATGGAAATTGTAGACCAACTCTAGGAAAAATTTCGAATCATGCCATTGATTCTTGCTCAACTATACCATGCTTTGACCATGATCAAGAACGGAACTAGGAGGTTTCAGGGATGTGCTCCTCTCCTGCACATTTGGTTACAAGATCACCTGATGGTTGCTGAACCTGTCAGCCCACACAATGGGTACGTCCGTGACAACGTCACCTTGATGGCCCGGAGAGAGATTAGACCAGACTTGCCCTCCAGAGAGGACTGGTTCGACTATTTTCTCCAACTGAATAGAGAAACTGATATAAGATGGGGAGGCACATTTGACCAAACATATACCCCCATCATAGCTTTCAGGAAAAGACACTGCCTAGCTTTATTAGGCCTCACCCATGCCATGCCATACTATCCGGTTCAAGTTCTGAGGCAGTTTGGGAAGTCTCAGGGAATACCACACGAGGACAATGCGGAAGGATTAACTGGCTCACTCACATTGGAATTGGAGAAAAAATTGGTGAAGGAATGGCAACACGTGCACATACTATAGGAAGACATTTTCATTGGATCCGACATTCGTAATTACGAACAATGGATTTCTCGACAAATTGGCCTCGACGGCCCACCACCTCTTCATCTTGTCGCCTCTAGCGACATCCCAGTTCCGCCCCCTGACACATACAGAGATAGGGTGGCCGAACTGCAGGAATCTCATTCCCTAATCCACCGTGCATACATGGATTCTGAACGTGCAAAGAGGCAGGCCAACGAGGCCCTCTAACAAGAACTTGACACCATGTGCAAGCGTGCAGAAGAGGACCGACGTCTGCGGAATAAACTTTTGCGTGCCTTGAGAAGGCAAGACGTGTCCTCTCACTATGATGATGACCAACCTAGTTAGACCCTGGGATTGTTGTACTTTTTGTAAAATACTTATGTACTTGTGTACATGTGTACTTGAACTTCGATGTTGTAATTCTCAAGTATGAAATTTCTTTTCAATCCATTACCTTGTGTTGAATTTAATCTTCAAAGACAAAATGAAACTTAAGTCCTCCATAAACAATTTGGCCTCAAAAGGCCACCATCTTTAAATTTTCATCAATCAGATCACATCAAAATCTTGAAACCTAGTAGGTGTTCTAAATAAAGAACACCCAACCCTTTGAGCTCAAATCACACCCGAATGTTTCTTTTTAAGATCATCCGGTCAACCTTCAGGGCACTAAAGCCACTGGTAATTAAGCCTGAAAATTGGTGGAGGATCATCCTGGCATAGCATACCCCGTTGAGTGACGCTAAAGTCAATGGCAATTAAGCCAACGACTAAGGTACGTCCGGGTATCCCTAGCCAAACTTTAGGGCACTGAAGCCACTGGTAATTAAGCCAAAAAATTGGTGGAGGATCGTCCTGGCATAGCATACCCCATTGAGTGACGCTAAAGTCAATGGCAATTAAGCCAACGACTAAGGTACGTCTGGATATCCCTAGCCGAACTTTAGGGCACTGAAACCACTGGTAATTAAGCCAGAAAATTGGTGGAGGATCGTCCTGGTATAGCCTTCCCAGCTGTGAGGCATCAAAGTCAATGGTAATTAAACCAACGACTAGTTAAGACACGCCCGGGAACTACTAGCCGAAGTTAGGTGCCAACGCCACTAGTAATTAAACTGAAGATTGGCTGAGATACGCCTGGGTGCTACTTTTCAACTCACCCCCTACGGAGACTTTACATGGTCCAAACTTGTGATACTGAGCTCAAACCAACCTAGTAACATTGGGTTCCCTTTCCCAGCCGTTTGGCTAAAACAGATCAAGTTAAACCATGGGTTCCCTTTCCCAGCCGTTTGGCTAAAACAGACCAAGTTAAACCATGGGTTCCCTTTCCCAGCCGTTTGGCTAAAATAGACCAAGTTAAATCCCGAGTTCTCTTTCCCAGCCGTTTGGCTAAAACAGACCAATCTAAACCGGATTCCCTTTCACAGCCGTTTGGCTAAAACAGATCAGTCTAAGGGTTCTCTTTTCCAGCCGTTTGGCTAAAATAGATCAAGTTCAGGAATCCCTATCATTTTCAAAATGATTCAAATAAATTAATTCTTTTGAACAGTTAAGTAATCATGCTTTACAAGTCTTTAATATAAGTTGCACTAATATTCACTGGTTGTTCTCCCTAGGTACCAAAATAGCTTTCCGAAGCCCGTACTTGTTAAGATCCAGAAGAAGGCTTGAAATGGAGTAGTCAAGAGATCAGACGCCATCAGGTCAAGATTAGGCAGAATCCAGTCAAACATAGACAGTGTCTGATCTACAACAAAGGATTGATAGCATGGGTACCATCATTCAGGAATTAATGGCAGAATTAAGAGAACTAAGGATGACTCCCCCGGGTGCACCAGTGGCTTTGCAACAACCACCACAGACAGAACCTCCACCACCCTACCTGGTATATCCACCTCCGCTGGTGCCACCATTGCCTCCATAAGCAGTACCTCTTCCCCAAACCATTGCACCTGTCCAGCTAGGACAAGAGGAAGAGGATTGGTACAGGACTCAGTAGGTTCAGTTTGAAGAAAAGATGGCAGCAAACAAGGCAGAAGTAGATGCCCTGCAAGAAGAATTGAAGCAGTTACGCCCTAGCACGATTCCTACTGAGGCTACTTTGGACAGCCTCTGTTTCTTATCTAATGTCCAACTCCCTCCCAAGTTCAAGTGCCCAGATCTGTATCAGTTTGACGATATTGGATGCCCGTTAAACCATTTGACATCTTACTCAGGAGATATGTGCTAATATGTCGAAGATGAGAAGATAATGGTACAATTTTTCCAGGGGTCACTGACTGGGGCAGCTTTTACTTGGTTTTTGAGTCTGGACAAAACCAAGATTAAGACTTGGAATGACTTAGCCACAATGTTCATTCAGCAGTACCGATTGAACAACCAGATCGTACAAACCAGGGCTGAACTACAGAGGTTGACAAAGAAGAATCAGGAATCAGTACGGGAGTATGCCAAGTGTTGGAAAGAATTGGCTACACTAGTTCAACCACCACTGCTTGAACAAGAAATGACTTCCTTGTTTATAGCATCACTAGGGCAACCTTTCTTTTCCCTCCTACTGGGGCAAAGCACCTCCAGCTTCAATGAATTAATTCTGACGGCCGACAGGATTGAGGACACAGTTAGAGCCGGAAAGATAGATGGCGGTTGTAACGCCCCGAACCCGGGTCAGTGCAAACCGGCACCCAACCCGAACCCGATTCGCTACTATAACAACCCAAGTCCGGTTCAACAACCAAACTCGAGGTGTTACCACGAAGCTGGGGTCAGATACAAACCAAGATTCACAATAATTTTAAACTTTACAAATTATATCAAAGTTATGGTGGCCAATAAAAACAATTCTTTAATCAATATATTCAATTCAATTTACAATTAAGTTTATCTAATCAACATGTGACATTAATACCAATTATAATTCTACCCATCAAATTAAAACCCCATCTTCGCGATCTCTCCAAGCAACCTGAAAAATAGGGGAAAACGGAGTGAGACTTACATCTCAGCAAGTAGCAGGTGCATGCAATTTGAAACAGTCCAATGTAAGCCATAGTCATGAGGTATTCGATTAATCAACGATAAGAAGAGAAATCCAAGTTATTCAAGACAATTACAAATAAGGCGATGAAACAGGTGATCATGTATAAATACCAGTAACTTGATGTTAACGACGTAAAAGTGACAAAAGCGATAAAACACGTGCCATTGCAGGACTCACAAAGATGATAAGTATTTGAGATGACACTCGACTAACTGCTATTCCACCGTACGGCTTAGGGGCAGTGCTACTTAATGATACTCAAGCCCCATACAGCGCAGCTTAGGCAAGAGCCGTAGTCACCGACTTATTGCACACAAACCCTTCAGAGTTGGACGTACCACCAGCATGCAGCACCAGAATCAATGAAGGGAATCACCAGCGGCTCACCGGGGTGTCCCTCCAGACATAGGACCTTCCCAGAGCAAACTAACTTGCAAAGGGAAGCGCACTCGCATATAGGAGTAACTCAACCCAAACTAAATACCACTTAGCTAACCAGCCAAAACTATGGATCCATATACAGCTAAGCCCACTGACACAAACCATGATAAAACCACATACGGGAGGACACGCTAATGTAGGAGGCATACACACTTTTACCCGTAAAGGATTACATATCTCTACACAGAGGATTACCCATCTCTGCCGTAAAAGTTGGTATCAATTCAACCACAGAAGCTATATCACCCAACCGTAAAATTAAAGAGAACAACATCATACCACATACCAATCCATACCCAAGTATTCCATTCCATGTGAAAATCATGATTCAATCATAACAAATCCAATTATAGGGATTTTCAGAATAACATATGCAATTCTTCCAATTATATTCAAAATAAAACTCGAGTATCATAAATCCGATAAAATCCGAGTTTATGTAATTCCAGTAGCCAATATTCCTATTTAAAGCTCAAAATAAAGTAAATCCAATCTTACTTAGAGTTTTCTTTATTAATCCCTTTTATTAGAATCCAATTTCCTACCTTAGCACCTAAGCTAGTTTCTATTTGAATTTTCTGTATTTTATTTTTCCAGCATGTTCTACAGATCTAGAATGAAGTTTAAAAGATGTTTATAAGCTATAAATTTCAGTAGTATTATTTCTAGCAATATCCATACCCTTTGATTCTTTTATAAACAATCATTTCATTATAATCTTCAATTTATTGCTTAATCTTTCCAAATTAATTTTATAATTTTTATAGCCTAATTAGATCCTTATAAAGATGCTAACATGCTTAACTAATCAGAAAATTTATTGGATAATTATTCCTATTAAAAAATTCCCAAAATCTGCAAAATCTGAACAGAGCGCCTACCTCTACAGGGCTGGGCGATCCTAAGCGCTCGTGCAAAATTAAACAGAAATTTCCAGATTTCTAAAGTTCAGATTTTTATGCCTTTTCCATATGTTTCTTTGGTCTAAATTAATCTAATAACATTCTAAAACATTCCTAAAGCCCTTTAGATTAATTCTTCTTAATTAAATACCATCCTATAATTATTTTCATGATTAAACCAAGTTTTCTTCTTTATTTCAACAAATCCTTCAAGAATACCAATCAACAACATATAACCAATTTGATTCCATGTAAATACTGTTCCGACTAATCCGTTCAATCAATATTAAATCACAACAAACGAAATCATGCAATTCCTCACGTTTTCCAAGGGTTACTACTTGCCTTATACGCTAAATCCTTCTTCCATTGAAACTTCTAATTCTGGACCTGACTTTTGCTCCCAAACGCACCAAGCTAGACTCTTCCAATTCAAATCTTCACCATACACAGTGTAGTTCTATCAGTGAAGAACAAAACCTCCAAATTTGAAGGCAATCCACCGTACGGATCTTCCTTGATCATATTTTGATGGTGGCTAGTCAGACACCTCCATTAGAAACCTCCTTCCTTTCTCTCCCTCCTTTCTCTCCCTCCTTTCTCTCCATAAGAAACCCACGAAAATTCCCTCTTGTCTAACCTTAGTTTCCTATTTATACTAAGCTTTAGAAATCCTAAACAAACCCTAATTGGCTAATTTAATTTGGGCTAACCCAACCATGGTCTAGTTAAAGTCTAATCCTTCTAATTTAATTCCTACTTTTTCTCCACCTTCTATTTTTCTACTTAAACAATACTAATTAAGTTTCTTATTACCTAAACTCCTAATTATAACCTATTTTCGTGCAAAATATTTAATTAAACATTATTATCTCCTAAAACCTTATTTTCTCCAAATTAAGACGTGAAATCTCCTAATTACCCTTTTTCCCACTTTTAGGCTTTTATTAATTTCTTTTGATTTCTAACTTGTCAAAATAATTTATTTTCTTCTATTTCCCAATTCTAATTATTATTTGATGATCTATTTACTAATTAACTTTTTCTGAAAATTACCAAAATACCCTTTTTACTCTTTTAGGTTAATTTCATTAAAATTCTTTCTTTATTTACAATTTATGACCTATTTGAATTTCTTACCTCTAAATCTTCACTTAACTCATATTGTCTTTTATTTATTATTTATTTATTTATTAGGTGAAATTCGGGGTTTTACAGCGGTGGCCAGGGCCTTACCCAGAGAAGGACAACAACAAGACAAGGTAGCAGGAACCAGGGGCAAGAGCCCAGAAGGCAGGAGGCCCAAGCAATTAACTATGTACAGCCTGCACAGCCTTACCACTTTTCTCGGAGGTCAGAGACGGTAGCACCACAGGGCCAGGGGCAGCCTGCATACCAACCTATAAGAAGGACCAGAGAAGAGGCAGAGGCAAGAATGAAAAGGGTATTTACCCCACTGCCTTACACACCGGCTGAGTTGTTGGCTACGTTGCTGAAGAAGGGGTATCTTCAGATCAAGCCTCCAAATCCTCGAATGGTTAACTCACGAAACTATAATGCAGCAGAAAGATGTGAGTACCATTCTAGAGCTCCTGGGCATTCTACTAATCGATGCTGGGATTTGAGGCATGACATACAAGATCTTATAGACAGTAAGAAGATCTCTGTAGATCCTCCAGCACCAGCAGCACCAACTCCACCTACTGGCACAGCCACCAATCCTCTTCCGGACCATTCTAAGGCTTCCGCCAGTGGATCTGTAAATCAAGTCATCAATGACCATGATTGTGAAGTAGTATTTGACCCATCTTTGCTGATCGGGCAACCGGGGCAAATTATTAGGGTATGCTTACAAGAAGGGATAAAACACCAGCAGATTTGCATCATTGAAGGAGACGATGACGAAGAAACCTTCCTGGGATTCCCTCTAGTGCACTTCAACCTTCCAAAACCAGAACCTTTCTACCCTCCACCCATCCTTGATTCACCCCTCTTAAATGTCTTTGACATAATGAACAACCCCTTTAATGACCCAATGGACCTCTCATTTGAGCCACCCACCTTTAACCTTTCACAACTCCATCTCGGGCCCCCATCCTATTGCGCCATACCTCCACCCTACCAATTTCTACCTATGTACCATGAATCCAGCATCACTTCTACTGAAAGAGAAGTCGATCGGATCACCCGATCTGGTAGATACATGAACACCGACCCTCCACCCGCACCAGAGGAAGAGATTGATGAAGAAAAGAAAAGAAGAGAAAAAGGGAAGGATGTGGCCACTGTAGTGCCACAGACCCATAAGAAGAAAGGAAATGCCCCTGAAGAGGAGATCACGAAACTCCACAACAGTGTTTTCACTCCGGTGTATGATCTCGTTCAGCAATTGAGCAAGGTGCCCGCTCAAATCTCCATCACGCGCCTCCTTTTTGATTCAGAGAAACATAAGGATGTACTGATGAAGGCCCTGGATGATGCACATGTACCAGATAATATCAGCCCTGAACAGCTAGAGGCAGTCATGTCAGTAATTACGGTACCCGAGGCTGTTTCTTTTTCATCAACGAATTTGCCACCAGAAGGTTGTGACCACACGGAGCCACTATACATTACAGTAAGGTACTTCGACCTTATAGTGAAGCAAGTCATGATTGATAATGGATCGGCCCTGAACATCTGTCCAGTCAGGACCTTCCACAGCCTGAAGCTGAGCTCTAACCTAATCAAACCCAGTGCCCACAATGTTCGAGGGTTTGATAATGCCCGGAAAGATTCCCTGGGAGAGGTGGTTTTGGATATTGTGATTGCTGAACGAACATTCACCCTGACTTTTGAGCTGATGGACATTAATGCCTCCTTTAACCTGCTGATCGGAAGACCTTGGCTACATCAAGCAGGGGCAGTCCCATCTACTCTACACCGGATGGTTCGGTTCGTTTCAGGGAATGAGCTCATCACTGTCCATGCTGAGGACCACAGAGAATTTGAAAAGATTGGGGTACCTTTTGTTGATTAAGAGCTACCCACATCACTCAACTTCCAAGCTGTGGAGATGGTGCAATTTAGTCATATCACTACTCCTCAGAAAACAGAACAGTCCCGCAAGAGGAAGAGAAAGAGCATGTTTGGCGCCGCTGAATGGGCCGATGACTATACTTGAAGCACCATCAGAAGAAGAAGAAGATCCAGCCATGTACATCTGCATGATGGAAAGCCAAGACAGTTCGGAAGAACCTACTCCAAGGTGAAGATCTCCTCCACCTCCTCCCCGCATGCTGCACCTTGCGACACAGGACGGATTATACCAAATGTTCCAACAGATGCCACAAGCGCTAGGACTAATCCCCAAGCCGATCCATCATGAGACATACAGGAACTGGGCACCAGATGAACACTCTTCTACCAGAAAAGAGATACCAGTAGAGATACCCGTAACAAGGGCATTACCTAGGGTAGAACCATCTAATGAAGTCACTATTGAAGTACCCATGGCAATTCCCCGCTGCGGCGTATGGATAAGCCTATCATCAGAACATGTTTCAAGATCAGAGCAAAGCTAGAATAAGTCAGAGAAGGGTAAGGCTCATGACCCCATCTGCATCTCGTCCAACAGTGATGTCAGCATGGTACAAATTGGAGAGCTAGAAGAAGTGATTGCCGTCAACCAGGAGAACTATTCACAACAGAACTGGAGCTCGACGCCTCTCGCCATCAGCAAGGCTGATCTCCCAAAGGGGGTTTCCTCCACTTCTGAAGTCCCTGTTGTAGATATCAATGCACTTTTCAATAAATGCATGAAATCTTCTGAGTACTTGCCTATTTCTACTTTTAATTGTGAAAACAAACAAACAAAATCTCACAACCTTACTATCAATCTCGATGCACACCCAAAGGGTCTGGGGCACGGGATAGATAATCAGGTTGCCATAACTGAGCAAAAAGAACAAAAAGAAATTGAAAATTCAATTAAAGAATCAATAATAGAAGAAAAGCATGAATCGGTGCACAGTTCTCAACAGGAATCAGACTGTAGCACCTTCCCATCGCAGCCAGATGATTCGGAATTCTCCCTCCATGAGCTGTTTGAGCTCGAGGACAACGACGAATCATGGGAGACCCCACCTGAAATTCAATTTGCTTTGGAAAGACATGAAAAGGGTCTCCAAGCCAATATTGAGGAAACTGAACCCATTAATATAGGTGAAGCGGCACAACCAAAGATACTCCAAATTGGTATAAAGCTATCACAATTACTGAAAAATCAAATATTTGATTTTCTTAAGTCTTATTCTGACGTGTTTGCATGGTCGTACGAGGATATGCCTGGGTTAGACACGGACTTGGTTGTACATCGGTTGCCAATAAAGTCTGAGGCCACACCGGTGAAGCAAAAACTCAGACGCATGAAACCAAAGTGGGCCCTAGAGATCAAGGAAGAGGTCACTAAATAATTTAAGGTTGGATTCTTGCAAGTGACGGATTACCCAGAATGGTTAGCAAACATCGTGCCAGTCCCCAAGAAAGACGGAAGGGTCAGGATGTGCGTTGATTATAGGGATTTGAACAAGGTAAGTCCAAAGGATGATTTCCCATTGCCGCACATTGACGTGTTGGTGGATAACACGGCGATGCATTCAATGTTTTCATTTATGGATGGATTTTCTGGTTACAACCAGATAAGGATGGCACCTGAAGACAAGGAAAAGACATCCTTCATCACACAGTGGGGGGCGTATTGCTACCGTGTGATGCCGTTCGGGTTAAATAATGCGGGCGCTACATACCAGCGTGCAATGACTCTGTTATTCCACGATATGATGCACAAGGAGATGGAAGTATATGTGGACAACATGATAGCAAAGTCGAAGGAAGAGGAAAGTCATTTGGCGAACCTCAAGAAAGTGTTTGACAGACTTAGGTAGTGCAAGCTCAGGCTTAACCCGAATAAATTTGTGTTCAGGGTTACCTCAGGGAAGCTACTCGGATTCATTGTTGGAAAGCATGGAATAGAAGTTGACCCAGTTAAGGTCATGGCAATTCTAGAAATGCCTCCCCCGTCAACAGAGAAAGAAGTGAGAGGTTTTCTCGGCCGGCTACAATACATCAGTTGGTTCATAGCACAGATGACACCCGTGTGCAAACCAATATTCAAACTATTGAGGAAAGACAACCCAGTAATCTGGAATGAAGATTGCCAGGAAGCATTTGATAAGATCAAGGCATATCTAATGAGTCCGCCGACATTGGTCCCTCCAGTTCCAGGGCGACCCTTGATCATGTACATGACAGTCTCAGAGACGGCAGTGGGATGTGTGCTAGGGCAACACAATGAAACTAGAAGAAAAGAACTAGCAATTTATTATTTGAGCAAGAAGTTTACCAACTTTGAGGTGAGGTACACCATGCTTGAAAAGACATGTTGCACCTTAGTCTGGGCAGCTCAGAAGCTTTGACATTATCTGCTCAATCACACCATCCTATTAATTTCAAGTTTGAACCCGTTGAGGTATATTTTTGAGAAGTCGATCTCCACTAGAAGGGTAGCTAAGTGGTAGGTCCTTTTGTCTGAGTATGATATCGTCTATACGACAAGGAAGGCAATAAAAGGACAAGCGATAGCAGATCATTTGGCAGAACACCCCTTACCAGATTATCAGCCACTTGATACTAGTTTCACAAATGAAGATGTGATGTGTACTAAGTCAGCAGAAGGTCAGGAGGAAACCGGATGGCAAATGTTCTTTGATGGGGCAGTTAATGTCAATGGAAAAGGAATTGGGGCCGTGATCATTTCCCCAGAAGGAGTTCACCACCCAATAGTGGCAAATCTCTTGTTCGATTGCACTAACAATATGGCAGAATACGAAGCGTGTGTGTTAGGCTTGCGAGCAGCAATCGAAATGCATATACAAGAGTTAAAAGTATTTGGTGATTCCAGTTTAATCATCTATCAGGTGATGAGAGACTAGAGGACTAGAGATAAAAAGTTGGTGCCATACCAGGAACTGATCAAGGAATTGGAGGAACAGTTTGAAAGCGTGACATTCAATTATATGCCATGGGATAGGAATCAGTTCACAGATGCTCTAGCAATACTAGCATCTATGGCAACCATCACCGATGATACCTGGGTGCAACCACTAGAGATAGAAGTGCGGTGTTATCCTGTTTACTGCTTTAGCATTGAGAAAAATATGCCTGGGGAAGAACCTTGGTACACAGATATTGAAAGGTACCTAAAAGACAGGACTTTACCACTGAAAAACGTACTATTCAGAGACTAGCTGGTCAGTTCTTCTACAGTGGGGGCAAGGTGTATAAGAAGTCATACAATGACTCTCTACTACTATGCGTCAAGGAAGCTGAGGCACAGAAATTGATTGATGAAGTCCACGGAGGCTTGTGTGGTGCACACATGAATGGCCATATGTTAGCAAGAAAAATCCTGAGAATGGGTTACTACTGGATGACGATTGAATCAGATTGTTATGCTCATGTCAGGAGATGTCAGCTGTGTCAAGTTTATGCGGATAATATCAATGCACCACCGAATACTTTGTACTCCATGGCATCACCTTGGCCATTCGCTATATGGGGGATTGATATGATTGGTCAAATCTACCCGAAGGCATCAAATGGACACCGGTTCATCTTGGTCGCGATCGATTATTTCACCAAGTGGGTGGAAGCCATGTCCTTTGTGGATGTAAAGAAGTCTCATATGCTTAAGTTCATTAGGAATAACATCGTCTGCCGTTACGGTGTACCTGAAGCAATTATCACTGATAACGCGAAGAATTTGAATAACAAGGACATGGAAAAGATGTGTGAGGATCTAAAAATCAGACATCTGAATTCTACCGCATACCGGCCCAAGATGAATGGAGCAGTAGAGGCTGCCAACAAGAACTTAAAGAAGATACTTGAGATGATGGTAGTCACTTATAAAGACTGGCATGAGAAATTGCCTTACGCACTGCATGCATATCGAACGTCGATCAGAACATCGACTGGGGCAACACCTTTCTCACTTGTATACGGAATGGAGGCAGTTCTCCTTGTGGAAGTGCAAATTCCCTCACTCAGAATTTTGAAAGAAGTAGAGATTGATGATATTGAGTGGGAAGAATCAAGATTTGACCAATTGCAGCTACTTGATGAGAAGAGAATGAAGGCTCTATGTCATGGCCAGCTTTATCAGCAGAGAGTAGCACGAGCCTACAATAAGAAAGTGAAGCCACGACACTTCAAGGTGGGAGATCTTGTCTTGAAGAAAATTTTCCCCCACCAAGAAGACAATAGAGGGAAGTTCAAGCCGAACTATGAAGGGCCATTTGTAGTTCACAAAGTTCTGTCCCGAGGAGCTCTGATCCTACAAGAGATGGATGGAACTATCTTTCCTGAGCCGATAAATGCAGATGCAATCAAATTGTATTACGCTTGAGATCATTCCAATTGAGAAATGAAGAGAGGCCATCCTTGATCCTCCTGTAAGCACCTTATTTTTGCACCCCTGGAAGTGCTGAAAATGAAAACTCTAGCGGAAAAGTCAAACCCCGAGGGGACAAAAAGTTGACTTTTTGGTCAAGTGATAATTGACCACCATGCTTTATCTCAATGGATAGATAATCCCGACGCGGCTCCAACACAACTAAGTTTGCTGGAATCGGAGTCCGGATGAAGGTTCTGCGGGCGGTCAAACTTGAGGGGGAGCCGAAAATTGACTTTCTGCTAAACCCCGATCCAGGTGCTTAACCCCATTCCATTGGATAGAGGGCTCCGATACGGTTCTAACGCAACTGAGTTTGCCAAGATCAGAGCCCGGATGAAGAAGATATGAGCTGTCAAAGTTTCCGAGCAGCAAAACCGGCAAACTGCACACGTGGCAAGTGGCGTAGGAAAATATCTCGGGGATCAAATCCATAAGTATCCAAACATCCCAAATATCTCAGGGACTAAATCTGTAGAAATCCAAGAGTATCGGATTAAATCAAAAATGCCCAGGGACTAAATCTTAATTTTCAGATTTTTCGGACAATTTAGGAGAGGAAGAGGAAAGGTTAGGGGTTAAGAATTTGAAGGGGTGGGAATTCTCTATAAAAGGGCTTGAAGTTGGGAGCAAAAGCAGAGGAGAGAAAAAGTAAGGAGTTCTTTGAAAGAAAAAGCAGCAAGTAGGAAGAAGTGGAGAAAAGAAGAGAGACGTCTACTAGCAAGGAGGGAGAAAGGAAAACTGCTGTTCACGACACACCAAGGTTCCAAGACCTGATTTGAAGTGTCAATCCATAACAGGTGAGTCATTTGTTTAATACATTGTATTAGACCTCTTTTTCATTATAATTTTTGAGATAAGATTACATGATTGGTGAGAGACATGTATATATGTTTGATGGCTTTGGGTAATTTTATCATGTAAAAAAAAAAAGACATGTAAAGTTCTGAGTTTTTTTTCTGCATTAGGTTTGCACCTATTTTCCAGATAAACCAATTTTTTTCACCTAGTTCTAGTTTGATTCTAGTCTGGAGTCCTTCATGAGATTTGTGGTATTTTTATTTTATTTTAATCTAAAAATATGCTCGAGACCCTACACTATGAGTAGGTATTTTATTTTTAATTTTCTTTTGTTCAGATTTCCAATTGTAAATGTCTAACAGTATATTTTGGAGCTTCATATCTCTTAAATGAAATTGAATTTTTGAAAACTACTACAAGTTATTTTAGTACTTATAGTTATGATTCTAAGGAATCAAATTTCGCACAGTTTGGTTAAGAATTGAGGGAGATATGAATCTTTGAATGTGGATAGCGCAATAATTCAGGTTGTTTCATTTTTTTTTTGTTTTCATTTGTAAATTAATAATTAGGCCATGGTTAAAAGTAGTTCAGGTGGTCTCATTTTCTTGCCTTGTAAATTAGTAATTACTTAATCTTGCATGATAAAAACAATAGAAAACAAAACAAAACAAAAAATAATAAATAATAAGAAAAGGAAAAAGCAAATGAAACAAGCATTGAAACGATGATTCTTTCTTGTGGTTGAAAATGTTTCTTCTTTTGTCTCCTGTGAATTTTTTTTTGTTCTTGTTTTGTTTTCTTACTACATGAGATGTACATAGTGGCCCTCCATTCTCCCAACGTAGATATGTTATTATGAGAGGCTAAAGCATTTTATTTGAAGTGGGCGAATTGTACATGTTTAGTTTTGTTAGTTTTATTTAGTTTACTAGCTCATTTTAGTTTGGTTTCATCATTGATGTTAGAATTTGTTTTTAGAATGTCATTGTTAGTTTTGTTAGTTTTATTTGTTTAATCTTACATCTCCCAATGTAGATATGTTATTATTAGAATTTGTTAAAAATAAAAATAATAAATAAGAGAGCCCATTAAATATCCAACTAATTTAAGGGAACCCATTTCAGTGGGGCAACCCAGGGTGTTCAAGGACTTCCCTGGGTTGTAATCAGGTCACTTATCCGGAATCACTGGTTCAGACCAAAAGTCAACAAGGTGTCTACCTACACCATTTCAGGTAGTGGTGACTCCATTAAACATGTAACACGCTTTTCTCTGCGCGCTCGAGGTGCGCACAGCTTGGCGACTCGACTGGGGACTGACCTAACCCAGTTTGATTAGTTGGATTATAATGGGTTTATTCTTTTCACATGTGCACACACTTGCACATGCACGTACACTCTTTTTGTACATATGCACACACTTGCACAAATGGGTCAAGGAAGATTTGTTGCCTTACTTAGTAAGTGTTGAATATATGCAAAAACATATTCTAGGGTGTTCTGTCATAAAGGACGAGATAATTGCCTAAGGAAATTTGTTTTTAAGTGGGACCACTGTGACCCCTCCAATTACCTGAGAACTCTCCCGGAACATTGTTTTGTGTACCAATTCATCACTTTACTATATGAGACAGTGAAAATTCCTTCCCATGCACACATGTGCACTCACGCACATGGGATTTCTTTACATGCTATGATATAAATTGTGTGGGATGACACACGCGAGGGAGCCCGCGTGGGTGATCCGATTGAATGATTACCAAAAGCTAGATCTCTCTAGTAGCCACCGTTCTTTATCGTATAAACAAATTTTTGGATGGTATTAGCCTCACGTGCTCGTGGCTTGCCAGGGAAAGCGAGGTAAAACATCCCCCCAGGTTTCTGGATTCCTATAGCACCACTGGTTTCTTGCTGTGGTATGCGAGGGTCTAGTACTTGGCTCAGACCCTTGTAGGCATTTGTCTCGGGCTGGGTACCCTTTTCCCACCTAATGTTCTGATACACCCTACTATGTGAATATGAATGTGAATGATGAATGAAGAAGAGTTGAAATAAGTCTAAAACCCAAGAGTCCATCAGGGGCAGCAACCCTTGCCTCTTTTTGCATCAAATTGGGTGGACCCTAGATTTCGGGCTACCTCAGCCCTAAATTATGGAGCTTACCTAAACTTTGATCAGGGGAAGCACCCCAGATCCATGCAATGAGTCCTGAGAGCTGTGGGCCTCAATCCATTGAGTCCATAGGAAGTATCTTGAGTCCGGATCAGTCTTTAAGCAAATGAAGGCAGGCCAGATTAGAAAAAAGAAAGTTGAACCCTAGAATTAGGCCTTTTCAACCTACCCTTTTTGAATCAAATGTATCATTTCTTAAAGTTCTCAAAAACCCTAAGATTGCATTATCTTTTAACTTTTTGAACATCATTTAATTTTTGTCCTAGCTGGCAAGTTGTAAGTTTTACATTAGCAGATGAAAGGATAAGGCTGGTCAGGACTTGGGTGTGCTTCCTTACACAAGTATGTCTAGGAGTCGTGCCTTGATAGGCACCAACCTTTCCTAGGACTGTGCACACACTTTTGGGGATGTGTTTTGATATCTGTCTGTTGACACAGACTTTCAGGATGATGCAATGAAGAACAAGCTAGCCTCTTGATGTAATCTTCGGACATTTCACACCAAGACCGCCATTCAGAACATTATACTCGCAGTAAGAAAGGATTGCAATGAATTCTTCTGAGGAACCAACTCCGTCATTCCCACAGCAAGGGGTTGAAGAACAACCGGTCATAATGGATCTAAGCCAACAGGTGGCCATGACGCGAGCTATGAGAATTCAAATGCTAGAAATCTAGCAGGAGCAACCCCCTCAACTAGCACTAATGGCAGCACATGCACCACCGCAGGATACTCTGTTCCTACGTTTGGTGGCAGATCCCATCCATCCTCCACAACAGGAACCATTTGTGCCTGTCCAACTGGGGCAAAAAGAGCAAGACCGGAATAGGGCATGGGAGGCCCAGCTTGAAGAAATATTTGCAGCAATGAAGGAAGACAATAAGGCTCGAATCGCAGCAATGAAAGAAGATCTCTTGAAGCAACTCCAGCCCAACTCAATGCAGGATGAAACCACTCTAGAGAGCCTGTGCTTCTTCCCAGACATCCAACTTCCAACAAAATTCCGATGTCCTGAACTACATAGATTCGACGGCACTAGCTGTCCTTTGATACACCTACGATCGTATGTTGGCGACATGTGCCAATATGCGAAGGATGAAAAGATAATGGTTCAATTCTTCCAGAGATCTCTAACTGAAGCAACATATTCTTGGTTCCTAAATTTGGATAAGCAGAAGGTTAAGACATGGAATGACCTCGCCAC
Organism: Buxus sempervirens; assembly: GCA_947561395.2. NCBI lineage: Eukaryota > Viridiplantae > Streptophyta > Magnoliopsida > Buxales > Buxaceae > Buxus > Buxus sempervirens. Next base: position 27,057,924 of record OX387191.1, on the reverse strand, counting down.
CGTGTTCGTCCAGCAATACCGCTTAAATAGCCAAATGGTTCAAACCCGGGCAGAATTGCAGAGATTGTCAAAGAGGAATAGTGAGTCTGTGAGAGACTACGCTAAAAGGTGGATGGAATTAGCCAACGTGGTACAACCCCCTCTTCTTGAACAAGAGTGGACTTCCTTGTTCATATCCTCGCTGGGACAACCATACTTCACACTGCTGTTGGGACAATGCACTGCAAGTTTCACCAACCTAATCATGGCAGCAGATAGAATTGAGGATGCGGTTAAAATGGAGAAGCTCGGGGGCTCCATGACAAATTTGCTGCATGGAACAATCTCAAGAGACAAGAAGCAGGAGAATGACGACGGCACAATTACAGTTAACCATGTACAACCTTCTGCGCCATTTCAAATCCATTCCTCAAGAAGCATGAGCCTTCCCTCCACTAACGATACTGTGTCTCGCTGTAAGCACCTTATTTTTGCACCCCTGGAAGTGCTGAAAATGAAAACCCTAGTAGAAAAGTCAAACCCTGAGGGGTCAAAATTTAACCTTTTGATCAAGTGATAATTGGCTGCCTTCCTTTATCTTAATGGATAGAGAATCCCGACACGAGTCCAACGCAACTGAGTTTGTTGGAATCGGAGTCCGGATGAAGGTTCTGTAGGCCGGTCAAACTTGAGGGTGAGTCGAAAGTTGACTTTTTTTGAACTCTGAACTAGGTGCTGAGCCCTATATCATTGGATAGAGGGCTCCGATACGAGTCCAACACAACTGAGTTTGCTCAAATCGGAGTCCGGATGAAGGAGATATGAGCTGTCAAAGTTTCCGAACAGCAAAACCCAAAAAGCTGCACACGTGGCAAAAAGCCGGGCACGTGGCAAGTGGCGCAAGAAAATATCTCGAGGGGCAACCTGTAAATATCCAAACATACAAAATATCCCAGGGTTTCAAGCAAAATTTCGCAGGGACCAAATCTATGAATATCCGATACTCTCGGATGAATCTGCGAATATCCAGGGGCAAATCCGTAATTTTTTGATTTGTATCCGATCGAATATGTCGGATACACGTACCCTTGTGTATATCCGACACTATTCATCGGATACAAAGAGATCCGCTCGCGAGATTCGCGCCGATTCCCCGACAAATTCGCGGCAGCATTTAATTTTCGAAATTATTATGTCTTGTATCCGACATTAAATGCCGGATACAAAGGAAGTGTAGTGTATATGACATTAAATGCCGGATACAAAAGGTTTGCTATAAAAAGGCAATAGCAGCCCCATTTCGGGGGTTGGCTTCCCATTTCTGTTTTTCCCCTTCCTTCCCCCTCTGAGCCAGCTCCGAAACCTCCAACCTTTGCCCCTCCTTGCACCCAAAACCCAACAACCTCCTTGCTTGACCATTTTACCCCTCCCTATTCCCTTCTTTCCCTCACTCAAGAACTTGAAGAAGGAGAAGAGGCTACTGTTGGTGGGAGGAGGTGCTGCTCCAGCTGCTGTCTGGCCTCCAAGAGGAGGCTCCACCTTGCACAAGGGCTCAATAACCCTCAGGTATTGTTTCTCACCAACTTTTGTTTCACATATATGAAAATGGGGTGTTTTTAAGCATGTTAATGGGCATGGTTTTCTGTCTTACTGTGACTCTATTCAAGTGACTATATGGCATGTATTGGCTCTCTTTTCCATGTCATGGGGACCTTTGAGGGTAAGAGGTCCGTGTATAGTCCTATGGGAGCATGAGAGTCCCTTTTTTACACACTTTTAGTGTTCATGGGTGGCTGTTTTGGGTTTCTCTTCAGCAAATTTTTAGAGGAGCCTGTTCCTCCCATTTTTAGTCTAATGTATCCCCCATTTTAACCCCCCTTCTCATCCTTTCTTTGCTGTCTTTTGTTGGTTATTTAGTATGCTTACAATCTTGGTTCACTACCATGAAACATGCTTAGACAGTATGATAGGTTCTTGCATGCTTGAATGTCCATGAGCCCTTCTCCTTTTTTAGCTTGCTGACTTCATGGTTTCAACATGCATGCTCCCCTACCCCATGATTCCTTGCTGTAGAAACCCCAAAGGAGACCGAGAGATGAGGTGATTCATCATCTCCAGAACCAATGTGGGCTCACACAGGAGCCCACACAATCGCTGAAACACCCTGGGAAGCCTAGAAACCCCACCCCCATGCAAAAATCCAAAAAAAGGGCTTCTGTATGTTGATCCGGCAACTCAAGCCGGATCAACGGAGCCCCATTCGTAGCCGGCAATAGATACCGGATACACAGATCCCTGTGTGTAACCGGCATCTTAGGCCGACTACACTACCAGATTGCTTTTTCTTGCCATTTTCTGATCTTGTGCTATTTTTCTGGTTTGTTTGATCAATCCGAACGAGCCAGTAGGGTTTCCGGGTCACTTGGAAACCTAAGGTGGGCCTTGGACCGACCCGGTCCAAATTGATTTCCGGTGGGCCTTCCAACGGGGCCCACCAAGCCCGACAAACCCGTTTTTGATAAATGAAGACAATCAAATTATTTGAGTGGGCCGGACCATTGGAGGCCCACCCAAGCCTAGTTTTTGTAGCATGTTACTTAGATTTAGGCATGGTTTGGCCGAGACTGCGGGTAGGGCCGATCGGGCCCGCTAAAGCCCATTGAATCAAACCAACTTCGAGTTTCCAAACTCTAACTCATGAAGTCTTGGGCTTTCAAGCCTTAGCCCAAGTAAAGGGCCCCAAGCCCAAGGCCTGGCCCATTTTGGCATAATCAATCAAGATAATCAAAATCACTTGGCAAACCACTGTGTGGCCCACTCAAGGGCCCACAAAGCAATCCAGACTCACTTTTTGCATGGAAATCAAATTTAATCTCCAACTTGAAATTTAAATAAAATTGATTCATTGAACCAAAGCCCAAAGGGCCTTCCAGGCTAGATTGAGGCCCACCAGGGGCATGTGGACTTAACCAAGCCCACCAAGGGATCCGCAGGCCTTCCAACGGGGCCTGCCCAATCCGACTCACACCACTTTAAGCTAAGAAAGATAAAACCAAGTAAAGGGACCCACACCACTTTGGCGGTCCCGCCAGACTTAACTAAATTGAATGCTGGAATAGGAATCGGGTAAGTGAGAGACCAAAGTTGACTCAAACCGGGGAAACCTACGGGACCCGTCATTCGACGGGGTGGACTGGGGTGTCTACGGACTTCCCCAGACCGCAACCGAGAACCTACTTAGAATCTCAAGCCGCAAACCAAGCCCTAATAGACAAACTTAGGGACCCAGGTGTCCACCTGCACTCCATCAGGCGGTGGCGACTCCAATATTCCCATTTTTACCCGTGCGACCGAAATCAAGTGCGCACAGCCTGGCAACTATGCTAGGGACTTTCTCAGCCCAATAGAACCCCCCGTTAGAATGAGTCAACCCAAGAGGGATTTAGTTGATTTTAGGGTTTTGCTATCTTGTTTTAGTAAGACGTAGAATACACGCAACTGCGTATTCTGGGGAGTCCTGTCACAAGAAGATGATAATTGCCTAAGGAAAGTGGAATTTAAGCGGTCCCCTGTGACCCTCCACTTACCTGGGGACTCTCTTAGAACCTCGTATTGCGTACCGATTCTGCACCTTACAATACGAGACGGTAAAAATTCCTTTATCAACAAAATCCAGTCAAATCTCACCCAGTTGGACACCGCACTCAGCCCAACTGCACACACGGGCACACCACCACACAGTGGATAGATTTAATTTTCAATTTTGTGATAAATTGCGTGGGTGACACGCACGAGGGGGACTGCGTGGATGATCCGACCCCGAATGAATGAGAGCGGATATTGCATCCACTTTTCCAAGACTTAGACCTCTCTAGAAGCCTACCCTTCTGATTCCTATAAACTGACTCTTGGGATGGTATTAGCACCTACGCTCCCGTGGCTTGCCGGGGAAAGCAGGATAAAACCATCCCCCCAGTTTTCTGGAGTCTATTAGCACCACAGGTTTCTTGTCGTGGCACGCGAGGATCTAGTACTGGTCCAGACCCTTGTAGGCTTATGTCTCAGGCTGGGTATCCTTTCCCACTTAACGCTTCTGAATGAACCGCGTTTTGGGATTGTGAGGTTTTGTGAATGATGAAATAAGAAGGGAAAAATCAAATTAAAATCCAAGAGTCCATCAGGGGCAGCAACCCCCGCTTTTGCATCAAATTGAGTAAATCCTAGATAATGGGCTGCTTTAGCCCTAATTTAGGAAGCTAACCAAATTTTGATTAGGGGAACCACCCCAGATCCATGCATAGAGTCCTACGAGCTGTGGGCCTCGACCCATTGAGTCCGCTGGAAGCACCCTGAGTCGGGTCGACCTTTTGAGCAGATGAAAGCTGGCTAGGTCAGACGATCAGATGAAAGCATGCCAGATCAGAACAGGGGAACCAAACCCTAGATCCAGGAATTCGGCCTACCCGCCTTGGAGCATATTTGTACCCTTCCTTTCGGCTCCTAATGGCCTCAAGGATGAATCCTTTGCAGATTTTTGGTGAATATCATGTAATTTTCGCCCTCGCTGGCAAGTTGTAATTTTTGGTCTGACACCTGAAATCAAAGGCAGACGAGAGAACAGATGAAAGAAAATCAAACTGGGACTCAGAGGTATTTCCATACACAAGTGTGTCTAGAAGTCGTGCTCCGCAGGGCACCAACCTTTTTAAGGTTGTGCACACACCCTTTTTTGATGTAATTTTCCATATTCTGGATATAGGTTTTTTGAATGGTAATATCATTTAACGTTGGCCTTAATTTTGTGCAAGCATCTTCATGCATTGAGTGCACACACTTCAAAATCATTTGCACAAACTTCTTGATTAAATCATTTTCAAAGGGAATAATGTAAAATTTTCCAAATGCAAAGCTACACCAGGACTGACTCCAATTCCCTGTGCCTCAATCAGCTTTAGTCTAATCAGAAAAGTCATAAAATAAATTGGCTGTGACCTAGCCCAAAATAAAGAGTCAAGAAAAATCAAGGATGAGTCTAACCCTGGCTAATGGCCATCAGCCCAAATTGAAAAGGAAAAAATGATGAAAGGAAAAGAAAAAAGAAATTTCAAATCCAAGTGAAGACCAAGTGTGTCAAAGTGTCAATTGCTAATCTTAAATGTGCGCACCTAAACCTGGATCCTAGATCGCACACCGGGCGCACTTTCAGTGTGTGCCACGGGACTTTTCGGAGTCGCCACTGCCTGAGAGGTGCAGGCAGACACGGTGTTTGCCCTATCCGGGTCTAAGTCTGGTCTGCCGCTTTTCAAAGTTCTAGCTAAGTCCTCGGTTACGTCCGGGGAAGCCCTAAGACACCTCGGCCCGCCCCGTCGGTTCGACGGGTCCCTCGGGTCTCCCTGGTTTTTGAGTCAAGTTCACCCTTCCTAGACTAGCATGCTGCTTTATTTGGTCTGGTGGGACCCTCTGAAGGTGTAGGTCCCTTTTATTTTGATTTTATCTTTTTTATTCATTTAAGTGAAATGGGTCAGACCCGGGTCCCGTTGGAAGACCCGCGGGTTGCCATGGTTGGGCTTGGGGCCCAGTTGGGTTATTGGGTAACCCATTTGGTTATTTATTTAAACTATTTACACATGCAATAGGCTTAGTGGGCTTGGAATGGGCCCATTAGCCAAGGGTCAAGGGGCCTGGGCCTGTTTATTGAAAACAGGCTTGGTATGGCCAGTCAAAGTGTGGGCCACTCAAGTGAGCCCAAGGTGAGTCTTGGTGGGTCCATTTGGGCCCACGGTCCAAAGATGGGCTTAAGATAGCCCAAATTGCTTAAGGGACTGGTTCAGGCCGGTTTAGGTTCAACCGAGCCAAATAAATTAATTTTTAAGTTGCTTTATCGAGTGACCGTATTTGATTCACGGTCTGGTCAGAACCGTAAACTTAATACGTTTCGGGCTAGACCGTAGATCAACTACGGTCACGCCTAGACCGCTCTGAGTATACGGTTTTCATCCAAACTTGCATCTTTGTGCCAATTTCGACCGGAATCAGTTCTGGTGGGATCCTTGGATGTTCCGACGACGCCTGTGGGGGTTCTCAGCACTTTCATTATACTGCATTTGCTCCATTTGCCTTCAAATCCTTCTTTTTTTGTCTTCAATACCTTGTAAGGAAACAAAGTCCCTTCTTCTTCATTTTGCTGGTTCATCTTTTAGTCATTTTCAATGAATAAGGGAAGGAGGGATAAGGATTACATGGGATAAGTTTAAGAGAACACATTCCTCTTGCATTGGTAAATGGAATTCAATAAAAGCTGTTATTTTCCATATCCCTTTTCTTTGGCTTGCTCCACTTGTCCATTATCTTTCTTTTTCATGAAGAGACTCTCATTCGTATAAGGGAATTCCAGCAAAAGTAGAGCAAATGGGTTAGCGGCAAGGTAGTGAAAATGAGAGAAATTGTTTAAATGAAACAATTCACATATATATGTATATATGAAAAATAAAGAAGCTGCTAAAGGAGTTACCACACTGTTACTTATTTGGTGATGTTTGGATTCTTCGAAAATTCCGGCAGCGCTCCCGCGTCCCCTTTAATTCTTGAATTGGGTTTTAAAAGGGTTTTGATGGGTGGTTCTGTTCAAAGAAGGATTAGAGAAGATTTGGACATGGTTTTGGTGAGACAGGGGTATTTTGGGAACAAAAAAGGTTTGGGTTTAGGGGTGGCGATAATTGGGCAGAGGTTTGCCGTGGGAACATCAGAGGGGGAAGGGGGAATCGGCCAAGGGATCAGGCTTGCTTCAATGAGGGGGGGGGGGCCTCTCTATTTATAGGCAAAAAGGGGCGTGCCCGTATTTGAAGTACGGGCATGCCTTGCCCGTACTTCAAGTACGGGCGTGCCTTGCCCGTACTTCAAGTACGGGCGTGCTTTGTCCGTAATTCAAATACGGGCGAAAAACGCACATTTGTAAATCTCGCGAATCGGCCGTACGGGACGCGTGTCCCGCCGTACGGTGACGCGTGTCTTCTTCCAAAAGCTTGCCCGTATTTCAAATACGGGCATGCCCTGCCCGTAATTGAAATACGGTCCAGCACGTTTTTAAAATGTTTGGATTTCAAACCTTTATTCAATTTGGTTTTTTTGAAAGATTTCATTCGATTTTTCCGATTATTTTATTAAAAAACGAGATTCATTTTATTAAAATATTAATAAACACATTTATCTTATTTATTTTATTGGTTTAGTCCATTTTTTGCTGCCTTTTTGCCACATGGGCAGTTTTTCTGAAACTTTAACTGTTCATAACTTTTTCATCCGGTGTCCGATTTCAGCAAACTTAGTGTCGTTGGAACTGGCTCGGAACCACCTATCCACTGGGATCAAGTTTGGCAGCTGAATTGGGGTCGAGCAAAAAGTCACTTTTCGCTCCCCAAAAGTTGGACCAACTCAAAATTTTCTCATCTGGACTCCAATTCCAGCAAATTCAGTTGCGTTGGAACCATGTCGAAATGCTCTTTTCAATGAGATGAAGTTTGATGGCCAAATTTACTTGAATCAAAAGTCAATTTTTGGCCCCCTCAGGGTTTGACTTTTTAATTGAAATTTTCATTTTCTTCATTTTTTGGGTGCAAAAATGAGGTGATAACATTAAATCTCAGTCGGGGCCACTTTGTGCTTCTGCAGCCCTAGGAAATCATTTCATGTTTCCCTAAGAGCAGGGAATTCTTCCCAAACCGGGATTACCCCCATAATCAGGGACGTTTCCCCTCGCGCCTTGAATGGCAAAATCTTTAGTAGAAACCATTTCGCATTTTTGCTTCGTTGGAACCATTTCGTGTTTCCCAAATACGAAACCATTTCGTGTTCCACTAATTTGAAACCATTTCGTGTTTCCAAATTGAAGACCTTTCGTGCTTCCCCCAAATTGAAACCATTTTGTGTTTCCCCAAATCAAAGCCATTTCGTGCTTCCGCTAATTTGAAGCCATTTCGTGCTTCCACTAATCTAAAACCACTTCATGTTTCCAAATTGAAACCATTTCGTGTTTCCCAAAATCTTAGTCGAAGCCATTTCGCGCTTCCACTAATCTGAAACCACTTTGTGTTTCCAAATTGAAACCATTACGTGTTTCCCAAAATCTTAGTTGAAGCCATTTCGCGCTTCCACTAATCTGAAACCATTTTGTGTTTCCAAACTTGAAACCATTTCGTGTTTCCTAAACCCGAAGCCATTTCACGCTTCCCCAATCCGAAGCCATTTCGTGCTTCCCCCAAATTGAAACAATTTCGTGTTTCCAAACTGAAACCATTTCGTGTTTCCCCAAATCGAAGCCATTTCATGCTTCCGCTAATTTGAAGCCATTTCGCGCTTCCACTAATCTGAAACCACTTCGTGTTTCCAAATTGAAACCATTTTGTGTTTCCTAAACCCGAAGCCATTTCGCGCTTCCCCAATTCAAAGCCATTTCGTGCTTCCCCCAAAATTCGAAGCCATTTCATGCTTCCCCAAATCTTAGTAGGACTCATTTCGTGCTTCTGCTGCTTGGGAAACCATTTTGCGTTTCCTCAGATTTGGTAGAAATTATTTACCCCGCAGAAATCAACTCTTGAAGTTCCCGGAGATCAAATACAGGGACTGTCCCATTGACATGTACCAATCTTTGGAAATCAACCCTTGCAGTTTCCAAAATTTTTAGAAATCAACTCTTGCAGTTCCTAAAATCAAAACAGGGACACTCCCCTTACCTCCGAAGTGGCGGTTGAAAAAGATTCCATCTCTCCCTTTACCTCCGAAGTGGTGGTCGGAACAAAACCTTATCTCCTTACCTCCGTAGTGGCGGTTGAGAGAAAATCATTTCCTCTGAAGTGGCAGTTAAAAAAAACCTTCTTCCCTAACCTCCGAAGTGGCGGTTAAAAAGGGAATCAAATAAAGAAAAGTCACCAAAAATGATCAGCACAGACATGCATTATATTTCATTGTAGTATGCATTCCTTGTACTGACTTGTCTGTTTTCCTCAGGTACCAAGATTGTGTATCGCAGCCCATACCTCCTACGTTCAAGAAGAAGATTACAAATGGATCCTGCTGAAGGACTTGAGTAAGCGCCGCCTCTCCCGCCTCATGGGCAAGAGGACTTGGAAGGCCACCCTATGATCGCTGGCCTTAATCAGCAGATGGCCAACATGACCACCATGATGACTGCCATGATGTAGCAAATGGAGAGAATGCAAGCGCCGCAGCAGCTTGTACAGCCACCACTAGCGGTACCTCCGCCACAGCAGCCGGTACCTCCGGTACAACAGCCACAGCTAGAGCAGCCACCACCAGTTCTCCCACAGTTGAACCTACAGCCACCAGAACCACAGATCCCACATCGTTTGCCAGGCCAACCAAAGCAGCCCTTACAGATTCCGGCACCCTTGGCCGTACCACCGCAGCAAGTAATACCACAAGGAATGGGGCACGATGAAGAAGAGTGGTACCGAGCACAGGAAGCAGTAGGTATCTCAACCCAGGTGCAAGCGGATGTGCAAATGCTAAAAGAACAGATGCGGAATGTGAACCAAGGTCCTATACCGAAGGAAGCCTCATTGGACAAACTAGGATTCTTCCCTAATCTGCAACTTCCGCCAAAGTTTAGGTGCCCAGACTTTGTGAAATTCGATGGAAGTGGGTGCCCATTGTCACACCTGAGGGCATACTACAGGGATATGTGCCAATACACCTATGATGAGAGAATTATGATCCAGTTCTTTTAGCGTTCATTGATAGGCTCAGCTCAGAAATGGTTTGCCAGTCTAGACAGGAACTAGATCAGGACTTGGGACGACCTGGCTAGCACATTCCTTGAACACTTCAAGTTCAACATGGAGGTCCTGCCCACTCGGATGGAATTGCAAAAAATGACCAAGAAGAGCACTGAATCCATTCGGGAATTTGCAAAGAGATGGCGAGAAATGGCCGGAATGGTGCAACCACCCATGCCAGAGAAGGAGATGGTGACACTATTCATGTAAAACCCCGTTTTGAGTAGAAAACAAAATAAAATAATAATGCTAGAATAAAATAAATTAACAGTCACAGTAAGGAAAATAAACAAATAATAACAGTAGGTGAAAATATATATATGCACATATAGATGTAGGTGCTGGTTAAATCGAATTTTATTATTTCTGGGAACTTGTGGTCATCAGGGTTGAAAAAAATAAATAAATAATAAAGTGGAAATATTCGGACCCGGAAATAAATAAGAATGGGTCAATATTTGTAAATCCGGAAAACCCTGCACTAGTGAGGGGTAGAAAGGGGATTCTTAAGGAGAAGGGTGAATTAGGTTAAATCCGGGCGGCGTCTATATAAATAGGTAACTCATACAACTTTTCGGGGATTTGGGGAAAAAGTTTCTGGAGAGAGTTAGGGTTTCAGTCCAGCGGGTTAGGTCTCGAAGTCAAAAATCTCCAGGATGGCCGGAAGCTCAAAGAAGGTCTTCAATACTAAGGTGAGTAGCACTGATTTACAACTGGGGTTTTGTGTTTTATGTTTTCCCGAGATTATTTTGATGCATGGTTGTAGCTTAAATGATCTCTTGAGTTTTCTTTTAGTTTTCTGGAATGGCATGAAACAGAGTCGGAGACCGAAATTTATCTGGAGATTAAATGTATTTAGATTAAATCCAAATATGGTTGGGAAGTCTTCTGGGAGTATTAGGAGTGTAGTAGAACAATTACAGAGGTAAACAAACCGGCCAGTCTTGTAGATCTTGGAATAACAGAGAAACAAAAATCACAGGGGGTATCCGCCCACCTCGCGCTCACCGGCGCTCACCTAAGAGGTAGGCGCCCCGTTACACACGACCCACCGCCGAGCTCATGCCCGGCTGGCGCTCAGCTCGCGCTCAGCAGAAAACCTTGCGCTCATCTCGCGCTCATCTCGCGCCCACCTCACGCTCGTCTCGCGCTCACCTCACGCTCACCTAGCGTCGAGTGAGCGGTAGGTCGTTTTACCCCATTTCTTCACCGCCGACCGGCGCTCACCTCGCGCCCAGCTCAGTAAGTGAGCGGCAGACCCTATTTTGCTTACTGAATTGGAGATTTGATTTAACTAAGGGTATTTGGGTTACTTGAGGATTAAACCACTTCACTATTCACTTGTTTGGGAACCTGGGAATCTATTTTGCCTAGGAAAATATTAGAGGAAAATTTAGTGAACTTCTTAAAAGCTTTCAAGTTGAGTTTAGGTTATTCATGAATGTTATGCCGGATACCAAACCACTAAGAGTTACTAGTTACATTTCCTCTGTTTTATACACTGTTTTGATTGAGGAGTATATTCTATTCTGGTTTCACTGGTTTGGACACTTTAAATGTATTGTAAAGATTTCCTTGGTATGAATGAATTGAGCTTTACTTTCAAATGACTTGTGTTACGGAAATGAGAAAATACTGAAAGTACTTGAGGTACTGCTTGGTCCAGAGGGACAGGTGATGACTTGTGATGGGTTTTACATGATGTGGAATGAATGGTTTTATTTTGATATTGGTATTGAGATTATACGATGTTTTACTGTTTTGGTCTAGCTTGTCCTGGATCCAGATGTTTAAGCTTAGTAATGTGATGCGTTTATTTTATTGGCGTAATGGAATGGCCATGGAGTGTTGCCACGACTGGTGTAGAGCAGCCAGAAACCCTGAGTAGGCCTGGTTGTCAATGCCGAAACCCTGAGTAGGCCGGCACTGGATCACAAAACCCTGAGTAGGCCGTCATTTCAGAGTATCCGAAACCCTAAGTAGGCCGGAACTGTGTACATGGAGGTGTGGAGGTCGCTCTGGCATGTTGATTACCCAATCAAATATTTGTATGACATTGACCATGTGGTTTTGTGGTTTATTTATCAGTTGGACACCATGGGATAAGTAGTGGAGTGTATTGTTGAAGCATGGATTACAATGATAAGGTTTTCTGGAACTGATCTGGTTTTTGTTGGCCAAGGTGTTACAAATATTAACTGCTTATAGTTTAAATGGTTTCCTATGCTCTTGGGCCAACATCACTGTTAACAGAGTACGCAGACTTCACCGGTTATTCTTTGTTTTCTCGTCTGATTATCCGATCATAGAATTTTTAAATTTTGAAGATGTGTATTCCTGCATGCATGTGCTACTTGCTGAGATATTCGTATCTCACTCTTTTATTTCTGTTATTTTTCAGATACGTATGGAGAGCCGATAATTGCGGGTAGTGAAATTTGGTCATGTGAGTTTTTACGTTGGGTTTTGTTTAGCGCACTCTATTGCATAGAATTATTTAGTTCCATGTTTTCTTTACTCTGGCAGTTTGATCCTGTAAATTGTAATAACCTCTGGATACGAGTTACGGGTTTTCCATGTGACTCGGATCCGGGGCGTGACAATTCATCTCAACGCTAGGGCAGTCATACTATACACTTCTATTGGGGCAGTTTGCCGCCAGTTTTGCTGATCTAGTAGTGGTAGCAGATAGAATAGAAGATGGGGTGAAGTCTGGCAGAGTGGCTGGCTTTGCAACAGAACAAAGAAGGAGCCCTACTAGTGGAAGAGGCATGGACAGAAAGAGAGAGGACGAAAATGTCAACTATGTTCAGCAGAATAGGCCCTTCCACTTCTCGGCACCCGACAGGGGGAGAATCAGAACAGTGGCCAGGGGCACAATCCATAGGTCGGCCAAGGTGGACCAAGGAGGAATTCCAAGCAAGGTTGAACCAGGTGTTCGCGCCCTTACCTTATCCCTTGTCAGAACTACTGCCAACCCTATTGAAGAAAGGGTACTTACAGAAGAAGCAGCGAACTCAGCAACCGTCCAACAGTCGCTCCTATAACCCCAATGAGTATTGCGACTACCACATGGGAGCCCCCGGACATCATACCAATCGCTGTTGGTAACTGAAGCACGATGTCCAAGATTTGATCGACAACAAGTGTATCTCGGTTGATCCCCCAGTATCGATTCCTCCTGCGGCCATCACCACAAATCCTCTCCCGGACCACAATCGGGCATCTTCAAGTGGCACTAGCTAAAAAAGTTGGTAAAATGGCAGGGCAGAGAGCAATCCCGAAATCCAAAATCTTCAAGTCTAACATGACCAGGATAAGTTGAACTTTGCTTTTTGCACCAAGTATCCCTGGTAGGAGCCTGTTTTGTAAATAGTTTAAGTGCTTTTTACTTTCATACAAGCTTTTGTAAAAAACATTTTGAAAAACACAAAATGAAAAGAAAAACTTTTTTGGGAAAAAAAATACAAGTGAGTGGTCGGTGATGACATTGCTCTGAGACCACACCCTTTTTGGCAATGACCATGATCATGGAAAGAATGCTAAGTTGCTCAAAGGTGTCTTCAGCTGGGTGCAGCATACTGTCCCATGAGAACCTTGATTGAGCTAAAGGCAATTCCTTCCTGATCCAAACCATAATTTTCTTCCTAAAAACCTACCTTTGCAATAGGGCAGGGTGATCCTTGAGAGAAAAGAAAGAAAGAAAGTGAAAGTGCAAAAACCAGCTAAGGGCCGAGGCCGGCTTTAAGATCATGTCTCTAAGAAAGGATGAGAGGCCATCTTTTATGTATCCTGAATTTTGAGAATCACTAGTCAAAACATTTTGAGCTTGATCGTATTATTCAAATACCTGTGTTGTGTCTAGCCACCCCACACCGGGGCAAAGCTACAAAAGAAAATGAAAAGGATAAAAAGATTCTTGAATAAATTTGCATGAGCATTTCGAGTTGTCACAACTTTGGCAAAAGGATGAAAGGCCATCCTTGCTTTATTTCCCTAGTTTTCAAGGTCATATCTCTAGTCAAACAACTTGAGCCAAAATTTTCTTTCTTCCAACCCACTGAGTCATGAGCCCTAAATCTGGCGCTAGGTAAAGAAGAAAAGTCGTGAATGAGCAAAAACAAAGAAGAGAGAAAGAAAGCAAAGAATACACTGGGACTTGATAATCAAAGCAAAAAGTTAAGATAATCCCAGAGCAAAGGAAAGAAAAAAAAAGGAGAAGAAGCAAAGGAAAAAGGCGAAGGCCACCAAAAACCTCAAAAAAAAGGAAAATGGAGGAAAGCAAAAGGCAATGGCAAAGCCCAAGCAGCCAAGAAAAGGGTGGAACATGACTCGACCCATGTACAAAGAAACTTTGAGCCATATTCCCTTTCTTTCATGAGCTAAAAACCCCAGCCTTCTTTTCATCCTATCAAAAAGTCCTTTCTGATTGCAGAAAATGTGACAATGGGATTCATGCAGATCTATGATGAAAGAATCTAAAAAGAAGAACGAGCTTTGGCAAGACGTAAAGTAAAACCTGAAAATGAAAAGATAAGAATTTGGGTCTTATATCCCTTCATTTCTTAGATTTAAAACCAAGCCGATGTTCGTCCTAATATAAAGACCTCTTGGATCTATGGGACATGATGCACAAGCCGGCCAAAACCCATAAACTGGGACTGGCACTAACCCAAGGGAAAAGAAAAGGGAAAAACCCTCAATTGCAAAATCCTGAAACCACCCTGAAAAAAAATTGGGTCAAGGTAAGAGAAAACCAAAATTGGGAAAGGGGGGAACACTCCTTGAAACACCCCTCATCTTTTAAGCCTCCGCCGGCACAAGTCAAGAATCTCATGGGATTGCGTGTCAAGCACACCGTCCCGAAACACCTCAAGCTAACAATGCAATTCACCATGGTCACTGGTCCCGCCTCTCTTTTAAAATCACTTGTACAAATTTTTGAAAAGCTAAAAAAAAATGCTTCATGTCAGTCATATGCACTTGCACACACAATAAGTTAAGTGCCTGCAACTTGAATTTCAAATACCTCACTGCTTTGTGAGAATTTTGTAGGCCCAGGCAAGGCAAAAGAACCAGAAGGAGTCAAGAAATGTCAAGAGGCCAAGAACAAAAGAAAGGCAAAATGGTGGAAAGCCGATGCAGTAATACACTGGCAGGGGAATGGCAAAGACTTCCTCTGTCCCTAAGCTGACTCTATTCCCCAGCGGAATGTCCAAGAAACCTGAAGCTGTATGTCAAGACCATGCCCAGTCTGAAGAGGTTGGTTTTGCAAAAGAAAGACAAATGCAAGAAGGCTTCCGCAAATCCTCAGTGGAACGGTCCTTTCAAGAGAAGCCCCAATGTTTGACTAAGTGATGATCTCCTCCTCAGAACAGGGAGGGCCTCCACTCAGAAAGACAAGAGCCGGAAGGCCGATCAACTCACACCAGACAAGAAGGAACTGAGTTACGCAAAAAAGTGAGATGGCAGGGACTCCCGCCAATCCCCAGTGGGGTTACATCGAACTGGGAAGCCCCTACCTCATTAAAACGGGGATTGGCAGAAGCACCCTCCCCTTTGGGAAAGCAGAAAGAGACAAAGAACCTCTCAAGAAGAAGAAGACAAAAAGAAGAAATCTCCGGACAAGATGGCCCCATTTGTAAATTTTTTCATTTCCC
Source organism: Buxus sempervirens (assembly GCA_947561395.2). NCBI lineage: Eukaryota > Viridiplantae > Streptophyta > Magnoliopsida > Buxales > Buxaceae > Buxus > Buxus sempervirens. The sequence goes on along the minus strand of OX387191.1, from coordinate 27,042,494 downwards.
ACTTTTGTAAATAGAGTAGGACAAGTGTGTGAGCTCCCTTGAGGCATCGAGCAGCGCCAAGAGCACCTCCTCGCCAAGAGCATCTCCTCCTTCTTCGTTCCTTCCAGTCCCTAATCCAAACGCAAAAAAATAAAAAATAAAAACTGTCCTCAAAGGTCCCAAGTCAAAAAATCTAAAATCTGAAATCAAATCCCAAATTAGAAGTCTGAAATCACCTAAAAGCTTTAATGGAACAAACAAGAGAAAGAGAAAACTGTTGAGTGCCTTGCATCAACATCGAAACGGGTTGATGAGCTTAAGTCCAACCCCACCCTTTTTAATCTGAATCAAAATTAGAAGTTTCTCCCAGAAGCCCGAAGTGGGTGAGCAAACTTCGAAATCTTAGTGGAAACTAGTTGGTGTTTTCGCTACTTTGGAGATCAACGCTTGTCGTCTCCACCCCCTTTTATGAAAACCAAGAGGACTTAAGCTCATCAATCACGTCGACAGAAATGCTGGGCGCAAAAACAAGGTTCTTCTTTTTTCTATGTCGTTCATCCCCAAGGTGACTCCGGCAAAGAGGGATTGCTGTAAGCACCTTATTTTTGCACCCCTGGAAGTGCTGAAAATGAAAACCCTAGCAGAAAAGTCAAACCCTGAGGGGTCAAAATTTGACATTTTGATCAAGTGATAATTGGCCGCCTTGCTTGATCTCAATGGATATAGAATCCCGACACGAGTCCAACGCAACTGAGTTTGCTGGAATCGGAGTTTGGATGAAGGTTCTGTAGGCCGGTCAAACTTGAGGGTAAGCCGAAAGTTGACTTTTTTAACCCCAAACTAGGTGCTTAGCCCTATATCATTGGATAGAGGGCTCCGATACGAGTCCAACACAACTGAGTTTGCTCAAATCAAAGTTCGGATGAAGGAGATATGAGATGTCAAAGTTTCTGAACAGCAAAACCCATAAAGCTGCACACGTGGCAAAAAGCCGCGCAAGTGGCAAGTGGCGCAAGAAAATATCTCGAAGAGCAACCTGTAAATATCCAAACATACAAAATATCCCAGGGTTTAAAGCAAAATTTTGCAGGGACCAAATCTGTGAATATCCGATCGAATATGTCGGATACACGTACCCTTGTGTATATCCGACACTATTCATCGGATACAAAGATATCCGCTCGCGAGATTCGCGCCGATTCCCCGACAAATTCGTGGCGGCATTTAATTTTCGAAATTATTATGTCTTGTATCCGACATTAAATGCCGGATACAAAGGAAGCTTAGTGTATCTGACATTAAATGCCGGATACAAAGGAAGTGTAGTGTATCCGACATTAAATGTCGGATACAAAAAGTTTGCTATAAAAAGGCAACAGCAGCCCCATTTCAGAGGTTGGCTTCCCATTTCTATTTTTCCCCTTCCTTCCCCCTCTGAGCCAGCTCCGAAACCTCCAACCTTTGCCCCTCCTTGCACCCGAAACCCAACAACCTCCTTGCTTGACCATTTTACCCCTCCCTATTCCCTTCTTTCCCTCACTCAAGAACTTGAAGAAGGAGAAGAGGCTACTGTTGGTGGGAGGAGGTGCTGCTCCAGCTGCTGTCTGGCCTCCAAGAGGAGGCTCCACCTTGCACAAGGGCTCAATAACCCTCAGGTATTGTTTCTCACCAACTTTTGTTTCACATATATGAAAATGGGGTGTTTTTAAGCATGTTAATGGGCATGGTTTTCTGTCTTACTGTGACTCTATTCAAGTGACTATATGGCATGTATTGGCTCTCTTTTCCATGTCATGGGGACCTTTGAGGGTAAGAGGTCCGTGTATAGTCCCATGGGAGCATGAGAGTCCCTTTTTTACACACTTTTAGTGTTCATGGGTGGCTGTTTTGGGTTTCTCTTCAGCAAATTTTTAGAGGAGCCTGTTCCTCCCATTTTTAGTCTAATGTATCCCCCATTTTAACCCCCCTTCTCATCCTTTCTTTGCTATCTTTTGTTGGTTATTTAGTATGCTTACAATCTTGGTTCACTACCATGAAACATGCTTAGACAGTATGATAGGTTCTTGCATGCTTGAATGTCCATGAGCCCTTCTCCTTTTTTAGCTTGCTGACTTCATGGTTTCAACATGCATGCTCCCCTACCCCATGATTCCTTGCTGTAGAAACCCCAAAGGAGACCGAGAGATGAGGTGATTCATCATCTCCAGAACCAATGTGGGCTCACACAGGAGCCCACACAATCGCTGAAACACCCTGGGAAGCCTAGAAACCCCACCCCCATGCAAAAATCCGAAAAAGGGCTTCTGTATGTCGATCCGGCAACTCAGGCCGGATCAACAGAGCCCCATTCGTAGCCGACAATAGATGCCGGATACACAGAACCCTGTGTGTGACCGGCATCTTAGGCCTACTACACTGCCAGATTGCTTTTTCTTGCTATTTTCTGATTTTGTGCTGTTTTTTTGGTTTGTTTGATCAATTCGAGCGAGCCAGTAGGGTTTCCGGGTCACCTGGAAACCTAAGGTAGGCCTTGGACCGACCTGGTCCAAATTGATTTCCGGTGGGCCTTCCAACGGGGCCCACCAAGCCCGACAAACCTGTTTTAGCTAAATGAAGACAATCAAATTAATTGAGTGGGCCGGACCATTGGAGGCCCACCCAAGCCTAGTTTCAGTAGCATGTTGCTTAGATTTAGGCATGGTTTGGCCGAGACTGCGGGTAGGGCCGATCAGGCCCGCTAAAGCCCATTGAACCAAACAAACTTAGGGTTTCCAAACTCTAACTCAGGAAGTCTTGGGCTTTCAAACCCAAGCCCAGGTAAAGGGCCCCAAGCCCAAGGCCTGGCCCATTTTGGCATAATCAATCAAGATAATCAAAATCACTTGGCAAACCATTGTGTGGCCCACTCAAGGGTCCACAAAGCAATCCAGACTCACTTTTTGCATGGAAATCAAATTTAATCTCCAACTTGAAATTTAATAAAATTGATTCATTGAACCAAAGCCCAAAGGGCCTTCCAGGCTAGACTGAGGCCCACCAGGGGCATGTGGACTTAACCAAGCCCACCAAGGGATCCGCAGGCCTTCCAATGGGGCCTGCCCAATCCGACTCACACCACTTTAAGCTAAGAAAGATAAAACCAAGTAAAGGGACCCACACCACTTTGGCGGTCCCGCCAGACTTAACTAAATTGAATGCTGGAATAGGAATCGGGTGAGTGAGAGACCAAAGTTGACTCAAACCAGGGAAACCTACGGGACCCGTCATTCGACGAGGTGGACTGGGGTGTCTACGGACTTCCCCAGACCGCAACCGAGAACCTACTTAGAATCTCATGCCGTAGACCAAGCCCTAATAGACAAACTTAGGCACTCAGGTGTCCACCTGCACTCCATCAGGCGGTGGCGACACCAATATTCCCATTTTTACCCATGCGACCGAAATCAGGTGCGCACACTCACCTCAGGAGGCGTCTTACCAAGGAGGAAAGAAAGAACTGGGAATTCACTCCACTTCCTTATACGATGGCTGAATTATTACCTACGCTCTTGAGAGAGGGATACCTGCAACTTGCAACGCCAAATCCGAAGGCATCAAAAATGAAGGGCTATGATCCAAACAAGAGCTATGAATATCACATGGGTGCACAAGGCCATGATATTGATGGATGTTGGGGCCTTCGTCATGCAGTCCAAGATCTTCTTGAAGCTGAAGAACTCAAAATTGATCCTTCGTCGGATTAAAAAAAAAGAGAAAAAAAAACAAAACAACAAAAAGAAAAAAAGAAGAAGAAAGAACAAAAAAGAGAAGAAAAAAAAGAAAAAAAAAGAGAAAAAAATCATCATCGTCATCATGCATCTTGGTATTTCATATCATATACTCTTCTTTTTAATGTTTGTTTCTCTTGGCAGGAACCTCATTGGCGATCAACATGGACCGTATCCCAGAAACAAGTCTTGATGCAGCCCAGTAAATAATCAGCATAGTGGCGTTTCTACAAAGCCTATTGCGGACAATAACAATCAGGGAAGAAACATGGAACAAATGCTGAGAAGCATTAGGGGAAGAGAATTTTGAATTACGATCTCGAGTAGGTGTTCTTGAAGAAGAGATCAAGAGCTTGAAGGGAGAGATACCCTAGAGCAACCAGGAAGTAAGCCTTCCACCCACCTTAGAAGATGGTTAGGAGCAAAGAGGGAAAGAAAGAGTCGTAGCAGTAGATGGTCCCCAATTCGCGAACAAGCTGAGTGCTAACTATGGCAAAGGGAAGCATAACAGATTGATGAATCATTCGAAGGATCTCCCAAAGAGGACTCCAGAAGAAATGTGATGTACTTTTTCGCAAGTGCACGAATTCGTAACAAGTAATAAAGTGATGAAATAGAGTGTCGAACCCACAGGGAATGGTAGCTACTAAATACTGAAATTACTATCCTAAATTCTATTGGAATAATCAAAGATTGAGATGAGTATTTAACTAACAATTAAAATTATCACCTAAGAAAATATAATATTTAGATTTAACAAGAGATTTAAAATACTAAGGCATTTGATTTCATCATAAACAAATCTGAATTAATTCTTGAATACACATGCTAATGAATGTTATAATCCAATTTGAAAGCGAAAATCCCTATTCTATCCAATGGTCTCTCTCGAGCACCAACGAACTTACCTTCCCACGATAACTCACTATATCTCTATGTGAATTTAAAAGCAATAAGGCACATTAAGATCTGTAGATTTTCATGTCAAAAACACAAAGCTACATAAACCATGCCAATATCTCTATCAACATGTAGAGTATGGTATTTTATCATAGGAACTAAAATTGTATATCTCCTCTCGGTCTCAATACAATTATCAAATACAATTGAATGGTGATCAAATACTCAATTGGGTTAAGCACAATAATAAAATACTCAAATAGTGAATCACAAATCCATTAGCAATAATATTCAGAAATAAAACATCATGTTTAGACTACATCAAAGCCTTAGAAAAAGAAATTAGTTCATGACTGAACTAGGAATAACCATTAAAAACAGAATATATTAGAAAAAGAGAAGAAAAGAGAAGAAGTAAACTAATGGAGTCCAAGCTTTGATCTCCCACGTTCCTCTGGTTCTTCCTCACGTTTCCAGCATCAATCCCCCTCTTTTCACGTCCAAGCTCCTCCTTTTTATATCTCAAAACTTGCCCAGAAATCCCTTGAAGAGAAAAATAGAAACTTGCCTTCTAAGACTCCTTAGGAAGAGAGAACTTCCTTTCCTTGTATTTCCACGATTTTCAAGTCCAAAAACGACCTAATCTTCTTTATTAGAAACCCCTAAAAATCCTCCTAAAGACTAGAAGAAGATCCCCAAGAAAAAGGAAACAAATCCTCAAAGTTCGGAATTTTATAACAGGATTTTTTACTACTTGATCGTTCGAACGGTCATCAAACGCGGGTCGAACGCTCAAGTCAAAAAGTTGTTTCTTCATCTCTTGTTCGAACGTTCATCGAACGGTTAGCGAACGCTGCTCACAATTTCTCTATTTTTCACCAACGTTCGAACGACAGTCGAACGTTCAGCGCACGCTGCTCTCGGGTTTCTCTGTGGAACACCAACGTTCGAACGGCCAGCGAACGTTGCTCTCGGGTTTCTCTGTGGAACACCAACATTCGAACGGCAGGCGAACGGCCAGCGAACGTTGCTCTCGGGTTTCTCTGTGGAACACCAACGTTCAAACGGCAGGCGAACGGCCAGCGAACGTTGGTGATATCTTCTACAATTTGACTCCGATTGTTACGCCGTTTGAACCGTGACTTCTATAATCACCAAGAGTATCTCTACATCAACAAATTAGGCATAATTTAGACAATGAAAATAAAATGTAGAGATGAAAGATTTTGACAATTTCTAAGTAAAATTGGGAATTAAATATGAAATAAAACCAGATAAGTCATGGAATTAATGTGCTATAATGTGGTATTTTCATGACTTATCAAAATGCAAGCTAGGTTTAAGAGGCAGTTCACCCCTTTGAACGTCCAACCAGTCCAGATATTACCTGACTTGCTAAAGGGAGGCCTTTTACAGCTTAAGTGGCCTAGCCCACGAGCAACGGCTAGCCGCAGTTATAAACCAGGTCAATTTTGTGCTTACCACATGGGTTTCCCGGGGCATAGCACAGAGCAATGTTGGGATCTACGGCATGACATTCAAGACTTGATTGATCAAGGACTCTTGAAGGAGCTTATCGAGAAACCAAGATCTGCCAAAGGACAAGACATTTCCGACAAGCTAGCACAGATCCGGATATCTGAATCAGCCATCCTCCCACAGAAAGGAGGAGATGATGTGGAAAAGAATGACAAGGAAAGCACTTAAAGGATTCCTCCCATGGCATGCAGCTGAATTCCAAGAACGCCGATTTGCATCAGCCACTCCTTGCATAGTTTGCTGCTCTTTTTTTGGTCTATCTTTTCTTTTCATTTCAATTTTGAACTTGATAGCATGTTTCTTTTTGGCAACTTATGAAATCTTTTGGGAAATCACTAGAATATTAGACCACACCAAGGCATGACTGTGATCTCAGGACAAACCTAAATAATCAAATTTAACAGATGGAATGTGCCAAACAGCACAAACTGTGTGGATCTCGACATGGCCAAGGGATCCCCCACTAGCACCACATTTGAACCTTACCTTACCAAACACTGGGGCAAGCTGGGGTTGGAGACAGAAAAAAGAAAAGCAAAAAAGAGAGAAAAGGGGAAGGTGCCTTTACCAGTCAAGGGTCACTGACATGATCCAAGATCAATGATCCCGATGAAATGGTGAGAGGCTATTTTTGGCTAAAATAATACAAACAAATTCCGCTAGTCAAACGTGTTGAGCTTGATCGTCTCATTTCTAACCCACGTTATGTCTAGCCACCCCAAACTGGGGCAAAGTCAAAAAGCAAAGAAGAAATGACAAAATGAACAAAGATGAAAATGGCTCTTGAGCCAGATAATTGTGCAAAGACAAGTATGTATTACATCCTCTGTAAAAGGATGAAAGGCCATCCTTGATTTTCTCCAAAAATCATCTGACACAAGATGAAACCCTACCGAAATACTTTGGGTCGAACAATTTCTTCTTCAACCCTACCATATTCTATCCTAGAACTGGGGCATGAAGCTTCATGAAATTGGAGACACAAGAAAGACAAAGGTTAAGATAGGGTGAAGCGAAAAGCACCATAAAAACAAGGGGGAAAAAAAGGGGGAAACAAGGTGAACCCCAAGAAACGAGAATGAGAAAAAGGAACTGGGACAATCTCTTGAAAAAAAAGCAAAAACAAGAACTGGAGGAAACCCCCAAAAGAAAAGTCAAAGATTAGGATAAAGAACCCAAGAAAGAAAGAAAAAGAGAAAAGAAATAAAAATGGAAAAGAAGAAAAAACTACTAAGCAAAGTTGGGCACAAAGTTAGGGAGACAAAAGATGAAGCAAGCCCTACCAATAAAAATGGATAAGACATGGCCCTTACCCCACTCATCAATTTTGAGCCTCTATACCATTTCTTCTGGACCCTTGAACCCAGCCTACGTTTCACCCTATTATGAAGTCCTTTCTGATTACAGAGAATGTAACACTGAATCTTAGACGAATTGGCAATGACGGAACCAAAAGGACAAAAGAACTTTGGCTAGACATAATGGTTATCCATAGAATGAAGCTATATAGGGTTTGAACCCGTTTATCCTTCATTTCTAAACACCGAAACTAAAGCCTACATTTCGTCCTATCGATAAGTCCTCTCTAATCATTGGATCATGATTCGTGGAAATTGACATGTCCCTCAGATTTGGGCAAGACACCGAACCTGAGAGAAGGAACCAATTGAGAGAAAAACCATTCCATAACCCTCAGACAAGGGTGGGAAAAGAAAAAACAAGAGAGGAAGGCAAAAGAGCTGGGGAAAGGGTAGTGCCAAAGAAATCCCCTGGACCAAAACAATTCCCCTCATTTCAACCCAGGGCATGCTATTGAAGGCGAAAAATGTTGAGACCCTCACAGGGAGTGCCGGAAGGAAACACTTCATAAGTCTAAATGAGATTGTTTGGTGACTTACCCAAAGATTATTGGTCTTGTCGTGGACCCACTTCAAAGAGGAAACTCCAAACTATTAATGAATTCCCAAGAGATTTTAATCAAAGATAAATTGCTTGAATTTACATGTAATTTTGATAATAAACAGATGAAGTACAATTGACTGAACTCCACATGAACTTTTGCAGGTACTGACAAAACTTGAAACAGATAGACAAAGCCACCACAGCGCATCTCACATGTTGGGTGCGAGATAGAATCATTGCAATGTAGTCGCACATTGGACGCAGAAGAAATCCATCACGGTGTACTCACACATTGGATTCAAGACAAAGATATCCCAGAACATCTCACGTGTTGGACAAAGATTGAAGGAGCAAGGTGTCTCCCAACACTAAGGAGCAAGATGTCTCACAAAATTGAAGAATTAAGGGGCAAGGTGCCTCCCAAAAAGCAAGACATAAGGAGTAAGGCGTCTCCCAAGACAGAAGGAGCAAGGTGCCTTCCGGCCCTAAGGAGCAAGATGTCTCCCAAAATTGAAGAATTAAAGAGCAATGCGTCTCTCAACCACAAAGAGTAAGGCATCTCTCAGGACTGAAAGGGCAAGGCGTCCCTGGAGCAAGGCGACTCTGAAATTAAGGAGCAAGACGTCTCCCAACCACAAAAAGCAAGGCGTCTCTCAAGACTAAAAGGGCAAGGCGTCTCTCAAGACTGAAAGGGTAAGGCGTCCCTGGAGCAATGCGACTCAGAAATTAAGGAGCAAGGTGTCTCCTAACCACAGAGAGCAAGGCATCCCTGGAGCAAGGCGACTCCGAAACTAATGGAGCAAGGCGTCTCCCAACGACAGAGAGGAAGACGTCTCTCAAGACTGAAAGGGCAAGGCGTCCCTGGAGCAAGGCGACTCCGAAACTAATGGAGCAAGGCGTCTCCCAACCACAGAGAGCAAGGCGTCTCTCAAGATTGAAAGGGCAAGGCGTCCCTAGAGCAAGGCAACTCCTAACTAATGGAGCAAGGTGTCTCCCAAGGTTGAAGACCTTCGAAGCAAGGCCTCTCCCACATCTGAATAGACACGAAAATGTGTCTCTAAGGAGCAAGGCGTCTCCCACATCCGAAATGTGTCCCTAAGGAGCAAGGCATCTCCCACATCTGAATGGACACGGAAATGTGTCCCTAAGGAGCAAGGCGTCTCCCACATCTGAATGACACGAAAATGTGTACCTAAGGAGCAAGGCGTCTCTCACATCTGAATGACATGGAAATGTGTCCCTAGGGAGCAAGGCGTCTCCCACATCTGAATGACACGGTCCCTAAGGAGAAAGGCGTCTCCCACATCTGAATGACACGAAAATGTGTCCTTAAGGAGCAAGGCATCTCCCAGGACTGAAGGACATAGCGTCCTTGGAACAAAGAATCTCCAAACCGCAAAAAATTTGAGGCCAAAGCCTGCCGATTGAAGAACAATGAGCAAATACCTAAAAAGAAGCAAAGCGTCTCCCAAGACTGAAGGACAAGGTGTCCCTAAGGAGCAAGGCGCCTCCGCAAAGTTGAACAGGATGTTCCCATTCCTAAAAATGATAGAGAATCAAGACATGAAGAAGAAGAAAAAATGAAGAACTGCTGGGCAAATGGCCCTTTTGTAATTTTCATTTTCCCAATTTTGTATCATAGGATTTGAACCAGGATTCAGAGCTCTTCGGTGTGCTGGACAGCAGTGACTCTTAAACCCTTTAGAAGCCAAATAGAGTTAAGGGGTAGTGTACCTACATGGGGGATAAAGAACTTCAAACTTAAAAAAAAAACAAAAAAAAAACTTCAAAAAAAAAGAAGAAAGAAAAACTGAAAATATAATAGAAGAAGTCAAAAATCAATGGAAAAAAGAGAGGAAAAGAACACTGTTGAAGCACTTTTGCTTCAACGCCGAAACAAGTCGGTGAGTCTAAGTCCAACCCATCTTTTTCAATTCAAAGTAAAAAGGGGGAACAATTCCAAACGCCCAATGGCAAGGAAAATCCCCAGAACTTGGAAGTGAGCCAAAGCAATGCAGAGCTTGCATCGGCGCTTCTGCATTTTTGAAAACATTAAAGGACCTAACTCATCGGTTATGTCGACAGAAATGCAAAGTGCAAAAATAGGGTTCTTTTTATTCTTTGTCATTCATCACCATGGTGACTCTGACAAAGAGGGACAGCTGTTAGCACCCCATTTTTGCAGCATAAAATTGCCCAAGACACATATCTTAAACCGACATATATGTGGGCACGTAAATCGAGGTTTTATAATGGACCCGTCTTTTTGAAATAACAAGCCCATAATAAAGAGAATTCTGAGCCGATTCCGATGCACCAAACCGTGCTCAAATCGGATGTCAAACGGCTAAGTTATGAATAAAAGAAATAAAGGGTAGTTTGGGGATTTTACAAAACCGAAATTGGATGCCGCATGGCAGCCACGTGTACTCCATGATGGCTGCCATGTAACCAATGATAAATTAAAATTTGGTGGGGTTATTTTAGTAAATAAGTAAGTTTCCTAATGGGGTTTCTTATGCAAATAAATAACAAAGTTAATAAAAGTTTAAGATTAAAAAACTAATAATAATAAAAATAAACAAACAGAAAAGAGTTGGACGAATTTGTCCAACTCATATTCTCTTGAGATATTGAGACAAAGCTTAAAAAAGAAAGATATATATATATATATATATATATATATATATAAGCCTAATAAAAATGTGGAACAAAATAGACTTTGACAAAAACTAAATAAATGAGGGTGTTTAAGAGAGGAAGATGAAGAGTTAAGGGTTTAAGAGAGGAAGAGGAAGGGTTAGGTGTTTAAGAGAGGAAGATGAGGAGTTAGGAGTTTAGGTGTTTAAGAGAGGAAGTTACGGAGAGGAAGAGGAAAGGTTAGGGGTTAAGAATTTGAAGGGGTGGGAATTCTCTATAAAAGAGCTTGAAGTTGGGAGCAAGAGGAGAAGAGAGAAAAAGTAAGAGAGTTCTTTGAAAAAAAAAAGAGACTTCTTTGAAAGAAAAAGCAGCAAGTAGGAAGAAGTGGAGAAAAGAAGAGAGACGTCTACTAGCAAGGAGGGAGAAAGGAAAACTGCTGTTCATGACACACCAAGGTTCCAAGACCTGATTTGAAGTGTCAATCCATAACAGGTGAGTCATTTGTTTAATACATTGTATGAGACCTCTCTTTCATTACAATTTTTGAGATAAGATTACATGATTGGTGAGAGACATGTATATATGTTTGATGGCTTTGGGTAATTTTATCATGTAAAAAAAAAAAGACATGTAAAGTTCTTAGTTTTTTTTCTGCATTAGGTTTGCACCTATTTTCCAGATAAACCAATTTTTTTCACCTAGTTCTAGTTTGATTCTAGTCTGGAGTCCTTCACGAGATTTGTGGTATTTTTATTTTAGTTTAATTTAAAAACATGCTCGAGACCCTACACTATGAGTAGGTATTTTATTTTTAATTTTCTTTGGTTCAGATTTCCAACTATAAATGTCTAACAGTAAATTTTGGAGCTTCATATCTCTTAAATGAAAATGAATTTTTGAAAAATGCTAAAGGTTATTTTAGTGCTTATAGTCATGATTCTAAGGAATCAAATTTTGCACCGTTTGGTTAAGAATTGAGGGAGATATGAATCTTTGAATGTGGATAGCGCAGTAATGCAGGTTGTTTCATTTTTTTTTTTTGTTTCCTTTGTAAATTAGTAATTAGGCCATGGTTAAAAGTAGTTCAGGTGGTCACATTTTCTTGCCTTGTAAATTAGTAATTACTTAATCTTGCATGATAAAAACAATAGAAAACAAAACAAAACAATAAATAATAAATAATAAGAAAGGGAAAAAGCAAATGAAACAAGCATTGAAGCGATGATTCTTTCTTGTGATTGAAAATGTTTCTTCTTTTGTCTCTTGTGAATTTTTTTTTTGTTCTTGTTTTGTTTTCTTACTACATGAGGTGTACATAGTGGCCCTCCGTTCTCCCAATGTAGATATGTTATTATGAGAGGCTAAAGCATTTTATTTGAAGTGGCCGAATTGTACATGTATAGTTTTATTTAGTTTGCTAGCTCATTTTAGTTTTGTTTCATCATTTATGTTAGAGTTTATTTTCAAAATGTCATTATTAGTTTTGTTAGTTTTATTTGTTTAATCTTACTGTTAGCACCTGATTTTTGCACCCCCAAAATAAAGAAAAATGAAAAGTTAAACTAAAAGTCAAACCCTGAGAGGGCCAAAAATAGACTTTTGATTCAAGTAAATTTGGCCATCAAACTTCATCTCATTGAAAAGAGCATTTCGACACGGTTCCAACGCAACTGAACTTGCTAGAATCGGAGTCCAGATCAGAAAGATATGAGTTGGTCAAACTTTTGAGGAGCAAAAAGTTGACTTTTTGCTCGACCCCAATTCAACTGCCAAACTTGATCCCAATGGATAGGTGGTTCCGAGCCGGTTCCAACGACACTAAGTTTGATGAAATCGGACACCGGACGAAGAAGTTATGAGCAGTTGAAGTTTTAGAAAAACTGCCCATGTGGCAAAAAGGCAGTAAAAATGGAATCAACCAATAAAATAAATAAGATAAATGTGTTTAATAATATTTTAATAAAAGGAATCTCGCTTTTCAATAAAATAATCAAAGAAATCGGATGAAATCTTGCAAAAAACCAAATTGAATAAAGGTTTGAAATCCAAACATTTTAAAAACGTGCTGGACCGTATTTCAATTACGGGCAGGGCATGCCTGTATTTCAAATACTGGCAAGCTTCTGGAAGAAGACACGCGTCGCTGTACGGCAGGACACGCGTCCCGTACGGCTGATTCGCAAGATTTGCAAATGTGCGTTTTTCGCCCGTATTTGAATTACGGGCACAGCACGCCCGTACTTGAAGTACGGGCAAGGCACCCCCGAACTTCAAATACGGGCACACCCCTTTTTGCCTATAAATAGAGAGGCCTTCCCCCCCATTTCAACAAGACTTCCCCCTGGCCGAACCTCTCTCCCTCCTTGCAGTTAACCACGGCCAAGCTCTGCCCAATCACTATCACCCCAACACCCAACCCTATTTAATGTCCAAAATACCCTTGTCATCCTAAAGCCATGCTTAAACCTGCACATACCTCCTTTTAAACCCAATCTTCTACCAAACCTCTTCCAAAATCAGTCTAGAAAATCCAAGGAGACGCGGAAGCGCTGCCAAATTATCTTGAGAACCACAACGAATCAAGAAGGTATTTGTATGGTAAAAAGTTCTTTTAGTTATTTCATTTTATGCTAATACAAATATTTCTTTCATCTCTTAGTTTCTTTACATCATACTAACCTGTTCATTGAAGTTTTGCATGATTAAGGGATGTCTCATGCATCCCTACAAAGAAAAGAAGGAGACTAAGTTCATTAAAAGCAAGAGATGTGCCAATAAAGTGATTAAATGATATGTGATTTTGAAAGAGATTTGCTCTCTTTGAACAAAACCAATGTATCCCTACCCAATTCCCTTACTTATGTCCTGCTAAGCATCATATAGTATGCTGCAAAAAGATGGGAACAAGAGAAGGAGGGGACTTTGTGTCATTGCAAGAGGTTGAAGACCCAAAGAACATGAAAAGGAAGGAGAAAAATGGCCTTTTAGGCCAAATGAAGCCAATTTAGCATCTTGAAAGAAACTCAGAAGCTCAACAGAGGTCTCTGGAGCACCTAAGAAGGCCACGGAACAGATCCCAAGAAAAGCCGGCACCAAAAATGCAAAACTGGTGGTGCCCGTAAACTCAGAGCGGTTTGGGCATGCCCATATTTACTTCACGGGCAAGCCAAACCGGATTTCATTCACGGGCAAAGCAAGCCCGTATAACAAATACGGGTCAATATGAATATAACTTAAAAAACTAATTTATTTGGCCCCGTTGAACCTGATTCGACCTGAACCAGTCCCTTAAGTAATTTGGGCTATCTTAAGGCCATCTTTGGACCGTGGGCCCAAATGGGCCCATCAAGACCCCCTTTTGGCCCACATGAGTGGTCCACCTTAGACCAGCCTAAACCAGGCCTGTTTTCAATAAACAGGCCCAAGCCCCTTGACCATTGGCCAATGGGCCAAATCCAAGCCCACTAAGCCCATTGCATGTGTAAATAGTTTAAATAAATAACCAAATGGGTTACCCAATAACCCAACTGGGCCCCAAGCCCAACCGTGGCAACCCGCGGGTCTTCCAACGGGACCCGGGTCCGACCCATTCTATTAAATAAAAAGATAAAATCAAACTAAAAGGGACCCACACCTCCAGAGGGCCCCGACAGACCTAACAAGGCAGCATGCTGGTCTAGGAAAAGGGTGAAATTGACTCAAAAACCAGGGAGACCCGAGGGATCCGTCAGACCGACGGGGCGGACCGGGGTGTCTTTAGGACTTCCCCGGACGTAACCGAGGGCTTAGCTAGAACTCTGAAAAGCCGCAGACCAGACTTAGACCCGGATAGGGCAAACACCGTGTCTGCCTGCACCTCTCAGGAAGTGGCGACTCCGAAAAGTCCCGAGGCACGCACTGAATGTGCGCCCAGTGTGCGATCTAGGCCAGGTTTAGGTGCGCACACTTACATCTCCCAATGTAGATATGTTATTATTAGAATTTGTTAAAAATAAAAATAATAAATAAGAGAGCCCATTAAATATCCAACTAATTTAAGGAAACCCATTTCGGTGGGGCAACCCAGGGTGTTCAAGGACTTCCCTAGGTTGTAATTGGGTCACTTATCCGGAATCACTGGTTCAGACCAAAACTCAACAAGGTGTCTACCTACACCATTTCAGCTAGTGGCGACTCCATTAAACATGTAACACGCTTTTCTCCGCGTGCTCGAGGTGCGCACACTTACCTACAATCAATATCAAGTCTTTCTCTATGGTTGGGCCCATAAGAAAGCCCAATTTTGGTTTACCTTTGTCCATGTCTATTAGAATGCCTGATTTCTCTTTAAGGGAAAAGAGGTCATTTTACAAGAAAATTTTCTCAGAAATTAGTGATTCGCATAGCAGAGAACACAAGATTAGGAAACACAGTAGAAATCCCTCTCAAAATGCTTTTAAAATGAGAGAGTAAAGCAAAAGGAGCATATGGGGACTTTTTGCAATGAAAGTTCGAAAGTTAGAATTCATAGCAGAATTGAGAATTTCATCATTGCCCCAAGTTTTTTAAAATAACAGAAATTACTCTACTATTCATCAAATTTACAAAAAATGAGCCCAAACAATGGACGACTTGTGAAGGTATTTAGGTTTGGCTTGTGATGCCATTTTGGCGCTCAAAAAATCTTAAAAATTAAAAATCATAAAATTTGATGCATTTCTAAAACAACAGAACAAAAAAAGAAAGGAATTCCCTCACTTGTGGGGGTTTTAAAAAATCTGAAATTAAGTGAACATTAAAAAAAACAACCATATTAGGCAACAATATGGGATTTTTATTATAACAACACCTCACAGAAATATTTACAGACCATTCACATGAATTTATAAGGGATAAAAATAAAGTGATTCCAATGTATGGTACTTTGAATTTACTTAATCCGCAATAGAGAGAGATAGTCACGCTCAGAAAAGTGGAGAGCTAGAGATACTAGTTTGCGGGTTAACCAATGAAAAGAACCTCTCAAACACCACACAAAGCTCATGAGATGCTATGTTGCTGTACATAACAAACCACATCTTTAAATATGGAAGCCTCCAAATAGATAGTGGTGGTCGCTTGTACTACCGGGTTCACTTTGCATAAAACCCAAAATCAAAACAGCAAGATAAGAAGCAATATGGTTCCTTAATTCATAAAGAAGAATAGTCCAAATGATAGAATGAAGAGAGAATCGATCCTTATTTGTTAGAATTAATCAGTAGACATGAGTTGCCTAGCCTAAAGCACTAGAACAGAGGACTGCTTTCTTATTCCTACACTTATCTTTTGAATGGTCAAAACTCAAAAATTTATAAACCAATAATGATAAACAATTCCGGAGAGAGTAAAAGTTGAAAAAATACAGATTTCAAAATTCTATTGATGCATGTAAAGCATTTTGACCCCAAAACCCTCAAGACACCACAACAGGAGAATCATAATTTAAATGAAAGCAAAGTTAATATAACCTGTTTGAGAATGACATTAAAACTTTTGTTTGGAGCTCCAACAATGTCGACAACAACGTTGGAGGCCTTTTGTTTCCAATAAGAGATTCTGGGTAGGGAGATGGGGCTTGAAGAACATTCTCTCTCTCTCTCTTTCTCTCTCTCTCTCTGCAGATTTCTCTCCTTGGACTAAACGTCCTCTCTCGTGTCCCAAAATAAGTCCCCCCCTTTCTAAGAAACTCTTCTCATAGAGGAGAGTTGCTTAGCATGCATGGCACCTTTCAGTGCCATGAATACGCTGTCAAGCGTGCATAGGATCCAGCCCCATGAATAAGTTGTCGAGCATGCAGCCGAATCCGGCGTACACTCAACTCCTTATTAAATGTAAATTTTTGATATTATTTATTTATTTATTTTTTGTCTTTTTCTCTCAAGTCTTCTTCAAAGGGAGAGTCTTTGAATAGGGAGGGAGAGACCTACTCAGTTTTTCTCTCAACTCCTTATTAAATGTTAATTTTTTACTTAGAAAGATAGATGGGCAATCTTATACTATAATATACATACCTTTTTTCCTATTATTTTATTATGTCTTTCATGAAACAAAATTTTTCTCTTTTTTTGTTTGCCATGTGGCTTGTCATGGCTCATGCCATGTGGTGGCTCCAATATGCAACAATTTACGAAAATGCCCTCAAGATGATTTGGGAATTACTTTTCTGTTCGAACTCCGAATCATGTACAGTTAGTGACGTTGGAATCGTGTCAATTTTCTCTTTTCAACAGTGTCAAAATTTATGGCTAATTCCTTCTTTAGCAAAATATAAATTTCTAGTCTAAGGGTTTTAACCAATTCTCTTAGGGTTTTCTGGCAATTTTGTAAAGGGGTTCAAAAATTGGGTGCTTACAACCTTTCATAGCTATTCGATATATTGTCCTGTATGCCCAAAGAGCTTCTATCATTTTTTCCATGCCAAGATTTCTTTGACTTTGACAACCTTTTTCAACAAATTGCACAAAGTCTTGTTAAATGCTTCAACTAAACCATTATCAAGAGCATTACACACTAATGATTTTCTTTGCTTTATGTCAAACTTCTCACAGAGTCGGTCCATGGCACTGTTGCTGAAAGGAGTTCCATTGTCAGTGACAATGTAATGAGGGATGCCGTAACGATAAATTATGTTAGATCGAATGAAGTTAATAACATTCTCCTTTTTGACTTCTTTGAGTGGTACTGCCTCGGCCCACTTGGAGAAATAATCGGTTGCGGCTACGATGTATTGATGATTGCTTAAAGTCTTTGGTAATGGCCTGACAATATCTAATCCCCATGATTCAAAAGGCCAAGATGCTACTATAGAATGCAACGGTTTTGGAGGTCGATGTATGAAATTTGCATGGAACTAACAAGGTTGATACCGCCGTTAAATGTTTAAGCAACGGTAAAGCCTCCTGCCACTTAATACCCAGCCTCTAAACCAATTGACGATGGTCTAAACGGTGGTACAAAATTTACTGCTGGTAATTCGAAGAAATAGCCGACGAGGCTTTGGCAGCGGTAGTTACCGCAGCCAAAAGTCGTTTTACTCGCACTAACTACCGCCGCTTAATAAGAAAATATTAACGGTGGAAATAATTCCTGCCGCTAATACGTAGTATCATTGGTGGTAATTACCACCGCTAAAAACCTTACGTGCTTCCATTTATTTATTAGCATCGGTAAGTCCCGCCGCTAATACTTGCTATATATTTTGCGGTGGTAGCTACCGCCGCAAAACCACATTATGTTTCACAGTTTAAGCGGCAGTAATTACCGCCGCTTAAAACTTTTGGGGTTTTTAGCGGCGGCTGCTACCGCTGCTAAAGACCTATACCTGCAAAAAACAAAATCTATAATTAGTGTCGTAGAAAATCCTGTAAAATACCTGATTTCGTGGCAAATTTTATAATAAATAAAACAAGAGAATTAAAAAAAAATTGAATTAGAAGAGATTCCAATAAAATTAAAGTACTGCAAACATTCATGTCATATAAATTAAACTCAATAAAAGTAAATTGGTGGTTTCCATTAACAAGTGACATTGTAACTCGTATCAATTTAATAGCCCTACATGAAAATAGCAATGAATCATGCATCAGTAATATAATAATTTTGAATTCTAAAATTATAAGTAAACAAATCAATTTAGCAAAAAAAAAAAACATATATATATATATATAGGACCGAAGCTATCTTGTGTTACTCACCTCAAATAATAAGAGTGTCTAGCTAAAATCCCGAGGACTGTCATTTGCAGAAGTTTCACCAGGAGGCTATACATTGTAACAAAGATCATTAAGTGTGGTATTTAAATATAAAGTTGATATGATCTTGTGCTATATGTATTTTTTGAGGCATTTATATAATACCTGTGTTTAAAGGTTACTCATCATTAAGTTTCTAAATTCTGCAAATTCTCTGGCATGTTGTGCAATAGTTGCTTCAATTGTTTCTCGTTGTCGCCTATCCTCTTCTCGCCGCTCTTCCGTACGTTGCAATTGTTCGCATCCTATTAAACTCATCCATATCGACATACCGAGATGACGTACTCAAGGATGCGCTACCCCACAACCTAGTGGGAGTGTGGTCTAGCCCACAACACCGCACCCTGCCATGTGTGTCATGCCCCATGATTTGAGTATATACATCATCTCGGGCCGTTGAATCTAGTGTACCTTGTTCCATGATAGTTCGCATTTGATCCTGGAAAAAATATTTATGCAATCATTGAGTTATCAAAATAGATGCTAATAAAGTTAATCGTATTGTACCATTACACCTACAATAAGAGGAAATAACTTACTATCTTGTCAGTTACTTCATCATTGATTGGTGTGCCATCTTTTTGAGTATGCGTTCTTATAAAAGTCTCAACACGGTGTGCGTGCGTCGGAAACGCGGCACGGGAGAATTCGGAGTCGCCACCGCCTGATGGGGTGCAGGCGGACACCTGGGTGCCTAACCTTGTCTATTAGGGCTTTTGGTCTGCGGCTTTGAGATTCTAAGTAGGGTCTCGGTTGTGGACCGGGGAAGTCCGTAGACACCCCGGTCCACCCCGTCAGGTGACGGGTCCCTTAGGTTTATCCTGGTTTGAGTCAGCTTACTTTGGTCTCATCCGATTCCTAATCTGATATGCAGCTTGGTTAAGTCTGGTGGGACCACCTGAGTGGTGTAGGTCCCTTTAATTTGCTTTTATCTTGATTAATTAGGTAATCTGAGTCTGGTTGGGTGGGCCCTGTTGGAAGGCCCACGATGTTCTTGGTGGGCTTAATCAAGCCCGTGTGCCTTCGTGGGCCTCGGTCTATCCTAGGAGGCCCTTTGGGCTTTGGTTAAGTGCATTGATTTTACTTTAGGTTCAGATTTGAAGATTAAGAGTTTTTTCCATGCAAAGGTGGGCCGGATTGGTTTGTGGGCCCCTTAGGTAGGCCCACATGGCAGCCAAGTAATTTAGTGGTATTATCTTTTTAAGTTTCCAAAAATGGGTTGGACACTGGGCTTGGGGCCCGTAGCCCTGATTAGGGCTTAAAAGCCCAAGTTACGGGAAGTTAGGGTTTGCACCCTTCCTTGGTTCGGTTGGTGGGCTTTGCGGGCCCGGTAGGCCCGTGCCCTTGGTCTCGGGCAAACCATATATTTCATGCATCAATTTCACAAGTCTGGTTCGGGTGGACCGCCTTAGGTTTGGCCCGCCCGGTTTAACCAGTTAATTTTGCTTATCTTGATTAAGTTGCATGCATACATGTTTATTGGGCCGGGTGGGCCCCGTTGGAAGCCCCACTGGAAATCAAGTTGGACCGGGGGTCCAAGTCCCACATTGGGTTTCCGGGTGACCCGGAAACCCTGTTGGTTTATCCAGTTCGGTTCGGAAATGGCACTCACATCCAGCAATAATCACAGAAAAATATACAAGGTTGATACTTATTAAGGAGAGGTGGGCGCGAGCTGAGCACACCCAAAAAACGAGTAGGCACGATCTAAGTGCACCCAAAAAATGAGTAGGCGCGAGCTGAGCGCACCCAAAAACAACTAGGCGCGAGGTGAGCGCAAGCTAGGCGTGAAGCTAGGCGGATGCCAAAAAAACGATCTGCCCTCGAGGTGGGCGCAAGCTGAGCGCACCCAAAAAAACAAGTAGGCGCGAGCTGAGCGCACCCAAAAAACAAGTAGGCGCGAGCTGAGCACACCCAAAAACAAGTGGGCACGAGCTCAGTGCACCCAAAAACAAGTGGGCGCGAGCTTGGTGGACACCCACTGCGAAACCCAAGCTTCTGGTTTTTGCTCAAACTCCATTTCTGATTGGTTTTTTAAGCTCTGAAACACCTCCCAGTGTTTCGACCACTCCGCAGAAGACATTTAATCATGACTTGAAATTAATCTAACTACACTAAAGGGTGCGTGTGTGCTTATTGCAATCAAGAATCGAGAAGCAACACACAAGGAAAAACCAATAACAGTACCACATGCAAGTATCATCAACAAGTCCTAATGAAATTTGGACCCAAGATCATTGCTTAAACTCATGAAGACTTAGAGAAGGGAAAGAGAAGGGGCTTACAGGGGTACAATGGATCAATTAACCTGAGGGAACAAACTCCCTTTTAAAGCAACGAAAACAGGCACGACCATAGCCTTAAGCATGCCCGAACAGTTTCTGGGGAACTCTCTCTCAACCTACCTTAAGCTCACGGTGGGTCTCTTCCTCACTTAGAGACCCTCCATATGGCAAAGTGAAGCAAGTGCATATTAAACTACCATGGGAACAGACTCGTGCCCAAGGACGAAAATAAGCTTAGCAAACTTATTAGAAACTTCTCATTTCAACATATGTATATCAAGCATGGTAGAGAATAATACTTGGGGATCCTAAGGCCTGCTTGAGGTGTGTGGGCTTCTCCTTGCAACGAAGCAAGAGCTGGAGCACCTTCCTTCTTGCTCCAACAGCAGCCAGCCTCATCTCGTTTGTGATGAAGGTGAAGGACGGGAAGAGAAGGGAGGGTGAGCGCGCAAGGTGGGATGCTTGGGGTCTAAGGGGGACTACCGGAGAGGGAGCTCAGACAAGGGAGGGAAGGGAAACCCAAGGCCAACCAAAGAAAACCCCAAAGAAAAAGTCACACCCGGAAGGAGTCAACCAAAATTTTCCCAACAAAAAAATCTTCCAACCCTAAATTTTTCCAACCAAAAACTCTCCAACCCTTTGCATGAAACCTCGCGTGGCTTATATAGGTGAGGAAAAAGGGGGTATCCGCCAAGCTTGCGCTGAGCGCAAGCTTAGCGCATACCCACTTGCCACGTCCGCGCGAGCGGTAATATGATGACAAAAAATTTAATGCGGTCGCTCGTCGGTCGGAAAATCTGAATTTTTCAGATTTAGTCCCTGGCCATTTTTAATTTAATCTGATATTCTTGGATTTTTACAGATTTAGTCCCTGGGATATTTCGTATGTTTGGATATTTATGGATTTGATCCCTGAGATATTTTCCTGCGCAACTCGCCACGTGTGCAGTTTTTGCCACGTGCGCAGTTTGCCGGTTTTATTGCTTGGAAATTTTGACAGCTCATATTTTCTCCATCCGAACTCCGATTTGGGCAAACTCAGTTGCGTTAGAATTGTATCGGAGCCCTCTATCCCATGACCTGGGGGTAGGCCTCTAGATTGGATTTTATCAGAAAGTCAACTTTTGGCTCCGCCCAAGTTTGACTGCCCGCAGAACCTTCATCCGGACTCCGATTCCTGCAAACTTAGTTGCGTTGGAACTGTGTCGGGATTCTCTATCCAATGGTATAGGGGTAAGCATCTGGATCGGACTTTAGCAGAAAGTCAACTTTTAGCAGAAAGTCAACTTTTGGCTCCGCTCAAGTTTTACCGCCCGCAGAACCCTCATCCGGACTCCGATTCCTGCAAACTCAGTTGTGTTGGAACCGTGTCGGGATTCTCTATCTAATGACATAAAGCAAGGTGGCCAATTTTCACTTGATCAAAATTCAACTTTTGACCCCTCAGGGTTTGACTTTTTGTCCAGGGTTTGCATTTCTGGTTTTTCTGGGAGAGCAAAAATGAGGTGCTTACACACGGCCCGCTAATCCCTAATGAAAAAAGTATGGTGTTAATTCATCATAAATCATTTAAACATCCATAAGCAGACATTAATACAATTGACCCGATTAAAAAGATGAAGAAATATAAAAACAAAGAACACATGTACAAATAAATAAAGAAAAAATAATACAAATTTCGACAGCATCTCCCCCAAAAATAGAGCATTGTCCAGACCAAATTGGTCTAAAATAAAGCCATTGAACCTAAAAACAAAAAGAGCGCAAACATTGCATTCATATACAATCGTCATTCACATAAACATTTAATCTTATCATACATATTATTGTAACTGCAGTGCTATTATTTTCCTTGGAATAACTTTTACGACCAAACATGTACCAACTCGTTGTCATTCCCTTTTTCATTATTCGTGATACTATAATTAGAATCTCTTTATCTAGCAATTGTATGGAAATAAATAAGACAAGCGAGTGACCGCTAAGACAGCTTTATGAAACATTACTGTTTATATGAAAAAGTAATGTTCTAAATGAAACATTACTTTTTCATTGCAAGAAAATAGAAAAGCTACTATATAACTTAGAAGAGGTAAGCAATGAAGTGCAAGTACACTATGAAGACCAATCATCAAGTTAAGGTGACCAGATTTATAATAGTATATCAAGACATTCATAACTGGCCATTTGTTATACCTGTTCGTTTCTGACCCTGGCAAAGCTCTTTGTCCTAGCCGTATGACTAAGTGTCTGGTTGGCACGATTACTTTTATTCCTTGCTGATGCGTTCTACAATATATAATCATACAAGGATGCAGTAGCTTTAGAAGACATATTAACTAATTAACAAATTAGCTGTGCGCTTTGCGACTTCCAGTACTCTACTATAATTGCCCACTGCTCCACCACATCTGGTGGGAGATGACTTATATGTTCAGCATTTGTTTCATATGAATCGTAATGGTTTAGCTTCAAATCGGACTTATAGTCCCTCCATTTTTTATTAATTGATTGCATGATAACATCCTGTAACCTATCTTCAACCTCAAACTTTTCCTACGGTGCATAACAAATTGAATTTTAAAAGTTAGCACCAATTCACTAAATATGTGAACAATTTGAGCAATGAACTACATTAAAATTTTGATTATTTACCTTTATAAGTGACCACGCCCAATCCTTCTCCCTATCTGTAACTTCTTGCCAGCGAAAGCAGTTCAGGGGTATAACACGTCCATCTCGTGCTAGTGTCCCACTAAAACTAGCCAAGTTGGAGGCATTTGGTCCAATTGGCTGCCCCAATTCATCTACATCGATGCTGAACTTTTCTCCAGGTCGAAGTTTTTGTAAATCAAGGCATCTAGTAGGGCCTCTTCCCCTCCTAGTTACCCCACCCTCTGCCATCTAATAAAATACACTATATGCTGTCGAAAATAAAATCATACAAGTCAATAACAAGCTGAATAGATAGAGGCATTGATTGTTAGTGTGTTTAATTGGATTCTCGACCTATATCTTTTAATAGGAGAAAATAGTGTGTCGTATACTACAGAATTCAAGACAAAAATTGAAGTGCAAAGTTCAGCATTTTTGTAAATTTATCAAATACAATTCAAATAAAATTCATTCCTGGTCATCATCAAAATCCGATCCTTGTTCGTCATGAACAGGATCACTAGAAGATGCGAGCTGTTCTGTGCTCGTATGAGAATGAGCATCAACTGTTGTGCTAGGTACGCCTTCCCTTGCCCAACTCAACCCATCAACCTCTTCTTCATTATTTGTTATAAGTTGGGTAGCATATGGCTCGCAATCAATGGGTTGATCATCATTCGTGATCAATTCATACAAGTCCCTTGGCTTAGTCTTCACAACAACATTCCACTCTTCATCGATTGAATCCACCACAAAGAAAACTTGCTCAGGTTGAGATGCGAACACAAACGGATCATCCATGACGTGTTGACCAATATCTAATAACCGTTTGAAGTTCACAAGCGTGAATCCTAACTCATCTGTCTTAATGCCTCTTCCTTGTGTCATGATATCAACCCAATCACACTTAAACAGCACATGTCTAAGCTGCTCTGAATATGCCAATTCGAGCACATCAGTGAGACGCCCGTAAAAAGACATGTATCTTGTTATTGGATTTTTATCTTTCGTACTAGCGTAGCTAGTAGTTCTTGCTTTTACCACAACACCGCTATTCTAACTCTTTGAGAATTTCTCTTTCTCCATCGTGCAAAAACAATCTTTTTGCCATTGATTGTGGCCCCTATGACAACAACATAATGTCCTTGGAAACAATACTATTTGATGCTTTTAGTGTCTCGAACTATAAATAAGGGGCCAAGTAGGTTAAGAAATGCAATATTAAACAACACATGTGGAGCTATAACTCTATAAATTAAATAAGGTTTCTTACATGTTCTTTAAACCACTGCATGAATTCATTATTATGTTTCTTCTGTATATCATGTTCCCTTGCCCTTGGAGTTAACATCTTAAGAAGGCTAAGATGGCACCTGTAATGTAAAATACAATGATTAATTCAAAGAATATGAAAATATTGTAATATAGAAACAAATGGATGAGGTAAGCAAGTAACTTCTTACTTTCGAAAGCTTGCAACCCTATCGTCATTGAAAAGCACATAACGATGCGCTTGTGCCCACTCAATATTGGATAGTTTATATGGTTGGGCACTTCCAATTGCAGTTTCATCATAGTTTCTTTGCGGCCAATTTGTTCTTGATTCTACGTTGGATAAGTATCGGGAACAGAATATCATACTTTCTTCCACAATATACCCTTCTGCAATTGACCCCTCTGGTTGTGCTCGATTGCGCACATATGACTTTAGGGTGTACAAGTACCTATTATGAAAAACAAAAATCTTCCATCAAGATGATTGGACGGCAAAATACAAGGAAACAGTTAATAAGGCTGTTGTAATACCTTTCAATTGGATATATCCAATGATATTTGATAGGTCCCCCTTCCATAGCTTCTGCAGCTAAGTGAATTGGCAAATGCACCATAATCACTAATCGTCCAAATTATGACAAGAAGGGCATGCAAGTTGTCCTTTAGTGCTCCAATCCGAAAGCATAGCATACCTAGCGAAATCACTAATCGTCCAAATTAACCCTGCACGCAGAGTGAAGACCTCCTTTCTTGACGCATCATATGTCTCAACCCCAAAAACCCATAGGTCTTTTAACTCTTCTATAAGAGGGCGTAAGTACACATCAATATCATTTCCCAAACCCTTCGGCCCTGGTATGAGTAAAGAAAGGATCATGTTTGGTTGTTTCATGCACAACCACGGTGGCAAGTTATATGGAATCAAAATAACTGGCCAAGTGCTGTGGGTGATACTCATTGTTCTTAATGGATTGAAGCTGTCAGATGCTAAGCCCAGTCTAACATTATGAGGATCAGAACTGAAGTCGCTATTCATCGTATCAAAATATTTCCAAGCCATAGAATCCGCAAGATGCCTTAACTTACCAGCATCAGTGCAACCATCTACATGCCATCTCATATCATCGGCAATCTTGGAAGACATATACAATCTTTGAAGACGTAGCTTCAAAGGAAAGTGCCTTAATATTTTTGCTGCCTTTTTCTTTCCCTTTTTATTGGAATGACTATCTTCAAATTTCCATCTAGAAGTACCGCAAATATCACACTTTTTGTTTTTCACTAGTTTCATTCCAATATAGCATACAGTCATTTGGGCACGCATCTATTTTGTTATAATTAAGACCTAGATCCAATATCATCATCTTTACCTGTGAACTTGTTTTTGGCAATTTTGACACAAATGGAAATGTCTCTCTCAACAACTCAAGCATCAAACTCAAGGACTTATTGATCCATCCACTTAGGCACTTTATATGATATATTTTAACAATGAACGACAATTTCGTGTGGCTTTTACACCCCGGGTATAACTCTTCTCCAACATCATATATGGAACAGTTTCTCAAACTTAGGATTATCCTCTTTTGGGGTATCAAGAACTCACAAATACGTCCATTTCATCCTGCACCCCATAAGCTTATTTAGCCATGAGCCTAACTTCATCACCCACAAATTGTGAATCATCTACTATGGGATTAACATGGGGGGGGGGGGGGGGGGGGGAGAGGATTGTGAATCGAGAATATCCTCCCCATGATAGTACCATTTTGTGTAGTTTTGGTCAAATCCATTGCCAATCATGTGTTCGTATGCGACTTTTTCACTCTGATACAACACATTATTACATTTCGGACAAGGACATTTCAACAACCAATTAATAGTTGCCTCATGAGAACATGCAAATTTGATGAAACCCAAGACTCCATCTTGAAAATCTTGACTAGCCCTATTCCATCCATAGTAAACGTAACCTATTTAGTTAATAAATACAAATACAAACCCTTCATCAAAACATGAAGAAATTAACATAATAAATACCTAGATCTCCTCATCCACCTTCGATCCATCTATTAGTATGTTGTGAAAGAATTTACCCGACACTTTTGAATAAGATTATCTTCTGCAAAACATACTCTATAAATGAATCTAGCTAATAGCAAACGATACTTAGGTTAGTTTTAAAATTTATGCTTGGTTTTACCCATTTAGGAATACCAAGTACATTACTTGTTTGTCATAAGATTCATATATTTCTCCACGAATTTCGGCAGCATCTTTGTGCAATTCTTCAAATACGTAAAGTTTTTTGACATAAAGTCAATAAAACTACGTATTTGAAGAACAAAGAGATGAAACCAAAATTATAATTAGAGATATATATAAATCACATGTCAACAAGTAACATACTTGATATCCCCAAACTGTCAATCTGACAATCCAAGATGTTACATGTGCAAATATATGCCTTCATATTTAAATACTAGGAGTTATTGCAAACTTAATGCAAAGATGCAATATCTTCAAAGTACACAAAATAGGATGGGCATAGTTACACATGTAACCTCTCAGACGAGCATTTGAATTGTTCCCACTTTTTTTATGAGATAAATAAATATAAAAAAATTAACCAGGTTACCCAAAAAATAGAATAAAGAACATAATATCATAATATTAGTGCTATTAAACAACATTAGAATAGAAATATAAAAACAAGGAACTTAAAGAGATAAATAAAGAAAAAAATACAAATTTTGGTAGCATCTCCCCTAAAAATAGAGCATTGTCTAGACTAAATTGGTCTAAAAATATAATGGTTTAACCTGGAAACAAAAAAAGAGTCGAAATATTGCTTTCGTATACAATCCAAAAATAGCATCCACATCCATATCCACCACGATATTCATCATAAGAAAAGAATTTAATAATTTGGGAAATCAAATACACATTCATCACAAGTGCATTGTCAGTGGACACAAGCATGACGCAAGCACATTGTACGTGGACACAAGCACAACGTTCATATGCAGGGACACAAGTATGGTTTACCTACAATAAAATGACACTATTTTTTATTTTTTTTTAAATTGACCCTTCAAGTCAATCCCTTGAGGTTTGGAGTGAGTGTTTTCAAAGAAAATCCCTTGAGGTTTACAAAACATCCTTTGAGGTTCGCATAACATAGACTTTTTGCACCCAATTTCTAGTGCACAAATGAATTGTGATTGGTTCATTCCACCAGTATATAATGAGTTCTTTCTCTTGAATGATTCTTTCAAATTTGGATGCACCAATCACAATGAATGGGTGTCTTGGTATACCATAAATTGGGTGTTGGGTGTAGACGATATGCACTAAATTACATAAGTCTCCCTTTTGAAATAATAGTTTCCCCTTAAGGTTTGTAGAAATTAATGTCACATCTATCGCCTTCCATTAAGTTGCTATCCAAGTTCTTTGACAAATATAGCTAATGCCATCAATCTTTAAGTAAGAGACAAATTTATCTTTCAAATTAATTAAGTTAGAATAATATAACAAAAGCAGTCAGACACGCTTTTAGATTTTAAGTTACAATGTTCCGCAGCAACTATCATAGCCTCATCTTTTATGATAACCCGTTCCCCAAATTGCTTGTAAAAAGCTAGAGAGAGCACACCAAGGCTTAAATCCTCATTACTATTTAAACTCACCCATCAACCCCCACTACAACCTCAGAAAAGATCACGCAAAATCGTCACTCTCCTGATCCAAGATGGTGCCAAACTATATATATTTAGAGACCAGCCCACGAGGCTTCTTCCTTAAACAAGCATGTGTTAAATCTTTCCACAATATCGATTCATCCTTCACCACCCGATTACAAATGGAATTCAACACGTTTCTAGATTTGGCAATTGAAAAAGAAACTCAGGTATGATGCTAAAAAAGATTCCATGCTGACACGATGATAATCCTTTTAAATAGTCAGAATTGAAAAGAGAACATTAAACAAACAGCTCATCTACTTTGAGCAAAAAATGGCAAACTCAATCCATTTTGAAGGAACTAATGAGCAAGAAGCAAATCGAAAGCATTGTCAAAGTTCTCAAAATGCCAAAAAGTACCCTTCCAATTTCAAGAAAATGCAGCTATTATTCCATCAATTTCAGTTTTTCCATGACATACTTGGTATAAGTGCAAGTCTCAGATGACAAGGGTATTAGGAGTCTGTTTTGTTGTCATGATCAGAAATGATAATATACACACTCAAGTCACTCCAGTTAAGCCTTTTCATTCATAATCACTTTTATTTTTGAGTTTAACTCCGTCTTCTTCCTTATCAAACTTCTTCATATTAGACATAAACTACACTATCTCTTTCGTTCTTCGTAAACATCTCTCACAAACTATTTGCTTCATTTTTTTGGATTTCCACTTAAAAGACTTGTAAATCATCACCATACAAGACTAGGAGTCAAGGAAAACCAATCAAAAAGGTATATAAATGTCTTTGACAAATATAACAAGACAATTGTTATATGGCATTTCGCTCCACTTTCCTCCACCAGGCACTACAAATATATCACCCATTATCATGCTGTCAAGAGGATCAAATATTACCATATATCACCCATTAAAACCCTAGCCCAAAGAACTACTAAATGTCTATTCCCATGTTAAATGAGCCTATGTATATAAATAACGAAAAACTCGGAGGTAGGTTCTTACCTGTAGGACTCGTTGGCGACAGGGATGATCTACCAGAACATAATAGTGGCAAAGGAAAACCCCAATGGTCCACAGCGACGATGAAGGATGACGGTGGTAGTGGACGGCGATGGTGAAGGTCGACTTCATTTCTTATGGCGAGATGAGAGGAACGGCGACAAGAAATCTACAGTGAAGCTCGACGGCAACGGTGAAGGTCGACTTCGTTTCTCACGGCGAGAAGAGAGGAACGGTAGCAAGAAATCTACAGTGAAGCTTGACAGCGACGGTCTCTTATCGACAGCGAAGCTCACGACGAGAGGAGAGAAACGACAAGATCTATAGTTAAGTAAAGAAGAAGGCGCGGAGGGTTTGCGCGAATTGGGGATTTTATACCCCTTTAGTGGCGGTAACTAATTACCGCCGCTAATCATAACTTTTTACGATGGTAGTTCCCGCTGCAGTATTAACGGCAGTAGATTACTACCGTTACAAAGGCAAACTGTTCGCTTTTTAGCGGCGGCTAAAACCGCCGCAAAAAAGCGTCAACAACGGCGGTAATTACCTCTGTCCAATATGCAAAAGAAATTTATCGGCGAGACGCCCGCGCGCTAAAACAACGCGCCAAATTAGTTGTTTGGCGCGTGTATTTTTAGCGGCGGTAGGTTTTACCATCGCTAAAAGCCTCCTTCACGGGCAGCAATTCCTATACCGCCGTTTAAATGTATAAAATAGGTATTAGCGGCAGTAATTGTCTACCGCTGCTAAAAGTCCGATGCTAAAGCCATGCATTTTTGTTGTGACATATTCCATAGCATCTTTAAACATGGTAAGCCAATAGTATCCCATCCTTTTCACTTGGTAATGAAGCTTTGGTCCTGATTGATAAGCACCACATATGCCAGAATGCGTATTTTCAAGAGCTTCTACTACTTCTTCATCTCCCAAGCATCTCAAAAAAATGCCATCATATGAGTAGTGATACAATATGCCCTTACAATGAATGAACCGACGTGTTCGGCGCCGTTACAAAAATGCCAGCATATTCTGTATTGCATCAATCTTGGACTGGTCAGTTTCAATGCCACGATGTCAGAAGCACATTTTAGAGGATTTATCTTCAACTGATATCTTCGTAACCTTTCGAACACACTTCTTAAGTCAAGAAGGTGATCTTGTCTTTTTCTAGACTTAACAATCACCAAATCATCAAAATAACACTCAACAACTTTATGAAGCATGTCATCAAATATTTTCTGCATGGCGCGCTAATAGGTGGCACTTGCATTCCTTAACCCAAAAGGCATGAATTTGTAATAATAGATTCCTTTTGGTGTGCAAAATGCCATGAGCTCTTCATCCTTTGGAGCCATTCGGATTTGGTTGTAGCCTGAAAACCTATCCATGAAATATAATGCTGCATGTCCTAGAGTGGCATCAACCATTAGCTCAGTGATGGGAACCAGAAAATCACCTTTTGGGCAAGCATTATTGAGATCTTTGAAATCAACACAAACCCGAATTTGTCCATTCTTCTTTCTAAATAGAACAATATTTGCTATCCATGAAGGATACTTGACTCCGTGAATAAATCCTGCTTCAATAAGCCTTTTAACTTCTGCTTCAATTTGTGGGATGAGCTCAAGCCTAAAATGCCATTGTGCTTACTTGATACTTCGGACTCTATGTTTGACAACTAGATAATGAACTGCCACTTAAAGGCCAAGGAGAGGCATTTCCTTGTAACTCCATGCAAACACGTCTTTAAATTCACATATAATATTGAAATAATAAATCTTTTCTTCAGGTGTTAAATTAACACTTACAAAAATCGGTCTCGGATCTTCAGAAGTACCCAAGTTGAGTTCTTTTAACTCATCAATTGTAGCCTGCCTGCCTTCTTCCAATGTTGGTGGAGCTTGTTTAACACCATCTTCATGTAAAGCATTATCTTCATCAGTTTCCTCTACTGTGAAGTGACAAGAAGAAAGTATTTTCTCGTCATCATGGAGTTCACAGTCTCTGTCCTATAGACTCTATTGATTTGTAAAAACTATAGTACGTGTCTTGGCCTTGAGTGCTTCATCATTGGTTACGACCAAGGTAGATTGAAGCTTCATACACAAAGGAAAGAGGCTGCATGATTCCTTTGAAAAACTTTTACCATAGGTCTTCCTGCATATATGCTTACACTTACTCTTTCTTACACCCGAAAGCTAGTCTTGGATATTTTGATTGTTTGATCTCCTTGTATGTACATATGAAGGAGGCAGATTTTTATATCCAATTCTGTCAAACGCAAAGATGCATGGTGCAGTCTCCCCAAGCAGATCAAACACAAAAGTTCATTTAATTTTATCTTCGTTTGGACTTTCTTCGACTTCCTCAACGGTGATATGCTGCACATTTTCCTTCTTTGTGGAGATATGTATTGGTGTAGATGGAATATAGCCTATACCGAGCTTTGGGGTATTGACTGCATAATCCTTTTCTTTTAATTTTTTCTATGTTTCAATCAATCCATGAACCCTTTCTCCAATGATCTCTAGTGGAATCTTGCTTAAGGAAGAATTTGTTTAATCATACCCAACTTTGGAAATAAGCTTGTAAGCATTGGGGTCAAATCCTTCTTTGCGTTTCCAGGGCAATGCTCCATTTTCAACTATGAAACCTTGTGAAGATTGGACAAAACCTGTTAGGGGAGGCTTTGTAACGCCCCAAACCCGAGTCAGTGCAAACCAGCACCCGACCCGAATTCGGTTCGCTACTATAACAACCCAAATCCGATTCAACAACCAAACTCGAGGTGTTACCACGAAGCTGGGGTCAGATACAAACTAAGATTCACAATAATTTTAAACTTATTAATTACATTAGTGTTCTGGTGGCCAATAAAAACAATTCTTTAATCAATATATTCAATTCATTTTATAATCACGTTTATCTAATCAACATGTGAACATTTATATCGATTAGACTTCTACCCCTAAAATAAACCCTATGTTTGCAATCTCTCCATGCAACTTGAAAAATAGGGGAAAACGGAGTGAGATTTACATCTCATGAAGTAACAGGTGCATGCAATTAGAAACAGTCCAATGTAAGCAAATAGTCATGAGGTATTCGATTAATCAACGATAAAACAGGAAATCCAAGTTATCCATGGCAATTCCAAATAAAGCGATAAAACAGATGATCATGTACAAATACCAGTAATTGGATGTTGACGAGGTAAAACCGCTGAAGGCGATAAAACACGTGCCATTGCAGGACTCACAAAGATGATAAGTATTTGAGATGACACTTAACTAACTACTATACCACCGTGCGGCTTAGGGGCAGTGCTACTTAATGATACTCAAGCCCCATGCAACGCAGCTATAGACAAGAGCCGTAGTCACCGACTTATTGCGCACAAACTCAACAGAGTTAGCATGTACCACCAGCATGTAGCACCAGAATCAATACATGGAGATGGTCGCTTATCCACATATACAAGGAATCACCAGCGGCGCACCGGGGTGTCCCTCTAGACATAGACCTTCCCAGAGCAAACTAACTTGCAAGGGAAGCACGCTCGCATATAGGAGTAACTCAACCCAAACTAAATACCACTTAGCTAACTAGCCAAAACTATGGATCCATATACAGCTAAGCCCACTAACACAAACCACGATAAAACCACATACAGGAGGACACGCTACTATAGGAGGCATACATACTTTTACCCGTAAAGGATTACACATTTCTACACAGAGGATTACCCATCTCTGTCGTAAAAGCTAGTATCAACTCAACCACAAAAGCTGTACTACTCAACCGTAAAAGAAAAGCTAATGACATCATATCACATACCAATCCATATCCAAATATTCACTTCCATGTGAAAACCATGATTAAATCCTTACAAATCCAATTAAAGCCTTTTTCAGAATAACATATGCAATTTCCCAATTATATTCAAAATAAAGCTCATGTATCATAAATTCAATAGAAATCAGAGTTTATGCAATTCCAGTAGCCAATATTCATATTGCAAGCTCAAATGAAGTAAATCAAATCTTACTTAGAGTTTCCCTCAATTAATCCCTTATTTAGAATCCAATTTCCTATCTTAACGCCTAAGATAGTTTCTATTTAGGTTTTCTGTATTTTTATTCTCGAACATGTCCTATAGACCTAAAATAAAGTTTAGGAGATGTTTTTAATCCATAAATACAAGTAGTATTATTTATATCAATATCCCATACCATTTGACCCTTTTATGGACAAACCTTTCATTATAACCTTCAATTTATTGGTTAATTTTTCCAATTTAATTTTATAATTTTTATACCTTAATTAGGTCCTTAAAAAGATGCTAATATGCTTAACTAATCAGAAAAATTGTTGGATATTTATTTGTATTACAAAATCCCCAAAATCTGCAAATTCTGCTTAAAGCGCCTACGTCTACAGGGCTAGGCGATCCTAGGCGCTCGTGCAAATTTAAATAGAAAATTCCAGATTTACAAAGTTTGGATTTTTAGGCTTTTGCTATATGTTTCTTTGGTCTAAATTAATCTACTAACATTTTAAAACATACCTAAAGCCCTCTAGACTAATTCTCATTAATTAAATACCATCCTATATGTGCGCATGGTTTCACGGGTAAAAAAATGGGAATTTGGAGTTGCCACTGCCTGATGGGGTGTAGGCAGACACCTGGGTGCCTATGTTTGTCTATTAAGGCTTGGTCTGCGGCTAGAGATTCTAAGCAAGTTCTCAATTGCGGTCTGGGGAAGTCCGTAGACACCTCAGTCAACCCCGTCGGATGACGGGTCCGATGGTTTCCCTGGTTTGAGTCAACTTTTGGTCTCTCACTCATCCGATTCCTAATCTAGCATTCAATTCGGTTAAGTCTGGCGGGACCGCCAAAGCGGTGTGGGTCCCTTTACTTGATTTTATCTTTTTAGTTAAAGATGAGATGAGTCTGATTGGGTGGGCCCCGTTGGAAAGCCTGCGGATTCCTTGGTGGGCTTGGTTGAGCCCACGTGTCCCCTGGTGGGCCTCGGTCTAGCCTGAGAGGCCCTTTGGGCTTAGTTCAAATCAATTCATTTTATTTAATGGTTCAAATTGAAAGGTTTAAGTGATTTCTATGCACAAGTGGGCCGGGACTGCTTTGTGGGCCCTTGAGTGGGCCACACAGTTGGTTGCCAAATGATTTAAGTTTATCTTGCTTAATTTGTGCCAAAACGGGCCAGGCCTTGGGCTTGGGGCCCTTTACCTGGGCTTGGGCTTGAAAGCCCAAGACTTCCTGAGTTAGGGCTTGGGTGCCCTAATCATTGTTGGGTTCAATGGGCTTAGTGGGCCCGACAGGCCCTACCCGTGGTCTCGGCCAAACCATGCCTGAGTCTAAGCTAGCATGCTTCCAAAGTGGGCTTTAGTGGGCCTCAAATAGTCTGGCCCACGCAATTAACTTGATTAACCTTATTTTGAGCAAAAAGTAAGTTTATCGAGCTGGGTGGGCCCCATTGGAAGGCCCACTAGAAATCAAATTGGACCGAGTCGGTCCATGGCCCATCTTGGGTTTTCGGGTGACCCTGAAACCCTTCTGATTCATTCGGATTGATCAAACAAATCAAGAAAATAGCACAAGATCATAAAATAGTAAAAATGGCATTTTGGCAGTGTAGCCAGCCTGAGATGCTGGTTACACATAAGGACCAGTGTATCCGACATCTTTGGCCGGTTACGAACAAGACCCTGTTGATCCGACCTAAGCTGTCGGATCAACCTAAAAACTTGGTTTTTCGGATTTTTGCATTGGGCTTGGGTTCCTGGGTCTTCTAGGGTGTTCCAATGATTGTGTGGGCCCGTGTGTGGGCCCACAGTGGTTCAAATGGAACTTAAAAGGCTTCTTTTTGGGGGTCTTTAAAATCAAGAGCAAAGGAGAAAGTTTAGGTCCTGCTTTCTCTGATTTTTGAACCAGCTTTATCAAGGTAACAGGGACTTAAGTGTCCCTGTTTTGGTTTTCATCAATCAAAGGAAACAATAGCTTACATATACACACAACAATCACCCAAAGAAAGATTCCATGAATAAATCTCATACCAAAATAAGTGTATATGTGTGTTTGCCATACTTAAGAACTGAAGAAACAGATCTATATACATGCATGCAAAAGTAAAATAAATAACAAGATACCCTATAACATCTAAGTGTGTTCGTAGTAGGCAAAAACATGAGTACATACATGGAGCATATGAGAAACTAAGTGGAGTGATTTTAAGTGGTAAAAAATCAGCAACTAGACTTTAAAAAAACCATGATAAAACATGCACAAAACAGTAGATAAAGAGGATTCTCACATAGTCTTAAGTAACAGTATGCATGCTTTAAATGATGATGAATAGTGAAGGACTACCGTGCATGTCGAAAATCTGCTACATACACATGTGGGAAAATACACCTATATCATGCATATTCCATACCATAACCATATATTCATTCACCTAGCCTAGAGAAGAAGATATCTAAAGAAAGGATGAAGAAGGGGGGTTAAATGTGGGTACAAGAGATGCATAAACAAAGGGGAACACCCTCCCCCATTCAGATGGGACAGCCAACAACCAAACAACCTACCAAGAAGCCATTAAACCTTGCTTGAAATGGAACCCTCACTTTCTTGGAGCTGTATGTGTATTCCCCTTTACCATGGGAAGCCATACTCATGATGGAAATGAGAGGAAAGAGGGAGGAAAGCATGGTAGGAAACACATCATAGTATGGGACAACAAATCTTTTTAAACATGCTCAAAACCTTTGCATTTTTATATATGTGAAGCAAATGGAGATATGGAGCCTTACCTTGGGGTTTTAGGAACCCTTGAGTGGTGGAGAGTTCCCTTTGAATCAAAATAGGTGCTGGAGCCTTCCCTTCGCACCACCAACAGCAGCAACTCCTCTCTTTCACACTTGAATATGGTGGAGAAGGGTGGTGGAGAGCTTAGGAATCCTTGGGAGTGAGCATGAGGGAGATGAAGAGAGCTTGGGAGAGATGGGAAAGAGGTTAGAGGGGAAAACTCTCTTGAAAAATCCAGCAACCAAATGGGAGAACCCTCCTACGTATGGGACTTGGGGGGGCTTTATTATGTGGTATATGGGATGGGCATGCATGCATGGGGGCACAATCATGGGAGAGAGAGAGAGTTATGGGGTGTTGCATGCATGTATGATGCACATGCATGCTCATCAACCATGAGAGAGAAGGGGATGCATGTATGATGCATGCATGGTTGATCATGGGGAGAGAGAGAGAGAGAGAGAGAGAGAGAGAGATGCATGAGGGGTGGCATGCATGGATGATGCCCATGCATGCCCATAGGAGACATCAATCATGAGCAAATCTTGATATTTGTGGATTGGTCCCTGACACTTTGGATATTTAAAGATTTAGTCCTTGATACTTTTGGATATTTACAGATTTAGTCCCTAATACCTTTGGATATTTACAGATTTATTCCCTGATACTTTCGGATATTTACAGATCGGTCCCTGGGATATTTCCTCAACTTTGGATATTTATGGTCTAGTCCCTGATACTCTTGGATATCTGCAAATTCAACCTTGAGATATTTTTCATTGATTTGGGTAATTACAGATTTAATCCCTGAGCCCTTTTTGCTCTGCTGCTTGCCACGTGTGCAGACTTTTCCACGTGTGCAGTTTTTCTGCACTGCTGCCCTAGAACTTCAAGTGCTTACATCTTCTTCATCCGAACTCCGATTTGGGCAAACTCAATTGCCTTAGAACCGTATCGGAGTCCTCTATCCATTGGGACAGGATTAAGTAGCTGATTCGGGGTTTAGCAGAAAGTCAACTTTCAGCTCCCCCTCAAGTTTGACCGGCCTGTAGATCCTTCATCCGGACTCTGATCCCAGCAAACTCAGTTGTGTTAGAACCGTGTCGAGTTTCTCCATCCATTGAGACAAAGCAAGGTGGCCAATTTTCACTTGATCAAAAAGTCAATTTTCGACCCCTCAGGGTTTGAATTTTTAGCTGGGTTTTGCCTTTCCGACTTCCGGGGGTGCAAAAATGAGGTGCTTACACTATAATTCATTGCATGATCAAACCAAGTTTTCTTCTTTAATTTGACAAATCCATCAAGAATACCAATCATTAAAATATAAGCACTTTGATTCCATGTAAATACAGTTCCGACTAATCCATTCAAACCATATGTAATCACAGAAAACGAAATCATGCAGTTCCTCCAATTTTCCAAGGGTTACTACTTGCCTTATACGCTAAAAACCTTCTTCCATTGAAGCTTCTAATTCTGGACCTTACTTTTGCTCCCAATCGCACCAAGCTAGAGTTTCCCAATTCGAATCTCCATTGTACACATTGTAGTTCCATCTATGAAGATCAAAACCTCCAAATTTGAAGGCGATCCACCGTACGGAGTTTCCCCGATCATGATTTGATGATGGCTGGTCAGACATCTCCATTAGCAGCCTTCTTCCTTTCTCTCCCTCTTTTCTTTCAATAATAAACCCACGAAAATTCTATCTTGTCTAACCTTAATCTCCTATTTATATTAGGCTTTAGAAATCCTAAACCAACCCTAATAGGCTACTTTAATTTGGGCTAACCCAACCATGGTCTAATTAAAGTCTAACCCATTCTAATTAATTCCTACTTTCTCTCCACCTTTTATTTTTCTACTAAAACATTATTAATTAAATCTCTTATCATCTAAACTCCTACTTACAACCTATTTTCGTGCATAATAATTAATTAAACCTTATTATCACCAAAAACCTTATTTTCTCCAAATTAAGACTTGAAATCTCCTAATTACCCTTTTTCCTTATTTGGGCTTTTATTAATTCCTAACATGTCTAAATAAATTATTTTCTTCTATTTTCTAATCCTAGTTATTATTTAATGCTTTATTTAGTAATTACCCTTTTCTGAAAATTACCAAAATACCCTTTTTACCCTTTTAGGCTAATTTCCTTAAAATTCTTTCTTTATTTACAACTTACTACTTATTTGAATTACTTATCCTCTAGATCTTCACTTTTTATTTTAACTATGACTTAAATTCATGTTTCCTTTTATTTCTTATTTATTTATTTATTATGTGAAAATTCGGGGTTTTTCAGGCTTAGAGATGGTTAATGAATCCAGCTTGGTTACTGGGAACGTCAAATCCTTTAATGCATTAAAATCCTTATTCTTAAAATTTGTGAAAGGGGACTGTCCTCTTTTTTGTTGTGAAAGTGGAACATAATGAAGTACAGGATTGGGCTTACTTTTGTCAAACGTAGTTGGAATTTTCTTTGCTCCTATATTGGCTTCTTTCCTACTTGTGCCGTTCTTCACTTCGAGTGATGTTCATACTAACTTTTGTGATTCCACCAATTCCCAAGGCTTTAGCTTTCATGTTGAAAGGATAGAAGTTGACTGGGCTTCTTTAATTGTATTTGTTTCTTGGTAGAATTTTTCATCGGTAAAGTATGACTTTCCTTCGAAGAATGGTTTATCATCTGCTACCATCTTTTTTTGAGCTCAATCTCTAAATAACTTACAACATTGGTGTAAAATAGAGGGGACCACTCCATGATCCTGAAGCCAAGGCCTACCTAACAACACATTATAGGTTGTCTTGGAATCAATGATATGAAATAGAGTAGTTGACTCTAACTCATCGATCACCACCTCTAGCCTAATCATGCCAATAGCCCTTTGCCCACCTTGGTTGAAGCCTTGGATCATAAGACGACTTTGGCTAAACCCATCTATAGAGATGGCTAATTTCTTCACTGTTTTCATAGACATGATTCTGGTAGCTGAACCACAATCCAGGAGAATCCTGTTGATCCTTTGTTCGTGTAGATATCTAGAGACATAAAGAGGGTGATTATGAGGTTTAGTTTCCAACAATAATTCTTCATCAGAGAAGCTAATGGTTGACATGCAGGCCATGCACATGTTTTTACGCTTTTCAGAGCATAGTCCATCTTGTGGAACTTTCATCAAATAGCCACTTGGACTTGTAAGTGTAGTAGGTAAATCCATTCTCATATTTGTGGGAAAACAAAGAGCATCATAGATGGTGAATGAAGCTAGGATGTCTTTTAATATCCCTACAACACCGTCCTTTGTTGGGCTCCCAACATCTTGACGCATGTCGGTGATTGCAGAGAATTCTTCAGTATCCTCAACCGATTGTTCTTCATCATATATCTCATAACATGAGAACATTCAC
Source organism: Buxus sempervirens (assembly GCA_947561395.2). NCBI lineage: Eukaryota > Viridiplantae > Streptophyta > Magnoliopsida > Buxales > Buxaceae > Buxus > Buxus sempervirens. Next base: position 27,002,833 of record OX387191.1, on the reverse strand, counting down.
TGTGATAAAAGATTTCCAAAAAATATTTTGGCATGAATTCCAACAAAGTAACTGCAATTTGAGACTTTTGTTCTATGACTTCATTCAGCACTTGTGGAATAGTCCTTGTCTATGCCTTGCTTCTTGGCATGCTTCCTTTTGTTCTTTTTACTCTTTCTTTGCCATGTCTTCTGGGGTTGAGGAAGATGTGACATTTGTTGCTTTATAAGAGTAACAAGGGTCCATCCTTTATCTTCAGAATGTGGCTCCTTTCCTTCAAATTGAGGCTATGCCCCTAGTTTGTGAGTTCTACTGTCTTGTCAAAATAATATGGTCAAAGGACCCAAATGTGATTGTGGCAAGATTTGATGTAACCACTTCTTCTTCAATGTCAATGACAATTTTCCCTTACCTAGCAAGATCTAGGATCTTTTTTTTCAGAATAAAACATTTCTTAATGAGGTGGCTAACCACCGGATGGTACTTACAGTAGTTGGGATCGTCTACACGGTTAGCCTCTTCAGGGCATTTTGACGCTGGTAGTTCAATTAACTTCAATTTAACAATTACTCAAACATCGCAGAGATGTTTGAGTCGGGAAAAGGGTATTGCTTCTCTTGCAATTTGTTGAATTGTGTGGAGTTTGATCATATTGGACACCCAACCACAGCCGTTGCGGGTTGAGCTCCACAGTGAGCTCACGGGAGGTTGCAGGGGGCAGCACCCTCTACAAGCTTCTACCATTCGGAAGGTGTTTTGGGCATTTCCATTGTATTAGGGTTATTTTCCCTTGTTATTGTTTTCTCCTTGTAAGCTTCTACCATTCAGAAAAGATAGTGAAATAGAACCTGCGGCCGTAGACATAGCCCTATTCTGGGGTGAACCACGTAAAATTTCTGTGTTTTCTTCTTGTTTGATTCTTTTTGTCATTTCTTTGTTTCTCATGATCTCTAGGAATCACGTCGGATTCCTAAAAATTGGTATCAGAGCTTTGGTTTGAGTGGAAGCAATGGCTGCAGGAGATAGAAAGATCAAGATCGAGAAGTTTGATGGTATAGACTTTGGGTTCTGGAAGATGCAGATTGAAGATTACTTGTATGGCAAGGATCTATATCTACCTCTCATAGGAGAGAAACAAAAAGATATGGGTGATACAGATTGGGCGATTCTGGATAGAAAAGCCTTATGGGTTATTTGTCTATCCCTAACTTGCAAAGTTGCATTCAACATTGCGAAAGAGACAAGTACAGCATCTCTTATGAAAACCCTATCAGATATGTATGAGAAACCCTCTGCCTATAATAAGGTATAACTGATGTGATGTCTATTCAATCTGAGAATGGAAGAAGGTGCCTCTGTGACAGAACATTTAAATGAGTTCAACACTATGACAACTCAGTTAAGTTCTGTGGATATTGATTTCTAAGACGAAATCAGGGCTTTGATTCTTCTTTCTTCTCTGCTAGAAAGCCGGAATGGCACTGTGGCAGCAGTGAGCAGTTCTGTAGGAGAAACGAAAGTACATCTTAATGATGTGCGGGATCTAATTCTAAGTGAGGATGTTCGCAGAAGAGAACTAAGTCAAACATTAGGATCAGCTTTAAACACAAAGACCAGAGGCAAGATGACAGACCAAAAAAATGGTCATAGTTAGATCAAAATCCAAACACAGAAGTATGTCAAAATCCAAGAGTTCATCAGGGTGTTGAAATTGTGGAAAACAAGGACATTTCAAACATGAGTGTCGGGCACCCAAGATGAAGTTTGACAAATGTGAAGACAAGCAATATGTGAATGTTACCGAAGAGATCAGTGATGCTCTTATTCTTAGTGTGGACGGTCCGTTTAAATCATGGGTATTGGATTCAGAGCATCGTTTCATTCTTGCCCACATAAGGAAATCGTGGAAAACTATGTTAGTGGTGATTTCAGAAAGGTTTACTTGGCTGATGATGAACCTTTGAGTGTTGTGGGAAAAGGAGATGTTTGGATCAAGACCCCTAGCGGAGGTGTATGGCTATTACAGAGTGTGAGACACATTCTGGGTTTGAAAAGAAATCTAATTTCTGTTGGGCAACTTGATGTTGAAGGGTATGCAGTATCCTTCACGAGTGGATTGTGGAAAATCACCATAGGTGCCATGGTAGTAGCTTGTGGAAGAAAGATTGACACACTCTGTATGACTACTAGTATCCTAGATACTGTTGCAATTGCAAACAAAGAAGCAGATTCAGATCTATGGCACTGCAAACTTGGCCACATGAGTGAGAAATGAATGAAGGTACTCTGTTCAAAAGGAAAACTATCGGGACTTAAATCAGTTGATATTGGTCTCTGTGAAGACTGTATTTATGGTAAACAAAAAATTGTGGGATTCTTAAAGAGTGGCAAAACACTGAAGATAGAAAAGATAGAGCTAGTTCACACTGATTTATGAGGGCCTACTCTAGTTTCATCCCTTGGTTGCTCATCTTATTATATTACCTTCATTGATGATTCGACAAAGAAGGCATGGGTTTATTTTCTGAAAAGTAAATTTGATGCTTTCAAGAAATGGAAATCCTTGGTAGAAAATGAAACAGGTTTGAAGCTAAAGTGCTTGCACTCTGATAATGGAGGAGAGTAAAATCTTACAGAATTCAAGGAATACTGTGCTGTCAATGGAATTAGGATAGAGAAAACCATCAAGGGAACTCCTCCGCAGAATGGAGCTGCAGAACGTATGAACAGAACTCTTAATGAGAGGGATAGATGTTTGAGGATTCATGCGGGGTTACCTCAGATATTTTGGGCTGATGTAGTTAATACTACAGTCTTTTAATTAACCGATGACCTTCTGTAACGCCCCGAACCCGGGTCAGTCCAAACCGGCACCTGACCCGAACCCGGTTCGCTACTGTAACAACCCGAATTTAGTTCAACAACCAAATCCGAGGTGTTACTGGCCCATATCAATCACAACATCAATAACATACCAGACCAAGAAGGTAAATCCAATCCATATATTAATCCATCAGAGTTGCGGAAACAAGTATGTGCGGAAGTGTAGATTAAAATCATCAAACAAGCATGAAGCTTGACCATCAATCAATAGTATCAAAGTCTGGTAGTATGAACTGGTTACTAACTCTCTCTTGTCTCTCTCATACATCAAATCCAATTAATGATAATAAACCAATTAAAATGCTAAGTCTGTAACATCAATCCACCTCAGATAAGATCGGGATAATAGTAATCCTCTGGAGAATACTCAGCTATCTCTCCCTGGAAGTCTAAGAGATCCCCCTCTCGCGTATCAGCTGAAAAAAATGGAATAACAGTAGGGTGAGATACGAATATCCCAGTAGGTAACACATGCATGATTAAACAGTTAATATACGGAAAGTAGCAGTTCATGCACGAATAAGTCACATCGATTAATCAGGCTCGTATAATCATTCGTATCATTCGTAAATACAAAACAATATACTAAACAGTTCTAGAGATGAATTCCAGCAAGTTTAATATGAAAATACCATAGTCAAATCAGTAACATAATTCATACATTGCCAGGATGTACTAAACAGTCACATCCAACCAATATCCCAAACACATGCCTCCCGCATGTACCACAATAATAACAAGTTTTATGATTTCAGGGTCATTGTAGGACTCACAAAGTTAGATAAACCTTTTGAGATGATTCTCAACCAATTGCTATACCACCGTGCGTCTTAGGAGCGATGCTACTAATGATACTCAAGCCCCATGCAGCGCAGCTTAGACAAGAGCCGTAGTCACCGACTTATTGCACACGTACCCATCAAAGTTAGCATGTACCACCAGCATGCAGCACCAGAATCAATACATGGAGGTGGTTGCTTATCCACATGTACAGGGAATCACCAGCGGCTCACCGGGGTGTCCCTCCAGACATAGGACCTTCCCAGACAAACTAACTTGCAAAGGAAGCGCGTCGCATATAGGAGTAACTCAACTCAAATGACATATCCCTCAGCTACCTAGCTACGACTATGGATCCACAACCAGCTATGCCCACTAGACTCCAAAACTTCCCAAAAGTGTCATATTCTATAAGGGTTGGTGCCTAGCGGCATATAATGGTTATATCTGTACTTTTACTTCAATATTTATTCATCTGAATTCAGTATTCTCTTTAGAAAGTATTCGGATTTATAATGTCATTTAGAGGTATTTAGATAGTCAAATGATAGTTAGGCTTTTCCAAAATCACGTTTCTCATTTACCTTCAAAACTTGGCAACTATTGTCCTAAATATCTCCCTAATTTGTTTTTCTGTAAAACAGGGGTTTAGGTAGTTTATTTTGGTCTTAAAGCACCTTAATTAATCATTAAAATTGTCTAAAAATAGTTTAGAATTGAATTAGGTTCGAAATTATGAAAAATTGGAATTTCTGTTGAGAGCGCCTAGGATCGCTCAGGATCGCCCTGGCGGTCCCAGGTCAGCGGTCGTGTATTTTCGAGCGCCCGCGGTCCGTCTTCTCGCGGTCTACGGCGCCCTAATTTTATTCAACCAGCGCCGAGGATCGCCGACGAGCGCCGAGCACAGTCGAGGTCGGCGGTCGTGCGAAATCGAGCCGAAATAGTTCTAAATCACGATTTTTCTCGTCTAAACTCATTCTAGTGTATTTCTAACATGCTTAGCTAACTAAATACAACATTACATATCATAGAAACATGCATTTGCGATTAACCAAGGAAAAATCCAATTTCAAAACCAAAACGGTGTCACCTACCTCGTATACGCGTTTCTCCTCTTCTCTTCTGAACAGCAAACCCCCAAACCTCTCCTCAGTTGCAAGGCAAGGCTCTGAGCAAGTTCCCTTGGTCTTCCCCCTTCCTTCTCTTTCTTCTCTTCTCGGTCGTTTCAACTCTCGTCGTTTGCGGCTGAATAATATGAGCGAGAATACGATTAGGTTATTTTAATGCATATATATACTCCCTGATCCCATGCATCTCCCATGCAAACTCTCCCCTACACCTCGCCCAATTAAAATACGTACCTCGATATCTCAAGATCGGACGGTCAGATCTGCGTCTAATTCTGGATCTTCACTAAACTGATCACCCCCTACAAGAATAAAATATTCCCATCGATCATAACCCTCAGTAATATTATTTACTAATTTAATTTATTATTTAAGTAAAATTCGGGGTTTTACACCTTCTGTACCTTTGGATGAACGTATACTAGAGGAAGTTTGGAGCGGAAAGGAGGTAAATCTTTCCTTTCTGAAAGTCTTTGGTTGTGTTTCTTATATGCATATAGATTCTACTGCTAGAAATATGCTTGATGCTAAGTCTGTGAAGTGCACCTTCCTTGGGTATGGTGGTGATGAATTCGGGTATCAATTTTGGGATGATCAGAATTGAAAGATAGTTCGAAGTAAAGATGTTATATTCAATGAAAAGGTTATGTATAAAGGTAGATTTGGAGTAGTAGATTCTGACAATGCAGGTGCCCGGGTCATAGACTCTGAGTATGTAGAGTTAGAAGATATTACTAACTCTGGTACAAAGGGGAGTACTCAAAACAATCAAGAGGTAGCAAGTCGACAAGTAGAATCCAGCACACCAGTTACTGAGCCTAGAAAGTTAACCAGACAACACAGAATTCAACACTTCATTATCTGCTGTTAACGTATGGTGGTAAACCTGAAAGTTATGATGAAGCATTGCAGACAAAGGATGCAAGCAAGTGGGAGTTGGCGATACAAGATGAAATGGATTCTCTAATGTAAAACAGGACATGGGAATTGACAAGGCTTCCTAAAGGCAAAAAAGCCTTACATAACAAGTGGGTTTATAGGATAAAAGAAGAGATTGATGTCAGCAAATGGTTTAAGGCCAAGTTAGTTGTGAAAGGTTTTCAACAAAAGGAAGGTGTTGATTACACAGAAATCTTTTCACCTGTGGTGAAGTTAACTACTATCAAATTGGTTCTGGGAATTGTGGCTACTGAAAATTTGTATTTGGAGCAGATGGATGTAAAGACGACTATGCGCACCTGATTTCGCACGACGAGGCGCATGCCGGATGCGTGCCTTGGGACATTCGGAGTCGCCACTGCCTGATGGGGTGTAGGCAGACACCAAGGTATTTATTCAGGTCTAATTCAATTGGTCTGCGGCTTTCTAGAGATCCTAGGTAAGTGTGCGCGCATGGGAAATGCGGCACGGGAAAATTCGGAGTCGCCACCGCCTGATGGGGTGCAGGCGGACACCTGGGTGCCTAATCTTGTCTATTTAGGGCTTTTGGTCTGCGGCTTGAGATTCTAAGGTTGGTTCTCGGTTGTGGGCTGGGGAAGTCCGTAGACACCCCAATCCACCCCGTCGGATGACGGGTCCCGTGGGTTCCCTACTTTGAGTCAGCATTCTTACTTTGGTTCTCACCCGATTCCTAATCCCGCATGTAATTTAGGTTGAGTCTTGGCGGGACCGCCTGAGTTGGTGTGGGTCCTTTTAGTTGATTTTATCTTTCATTTTAGGGTTTTCTGAGTCTGCTTGGGTGGGCCCTGTTGGAAGGCCCAACCGGTGTCCTGAATGGGCTTGAGTTGGCCCGTGTGCCCTTGTGGGCCTCGGCCTATCCTAGGAGGCCCTGTGGGCTTTGGTTAATATATTGATTTTACATGGGGGTTCAAGTTTGATTATTAAGTTATTTTCATGCAGGCGGTGGGCCGGATTGGTTTGTGGGCCCCTTAGGCAGGCCCACCTGGTGGCCAAGTGATCTTCTGTTATCTCATTTTAGTCTTGCCAAAGTGGGCTGGTCACTGGGCTTGGGGCCTATGATCCAGGTTTTGGGCTTTGAAAGCCCAGTGCTTCAAAGTTTAGGGTTTGCACCCTAACTTGGTTCGGTTAGCGGGCTTTGGTGGGCCCGACAGGCCCTAGCCCATGGTCTCGGCCAAACCACGCAATTTATGCATTCATTCATCTCAAGGTGCGGGCGGGCCGCATTGGGCTTGGCCCGCCCGATTCAATTAGTCCATTTTGCTTAAGTTATTTGATCCACATGCTTTGGTCCATTGGGCTTGGTGGGCCCCGTTGGAAGGCCCACAAGTGTGCTGGGTCGGACCGGTTGGTCCGGATCCCTAGCTGGGTTTCCGGGTGTCCCGGAAACCCTATCGGTTCACCAGTTTCGGCGAACTACACATCAAAATTCGGCAAGTAATCAGAAACTGCAAAAAAAACATTTCTGTGTGTATCCGGAAACTCAGGCCGGATACGCACGGTCTACAGGTGGTCCGGCCAAGGTATCCGGATACACAGTGGCCATAGGTCATCCGGCCTGAGTATCCGGATCACCCCAGAATGGCCCTTTTCGGATTTTTGGCAGCTGGGATGGCCTCCAGGGGTTCCTAGGGGGGTTTCTAAGATCTTGTGGGCCCCTGTGAGGGCCCACGTAGGTTCAGACTTGGGAGAAGCCACACTTGACTTCTCCTTTTGGTTTTTTAGCAATGAAAAAGGGGGTACACAGCAATGGGGAAGGGGTTCATGCTTGTGGGAATGATGGACCATGCAAAAATCCTTTGTGATTATCCAGCCAAAGAAGCACAACCATAGTTACCTAGCATGTTGTTATCCAAAAAAAACATCAAATGCATGCTTGGAAAATAGGAAACCACATGTTGGGTGAGGGGATCATGGAGCATGCAAAGGCTTTAACTACAGCAATAAGGTATTAATCGATCTATATATCTCAAACAAATAAAATCTCGAAGAAAGGAGAGAGGAGGGGGGCTTATCATGGGGTACATTTGATTATATTAAGAAGGAACATGCTCCCTTTGGAAACTACTTGATGTAAGCTTATGGACAGCAGCTAAGAGGGATTAAAAACATGCTAAAACAAGGCTCCCAAGCTTCCTTAACACAGCCTACGTGACCCCCATACTGATGGATGCATTCGTGCTATGAGAAAGGTGGTAAAGAACGTGGTTGCACCACCATGCAAGTGTTCATACCAAGCAAAGGGGGAAAACAAGAGAAAAGAAGCCGGAAAAATCTAATTTTAATATATGTTAAGTACAATATGGTGAGGAGTCTTACCTGAGGTCCTTGACCTCTTGTGCAAGGTGGTGGTATGCCTTGGGGGTGGTACAGCACCTGGAGACCTCCTTGGAACACCAACAGCAACTCAAGTCCTTCTTCTTTCAGTAGGGATAGAGAGGAGAAGGAGAAGGGGGGAAGGGCTTGGGATGGTATGGGGGCCAAAAGGGGTTGAAGAGGTGGGGATTCGTGTGGGAGAAGAGTGGAGGGAGGAAGCTCAAGACAGCCAAGAAAAGCCCAACCCCGGGAATGAGCTGCTGGTTTGCTATTTATAGAAATTTTAATGTATCCGGCAACTCAGGCCGGATACACTAAGGCCTCTTCGTATCCGGACTTCAAGTCCGGATACCCTAGCTTCCCTTTGTATCCGGTCTTCAAGTCCGGATACAAGACATAATCATTCGAAAATTAAATGCCGCCGCGAATTTGTCGGGCGATCGGCGCGGATCTCGCGCGAATATCTTGATGTATCCGGTCTTCAAGTCCGGCCATGAATAATAGGCAGTGTATCCGGTATATGTGACCGGATACAAATCCAAAAATTACAGATTTCCCCTTCGACTTGACCGATTCGACCGACTCGACCGATTTGACCCTTTTAGATATCTACGGATCGCCCGTACGAAATTTTTATATTTAAGATTTAGTCCCTGAGATATTTTGCTGCGTTGGCTGCCACATGTGCAGCTTTTGCGCCACGTGTGCAGTTTCCGGCTTTTGCTACTCGGAAACTTCGACAAATCATATCTCCCTTATCCGAACTCCGATTTGAGCAAACTCAATTGTGTTAAACTCGTATTGGAGCCCTCTATTTAATGACATGGGGCTAAGCACTTGGCACGGATTCCGAGAAAAAGTCAACTTTTGGTCTTCCCTTAAGTTTGACCGTCCTTAGAACCTTCATCCGGACTCTGATTCCTGCAAACCTAGTTGCGCTGGAACCGTGTCAGGATTCTCTATTCATTGGGCTAAAGTAAGGTTTTTGGCACGGAAATCGAGGAAAAGTCAACTCTTGGATTTCCCTCAAGTTTGACTGCCCTTAGAACCTTCATCCGGACTCCGATTCCGGCAAACCCAGTTGCGTTGGAACCGTGTCGGGATTCTTTATCCAATGGGATAGATCAAAGTGGCCAATCTTCACTTGATTAAAAGGTCAACTTTTCGCCTTTCAGGGTTTGACTTTTTAGCCGGGTTTTACATTTTCTGGCTTTTTGGGAGCGCAAAAATGAGGTGCTTACAGCTGCCCCTCTTTGCCGGAGTCACCTTGCGGATGAACGGCAAAGAGAAAAAGAATCTTGTTTTTGCGCCTGGCATTTCTGTCGACATGGTCGACGAGCTAAGTCCTTTGAAATTTTCACTTTGAGAGGGAAGCGGCCAAATCATGTGGCGTCACTTCCTGGCTTCAGAGTTTCCTTACCCTTTGCTTTCGGGTTTTTGTTAGGCAACTCTTCAGCCTTTGATTTAAGTTTGAAAGAAATTAGATTGGGCTTGAGCTCGCCGACCTGTTTCGGCGTTGATGCCAGATACTTGACAATATTCTTCTCTTCTTGTTTGTTCCGTTAAAGATTTCGGGTGACTTCAGACTTTTGATCCCTTTTGTGTCTTTTACTTGCAGCTGATCTTTCTTTTGACGGCCAGGGGTGGGGTTAGGGTGTGGACCAGATGACGAAAAGATGAAGGAAGAATGGAGGAGGAGCTGCTGTTGGTGAGGAGGTGCTTCCAGCGCTGTCCAGTGCCTCAGAGGAGCCCCCACACCTGCTCTACTCTATTTACAAAAGTGTGAAATCAAAATTACAAACGGGGCCATCTTGCCCGATGATATTTTCATTTATGCTCCTTCTTCTTCATGTCTTCTTGTCCCTTCTTTGGTAGTGCTGGCTTGTTCTCTTAGAGAGGCTCCCTAGCTTGGTATGACTGTTGCTGGGGATTGGGAAGGAATCTTTTCCTCATTGCCCCTCCTTTTGATTCAACCCTTGTTACTGGTGAGCGTGGGAGTTTCCCTGGGAAGGATGCTCCACTGGGGATAAGAGGGGATTCCTCATACTGCCATTTTCCTTTATAAGGCGTTTTCCTTTTGCCTGGGCCTGAGTTCTTCATGCTTGTTCAAGCCTTTGTCGAGTGCGAGAGACTCTGCTGAGGATTGAAGTTGGCTTGCTTTGCCTCTTTCTTGCTCTCCTTCGCAAGGCCGGCCTCTTCAGACTGGGCAAGGCTTGAGAAGTCTACATCATCAAGTATCACTCTCTTATTGCTTGGGAGGACTCAACTGGGGATGCAAGGGTGTCGTCCCTTGTTTGCTGAAGGTCTTCCACTGGGGATTTCGGAGGGTATTATTCTCCTTTTACTGAAGGAGCTCCACTGGGGATTTTGGAGACGATGTCCGTCATCTCACTTTCGGCGTACCTGTGAAGGCAGGAAAAGACAACATGTTAGCCATGGAATAGTTGGGGAGTGCAAAACATTTCTCTTATTCTCTTTTTGCTCCGAGCCTTTTGCCCATTGCAGCCAGCAGTGGCCCTTGCCAAGGTTAAGAGATTATCAACTCAGGTTAGTGGCCCAACGTGGAGCTCAAAACAGTTAAGCAGAGCAATTATAGAGAAAACAGGTGTGTCAGTGTGTGCCTGTGTTTGCAATATCAAAGAAATTTTCCAAGGTCAGACGGGACTTGGAGTGCTTGGTATTTTTCAGAAGCATTGTCATCACAGACCACTGTGAAGTCCTTGCCTCGGGCGCAACCTGCCGGTTCGGACCCCTCAGATCTGTGCAATTTTCTCAGTTTACTGTCTGCCAATGTCACTGCTCTCGTCTGTATCTTGCTCCGTTTGATCCAGATGCGACTAGTTCTTCTCTTTTTTTTTTTTTTTATTGACTAACCACACAACGCCCTTTTTTCGAGTTTTTGCTATGTCCAGCCTTTTTAGGAAACTCTGCATTCCGTCATTGCTGATGAACGCAGACCTAACTATTTGCCTTGATCATTCCTTTCAAGATCCGAGAGGTCTTAGAGATAGGGCAAAATGTAGGCTTGATCTTGGTTATGAAAGAAAGGATAAGCGGCTCAAAAGGCTTTAATTTTTGGGTTTGCAAAGTGTGCTACTTTTATTGTTGGTGGGACTTACATCCTGGCTTATTTGTATCTCTATATTTTTGCTGGGTAAACTTTTCCCCATTTTCTGTGTTTCTTCTTTTTTTTTTTTTTTTTTGCTCTGGGCAAGGGTGCCCTGTTTCTTTTTGCTTTGCCAGGAATGCCCGTTTGATGTGTAGAACACTTGCAATGGGTTGAAAGAATTTTAAGGCTCAAAATTGTTTAACTAGGGGAGAATTTAAGGTATTTGGAAGGATTTACAGTCTAAAGGAGAGTCAAGGACGGCCTCTCTTCATTTCCCAATTAGAATGATCTTAGGCGTAGTACAGTTTGACTGCGTCTGCATTTATCGGCTCCGGAAAAATTGCCCCGTCCATTTCTTGCAGGATGAGTGCTCCTCGGGACAGGACCTTGTGGACTACGAATGGCCCTACGTAGTTTGGCTTGAATTTCCCACGGTTGTCCTCTTGATGGGGAAAGATTCTCTTCAGTACTAGGTCTCCCACTTTGAACTGTCGTGGCTTCACTTTCTTGTTGTAGGCTCGTGCCACTCTCTGCTGATAGAGTTGGCCATGGCACAAAGCCTTGATCCTCTTTTCATCTAGTAGCTGCAATTGGTCAAATCTGGATTCTTCCCATTCGACGTCACTGATCTCTGCTTCCTTCAGAATTCTAAGTGATGGAATCTGTGCTTCCACTGGGAGAACTGCTTCCATTCCGTATACCAAGGAGAAAGGGGTTGCCCCGGTCGATGTTCTGATCGATGTCCGATAGGCGTGCAGTGCATACGGCAGCTTCTCATGCCAGTCCCTGTAAGTGACTACCATTTTCTCAAGTATCTTCTTCAGATTCTTGTTGGCGGCCTCTACTGCTCCATTCATCTTGGGCCGGTATGCCGTGGAGTTTAGATGTCTGATCCTCAGATCTTCACACATCCTTTCCATGTCCTTATTATTCAGATTCTTTGCATTATCAGTGATGATCGCTTCTGGAACTCCGTAGCGACAGACTATATTGTTTCTGATAAACTTGAGCACATGAGATTTCTTTACATCCACGAAGGACATGGCTTCTACCCACTTGGTAAAGTAGTCAATTGCCACTAAGATGAACCGATGCCCGTTTGAAGCCATTGGATGAACCTGGCCTATCATGTCGATTCCCCAGACGGCGAACGGCCAAGGTGATGTCATAGAATAAAGAGTGTTTGGTGGCGCATGGATGTTGTCGGCATAGATCTGGCATAACTGGCATTTTCTGACATGAGCGTAGCAGTCTGCCTCCATCGTCATCCAGTAATAGCCCATCCTTAGAATCTTCCTTGCTAGCATATGCCCATTCATGTGTGCACCGCACAGTCCTCCGTGGACTTCCTCAATCAACTTTTGTGCCTCGGCTTCTCTGACGCAGAGCAGTAGGGAGTCGTTGTATGACTTCTTGTACAGCCTACCTCCACTGTAGAAGTATTGCCCTGCCAACCTCTGTATAGTTCGCTTTTCTGCAGTTGAGGCACCTTCTGGCAGAATTCTGTTCCTTGTGTACCTCTCAATGTCTGCGTACCAAGGCTCTTCTTCGGGTGTGCTTCTCTCAACACTGAAGCAGTAAACAGGGTAACGCCGAATTTTTATTTCCAGTGGTTGCACCCAAGCATCATTAGTGATGGTGGCCATTGATGCCAGTGTAGCTAGTGCATCTGCAAATCGGTTTCCGTCTCGTGGCATGTAGTCAAATGTCACGCTTTCAAATTCCTCTTCTAATTCCTTGACCAGCTCCTGGTATGGCACTAATTTCACATCTCTGGTCTTCCAGTCTCCCATCACTTGATAGATGATAAGACTTGAATCACCAAATACTTTTAGCTCTTGTATATGCATCTCGATTGCTGCTCGCAAGCCTAACACACATGCTTCATATTCGGCCATGTTGCTAGTGCAATCAAACAGAAGTTTTGCTGCTATCGGGTGATGGATACCGTCTGGGGAGATTAGCACTGCTCCGATCCCTTTTCCATTTACATTCACTACCCCGTCAAAGAACATCTACCACTTGGTTTCTTCTGTATCATCTGCCGACTCTGTACACATCACATCTTCGTCCGGGAAGTGAGTCAGAAGTGGTTGGTAGTCAGGTAGTGGATGCTCTGCCAAGTGATCTGCCACGGCTTGCCCTTTTATCGCCTTTCTAGTTGTATAGACAATGTCATACTCAGATAAAAGGACTTGCCACCTGGCAACCCTACCAGTGGAGATCGGCTTCTCAAAGATGTACTTCAATGGATCCAGATTGGAGATCAGTAAGACTGTGTGACTGAGCAAATAGTGTCGGAGCTTCTGAGCTGCCCAGACTAAGGCGCAACATGTCTTTTCAAGCACTGTGTATCTAACTTCAATGTTGGTAAACTTCTTGCTCAGGTAGTAGATTGCTTGTTCTTTCTGCCCTTTCTCATCGTGTTGTCCTAACACACATCCTACAGCCGTCTCAGAGACTGTCAGATACATAATCAAGGGTCGTCCTGGGACCGGCGGGACCAACGTTGGCGGACTCATCAGATAGGCTTTGATCTTATCAAACGCTACTTGACAGTCGTCATTCCAAACCACAGGGTTGTCTTTCTTTAGCAGCTTGAATATAGGCTCACACATAGGAGTCATCTGCGCAATGAACCTACTGATATACTGCAACCTGCCCAAGAACCCTCTCACTTCCTTTTCTGTCGACGGAGGAGGCATCTCCAGAATTGCCTTTGCTTTGACAGGGTCGACCTCAATGCCCCGCTTGCCCACTATGAAATCGAGCAACTTTCCTGAAGTAACTCCAAACACGCACTTGTTTGGGTTAAGCCGAAGTTTGTGCTCCTTGAGTCTGTCGAACACCTTTCCAAGGTTTACCAAGTGGTCTTCTTCTTCCTTAGACTTTGCTATCATATCATCCACATATACTTCCATTTCTTTGTGTATCATGTCGTGGAACAACAGAGTCATCGCACGCTGATATGTAGCGCCCGCATTCTTCAGTCCAAACGGCATTACACGGTAACAGTAAGTGCCCCAGTGCGTGATAAAGGATGTTTTCTCCATATCCTCAGGTGCCATTCTTATCTGGTTGTAACCAGAGAAACCGTCCATAAAAGAGAACATCGAATGCGTTGCTGTATTGTCCACCAGTACATCAATGTGCGGCAATGGGAAGTCATCCTTCGGACTTGCTCTGTTCAGATCTCTGTAGTCGACACACATCCTGACCTTCCCGTCTTTCTTGGGAACTGGCACAATGTTGGCTAACCACTCCGGGTAATGAGTTACTTGCAGGAATTCGGCATCCAACTGCTTGGTGACCTCTTCCTTGATCTTCAGGGCCCATTCCGGCTTCGTGCGCCTGAGCTTCTGTTTCACAGGTATGGCCTCAGACTTTGTTGGTAACTGATGCACAACCAAGTCCGTGTCTAACCCGGGCATATCCTCGTATGACCATGCAAACACGTCAGAATAAGATTTAAGAAAATCAAACATCTGTTTTCTCAATAATGGTGACAGCTTTTTACCAATTTGGAGGATCCTTGGTTGTGCTATTTCACCTATGTCAATTGACTCTGTTTCCTCAATGTTGGCCTGGAGACCCTTCTCGTGCCTTTCCAATGCAAGTTGGATTTCAAGCGGGGTCCCCCATGAATCATCATCGTCCTCATGCTCGAAAGGCTCACAGGGGACGATGTCTGAATCTTCTTGCTGCGATGGGCGAGTGCCCCAATCTGACTTGTCGAGTTCTTGCTCGTTTTCAGGATTGGACACTGGCTCATGCATTTCATTTATTATTGCCATCTGGACTGGCCTTTCTTTTTGTTTTTCTTGTTCACTTATGGCGACCCTATTACCTATCCCGTGCCCCAGACTTTCCGGGTGTGCGTCGGGATTGATACTAAGATCGCGATGCTCAAGTTGTTCATTTTTGTTATGTTCTTTTTCAAACAAATGCAAGTAGTAAGAAGAGTTCAAGTATTCATTAAAAACTTCAGCAGTAGCTACAATGGAAATTTCAGAGGTGATAGGAACCCCCTTTGGAATGGTAGCTTTGCTGATGGCAAAAGGCGTGGTGCTCCAGTTTTTGAGTGGTGCCCGATCTTCCTTGTTGATGATGATTGCCGCTTCTGGTTCTTCAGCTAGTACCATGTTGGCGCTGTCGTCAGAAGACAGACAGATAGGGTCATGTGCCGCGCCCCCCACTGGCTTGTTCTGGCTTCTCTCTGACTGGGGGCCAGATTCTAATGATATCCCCATCCATGCTCCACTGATGGGGATGGCCCACGGTATCTCGTCCCTGGGTGGTGCATATGCGATGGTGACTTCGTTGGCCGGGTCAATTCTGGGGGGGGCAAACATTATGGGTATCCCAGTTGGTATCCCAGGAATTGTAGAAGAGTAAGCTGGTGGTGCCCACTTGCTGTAAGCTGCATGGTACACCTCTTCCGGTACAGGTCCTAGCACTTGGGGCATGCTACGGAACATGCGGTTCAAACCATCGCGAGTTCCAGGGTGCGGGATATAAGGGCGTGGGGGAGGCGACCTTGGCCTGCAGGTTGGTGCTCCTGAGCTGTCTCGCCATTCCATCATGCAGACATACATGATTGGGCCTTCTTCTTTGGATTCTTCCAGGGGAGCAGGTGGCGGCGCTTCCATCACAATTGCAGAGTTGATCGGGATCCCATCCGGGATGAACTGCTCATCCGGTGGGGCGAAGGCCATGGTAACTTCGTCGACTGAGTCCAGGGCAACCAGTGCTGGCAGGTCATCTGGCGAGCCCTCAGGAGCCAACAGGTCCACTTCAATCACTTCCATTCGAGCCGGCTCTTCCCAGAGCATCTGAGACAATCCTTGCAGGTAGTCTTCTTCTGCGGCGGGGGTATCCAAAAACTCATCTCCCCACCCTTGGGGGACTATATTCTCGATAGCCTGAGCCGCTTCACGCTCCATGTTAGAGAAGCGGTGGTACAAGTTCTCGTGGTGCATATGGGCCAGTGGGGGTCTCTTCCTTCAGTCCTTGCCCTTTTCCTCTCGGCGCGGTTCCCAAGGAGTCGGGAGTAGTCTTCTGGCTGCGGTCTGAACCCTAGTCCAAAACCAGTAGTCTGCTCATAAGGTCGGATGGCTGCCTTAATTCCCTGCTTATACTTGCCCAATCCATCGCCGGCTCTGAGACCCCAGTCTGCGCAGTCAGCAGCGCTGAACATGTACTTTCTCCTTTTTTTCGAGAGTCGTCGCCCCCTTTCAGATTCGGGGATACGGTTCACCTGCACCATCTCCACTGCTTGGAAATTGAGTGTGGTGGGCAACTCATAATCCACATAGGGTACTCCGACCCTTTCGAACTCTCGATGATCCTTAGCATGTACTGTTATAACTTCGTTGCTTGACACGAACCGGACCATTCTGTGCAGTGTGGAAGATACTGCTCCTGCCTGATGCAGCCACGGCCTCCCAATCAGCAAGTTGAATGAGGCGTTGATATCCATGAGTTCGAACTTCATGGTAAAGGGCCTGTCTGCGATCATGATCACCACAGTGACCTCTCCCAGTGAGTCCCTTCGGGCGTTGTCAAAGCCTCTGACATTGTGCCCACTTGGCTTGATCATTGAAGGATCCAATTGTAGACTATGAAATGTCCTCATTGGGCATATGTTCAAGGCTGACCCGTTGTCAATCATGGCACGCCTCACGATGAGATCGACGTACTTCACTGTTATGTAGAGCGGTTCAGCGTGGTCGCAACCCTCCGGTGGTAGATCTGCTGCAGAGAAGGAGATGGCCTGGGGTGCCATGATTACTGACACCACTGCCCCTAGCTGTTCCGGATCAATGCTTGCTGGTACGTGTGCATCCCCTAGGACCTTCATTAGTACTGTCCGGTGCTTCTCTGAGTCAATCAGAAGTCTCATTATGGAAATCTGGGCGGGTACCTTGTTCAACTGCTGGAGGAGATCATATTCGGGAGTGTAGATGCTGTGGTGCAAATCTGTGACTTCCTCTTCTGTGGCCCTTCCCTTTCTCTTGAGGGTCGGTGGCAATTCTGTGACCACGTCCTTCCCTTTTTCTTTCCTTTTCGCTTCTGCTTCTGCTTCCTCTCCCTCTGGTGCGGGTGGGGGATCGGTGTTTATGTATCGACCAGATCGGGTGATTCGGTCGATTTCTGCTTCAATGGTGGTTGCGGCGGTGGCCTGAAGGTGGAAAGATGTAGTGGGGTAAGGTGGGGATACCCTGTTGTACGAGGGTGGTTCCAGGTTGAGTTGTGAAAGGTTGAGGGTGGGTGGTTCAAATGAAAGGGAGAAAGGGTCTTGTGGAGGTGAGTCCATGATGTCATGGATGTTGGGGGCGGAGGGGTTGGAAAAAGGGGTGGGGTAGAAAAACCCTTGGTCTGTGTGTGGGTGGAAATGCACCAGAGGGAGATCAGTGGGGAAGTCACTGCCCTCTCCTTCGATAACGTTCACTGCCCTGCTCTCCTCTGCTGATGTGTCTTCTGAGTCCGTATCAGGGGACTCATCTGAACTCTCATATGGATCAAGCAGGGTTGCAAGTTCAGGAGTGGATGGTGGTTCCTCTTCTTCCGTGGCATAAGGGGGGACGAACCACTCCGACGTGCCGTGGGAAGAGGATTCTGAACTTGGCTCCGCTGATAGGGGATCGGAGAGGGATTTTCGGTCCGGCTCTGAAGTCACAGACATATATTCAGGTGGCCATCCGGTAGATATCTGCGGAGGTACCTTTGAACTGTCCACTGACGCGTCCGTGTCCGGTGGCCCATTTCGGAACCAGGGTCCCTCGGAACTGCCGATTCCTTCTCTGCGTGGAGGGGATGAGTCACTGATCCATCCGCACTGTACCGGGTTCCATGGCCTCGAGACCTCCTCACTGCTCTGCGGTTCATCCTCTATAACACAGATGTGGACGTCTGCATTTTCCTTAACTGCCCTTGCTGCCGAGGGGGTTCCCGCTCGAAGCTGCACCCTCACTGTCTGCCCTGGTCGGCCAATAAGTGTAGAAGGGTTGAGCCGCCCGGTGCCTTTATCACTGCTCACTTGATTTGCCGTCCTACTAGTGGAGGCCTTTGAGTGATCTGGGAGAGGATTGGTAGTTACGCCAGCTGCTGGAGTCTGGGCCGGTGGTGCTGGCGGGTCAACCGTGATACGCTTGCTGTCAATCAGGTCCTGGATGTCGTGCCTCAAGTCCCAGCACCGATTGGTATGGTGCCCTGGAGCACCGGAGTGGTACTCGCATCGCTCAGCTGCATTATAGCTCCTGGCATTGACTAAGCGAGGATTCGGAGGCTTGACTTGCACATACCCTTTCTTCAGCAAAGTGGGTAGCAATTCTGCCGGCGCATATGGAGTGGAGTGAAAACCCGTTTCATCCTGGCCTCCATTTCTTCCCTGGTTCTTCTTACCCCTTGGTAAGCAGCCTGCCCGGTCGCTTGAGGTGCCATTGTTTCTGGTCTTTGGGAGAAATGATGGGGTGGTGCAGGGTGTACATAGTTGACTGCCTGCGGCTCCTGCCTCCTGAGCTCTTGCTCCTGACTCCTGCCACCTAGTCATGCTACTGGCCTTCTTGGTGCGGCACTCTACCCACTGCCATCTATCTTTCCGGCCCTTACTGCGTCTTCAATCCGATCCGCAGTCAAGATCAGGTCATTGAAGTTCGAAGTACTTTGCCCCAGCAACAAAGTGAAGAATGGTTGTCCCAGTGACGCGATAAATAGAGATGTCATCTCTTGTTCCAACAGTCGCGGCTGTACTAGTGTTGCCAACTCTTTCCAGCGTTTGGCATACTCTCTCACCGACTCATGGCTCTTCTTGGTCAACCTTTGTAGCTCTGCCCTAGTCTGCACAATCTGACTATTTAGGCGGTACTGCTGGATGAAGACTGCTGCCAGGTCATTCCATGTCTTGATCTTAGCCTTGTCTAAACTCAGGAACCAAGAGTAAGCGGCCCCAGTTAGTGACTTTTGGAAGAATTGCACCATGATCCGTTCTTCCTTGGCATATTGGCACATGTCGCCTGAGTACGACCTTAAATGGTTCAGTGGGCACCTAGTGCCGTCGAACTGGTGCAACTCAGGGCATTTGAACTTAGCTGGGAGTTGGATGTCCGGAAAGAAGCAAAGGCTTTCCAGGGTAGCCTCACTCTGCACTGTGCTAGGCTGGAGTTGTTTGAGCTGCTCCTTCAGGGCGGCCATTTCTGTTCTGTTCTCCTCTCTTACTGCCGTCAGCTTTTCCTCAAACTGCACCTCCTGCGTTCTGTACCAGTCTTCATCACCCTGTCCCAGATGGATGAGTAGAAACTGATCCTGTTGAGCAACATGGAATGGGGGCGCTGGCGGTGGTGGTGCCAGGGGAGGGGGATTCATTGGACGCGGTGGTGGCGCTACCTCTGCTTGCGGTGGAAATTGTGGCTGCGGCTGCTGGGTAACCGGTGCCCTGGTGGGCCCTGCCTTAACTCTCTCAGCTCTGTCATTAGCTCCTGGATGATAGAACTCATGCTGTCCATTTTCTGTTGCAAGGCCGTATTGGCCTGCCTACTCTCCCGTTCCGAATCCACATAAGCTGAATGGATACGGGAGTGGGTCTCCTGCAGTTCGGCCACCCTGTCCCTATATGTGTTAGGGGGCGGAACTGGAATGTCGCCTGATGCAACAAGATGAAGAGGTGGGGGGCCGTTGTGGCCAAATTCCCGAGCTATCCACTGCTCGTAATCTTGAAAGTGCGATTCGATGAAGACGTCTTCTCTATATACGCACACCGTCTTCCACTCTGTCAACAGTTGGGTCCTTAGTCCCTTGGTGAGTGAACCAATCAAACTGCTCATATCGTCCTTGCTTGGGATTCCCTGCGGTTTCCCAAACTGTCTCAGAACCCGAATCGGATAGTACGGCACGGCTTGGGTGAGGCCTATCAAGGCAAGTCCCTCTCTTTTCTTGAAAGCTATGATGGGGGTGTAGGGGATGTTGTATGTACCCCACCATCTGATGTCCGTTTCTCCTTTCAGGTGGAGAAAGTGGTTAAACCAATCCTCACGAGTGGGTAGGTCTGGTTTGATCTCTCTTCGAGCCAACCAATAGATGTTGTCGCCAGTTGCCTTGTAATATGCACTGACTGGTGATGACACAATTAGGTGGTCTTGCAGCCAAAGGTGGAGGAGCGGAGCGCACCCTTGAAAGCTCTGGGTTCCGTTTTTGGACAAAGTCAGGGAATGGAACAATTGAGCTAGGATCAGTGGCATGATTCGGTACCCTGCCCTGAGTTGATCCACAATTTCCATGAGGGCTAAATTAATGGTGTCTCCCCCAGTTGGAAAGAAGATTTGTGACAGAACCACAAGGGTGAAGGTGTCAAACCAAGCCCGGGGTCTTTCCTGCTTTTTGTTTCTCATTTTCTCAGCTAGGAATGTTTTAGAGACCCGAATAAATGATTTGTCACCTCCTAAGGTCTGAAATTCTCCCCTTGAGAGGCCAAAGAAAATACAAGCTTCATTCTTGTAACTTTCTTTGAGACTTGGCCTAGCGGGTTCTCCTAAGTCACGAAATCGGAGGAACAGGTCAAGTTCCTCAATTGTGGGAGTCAACTCATTGACCCCGAATCGAAACACTGAAAGCTGGGGATCCCAGAAAAGCAGGGCTGCTTGGATCATATCCCAGTTAATCGGCACATTTAATAGGGATAAAGTCTGTCCCATGTGGTATTTGTGCTCCCATTCAATCTGCTCACTCCCTTGGAGCTGCCTTGTCCAAGAACGGATCCAGGGGGTATCCCAGGCGCACTTCTCTATCCTAGGGAAACGGGTTCTCTCAGATGAGGATGAAGATGCCATACCAACTATCCGATCAAAGTTCCGAGTCAAATTAGGGTTCCACACCAAGACTCTAAATTAGTCCTAAGACATGCATAATATTAAGCAAAGGAGATAACCATTAGTAGTTCTAACATGCTTCACCACATGGAGAAAGAACAAAGCAATGCGGAATTTAACTCGAGCACACATGGTGTGTGGTCCTAAGGGTTGGCGCCAATGAAGGCGCGACTCCTAGACATACTTGTGTAGAGGAGCACATTCAAGTCTCGATCAGTCTTTCTGTCTTTCATCTGTTCTTTCATCTGCTTTCGGTGTTGGACCCTAGCGAAATTAAAGCTTGCCATCGAGGGCGAATTTTTACAGGATATTTACAAAAAGCTGCAAAGAATTCATCCTTAAGGCTGTTGGGAGCCAAAAGGGAGGATACAAATTGCTTTCAAAGTGGGTAGGCTAAAAACCCTAAATCTAGGGTTTAGTGCCCAGGTTATGCTTTCATCTGTCTGTCTGATCTGGCCGGCTTTCGTCTGCTCTAAAAGACCAATCTGGACTTAAAGTGTTCCCAGCGGACTCTAATGGGTCAAGACCCATAGCATCCAGGACTCCATGCATGGATCTGGGGTGGTTCCCCTGGTCATAATTAGGTGAGCTTCCTGAATTAGGGCTGAGGTAGCCCATGATCTAGGGTTTACTCAATTTGATGCAAAGAACGGGGGTTGCTGCCCCAAATGGACTCTGGATTTTATTTCAATTTTAATCATCATTCACATCCTACTCACCCTCTCATGCTCAACGTAAAGTTCATTCAGAAACATTAGGTGGGGAAGGATACCCAGCCCGAGACATAAGCCTACAAGGGTCTGGACCAGTACTGGATCCTCGCGTGCCACGGCAAGAAACCGGTGGTGCTAATGGACTCCAGAAACTGGGGGGATGGGTTTACCCTGCTTTCCCCGGCAAGCCACGGGAGCGTAGGTGCTAATACCATCCCAAAGATCAGTTCATAGTAAGAAGAAGGGTAGGCTGCTAGAGAGGTCTAAGTTTTGGTAAAGAAGTAGCAGTATCCGATTCACTCATCTATCAAAGGTCGGATCATCCACGCAGTCTCCCTCGTGCGTGTCACCCCACGCAGTTTTATCATGCAAATGCGGGAATTGAAAATTTTTTAAATTTATGTAATCATCCATCCACGGTGTGGTGGTGTGCCCGTGTGTGCAGTTGGGCTGCGTGTTGTGCCTATACGGGTGAGTTTTGTCTGGATTTAGGTGATAAAGGAATCCCTACTGCCTCGTATAGTAAGGTGCAGAATTGGCACGTTTTACGATGTCCTGGGCAAATCCCCAGGTAAGTGGAGGGTCACAGGGGACCTCTTAAATTCCACTTGCCTTAGGCAATTATCGCGTCCTTGTGGCAGGACTCCCCAGAACACGTAGTTACGTGTATTCTGTACCTTGCTAAACGGGGTAGCAAAAGTTCCTAGAATATCGCCTAAGTCCCTCTTGAGCTGACTCGGTCCTAAGCAGGGTCATACTGGGCTGAGTGGTCCCCAGCAGAGTCGCCAGGCTGTGCGCGCGTGGGAAACGCGGCACGGGAAAATTCAGAGTCGCCACCGCCTGATGGGGTGGAGGCGGACACCTGGGTGCCTAATCTTGTCTATTTAGGGCTTTTGGTCTGCGGCTTGAGATTCTAAGGTTGGTTCTCGGTTGTGGGCTGGGGAAATTCGTAGACACCCCAATCCACCCCGTCGGATGACGGGTCCCGTGGGTTCCCTACTTTGAGTCAGCATTCTTACTTTGGTTCTCACCCGATTCCTAATCCCGCATGTAATTCAGGTTGAGTCTTGGCGGGACCGCCTGAGTTGGTGTGGGTGCTTTTAGTTGATTTTATCTTTCATTTTAGGGTTTTCTGAGTCTGCTTGGGTGGGCCCCGTTGGAAGGCCCAACCGGTGTCCTGAATGGGCTTGAGTTGGCCCGTGTGCCCTTGTGGGCCTCGGCCTATCCTAGGAGGCCCTGTAGGCTTTGGTTAATATATTGATTTTACATGGGGGTTCAAGTTTGATTATTAAGTTATTTTCATGCAGGCGGTGGGCCGGATTGGTTTGTGGGCCCCTTAGGCAGGCCCACCTGGTGGCCAAGTGATCTTCTGTTATCTCATTTTAGTCTTGCCAAAGTGGGCTGGTCACTGGGCTTGGGGCCCATGATCCAGGTTTCGGGCTTTGAAAGCCCAGTGCTTCAAAGTTTAGGGTTTGCACCCTAACTTGGTTCGGTTAGCGGGCTTTGGTGGGCCCGACAGGCCCTAGCCCATGGTCTCGGCCAAACCACGCAATTTATGCATTCATTCATCTCAAGGTGCGGGCGGGCCGCATTGGGCTTGGCCCGCCCGATTCAATTAGTCCATTTTGCTTAAGTTATTTGATCCACATGCTTTGGTCCATTGGGCTTGGTGGGCCCCGTTGGAAGGCCCACAAGTGTGCCGGGTCGGACCGGTTGGTCCGGATCCCTAGCTGGGTTTCCGGGTGTCCCGGAAACCCTATCGGTTCACCAGTTTCAGCGAACTACACATCAAAATTCGGCAAGTAATCAGAAACTGCAAAAAAAACATTTCTGTGTGTATCCGGAAACTCAGGCCGGATACGCACGGTCTACAGGTGGTGCGGCCAAGGTATCCGGATACACAGTGGCCATAGGTCATCCGGCCTGAGTATCCGGATCACCCCAGAATGGCCCTTTCGGATTTTTGGCAGCTGGGATGGCCTCCAGGGGTTCCTAGGGGGGTTTCTAAGATCTTGTGGGCCCCTGTGAGGGTCCACGTAGGTTCAGACTTGGGAGAAGCCACACTTGACTTCTCCTTCTGGTTTTTTAGCAATGAAAAAGGGGGTACACAGCAATGGGGAAGGGGTTCATGCTTGTGGGAATGATGGACCATGCAAAAATCCTTTGTGATTATCCAGCCAAAGAAGCACAACCATAGTTACCTAGCATGTTGTTATCCAAAAAAAACATCAAATGCATGCTTGGAAAATAGGAAACCACATGTTGGGTGAGGGGATCATGGAGCATGCAAAGGCTTTAACTACAGCAATAAGGTATTAATCGATCTATATATCTCAAACAAATAAAATCTCGAAGAAAGGAGAGAGGAGGGGGGCTTATCATGGGGTACATTTGATTATATTAAGAAGGAACATGCTCCCTTTGGAAACTACTTGATGTAAGCTTATGGACAGCAGCTAAGAGGGATTAAAAACATGCTAAAACAAGGCTCCCAAGCTTCCTTAACACAGCCTACGTGACCCCCATACTGATGGATGCATTCGTGCTATGAGAAAGGTGGTAAAGAACGTGGTTGCACCACCATGCAAGTGTTCATACCAAGCAAAGGGGGAAAACAGGAGAAAAGAAGCCGGAAAAATCTAATTTTAATATATGTTAAGTACAATATGGTGAGGAGTCTTACCTGAGGTCCTTGACCTCTTGTGCAAGGTGGTGGTATGCCTTGGGGGTGGTACAGCACCTGGAGACCTCCTTGGAACACCAACAGCAACTCAAGTCCTTCTTCTTTCAGTAGGGATAGAGAGGAGAAGGAGAAGGGGGGAAGGGCTTGGGATGGTATGGGGGCCAAAAGGGGTTGAAGAGGTGGGGATTCGTGTGGGAGAAGAGTGGAGGGAGGAAGCTCAAGACAGCCAAGAAAAGCCCAACCCCGGGAATGAGCTGCTGGTTTGCTATTTATAGAAATTTTAATGTATCCGGCAACTCAGGCCGGATACACTAAGGCCTCTTCGTATCCGGACTTCAAGTCCGGATACCCTAGCTTCCCTTTGTATCCGGTCTTCAAGTTCGGATACAAGACATAATCATTCGAAAATTAAATGCCGCCGCGAATTTGTCGGGCGATCGGCGCGGATCTCGCGCGAATATCTTGATGTATCCGGTATTCAAGTCCGGCCATGAATAATAGGCAGTGTATCCGGTATATGTGACCGGATACAAATCCAAAAATTACAGATTTGCCCTTCGACTTGACCGATTCGACCGACTCGACCGATTTGACCCTTTTAGATATCTACGGATCGCCCGTACGAAATTTTTATATTTAAGATTTAGTCCCTGAGATATTTTGCTGCGTTGGCTGCCACGTGTGCAGCTTTTGCGCCACGTGTGCAGTTTCCGGCTTTCGCTACTCGGAAACTTCGACAGATCATATCTCCCTTATCCGAACTCCGATTTGAGCAAACTCAATTGTGTTAAACTCGTATCGGAGCCCTCTATTTAATGACATGGGGCTAAGCACTTGGCACGGATTCCGAGAAAAAGTAAACTTTTGGTCTTCCCTTAAGTTTGACCGTCCTTAGAACCTTCATCCGGACTCTGATTCCTGCAAACCTAGTTGCGCTGGAACCGTGTCAGGATTCTCTATTCATTGGGCTAAAGTAAGGTTTTTGGCACGGAAATCGAGGAAAAGTCAACTCTTGGCTTTCCCTCAAGTTTGACTGCCCTTAGAACCTTCATCCGGACTCCGATTCCGGCAAACCCAGTTGCGTTGGAACCGTGTCGGGATTCTTTATCCAATGGGATAGATCAAAGTGGCCAATCTTCACTTGATTAAAAGGTCAACTTTTCGCCTCTCAGGGTTTGACTTTTTAGCCGGGTTTTACATTTTCTGGCTTTTTGGGAGCACAAAAATGAGGTGCTTACAGCAAGTTTTCAGTTACGTCCAGGGAAGTCCGAAGACACCCTGGCCTGCCCCTTCGGTTTGACGGGTCCCTCGAGTCTCCATGGTTCAAGTCAACTTAGTCTCACCCAATTTCCTAAGCTAGCATGCACACTTATTTGGTCTGAGTGGGAACCGCCAAAGGTATAGGTCCCCTTTATTTTAATTGATTTTATCTTTTTATTCATGAAATGAATTGGGTCGGATGCGGGCCCCGTTGGAAGGCCGTTTGATGCCAAGTTGGGCTTCAATCAAGCCCAAGGCCCATTTGGGGTTATTGGATAACCCTTTTTGGATTTGGTTATTTGATTCTAGGTTGATTAAATATTTACAAAATTGGTGGGTTAAAGCTTTTAGGGCCCAATGTGCTTGGATTTTGCCCCTGGGCAATTAACCAAGTGGCCTGGGGCCCGTTTATTGAAAGCGGGCCTTGGTTTGGGCCGGACTGATAGCGTGCCCCATTGGAAGGCCCATTAAGCTTTTATATGCCCATATGGACCCAAGTCCAAAAATGGGCTTGGAATGATCCAAGAACCCAAAGGGATTGTGTGGCATCAAATTGGGTTGAATTGGGTCCAACCGAGTTAAAAAATTAATTTTTTGATTAATTACGAAATGGACTGCATATACAATGCGGTAAGGGTTGAACAACATAACCAATGCGGTTCTGTCCTGACCGCATATGAAATGCGATCAAGCCTGAACCGCACTGAGTATGCGATTCGGCTCGGGTTTCCAAAAAAAGGCCGAAACGTCAACTTCTTTTGGTCTGTCGGCTCTTTCTTGCAGTCCGCTTGCTCCTGCCGGCTTCCAAAGTCTCTATAGTATTACTCAAAAGCTCATCATTGAGTTCAAACCTCTCACTTTCTTGATGTTCCGCAAAAGGGAAAGGATCCGGTTCACCAACATTCACTTTAACCATCCACAGGCACGCATATGAAGTGCTAAGCTATTCTAAATGTGCAAACATATAGTTATCTAGGGACCTCATGGAAATACTGCGTGCATGCAAGAGAGTAAAGCAACTCTTAACTATACTTTGATGATATGATTCATATGTGTATACTACGCATGGTATGGGAGAAGTGATGTGTGATGATGCAAGCGGCCTGCATATGTGTGCTGTTACATGCAAATGTGCAAATGATATGCAAGTGTATGCGGGTTTTATGAATAACATTCGCGTGTCGTGTGTGTTAATCATAGTAAGTGTGAAATCAAGCATGCGTGGTAAGGGATCTTAGAAATGAACTACGAAGGCTAGGTACAAACATCAAACCATGCAAGCAAGACAACTTGACTAAGAAAGGAGAGAGGGGTAAGCTGATTAGGGGTACATGGGATGATACAAAGAGAACAGGACCCCTCTTTAAATAGCAAATATATCAATAAGAAAGATAATAACTTAACAAAAGATTTAAGACCCCTTCTTATTTTAGTTTGCACAAGCTCCCTCCTTCCATTTTTCTTGTATGGGGAGTCCCCCTTACCATGGGGACTCCCTCAGTATAAAAACAAGATCAGACGGTTAGTATAAGGAAAAGAAAAATAAATTCAAAGATGATAAGCAAAAAACTAGCTTAAGAGATCTTGTATTTCAATGTGTATTCAAAGAAAACACAACAAATTACATTAGCTTGGTATTACCTTCTCTGTTAAGGGTATTTTGATCTCTGGGAGACGTGAATAGCAATTCAAGAGCCCTTCTCGCTCCAAAAATCAGCTCTTTTGGTGTTTTTGTTTGCAAAAGGTGATGAAAAGGATCAAAAGAAGGGTTTTGGAGGGGGTATTTTGGGTATTAAAATGGATTTGAGTGATGAAGGATGGTATGGGACAATTGCCGGTCACCGGAGAGACAGGGGGATGAGAGGGCATGAGAGACCTCCCAAACAATGGGGGGTGGACGCCTATTTATAGGCAAAATTTCTGTTACCGCATTTGAAATGCGGTCGGCCGCTCATGTGCGTAAATCTGCTCGAATCTGTCAGCTGTTGCTGTTGGCGACGCGTGGCGAATTTCTAGAAGGTTAGAACCGCATTTTAAGTGCTGTCATGCCTTGACCGCATTTCAAATGCGGTCGAGCCGCCCACGTGCAAATCTGCGTGAATCTGCCAACTGTTGCCATTGGCAACGCGTGGCATGCTTCTAGAAGGTCGAAACCGCATTTTAAGTGCGGTCATGCCTTGACCACATTTGAAATGCGGTCACCCACGTTTTAAAAATTCTGATTTCAAACCTTTGTCAAATTTGGCGAAATTTTGGATTTTTATCCGATTTTTTTTTATTTTTGATTTGTTTTAATTCCGAAAATAAGATATTTTAATAAATGTTATTATTTTAGTTAAGATTTTTATTTTCTTAGTCCTTTTTCACCACACGGGCAATTTTTCCGAAACTTTGAATTGGCATAAAATTTTCATATAATGTTCGATTTCAGCAAAGTTAGTGTCGTTGGAATCAGCTCAGGATTCTCTATCCACTAAGCTAAAGTTTAGCAGCAGATTCCGATTTTAGCAAAAGGCCAATTTCTGCTCTCCCTCAAGTTTGACCAGCTCATAACTTCTTCATCTGGAGTCTGATTTGAGCAAACCTAGTTGCATTGTAGTCCGTCGGAATTTCCTATCCAATGGGAAGAAGTATGGTGACCAATTTGCACAAAATTGAAAAGTCAAATTTTTGAACCCTCAGGGTTTGACTTTCAGTTAAAATTTTGTTTTCTGCACTTTTAGGGGTGCAAAAATCAGGTGCTAAAAATGGCGTTCCTCCATGGTGAGCTGGAGAAAGAGATTTACATGAGGTAGCCACAAGGTTTTGTAGTTGAAAACCTACAAAAGAGCTTATATGGTTTTAAATAGGCCCCAAGATAGTGGTACAAGAAATTTTATGGATTCATACATAAGATTGGCTTCTTGCAATGTCAAGCACATCATTGCTATTATGTAAAAAGGTTTGACAATAGTTTCATTATTTAACTTCTGTATGTGGATGATATGTTGATTGCAGGGTCGTGCTTTCAAGAGGTAAATAATGTGAAGAAAATTTTGTCAGAGGAAATTGCAATAAACGATTTGGAAGCTGCAAATCGGATTCTTGAAATGCAGATTATAAGAGACAAAGTAACTGGTACCTTAAAGTTGTCACAGGCTGACTATGTTAGAAAAGTGTTAAGCTGTAACACCACAGTTCTGGATCAATTGTCTAACCCCGAAGTGTTAGTGGGCAAAAACAACTAAAAATCAAGAATAATTTAAAACTTCTTTATTCATGACTTTATCAGAGTTATTATGTGGAAACATAAAATAAATTTCATTTACAGACAACTTAACATTTACAAGTACTTTTGGACTAATAACTGGTTCACATCTATTGGCTACCCTTTACATAATACCCCCAACGCTTTTCGATCTCATCAAGAGTACCTGAAAAATATTGAAAATCGGAGTGAGATATAAATCTGAACAAGTAGCAAGATGCATGAAATAAAACAGTCCAATTTATATATAAAAATAAAGTCATGAGGTATAACGATAAAAACAAGTCTTGACAATAAAAACCAAAGCATTCATCAAACCAAACCAATTTCCAAAACAATCAATCAAACAAACAAAATCCTCGCAATGATGTGATATCACAGGACTCATAAAAACAATATATCTTTGAAAAGCTAAATTCCTGCGTCAAGGGGTTGCCACCTCATGGCTTAGGTGTGAGCTGAGATATACAAACATCGACTAATTACGGATCACCAAACCGAGATACATGGAGGGCTAACATGTGTAATCCAATCAACTGCAACAACAGGGAATACCATAGCAAGATACATGATGGTAACCCAAAAGAACCACATCAAGATACACAACGGGTGGGATTGCTGCAGCACGACCAGATATAGGAAGGCCTCATCGAGATACACGATAGAAGCATAATGTGAAATAGGTTTAACCAAACAAAGAATATACAATTCTCATTCCTAGGTAAACTATGGATCCATACCAAGCTATGCCCATTAGACACACAAAACAAAATACTGAAATCATATAATATTTGGTACCCAAAAATAATCCACAACAATTATATTTCATCTCAAATCATCCCCAAGATACATGGAGGAAAACAATGCTCAAACTCAAGCTACATGAGTGAGAAATAACAACCCTGAGGTAAATGGAGGAAAATAATAACAATGGTAATCCACAAGTCAACTCCATGATATATGGGGGAAATACAAGTCTCAAACCCAAGCTACATGAGTGAGAAATTCACCACTCCGAGGTACACGGAGGAAAAGATATGTAATTATTTCAAAACAATCTTGAAAACATCTTTAGATAAGCCAAATACAAGTGTAGGAATCAATAAAATTAAGATAAGTTGAAAAGAAAAGAGTTTGGAACGATAAACACGAACAAAAGCTATTTTAGTAGAATGTACCCAAAATATTTATAAAAGTTCAATTTAATCAACGGCCAGTGCAAACAATCCCAAAACACTTAAATCTTATTGGTACATAAGTTACAATTCAATAAAAACATTTTTATAGTGAAAAACTAGGCAATTTCCCAAAATATCAGAAATCGATCCAGGGCGCTCGTGCAAGCGTCCTTTGAAAATAAGTTTTAAAAAGTTGGTTGCTCAAGAAGGCGCTCGAGTGACCACTTGGGCGTTCGATCTATTGAAAATTGACAACTATCAAGTTTTTGAAAATAAAAAACACAGGCGGGGCGCCTCCACCAGCGCTCGAGTGCTGTTAAGCGCCCGGCAATCCACTCAACGCCTAACATGGCACTCAAGCGGTTTTGCAGGCAACCGTGCAATTGCGTAAAAATTGGGTTTTTCCGAACTTTGCAAAATTTCTTCATAAAATCAAAACACACCAAACCAGCTCTTCAAATCACTTCGAAATCATTCAAAAACATCCTCTAGATATGTTAGATCAATTTAAACAAAATAAAACTTCGTTTATAAATTAAATTGTCTAAAAACATACACATAACACGTACGAAAATCCTTGTATAAACTAACATGGTTTGCTTCTAAATCATTTCATAATATATATCTAAATCATTCATAATAAAAATGCAAAAATCATGCAATTCCTCCAGTTTTCTAAGTGTTTGCTACTTGTCTCAACATGTGAAATCATTCTTCCAAGAAACCTGAATATCCACCGATTTTCTGAGATTGTTTGCAGCACTTTAGACTTCTCCAAATCAAATCTCCACCGTTCAAAGTGAATTCCTACGAGTCAAGAACATAGCCTCCAAATTTGAGATCGATCCAACGGCTAGATGTCTCTAGATCTTAATTTTAATATTGCTGGTTGGAATTCTGCAGCACTCCTTCATAAAACACATTTTTCTTCTCTCTATCTATCTTTCTATTTTTCTCCAGCCCTATGCATGAATTTTCCCTCTTCTTTTCTCCTCATAATTGACTTAATGGAAACCCCAAACCTTGTCTAATGCCCTCCTTTTATAGGCACACCTACTTAGAAGTCCTAATTGATTTAGGAAACTTCCCAACTAGGATTCCAAATTCTATTTAGAGACGCTACCTATCTTATCTCTCCTTCTAGTTATTTTCTCTTAAATCTAACTCATAAGAAACTTCTATTTTAATCTATTTTTGTGCTAACTTAATTCCTTATTTTAAAAATATTACTAAAACACCCCAAAACTCCTCTAATCCTCAAATTTAAGTCACCCAATTAATCTTAATTACCCATAAGCCCTTTTCCCTTCTTCTAAGCCATAAATCATGATATTTAAATTCAAACCTAACCCAAATTAAGTCTACTTAAATATTTCCAATTCTATTAATTACTTAGTTAATTAATTTATAAATTTGGCCTATTAGGAAAAGACTAAAGTACCATTTTCTTTACCAATCTCACATTTAGTCATTGGATCTCTTCCAAAAATACCCATATTTATTTCTCATAATATTCTTGGCTTTAACATACACTTGAACTAATACCTATCTTCTCCAACCTCTATATTTAATTTGCTCCCCTAATTTATCTTAATCAATTATCCCCTTTTCTATTTATTATTAATTAATATTTAACTCTTCCTAAAGTCAAATCTATAATTATTCTTCCAATTAATTGAACCTACTATTTAAATTCCTAATTACTAAAAATTACTATTATTTATTTAATTATAATGTTAATCCTAGATTAAATCTTTACTTCACAATATGTTTAGGCTTGTTTAATTTATTCTCTATTATTTAGATATCTTTTATTATATTATTATTATATTCCAAAATTTAAGATTTTACATAAGCAAATTCAATATGCAGAATGTGAAGCCAGTAAACAGTCCTTTAGCTAGTCATTTCAGATTAACTAAAGAACAGTCACCTAAAACCGAGGTAGAGCGTGCCTACATAGAAAGAATCCCCTACGCTTCAGCTGTTAGCAGTCTTATGTATGCAATGGTGTATACCATATCAGACATAGCACATGTAGTGGGAGTAGTGAGTAGGTAGATGAGTAATCCATGAAAGCAACATTGGGATGCAGTGAAATGGATCTTTCGGTATTTACAAGGTACCACAGATACAACATTGTGCTTTAAAGGAGGAGGCTTGAAATTGCAGGGTTATGTTGACTCTGATCTAGCTAGAGATGTTGATAACAGGAAGAGTACTGCAAGGTATATTTATACTTTGAATGGTACTGGAGTTAGTTGGATCTCTCAATTGCAAAAAATTGTAGCTTTTTCTACAACAGAAGCAAAGTATGTTGTAGTTACAGAAGCTAGCAAGAAGATGATTTGGTTACAAGGTTTCTTAACTGAATTGGGAAAGGGGCAGGAGAATATTGTTTTGTACTATGACAGTCAAAGTGCCATCCATGTTGCTAAAAACCTAGTATTTCATTCACGAACCAAGCAAATACAGTTGAGGTACCATTTCATTTGGTCTCTATTAGAAGATAAAGTATTGGCTCTTAAGAAGATTACAGGAAGTGAAAATCCTGCTAATATGTTAACCAAAACAGTCACTTCTGATAAACTGAAGCTATATAGAACTTCAGTTGGTTTGGGCACTTAATTATTGGGATCATTGTCACTAGTTTGTTTTTCGGCTATGTTTCTTTGAGGATTTGAAACTTGATAACTTGGGTGAGATCAGTTTCCAAGTGGGAAATTGTTGAGTTATGTGGAGTCTGATCATACTGGAAAAGATAGTGAAACAAAACCAACGGCCGTGGACGTAGCCTTATTATGAGGCGAACCACGTAAAAATCTCTGTGTCTTCTTCTATTTTGATTCTTTTTGTTGTTTTCTTTGCTTCTTAGGATCTCTAGGAATCACGTCGGATTCCGAACACAATTCTTTTAGGGAAGGTCTCTTTCTCCCTCAGTCTTGAGTAGGTGTGATCCTTTTCTCCTTATTTTTCTTCAGTTTAGTAGAAATCTTCACTAGAATTACATTCACGGACATCGATTCTATTCCATTGCCGGACTTAACAGGTGGTTTGCCCCCTTTGTAACTTTCTTGCTTGGCTTTATTTCTCCATGGTTCATAAACAAGGATATCACGGCTTGAATTAGCTTATATACTAATGTCTCAAGCCAGCCAGGACCAAAAAGTTGCGGTCTCGAAAGCTGATCACCGTCTCTGCATTGGGCTGATAGGTACCAGGCCACCTCACCTGATCATCCTGGAGTGTAGCCAAGAAAGTAAACCAGCCCTGTTTACCTCCTGGAATGTTAGGACACCCTCGGTTGCTCATCAAAATAGGAACCTTCAAGCTGGGGAAGAAGTGTCGATTGATCTCCTCAATCTGACTCAGGTGGTCAAGTAACCAAAGCTGCAAAGAAGGAGGGATATTTCAATATATTGTAAAGAAAAGCAAGCAAAAAGAAAGAAAAAGCAAAAAGAAAAAAAATAGAAAAAAAAGAGAGAAAATTTTTACTTGCAGGATTGGGGCACATGATAGGAAGCGCTTCTTCTTCCTATAGTAACAGTTAGTCAAAGCCTGGTACATCCCTGCCAAAATCATAAGGGCCAATCTCTCTTGCTCCCTAACCTGGCATACAACTGAGATAAGGGCCAAGTCCACCTCACCGTCATCCCGGGGGAAAAGTAGTTGATTAACCACTATTAGGGTCAGGGCATTGAACCTAGCTTCCTCGTTCTCCCCCCTCAAAAGCTTCTCAGTCAGAAAAGACTTGGACAAGGTCAAAAGGGTCTCAGAATCCCCTAAATCATTCTTCCCTATGCCCAGGAAAGTAGAAGCCTCTTTCTTATAACTAGGCTTAAGGGGTGGGTTCACTACCTTCTCTGCAAACCTCAAACCCAAGATGGTTTCAACCTCTTCAATGGTAGGGGTCATCTCGTGGTTTCCAAAATGAAAAAGGTTTAGGTTAGGTACCCAGTGGCCAATCATGGCTTCAATAATTTCCCACTTGAATGGGATGGAAGGGATAAGTAAAGTGTGGCCTAAATGAATAGAATCCCATTTGATGTCTTTATAAAGGGTCATGGAATTGACCCACCTAGTGTAGAATGAATCTACAGGGCTGTACCTAGTGAGATTAGGGGGTTTTGCTCTAAAAGGTTGTTTTGCAGGGGAGGCTGCGTGGATAGACAATGGTAGGGCAGAAGATGATCCGGAATCCATTGGAAGTGATGGGAGCAAGCTAAGAATCAATGGGAGGAAGAAAAAGGCGAAAAAGAGGTTTTCTAAACTCAAAAACTCGTAAAAAATACGCAAATCCCGAGGCTGGTTGCATTTATAGCATTTTTTAATGTATCCGATATATCAGATCGGATACAAAAGAGTCTCTTCATATCCGATGAAATATGCCGGATACAAGGGGATATTAATATATCCAACATATCATATCGGATACAAACAGATATCAATGTATCCGGTCTCATATGTCGGATACAAATAAAAATGCAAAAAAAAAGAGAAAATGGAGAAAAATCCGAATTTTTTACCTGTTTCACCTGTGTACAAGTTATAATTGCATGAAATTGAAAAGAAAAGAGAGCTAGATAATAGAGAATAAATAAAAAAGTCTTTTCATATATATAAGTCTCGTTTGTACAGTGATAATGAAAAATAGAAATCCTAATCTCCTACTACTGCGCAGGATCACTCCCGCGTCCTCTACCCCACGCTCCTCTGCGGCCTCTCCCTCGAGGAGATCGACGCCTAGAATATGCCAACAGACGCTCGGCCATATAATGCGGTCTCCGGCCCACAATGGACTAAAGCTAGTACTCCAAGCAGTAGTCCGAGAGGTCTGAAGGCGGGTCAGGAGCAGAATCTGGGGAGGAAGCCTCAGGCTCAGTAGGAACAGGCTCAACTGGACCCTCAGCCATAGCAGTCTCCGCTCCCGTAGCTCCAGAAGGCCTAGCAATAGTAGAAGAAGGGCCAGGAGCTGAAATAACTGGGTCAATGGGAATAAAGTCAGAAATGAAAGAGCCAAAATAAACCAATGAGAGAAAATTAAATAAAACTTACCAGGGACCTCAGGAGCAGGATTAGGAGCCACTACAGGAGATAAGGTGCTGGCAGGGTCCGCGGGAGCCTCAGGATCCACAGGAGTGGCAAGAACAGGAGATGCGATTGGATCAGGGTCAGCAGCAGGGATGTCCTCTGGCTCAGGAACCATCACTGGAGATAAAGGACCCACAGGATCCGCAGGAGCAGCCACCACCGGGTCAGCAGCTGGGGCATCATCAGGATCAGCAACCCGAGCCGGAGATGGATCAGGAACAGGAAAATCGGGCTCAAAAGCAGCATCCTGATCTCGGACTGGGCCCTGCAAAAGCAAAAAAGTCTATATCAAAACAGCAGGGCATAGAAATGAAAGAAATGAAATTATAAAGAAACCAGATACCTGTCTAGCCTGAAGCTCAGCAACCAGAGCCTCCAGCTCTCTGATCCGAGCATCCCTCTGGGCCACGACCACGTCATGCTCTGCGATCATATCCTCGATCGCGGCCCGCTAGCTCTGGAACCGGTCCCGCAAGGCATTTAGCTCATGTACTTGCCAATAAGAACATGATTAGGTCATAAATACAGAGTTAAAGGAAATCTGATGAAAAGATTAAGATCGCAAAACCACAGTATCATCGTGGTCCCGGATATAGATCCCACCAATCTCTGTCACTCCAGCCCGGGTGGGTCGATCCATCAAGCACCCAATGGATACTCTCTGGATCCACTCGTCATAATCCCCAGCTACTATGAGCCCCTCCGCATCCTGAAAATGATCAAACTGATCCACATCAAAACCAGGCAGGAGTGTGTCGGGACCCACAGGAGGAGGGGGAATGGGGATACGAAGTGTGCCTGTGTGCTGATAGTACAGGCGCTCTCCTAAATACATCACGCTACCAAGCCTCCCAAGGAAGCACTAGTAGGGCTGACGTCGGAGATCTCTATGAAAGCATCATGTACTATCATCTCACGGGACACTCCAATATCCACGTCATCAAAGCGTGCCAGGATGAGCTGTAAAGAAAAAAAAATGGTCAGATACAGTCAAGGTACAGGAAAAGAAATAAAAGAGAAAGGGGCGAAGAATTTACAGCAGATCGTCGGGCACGGTCCAAGTGAACTCGAGCAGTGCGGAGCTGACTCCTATCTGCATCTCAGACCTGGGCTGACCACCACAGGGCAACAGGAAAATCCGCTACACTAGGCATGGGGGACGGGCGGAAGTAGGTCATGTAGGTGTACATGAACACCTGGCAAAAGAGAAATCAGTCAAAGATAAAGAAGATAAAGCCCAGGGAATAAGACAGATGAACTTAGTACCTGCAGGATCTGCCAGAAGAACCGGCAGCTGACTCCATCACCTCTTAGGGCTGCCAGGCCTCGAACTACTCGGCACAATCCAGCCAAGATAGTCCCGTATATGAGCCAACCCCAGGCTAACTGTCGGGTTTGATGGAGATCTCTCAAAGCATCCAAGAAAAGAGGACTAACACTGGTCGTGTCCTCCTGGAAGAAGCAGCTCCCAAGCATTAGCAGAAACACATGCCAGAAAATAGGTGCGAAGGCTGCATCCTCCACGGTGATGGTCGCATGTCTTCCCCCATAATGACGAGTGAGGCTCTCCCGCAGCCAACTAATGGAGATACGACCACTCCGCCCGTCCCAAGCAACAGGAGGCAGGTCCTGATATCCCAAGAGAAGGCCGATATCTGCCGCTGAAGGCCGGTCCAAAACAATAGTCCGCCCCATCAGAGGAATGCTTGTGATCATCACGAAATTGGAGGGGTGGATCCCCAGCTCCACGTCCGGCAGATGGAATGACTGCGTCTCCGAAAAATATTGCTCCATCATGGCAAAAATGAGGGGACAATCGGCTCGGAATGAAGGGATGCTAAGAAAATAATCCAGGTGGCACCTCCCAAATTCATGCCTGAGTGCTGGAGAAAGTGTCTGCGCCAACTCACTGAATCTCCCCCAACTGCCTCGCAGATGAGAAGGAGGATATGGAAGAGGCACATCGGCCTGGATGCACATGGAGGGGTGGCTATCCAAACATCTCAGGAGCTCTGTATCATGAACAGACGCTCTCAGCTCCGCAGAAATCCCTAGGCGCAAGGCTACAGCAGCACCCTCCTGGCCTGAAGCTCCGGCCCGGCCTCAGCCTCTCTCTCCGGCTCGGCCTCGACCCCTCTCACCAACTCGGCCTCCACCTCTCTCTCGGCCTCTACCACGGCCTCAAACAGGATCAACAACAGGCTAAAAGCAAAAATAAATAAGTGAAGTCGGTTCCAAGGAATCAAGGAAAGAAAGAAGGAAGGATTGGGAAGCCTACCTCAGTAGAGCCCTCAGCAGAGCTCTCTCTGAAATCATCTAACGGCTCTGACAGGGTGGCGCTAGAACTCGCCTCTGTCCGAGCCCGCGAAGTGGAGGGCTGATCAGCAGGGTCAGCCTCCTCTCGAACACAAGAACGACTCCTAGCCATCTACAAGCCACAGGGAAGTGTTTCATAAATTTCAGTACAAATTTATCAGGAATTTTATTTGGTTTTTGGTCTAGGTTTTGGTTCTAGTTCATGAGGGAATTTCATTTTGTTATCTGTTCCGGTTCAAAGTTTTTAAGTGATTGGTATTTCTGTTTTGTGAAATCCTGATTCTAAAGCTTTTGGTTCTAAGGACATCTACAAAGCGTAATATCTGCTAACCTATTTCAGGGCTCCTACGTGCAAGCGGGAAAGTGATGGAGTCCAATAGCCGATCGTGGAAAGGTTTTGACAATTGGAGCGCCACATTGATCAGAAGTATACTACCATCAAGGCGAATTGAGAAAAAGGGAATAAGTCATAGCCTTTGAAGATGAGCATTTGAAATTGTGTTTCCTCAAAACATTAGAAATACATTTCCAGTCAAAGGGAAAATTGCAGCGTGGTATAAGAATCAAAATTCCAATCAAGGAAAATTGCAGCGTGGTATAAGTCAAGGGAGAATTGCAGCATGGTATGAGAATCAGAATTCAAGAAAAATTACATCATGGTATTAGCAGCATATCTTTCGAAAAATCATGCAATTTGGCCTCCACTGGCAGACAGCTCAAGAATTGGCAGGAACAATTTGGAAGTAAAAGCAAATTGTGAATGAAAGAAAAAAAAAATGGAAAGCAGAAGAACAACATGGTGTCAATCCAGTCAGAAAAATCCAGGGGTCTTAATCATCGGCAAGCATCATCAGAGCTATATTCAGTCATGCATTGATCACAACAAGCAAAGAAAAGTTGCATCGGACCATGCTAAATTCAAGTCAATGCACAATCTGTTTGGAAGAAATAATGTCATAAAAAAAAACATTGCAATTTTAAACCAGTATGGAGCATCGATAGCTAGAGCATGCTATTGAGAAATCAATTCTACGTTCAAGAACTTACCTGAAATTGGAAATTCTATAGGAAGAGAAGTTTGCTGCCGAAGAATGCAAACCAGTCGCTGTGGCAAGCAAGAACAATGAAGGGCAAATGGGAAAGAGTGCTGCTCTGGTCGCCAGGATGGGGAAGCAATCGCCGGAGGATGGTACCCCAACGCCATGTGGTGAGCTCACCGGAAATTAGACACTGAGCTAAGGCTCGGCCACTGCTGTGAATGGGGAATTTCCGGAATTAATAGCAGTTGCCGGTGTAAACAGGAGTCGTCGGAATCCGGAGAGGTTGTCGGAGAAGAAGAGAATTGAATGCCGTGGTCGGAGAAGGAGAAGGAGAAGTGTATCCGGCGTGAGCAAGCAGAGAAGAAAGAACAAAAGAGGGAGAGTCGCGGTCGCGCGCGACTTATATAACATGGTGTATCCGACATACGATGTCGGATACAAGAGAGACCCTTATTATCCGACGTGTTATGTCAGATACAAAAGGAAAAACAGAAAAAAAAAAAGAAAAAAAGGAGAAAAAGAAAAGAAAAAAGGAAGAAAAAAGAAAAAAGAGAGAAGAAAAAAAATGAAAAAGCAAGACAAAATATGCCCCAAAGTCTGATATTTTCACAAAAAAACCCTATTTTGCCTTAAAATCCACCTCACAGCCACGAAAGCTCAGTGGAATTTGGACAACTTGGGGAAATGTGTTGGTCAAAAAGGAGGATATTCACTCAATTTTAACTTGGTTTGATAAAAAATCAGTTTTCAAAAATCTTATTTTTGGGCTTAAAATCCATTTCACAGCTGCGAGAGCTCAGTGGAATTTAAGACCTCTTGGAGAAATGCCCCCCTTAAAGTTAGGGCTTTTTGGCAAATCTTCACCCAAAAATTATTTTGCAAAATTGAATTGAACCAAGCAAATCATGGTTAAAGGAGTGCAATTTGGGCTTGTGTAATCTTTGCAGCTCATTGCTTCGCAACTCCCGGAAATAGGGGAAGTTGTAGACACCCCAAATTGCATAGTAAAAATGAAGAATAATTGGCAAAAATCATTATCTCCTTTGAAACCAGCACAAAATTTGAGAAATGTGTATTTTTCCTTGTATCCGACAACTCAGGTCGGATACAAGCATACTGCTTCATATCCGACATAAGTTGTCGGATATAAGCAGACCTTAATGTATCCGGCGACATATGCCGGATACATATAGGCTCTCGTGTATCAGACCTGATATGTCGGATACATTATTTTTGCTCAAAATTAGGGTTTTCCGAGAGTTTTCACTTTTTACCATCATATCCTTCATTAAACGAGTGGAAATCTCGGAAATAGCCTTAGGGTTAAGGTTGGTGGGCTC
Organism: Buxus sempervirens; assembly: GCA_947561395.2. Classification (NCBI taxonomy): domain Eukaryota; kingdom Viridiplantae; phylum Streptophyta; class Magnoliopsida; order Buxales; family Buxaceae; genus Buxus; species Buxus sempervirens. The sequence goes on along the minus strand of OX387191.1, from coordinate 26,962,951 downwards.
TAGACATTATGTTGTGTCTACCATCCCATCAACCCTAACCCTAGCCTTTGCCTATAAATAGGAGGCTCCTCCTTAAGCAAATGGCCATTAACTCTTGCCAAGAACTTTTGCCAAGAAGTTGGAGATCAAAGAGCTCCGAGCGAAGAGGGGAACCGCTACAGTCTTGCTTCCAGAAGCCCAGGTAAGCCTCAAACCTCTCTTTACTTTTCTGTTTTTACATTCTAGATCTAGATCTCTTCTACCTTTTTGTAGAATAAGACCTCTTCCATGTATATGAAAACCCTTCTCCTACTCAAAGTACCTCGAGACTCCCCCTAGCCGTAAAACATGAAGGCGGGATCTAGGGGAAACAAGACTGGGGATTGATCCTAGTGTTAGAACCTATTTGAATAAGCCTTTTGAATCTATGAAAACCGTTTCATAATCAAAGTACCCGAAGATTATCTTGAAGAACCGTGTTTAACGGGGAGAGAGAACTAAGGGAAACGATGATGGAACGGAACCCTAGGTTGTTTTAGAACCCCATTTGATTGATGAATACATGCTATATGTTGTTATGTTGTTAAAGATATGATTTTACACATACACACATAACACCCGTTTTTATCGGATTTGGCTTGTATTTTGGATCTATTGCCGTCATTGTGGTAGATCTGGAATAAATAGCCCCAAACAATTCTGGGATATTTCCTATTGATTTTCAAATTGATTTCAAGCAAGTTTTGTTGAGTTTTGAAGGCCTCTAGGTCCAACCTCTCGGTTTTTGGGCACTTTTGCTTAATATTGGGTCTTTTTGGCATATTCTCTCCAATCGGAGAGAATAGTGAGCCAAGCTTGTGCCCTATTATTTCTAGAGGTTCTTCAACACTTTTTCAAGTGATTTTGATTCATCTTGCACGGAACACACACACTTTATCACTGTTTGAGTTGATTTTCTTCAGAAAAAGGCTTAACTTGACAGCAACTGTACCCCAACTTCGGACACACGTAACTTCATCGTCCGGATGAATTTTGGAGTGATTCCAGAGCCATGGGAAAGGTGATTCTGTCTAGTTTATGCCTGTAAAATTTCATTAATTTCTATCAAGTAGATTTTTGACAGCTCTCTGTCGAAGTTGATAGGTCAGTTCAGGTCTGAATACGGAACTTGTCACTTTGACTGAGCGCCGTGTGTTCGTTTTAAGTTTGATTCGAATGATTCTTGTTTCTGTGTTTTCCTTTGGAAGTCTAGTTTCAAATCCAGTTGGTTTCATAATTTTTTGACTCCATTTGTGTTGTTGGTAAGAGATTTACTCAGAGCTGTTCAACAGCACTTTTCTGGGTAAATGTGTGATCTTTGGGGCCTGTTTGGGAGACCACCCAAGGCATATCCGAATGAGTTTTTGTATGAGGCTAATTTCATTTGAAATATGGCCATACATACTTCATTCACACCAAATTTCATGGATTTATATGGAGCCGAATTTTTTAAATGATTTTCCAAACTTGCCCATTTGTCACTTTTAATTATCCCCAGCAGCAGATTTCAAAGGAGAATAACTCCTAGGATTTTAACCGGAATGGATTGAAATTTTGCATGAGTCTTCTATCTATCATAATCTTTCAAATGAATTTGATTTAATTCAACTTAAATTGGATTTAAATGATTTCAAGACAAATGGCATTATCTTTTACCGAATTTTCCGGATTTAACTCAACTTGGTTTTGTGCAACTTTTGCTTTGATTTCCATCTTTTGGTGATATTCCAGAAATGATATTGACATAAAAGAGGATCTGGAATTCATATGGATTTTCATGTGAAAATATCATATATTTGTCCTTTTTCAAGGTTTTTAATGATTTTAGCAAGCTTTCTTATTTTTTAGCATGAACAACACTTGGCAACCATCTTGTGTGGGTGAATGGGGGTGCCTAACACCTTCCCCTGTTCATAATCTAATCCCCTTACCCATCTCTGGATTTGATTTTCATGTAGAGTTATTTTTACTCTAGTATTTGCCTTTTAGCTCTTTTTGCTTATTTTGAACCTTTTGGTGCCCATTCACACCTTAAAAATCTGAATGGTGGCGGCTCTCCCACATTTTATGTTGAGCCCGTGTGTTGACGGAGGGAAATCATCCCGGTGATTTTTCCCATGTCTCACAGTCAAAGGCATTCGCTTTTAATAACCACACAAACTGCTTTACCAACAGGTCACTATCAGTTCTAGCGTCATTGCAAGTCTCAACAAAGTGGATTATATGCTATTTTGGATTGCCCTTTCCATCAAATTGCTCGAACTTTGGTGGTTGATAACCAATCGGGATCTTCATGTCACTAATCCTTTGACTATAAAGTTTGGAGTATGAGAATGAAGAGTAAGACCCACCATCAAACTTGTCTTGGATAGTGCTCATGATAAATTCTTTAAGTTGTTACCAACCGGTATGAGTGAATTTCCTCTCTTACGGAGATTGAGATGAGGTGACATTATGGATTGGGAAACTTTAAATATTGGTTGGCAGTTTTATTTGGTTAATATGTGTTAAATGTAAATTATACATAACAGGCATACCTATATATGGATCTATAGGCTAAGCTAGATAGTGAAAAGATATTTCCTTTATTTGGTTACTCTAACTTCACGATACGCGTTTCCTTTTACAAGCTAGTTTGCATTGGAGGGTCCTTATATACAAACGGGACTCATTTTAGATTTAATTTGTTGATGAGGCTCACGTTAGTGAGGCTATCCATGTATGTGATGATAAGCTAGTGGGCATAGCATTGTATGGATCCATAGGCTAAGCTAGATAGTGAAGAGGTAGTTCCTTTGTTTGGTTACTCTCACTTCATGATACGTGTTTCCTTTTACAAGCTTGTCTGCATTGGAGGGTCCTCATATACAAACGGGACTCATTTCAGATTTAATTTGCTGGTGAGGCTCACGTTAGTGAGGTTATCCCTGTACGTGGTGATAAGCGGCTACCCCCATGAAGTGATTTATCTTGTTGCATACATAGTAGTACATGCCAAATTCCATATTTCAAGATTCATTTGCTATTGGTATGTGAGTTTCTAGCGTAATAAGCTGATGGCAAGACCCCATATTTCTAGATTGATTTGCTAATGGTATAATCACTACAAAAACCAAAGTCTTTACCGGAAATTACATCAAGGTCCAACACTGGTCTGCCACTAAAACCACTGTCGCTGCAATCACTTAGATGATAAGAGGCCACTCAAAGTTCGTCACTTTCAAAAAAAAAAAATCCCCTTACCACCTTGCCCAAGTAGAATGTGATGTGCCAGTGGGCATAACCAAAGTTCGTCACTCAAAGCACGGCACGTTCTACTTGGATAACCTCACTAATGTGGGCAGGCTTTCTGTGTTCTTTCTTGGTCTTATTATCGAACAAAAGGGGGAAAAATTAGAAAAGTGCTGAAGTGAAAAAACCAAAAAGACCTCCTGTCTCCTGAAGCTTTTACAAATCTCAACATCAGTACCTGAGTCTCTTAACCCTGCTTTTCTTTGTAAAGATTCTTGTTCAATGAAAGCACGACGTTTGCAATTTTTTGAATCAGGTCCTCTACCTCTTCCTTTGCCTTCGCCTTCTCTACTCCTAGCTTATCCTAGTGACAATTAGAAATTCCACTATAAGAATTGCATGTTAATCCTATATAATTAAATATCTTAGTATAACATCTTGAAAATCAATTATTAATCTTCTAGAGAGAGAGAGAGATGCTATCTCTTTTAATCTATGTAATCTTGAACACAAAATATAGTAGTTGTGGTAATCACTGAGGAGTAGCAACCTTAGCTTCTCAGATGGTTAGAATACGAACAGTAGCCAATCAAAGAAACATAAAATTCCAAATTACAATCACATTAGTGGAAAATATTACCTGATTTCACAACAATAAAATCAGGGATGATTGGCTGTTGGTGCTGCTGCATACTGACAAATAACAGTAGCAAAATCTCATGAACAAAAGAAAGCAAGTACAAGCCACAAGAAATTAGAGATGGGAAAATTATCGAATGGGGCACCTTTTCCCCGCTAATGCCAAAAACAGGCAACGAAAATTCTTATTGCGTTAAAAAGGTAACTTTTCGAAACAATTTGCGGAATGGGGGGGCCAGGTCATCGGGTGTTGTTTTGTTCCCATTTTCCCCCCCACGTCAGCAACCCAAACACGCAGTCACCTCTCTCCCTCTCTCTCAATTCGAATAGGTTCATGTATTGGCGGCAAGAGAGAGAAGGGAAAGCTCAAACACCCGTTTCCAATCTTCCCTACCGTTCCGATCACCCTCTTTGGTGACGTCAATCCCAAAAGACCCTCTTCGTTCGTAGCACCTATGACGTCGATCGCAAAGCTCCCTCTATTTCCTCTCGCTTTCACCCTATTTCTCTTTGCGCCAAGACCTAACTCACCGCTCTTCCTTCATTTCAAATTTGTTTGGAACCCCCGGCGACTGCACCTCGAGATTGTAGACATTGGTTTGCTTGTTTCCATGCGCCCTTAATAGGCTCTTCGGCGACACCCATTCGTCAAGCCCCTTTCGGTTTGTTCTTCCCGTTTTGAGGGAAATCTCCGGCGATCCCATTCGAAGCGGTCTCCCCCTTTTCCTTTTGGCAACCTTGGTTGTTTTTGGCAAGTGGAAAGCACCCACCTTCACGAACTCTCAGGCTACCCCCCATCTGAAGCAAACGCTGTCGACCACCCACCACCCTTGTCCCCTGTATTTCTGTTGCTCTCTCGATTCTTTTCCTTTTGTTTCTACTTGATTTCTTTTCTAGGGTTCTTTTTTATTTAGGGATTCAATGATGGAAACTTGTAGGTTTTTGGCAATCGGCCATTCCCTTTTCTTCTACTTGGTTTCTGATAATCATTTGTTATCTTTTTTCTGATTGTTTGCCCTCGCCCACACTTGTTTATCTTCGTTGTATTCTTTTCCTTTGAATCTTTTTTTATGTTCGATTGTTTGCCAGTTGACAGAATTTCTAATGCATCTTTCAATTTATGACAGAATTCCTAACGCATCTTTTTGATGTTTGATTGTTTCTTCTCTTATTTCATGGGATCGAATGATGGAAACTTGTTGGTTTTAGGTTTGAAGTTTTATTGTTAGTTTTAGGTGTAGAATGAACATTGGACCATAGTAATCCCTACATATACCAAGAACATAGGAACATCTCTGATTGTTTCATATGCTATACATCCAACTCAGTAATAAATCTTCTAGGATCTCAACAAAAGGAAGAGACAAAGACAAACCATACATATACCAGGAAGAACCTGAGGTGGTTTGGAATATTTATCAACAAACTATGAAAATATTGAAAAGGAACTTCAATAGGTAAGGAGGTTTTGCTTCAAACCCATCAGAACTTCAAAATGAAATTTAATGATTCTGTCTCATAGACTACGATCCCGACAGTGTAGAGTGACAAAGTCTTGGTGATTGTCTAGCCAAGATTGGGATTGGTAGGGGCTTTCATAGGGGGAATATAGCAAGTATTATTTGGGAGGAGATGGTCCTTAGCCTTATACTTTCCCGATGGTTTGTCTTGGGTTAGTATAAGAAAGTGTGGTAATGGTTTGGGGATATAAGCTGCTACTTTCGGGGATACAAGCAGTGACTTAAAGGGATATATGTACAATCATTGGGGGATACCAACGTAATCCTAGAGGGATAGAACCAGGGTTTTAAAGGAATAGAAGCTGTTGCTTAGGGGATACAATTAGGGTCTTAAGGGGATACAAGCGAAAACTTAGGGGGATACATGCACAATCTTCAGAGGATACCAACATAATCTTAGATACGAAATCAACATGTCTTGAAGAGATACAAGCTGGTACTTCAGTTGATACATGCACAAGCTTATCGGATACAAGCATTATCCTAAGGTAATGGTTTGCATCAGATATAGCTTATCATTGGAAGGCTTTTAGTATTATGTAATCAGATGAGATAGTGTTATAGCGGGCTATATTTTTGAGACTTTTTTTTTATCCTTTGGAGTTCGCTTATGGCCTTATTAGGGCCTTGTGTGATTGTTCACTATCTCGTTTAATGCTATATACTGTATGATCCTTTTCTTATTCATTTTTAATGGAATGCTGTCATTATGTTTAAAAAAAGTATTGCGATGTTTTTATATTTGATTCCATTTTTATGCTAAGTGTTTTACTTTACTGTTGAACCGTTGCCATGATATGAATCTTGTTGTCTGGGTGTGTTAGTTTTCTCAAATTGTAGTTGTCCACTCCAGGCTTATTCAATTTATGGGCCATCGTATCATAATGTGGTATACGTTTATTGTCTGATGGGGAGTATGGCGTGGTGTGGCTAGATTGACTTAATTATGAAAGTTACGATTACATTATTCACTAGGCAAGTTATAACTGTGTAGATTGACTTGATTATGAAAGTTGGCATTACGCTGTTCACTGCATAGCCGAAGTTAAAACTGTGTAGATGGTCAAGGGTTTGGTACAATGTGGAATGGCCTAACGAATTTGTAAAAGATATGGCAGGGAAGCAAGTGTGGTGCTATTTCCATTTCGGAGGGGAAATTGTTATAAACAAGGAGACCAGTTCTTTTTCATACAGAGGGGATAGCATAGATGCCTTAATGATCACTTAGAGTACAAAATATGGGGACTTCGTGAACGATGGATGTGCATTATTCAATTTATCCCCCGCAAGAGTTACTCTGAAGTTCTTGCTTATGTTTGACGAGAGCAAACTACTAGTGTTGACCAACCAAGTAGGGCTATCAAAATTGATAGCTGGAAATGAGTGGGCTGCCAACATATATCTACTAACCGGCGAGGGCCCATCAGTGGATGACCCATTTTTTACAAGGTGATTCATGTTACACTACAATATTTCAATTTAGCAGTTTTTTGTGAATTTAGCATAATATAAATTCTTAATTTTTAGGAGGACCTCCACAGGAAGTCAACAATTTCTACCTCAAGTTGACGCAAGTGATGTTGCAGAGGGGGAGTCTATTGTTGATTGCACCACACACAGTATGGCTCCACTTGTGTCAAGTTTATGGCGGTCGGAAATCGTTGGTGAGGGCTAGACATTTGCAAGTCCTGATGCGTTGAGGCAATCAATCTATAAGCATGCGCTTGCTCAGAAATTTAGATATGTATTCAAGAAAAACACTCCTGGGTATATAGCTGTTAGATGTTCCATTAGGGACTACACATGGAAATTGAACGTGAATCGCGTAAAAGAAACGGACGTGATGATGGTGATGACGTTTGTCGATACACACAAACACTCGGCACAGGACGATGTAGCAATTAAGCCTACGGTGAGATCCAAGTAGTTGGCGGGTGTGATTGAGAAGAGAATTAGGGACTCCCCAAATTACGCCCCGCGCCAAATTTGCAAGGATTTCCATAATGATCATGCAATGAGCTTAAGTTACCATCAAAGTTGGAGGAGTAAGGAGAAGGCAAAGAAGAAGATAGATGGCAATCCAGAAGATTCATACAATCTTATACCTTAGATGTGTCAGCGGTTGATGCAGAAAAACCCAGGGACATTGGCCTATTGGACTGCTACAAAAGATGGGAAATTAAAATAGTTATTCATTGCATACGGATGTTCATTGAGAGGATTTTCAGTTGGACGCCATCCCTTGCTCTTCATTGATGGGTCACACCTTAGTGGGCCATACCAAGGAACTCTTTTGTCCGCCACTGCACTCGATGCCAATGATGGCATGTTTCCAATCGCATTCGCAATTGTTTCGTCTGAAAATAATGAAGATTGGTTATGGTTTCTTGATCGACTTCATACTGCTATAGGTCGCAGACATGAAGTTGTGATTATTAGTGATAGGAATCTAGCAATCATTAATGCTGTGAGTAATACCTTTGGGGTTCAAAACCATTCTCATTGTTTCCGACACCTGAAGGAAAATTTTAGCAAATTCATCAATTCATTTCATCTGGGCAGAAAGAAGAAAGAAGCTTTGGGGATATTGGATTCAGTTGCCTATGCATGCTAGCCAGCAGATTTTGAGGATGCAATGGATAAGTTGAAATTATTTTCTATAGAGATGTATGAGTGGGTGAAGGCCAATGGTCCTTAGCATTGGGCAAATGCTCTATTCCCTAAGAGGCGTTGGGACAAGTTGAATTTGAACTTAGTAGAGTCTTTCAATTTATGGATGGTGGAGGAACGTAAATTGCACGTATTACGTTTTATATATGCACATCAGGTTAAATTGACAGAGATGTTAGTGCGGAAGAAGGACGAGATTTCCACGTGGAAGACTCCTGTTTGTGGTCACATTGAAGAGAAAATCCAAGCGAATTTCTCTCGGGCTCTTGGTTATGGTGTATTGCAATGTTCATATTCCGAATATGAAGTTAGAACTGGTGATGATGATTTTTATGTCGATCTACATAAGTACGAGTGTACCTGCAAACGGTGGCAGATGATTGGCATACCGTGTGCACATACATGTGCTGTCTTGAAAACGAAGAACCTCAGTTTCTACGACTATGTCGTAGAATGCTACCACACCAGCATGCAGGAGCGGACATATGTCGAGTTGATGCATCTAGTACCATCTCATGACATGCCTGACATAGAATGTGTTATTATTCAGTTCGTTGCTGATTCTAGTGATACGCCATAAATGACATTGCCACCTAAGACGTCTAGACGCCCTGGCCGTCCAAGGCAAAAGTGGATTGAGTCTCAATTCCAAGACAAGCGGCCAATACATTGTTCTCGTTGCCACGGGGCAAGACACAACCGATCTACCTGTAGGGCTGCAATCTAACGAGCATATGCTACTGCGTCGCACACTTGTACGAAGGTCATTCAATATTATTTGTGTTCATAACACTGGAAATTTATATTGCATAATTTAATTTTTGAAAATCATGAATTATATGTAGGTGCACAACCACGAAGATAGGTGGAAGATGGAGATAAAGTGCTCTACTGCGGGCAATTAAGAACGCTTTATGTTTCGTGTTGGATTAAGATAGTCATTCTTCACGAGACGATCATTTGAACAATTATTTGCCTGGATAATAAATAATGTTTGTTTGTTGGCTACTTTTTAACAGTGAAGGCATTACAACCTTCAGGACTTTTATTTATGTTGAGAATAAATATTCTTTATGATATCAATCATTTGAACATGTCTGTGGATAAAATTAATGTTGTGTTTGTTGCTATTGCATTTATACAATTCGGTGACCTGACACTAGTGATATAGCATTTCTCCCTTGACATGTTTTTCATTGTCTAGGATCAAGTTATGGCACGGAGAAGAAGGATAGTAGCTACAGTCGCAGTCCATGAAGCCTCCACTTCATCCAGGGTACGGAAGTGGCCATTGACTCCCTGGGTTTGCTTCCTGTAAGTGCTTTAAAGCTATAGTTGGTAATTGCAAATAATGTATTGTGTATGAGAAAACACAATCTTTTCTGACGTGTTATTTGTTGTTGTATTCTATTGTCAACCTCATAGGAGAGAGTATATAGGCATATGCAAAGGGCGTAATCGAAGACCCCACATGCGTCAGGTAAAATACGAATGCAATTGATATGCATGATTAACCCATGAAATAAACTTGTATATTCCATATGTAGTAAAGTTCGCTTTTGAGTGTCTAGTGATTGAAGTTTGCTTTCATCCATTCATATTGTGTTCCGTTGCCTGTTTTCGTTTAAACATGTTATTCCGTAGGTTGCAAAGGAAGCAAAGGAGAAGTGGTTAGGAATGGCTGCTGAAGCGAGGCAACCGTACATGGAGCAAGCTGCTCGTAGTGTAGAGCAGTATCGTTCACAACGGCCCGAACCAAAGCAGAGGACACATGTCAAGGTAAGCACACAGTCTTATAGGGGTTACAAGGTGAAAGTGTACTTTCGAGTGTTCGTTTTTATCATTTTGTAATGTGCTTATTGCATGTACTTGCAGCCTCGATTACCACCCGCTGTTCGTCACGACGGTTCGTTGAGTTATGCAAACGGCTCACTGAAGAGCAAAGACAGGCGGTTGTCGATATAGGGTTTGGATCCCTATTGGGTTTGTAGTGCACAATCCTACAGAGGGGCTTGTGTGCGTGGCTGGCTCAAAATGTCGATGTACATTCTCGTTGCCTTAAGGTTGGGGGTTATAGTATACCCATTTGTGAGTACGACGTGAATCTCATTTTGGGGCTGAGACATAATGGATCCCCTATCATCTCGAGTGGACCAGATATTAGGATAAAAGAGGTCCGTAGTATGTTCGAGGTTGGCAGGTATGGTATATCTTTGACCAGTATAGAGTAGCTTATACTTACGTTGGGATCGGGCACTAAATTCAGAAGAGCTTTTGTGTTATTTGCGTTGGGTTCACTCTTATGCCCAAATGCAAACCCACATGCCAGTGCCTCCCTTCTACACACGATTGCTGATGTGGGGACCCTCTTGAGAGCAACGTGGGGAAGCTTTGTTGTTGAGCAGCTATTTGCCGAAATAAACATCTTCCAAAGGAAGAAAAAAGAGGCAGCAGGCGGATGCCTTTTGTTTTTACAAGTGCGTGCTTATGATCATTTATATAGTTATTGTTGTGTGATTGTATTCTGAATTTTTTGTTGTCCTGTTCAGTTGTTCTATTATGAGCACGTTATCGTCGAGCCGCCCGACGATAACAACGACACACGGTTGCCGCGTTTGTTGGTTTGGACGAACAAACGTGTGCAGACCAAAGAGCATCTGCAAAAAGAAGTCGATGGATATGGATTTGGCCAAGTACAATTGTGGATTCTGTAACCCTCAACATATATTGCTTAAGCTAGAGATTGAAGATTGATATATTAACATTTTGTTTGATGGATGTGTAGGTTGTGCCAGGGAGATTGAGGGATTTTGTCGATGACAGAAATGAAAGCACAGTGCCACGTGTATCCCCCCCGACTTAGGTAATATTGTGCATTGGCATTTGAATTGTAAGAACATTAGAAATCACTCCACAAATCCAAGTTTATGATTTTCCACTAACGTGCATGTAACAGGCTCAACGCCTAATACGGCACGAGGAAGATTTGTTGGGCAAGGAGGATCTTTACTTGGAATTTTGGGATATTGAGCCTATATGATTTTTAACATATCCTTATCATGATTTAATCTCTGTCTTTATCCTTTTATTCTTAATTTCTCCTCGAGTTCAAAAGAACTCTTAGGTCTAACCAAATATCGTGCAATTTCTTTAGATTTCCACAAGAATTTCTTTAGATTTGCATAAGATAAACACTCTAGGGTTGTCTTCACAACCAATTTGAACTCTAAAATTGTTTGGGGTGTGTACGTTTGAGGTAAACATGTTTGTTGTTGTTTTATTTATTTATTTATTTTTTAATTTTGAAGCTTCTAATCAATGTAAAACTACTTCAATTTAGTATATATGATGTAGCGACTGGTCTATCAATAGGCATTGCTACTTTGAATTGATTTTATTGATTACTATTAGTTGGTGGTTAATTTTTTGATTTACCCAGTCAGTTGTGTGTGTATATATATATATATACCAATGTATTTTATACTATAAGTTATCATGGTTATGAATAATCATATTTTGTTATATTACTCGTTTTCTTATAATTTACAATATAGTTTTAATGGACAAACATTATTGTCATATTTTTTGAATTAAAACCCAAAAACGTTTTTGTCAAACTTTCAGCTGCACACCATGATGTCACACTATGATTTTATTTCGGCCACTTGCTCAAATGCCCATCAACATTAAAACATCAAGTTTTAGGTTTTCTATATCCATGATGAAATTGATAGGTCTTGACCCAAGTCTTTGCTCTAAGGACCATAGAATTCTGCCTTTTTTTAGCACTGAAGACAAAATTCAGGGGAGATGTAAGTGGCCCAGGTTTATGAAAAGAAAAAGGTGGCCCACAAAGAACCTGCTGGCAGTAGGTTCTCTAGAAAACACAGAAGTATTTTCTTCTTATCATCATTAAAATTGGAGATGGGTGGAAATTATGAGCTTTTATTCTAGGGAAAGTATGAGGAAGGCCTCCTTTTATTCGGTTGCTAATTTATTTTGCCACTTGTCTAACAATTTAACACTCATTGGGCAGGAGGTTGTTCGTGATCTTGAGACCATCCACAACCAAATGCTCATCTTGCAGGCTGCCTATCGCATGTCACTCAGGATGGTAAGGGAGGTGCGTGCGAGGGATTGAACGATTGTCAATCGACACAATGCCCAGAATTCCGATTTATGTTCGTGAGTGCATCGTGAGTGCAACTGCGTTCTTGTATGTAGGTACAAATATTTTTCATTTGTTCCTGATGGATATTTCATACTGTTTTTTGTATACGGAGTGATGGTTTCTACAATTTGTTCAAATGTCCATTTGTATGAATAATAGAGCAATATATTTTTTGATTCATGGTTTGAACTTTCAACGAGTCCTTTGATATTGAGTACCCATCTTAATCTACTAAAATCCCCTTGGGTACCCTGCCTCTCATTGTACAGGTGGTCGAGTTTTATATCTTTGCAGTTGCCTTGTGCAAAATTGCTTTTCTAATCTTGATTTATTGTTATTGTTATAAAAAGTAATAATAATTATTATTTGCAAGCTATTTTCAGAAACTTTCATGATACACAGGTTTATCCCACTAGAAACACAATAAAATCAAGTGGGTAAGAAATCAAGCTGATTTTTTTTGTTGCAATTACATAAGTCTCTTTAATCAATCTGTTCGTCCCAGGCATCATTGCAATTTATGAACTCCTGTTGATCCTTGCCCTCACAAGCCCTATATTATTTTCATGGACATAAGATGTGGGGCGTGGTTGCAAATATCATTCGTTGACTTTGTCCTGAATTTATTTTATTTATAATAATTCACATTTTAAAAGATATGTATATAATCCTAAAAATGATTGTCAATTCAACATTAAAAGTCGCTCTAGCTGATAACCAAGGCACTGTTTGTAAGAACCCCAAACGACAGGGAAAACAGCGCCTGGGCACGGCCCGCCCCCAACCTGCGCGCAGGCTTTCCGCGGCCCGCGCCCAGGCACTATTTTGTAGCTATTATCCTAATTTATACAGCAACTGTTCCCACCGCGGGCTGTGCAGATCCCGCGCCCTAGCTTCTTGCGGCCCACGGTTGGGCACGGTATTTATCCCATATCCACCTCAGGCTGCGCATGGCCATTTATCCCATACCCACCGCAGGCTGCGTGCCATTCAATCTTCAAACCAGAAACAATTCTCCCGCCTGTGCCTAACACTTTGAGTGCTTCCATCCCCTTTGGAGTTGGGGAATACGAGGGTTTTCTCATTTTCATTAACCCGACACAAGTGAGTGCTCAGTTTAAATGTTTCCTTTTCCTGCATTGTTGATACTTTCTCACACCTGTGTTTGAGCTGAATTTATTTGTGCGTCTTGTTTTTAAATTTTTTTTTCTTCCATTCTCCCCATTTACCACATTCTTAGAAGGTTAGAAATCCCTAAACCATTGACGATTTATAAGCTTAAAAACCCCTACTTACATGGCTCCGAAGAAGAAGCAAAGATCCTCTTCTTCTTCTCAAGCTAGACCCTCAAGCACTTCACCCTCCTTGGGTCGCTTCATCGGCACTGGAGCGAGTGATTACAGTTCTTACTTTGGTCGGAGAAATATTCTAACTGAGAGACAAGTCAGTCTTGAGTTATTTCAGGACACACCCATTTACACCATATTTTCGTACCAAGGGTGGAAAAATTTTTCCAACATCGACGGGGTTGCATATAGTCAGAGAGTTTTACTCCAACCTTCACGATATTCATCTCAGCAATGAGGGAAAAATATCTACTTGGGTGAGGGGAAAGGGTTTTTATTTCTCTATAGAGCTCATCTGTGAGCATCTGGGTCTGCAGCTTATACATAACCCCGAATTCGACTACCACAATCTTCCGTCTTACCCTCTGTTACCTATTATTCATCATGAGTTGATCAGTATGTACTACGGTCTCCCTATGGGTGAAGCATTGCCGCACAGCCATCTTGATGGGCATCTGAGAGTACTAAATTTATTTGTGTGTTCCAACCTCGCACCAACCGACAACTACTTTGACTTGACCGGGTCAAGAGCTCGATTACTTCATGCTTTATGGAACCACAAAACCGTGTGCGCGGCATCCATAATTTTCAAAACCATTGTAGGCATCCAGAACTCCAAATCTCAGCCTCTCAGACTTCCATTCAGTGTCCTCATCACTAAGATTCTTCTTGCGAAGAGAGTGTGTCCCTCCACATCTGATCCTCCTCTTCATCTTCATGCTGCCTTGGACCCCAACACTATTAAACATAGTGAGGCCCAGGTTTTAGGTGCCTCACGAGGTGCATCAAGTGGTAATCCATCTCCCTCTGCCCAATCATGTTCATTTGATATGTCCTCCATCATGGAACGCTTGAATGCGATGCAAAAATCCTAGCAAGCATCCTTCCAGGCTATGCAGGAAAGGCACGAGGCATTAGCTAGAGAGTTCCATGTCGGGCAAAAGGAACAGCAAGCATCTTTTCAGGCTATGTATTCAAGGCAAGAGGCATTAATTAAAGCGATCAATGAGATTAAAGAAAGGAGCTCGCAAGACTTGGATTACGTGGGGAGAGAGGTGGATAGAATTGTTCAGAACCAAGAATGAAACCACAATGAGCTTAGGAGCATGGTCCATTTTGTGGCATAGACACAGCAAAATATGGATGAGTAGATGCAGATCTTCAGCAACCGCTATTTCGGCCGCTTGTAGTGAGGGTGGGTGCAGTGGGAGGTGGTGGTTAACTTGTGGTATTTCTTTTTTCCTACTAGGATCAGTTGATTCATTTTGGAAGTCTATCAACGTAATTGAATGGTTTCCCTTCAAGAAACCATAAGAAGTTCCAAATACCATCTTCTTATTGCAAGTCAAAAAGAATTTCTATAGATGATGTAGCGCATGAATTTTAATTTTCTGATTGGTTTGACGCTTTATTCAGTTCAGTCGAAAATTTTTATATGTTGTCAACATTATTTCCTTCTACTCAGGTTTATGTTTACAGTTGCAGCTTCTCTTTATCATCGAACCTATTTGCCGGTTTCACAAAATTGATCATTGAAACTTCATGGAATTGTGAAACTCATGATTTTTGTCTGACATGAATTCTGTTGATATGACTTCCTATGGCATTAATTAGGAGAACAATATTACATTAGAACGATGCTTGCAACAGAAGTCGACCATAAAATCATTACGAGCAGTCTTGGTACAAACCATCCCAAATCAAAAAAATATGGGATACAAGCCAAATCAACATCGAATATAAGCATACTCTTGCGGGGATAAAATGATAAGGTGATACAGCCTACAAGCTAAGTCATATAGGGCTAGGAACGCGATACTTCACTCTTCGTCCAACATGTCCGACCCAAACAGATACGTTGGATTGGCCAAGGTGGACTGAACTACTTCGTTAGATAGTGGACCTTGCCCCTGGTCCTCCATTGTTTCTCGATGAATTTTGAGATTGTAGTAGCGAGCCTTCCGCATATACGTTTTGCACATCTCGCGTCGTATGCGGTTCACAGTAGCTTCATATTCCTGCGCGTTTGTGCGGGGCATGTCTTTTGCATGTCGTTTGGGGATTGGTGCCCCAAGTTCACGCAAGTCTTCTGCATACCACTCGTTTAGATTATTGTCGAATTTCCACTCACGCTTCAATGTCTCAAAGAATAAGTGTGGATCTCGTTTTTTACGCTCGTAATCAATGTCATGTGCCCAAATTATGCCATAGTTGTAGTCACCATATGAATCATAATTACTAAGGCGTAGGTTGTACATGGTAGAATGCCGCCTTGCACCTACCGAGTTAATACGCTATTTGGATGCATCGAGATGCTTTTATATAGTGAAGCACGTGCCGGGTGTTGTCGTGCCAACGTGAAACACGTTGACCGTTTTTTGTATGCGGCATGAAGCACGAGGCCGATCTTCACCATACGCGCCCCGAAGCACGTTGGCAATACATCCATTCTTGCCAATGTGAAAGAACCACAATGACATTGAATTCTGACTAAATAATCATATGCCCGCTTTTTCAAGTCCCCCAAAGATTATGCACGTATCCACCTAAGTCACTGCTTGTATCCCCCTAAGACCCTGGTTGTATCCCCTTAAGTCACTGCTTGTATCCACTTAAATCACTGCTTGTATCCACTTAACACCTTGGTTGTATCCCCTTAAGTCACTGCTTATATCCACCAAAGTCACTACTTGTATCCCCCTAAGTCGAAGCTTGTATCCCCATAAGTCACTACTTGTATCCCCCTAAGTCCCTGGTTGTATCCACCTAAGTCACTGCTTATATCCCCCTAAGTAGAAGCTTGTATCCACCGAAGTCACTGCTTGTATCCCCCTACATCACTGCTTGTATCCCCCTAAGACCCTGGTTGTATCCACCTAAGTCACTGCTTGTATCCCCCTAAGTAGAAGGTTGTATCCACCGAAGTCATTGCTTGTATCCCCCTAAGACTCTGGTTGTATCCTCCGAACTGAACCAACCTCATGTGATTCGGTTAGGTTCAGTTTGGCTTTCGATTATTTTACCTATTTATTTTATTTAACCTCCGTACGTCACGTGATGGATGTTCTAGTGCCAATGTGAAACACGTTGGCCGAGCATCACCGTACGCGCCATTAAGCACGTTGGCACACCATCAATTTTGCATGCGAGAAAGCAGCACAATAACATTGAATTCTCTATAAATACTCATACGCCATTCTTTTTCAAGATCGGGAAGCATGGAATCCAACTGCTTTATGGTTCGGGATGTCCAGCAAACATTGTGCCCATGTGGGAAAGGGATGCTGAAGCGAAAACAATCGCATACATCGCGTAATCCAGGATGCCATTTTGCAACATGTCCAGTAAGTTTCACATGATGTATATTTTATGGCATATAAATTTTTACTTTCCAACAATCTTTTCATCTGTTAGGGTAATGGCGATAATGGTTGCGGCTTTTTCGTATGGTGCGACGAGCTCCACATTTGTGAGTGTGGAAGGGGTCCATGTCGAGTCATGACCACTAAAACCGAAAAGAATGCAGGTCAGCGTTTTTATTGTTGCCCGCTCAAGGTATGGCCAAGAACCTTCAACAGCTGTAATACGATTTTTTTTAACAAGTGATAATTGGATTTCATTTATATGATATTACTTTATGTTGTAGGAGGAACACGGTTGCAAATTTTTTTCTTGGTTGGAGGACGAAGCTGGCGGAGGATTGGGGGAATCTCCTGCAAGGAATACCACATGCAGTCAACACAGAAGCGTTATATGTGACCTTGAACGTAGATTGCTCCAAGAAGAGCGTGACCATGCAATGAGGATGGCGAACATCTATCGAGAACTACTACATGACCTTGACAACATGAACCTAAAGGATAAACATCCTAATTAGTTGACTTCAGTCTTAACAATGTATGTATGAAAATGGAAATATGCATAGAATTACCAAGTCGTAAACTTTTATTGTGCCACGTGCAATTGTTGAAATTCAGAACTTAAGTGACTTATGCTTAACCACCTTGGATGTGTATAGCTTTCTAGTTCTGCCTTATAAGGCCAATAGTCAATCATCCGAATTATCAACTTCAAGTACCAAACCCCCTAGGAAGAATCACTAATCTCCTAATCATAGCAGCAGCAAAGATTACGAATCTATCAATGACTTAGGGGGATACAACTAGGGTCTTAGGGGGATACAAGCTTCGACTTAGGGGGATACAAGTAGTGACTTAGGGGGATACAACCAGGGTCTTAGGGGGATACAAGCAGTGACTTAGAGGGATACAAGCTTCGACCTAGGGGATACAAGCAGTGACTTCGGTGGATACAAACAGTGACTTAGGGGGATACAACCAGGGTCTTAGGGGGATACAAGCAGTGACTTCGGATCCACAAGCTTCTACCTAGGGGGATACAAGCAGTGACTTAGGTGGATACAAGCAGTGACTTAGGGGGATACAACCAGGGTCTTACGGGGATACAAGCTTCTACTCCGAGGGATACAAGCAGTGACTTCGGTGGATACAAGCAGTGACTTAAAGGGATACAACCAGGGTCTTAGGGGGATACAAGCAGTGACTTAGGTGGATACATGCACAATCTTCAAAGGATACAACCTGGGTCTTAGGGGGATACAAGCTTCTACTTAGGGGGATAGAAGCAGTGACTTAAGTTGACACATGCACAACCTTTGGGGGAATTACTACGAGAATCTTGGGGGGATACAACCATCGTCTTAAAGGGATACACACTTCTGCTTAAGGTGATACAAGCACTAACTTAAGGGGATTGTGGTGTGTACACTATGTATAAGTTATCAAGGATTACTGAAGGTCGCGGAGTTTAACCCATTTCTTCAACTTTGTAATGTTAACTTTGCAGGATGCATATTTGTTTAACTTTCTTTTCCTCTTTATTTCAGAAGCAAAGTGGCCGCTCCCAGCACTGTTTTGCCTTCATTTAACAAAATGAGTGTGACAGGGTGAAGATACATTTGTGTGAAGAAAGACGTGGACACAATGTTGTCAGTATTAGGGACTCATTATAAATATGATGACTGAATGGGATTAAGAAGTTGTCACCAAGTCCAAAATAATCACTGTGGGGGTAAATAATAAAAGCACCCACTGTACTCTCTTGTCAAAGTTTAGCATTTCAAATTACAAGCATCAATTCCATGCGGTGGCCTCTCGCCAGCAACATCTCTCGATCATCTTAAGGACCCAGCAAGCAGATTTTTGGGGAGTTTGACTAGCCACGGCCGCCTGATATGATTGGTTAATCCTGATCATCTAGGGCTGAAGTAATCAAACCAACAAAGGAACACTTAAAAACTATCAAGAAAAAGATTATGACAAACAATTTCAGCGAAAATTTGGTGTTTTTATGAAAGCACTCAACACTAATGAAAAAGGATATGCATGAAGAAAAAAATATTGTCTAGTGCTTTGATTGAAAGAAGTTTCTTGTGAGGAACAGAACAACATCACATCTATTTCCTTGTAAAGCTGCTTTAAAGGAGACTCATAAGCTAGGTATGTAGTTGTAATTAACACAACTTACGACGTCACAATAAGATACAAGTTGTTCAGCAATTCTTCTGATTTAATCCTATAGCTGTGTTAGACATAACATATATCAGCTCTACTGTATCACATAATATGGTTTAGTGTCCTTTATGACAAATGAATATATTATGTAAGCTCTGAAAATCAATATGAAAAATTCAAGTAAAGGTAGAGGATTTGACCTTTGCATTGAACTTGGAATCCGGAAGAATATTTGATGATTTTAGATCTCTATGGATCACAGGGGGATCACAGTGCTCATGGAGATATTCTAATCCCCTGCTCAATACCAATAAAGTCAAAATAAAATATGCTAATATCGGAAGTCACTGCTTTACAAGGAAATAGATACAAGTTGTAATTAACGCAACTTCCATATGTAACTTAATATGAGCATGCTCAGTTGCGTTAGATGTAAACCATCCACAGAAAGCAATATCATGATATGAGCATGCCCACTGTGCCAATTACCTACATTGTTGGGATTAGGAACTTAAGTGAGTTATGCTTTAACACTAATATGTGTAGAGCTTTTTAAGTGTGCCTCAATAGGCCAAACTGAGACGTACCTTATTCACGCGAAGCCCGCGAGTGGGCCACCATTTGCTCCCTCAACTTGTTTTCTGGATCTAGCAGAAGGCCCGCCAACAACTTCCTCCGAAATTGCTAAATATTCGCTTGTTGCATTAAACTTTATCATTATAGCAAAAGAATTCTAGAGCACAAACCTAATGCATATATTTATTTATATACTTTCCTATGCAAATTGCGAGACCAATGCATGCCCATCCCAATACTCCATAAATTTAAGAAGGAACACACCGCAATCAACGCTATATCACACAATGCAAAACAGAGGTTAGAGATATAATAGCTTGCTGAAACACAATCCTAAATGAATCACTTACGCGTTATCTTGCTTAGGCATTTTTGGATAGTAGACGGCCCACCTGGCAATTCCAATTGAATATCCAGCAGCATATGTACCAAATAATTTAGCAAAAAATTTTGCTTGCATACATGAACTACGTACTCACTAAGTGCATAGAAGGAAATTCAAAATTATAGAGTTCCATATGCATATAGAACCAATAAATCTCCACTTGTTTTGTTATCTGGACCAACATAAACTAATGCTAATTGTAAAGTGCAATGATAGTTATTACGCACTAGACTTTTGATGATTCCCTTATATTGTTGCCCTCGCCAGTGTCATTGCGAATCCAACACCTCGATCCTTGTCTCATTGTGATTGAACACAACAAGGAACCAGTGGTTCCTGTGACAGACAGGGACGAAATGCTACAAGGCAATCATAGCATGAAAACAAATACAATGGTTTTCATTAATAATACTGTTATGAAAAACCCTTCAAGTAGACAAGATAGCACCCAACCATAGAAAATGCAAACTTACGCACCAACTTGCAATGACTTAGCAACCCGCCAGTCATATCCACAGTGAAGAATTTTTGGAATGCAGCCTTCGGGGTTATTTCACCGCTTATTATTGCTTCCTAAAATTTATAATAACATCATTACTCCACAGAAGCAAGAACAATATACAAGTTCAAAGCTAGGGCAATATACTTACACTGGCATAGGGGGGCAATATTGCTTGTGAAGCATTGAAGAATCACGTAACTGTTGCCTCATTAGGCAAACACCATGGGCAGCCATGACCTAATTTCCATAGAACACGCAATTCTGTTATCTTACCATATATGGATATAAATATTATATTGTAATTAAAAGTTACAATGTAGTGCTTCTTACATACCGAGCTCCCAATCATGTGTTTGTCAATCAAGCAGCGAATCTCGCCCATTGTCACATGAGTGTTGTCGAGATCGACAATAGTCGTGCTATACAAAAATAGAAAGTCATTCGGCTTAGTGCGGGGAACGCACAATGTAAATATGACAACCATATAGGAATTCTTATGTTTATGTAACTGTGGACCCCACATATGCATACATGTTGACAATGAATGCTTAAATATGACAATAATAAGTATAAATCGTGGTAATGAAGTACTTACTCTTCATCACAGCTAAGATAAACCTAATCGCAGAGACGCTTTTCGTCATCCCCGAGTAGAGGGAATTTGTAAACCATTACATAAGGAGACGAAAGCTTTGTTGCTGTCTGCTTTATTCATCTTTTCCTGCTTGCAATTGGGACCGGGGCGCAACTAGGGGGTTCCTCAGAAGGCGTAGCCACATCCCTGCCTGCGTCCTCATAGGTGGTAGGATCCTTGGTCGGTGCGCCACCACGGTCCGAAGATGTATGAGTGGGTGGCGGCACACCAACTCCTACATCACCAGAGGACGCAGGCTCCTCTCTCGGACCTCTCTGTGCATGGAGGCGTCTCTCGATGTATGCATCGAGAGAGGTATAGCATCGCTGCATCTCAGTGGCAGCTGCTACCATCCTGTGCATCTGGACCCGCAGGCCCTGCATCAACAGCAGCAATGAAAGATTATAAAGTGAAACAATTACAACTTCAGCACAATGTCATTATAGCAACTTTTTACCTCGTACACATGACACGACAATCCGTCTCTATCCCTCCGACCGTAGCGTGTATCATCCCCATCGTCAGCCATAGCAATCAATTGTATCTACACATGTATTCAATTTCATACACATCGAATAAACCCAGAATACCGGAATAAATTTCCTTGTATGACTACTTGAGCAATGCACGAAGCGAACCATAAGGCGTTCACAACCGCACCAAAAAAATCCGAACTAATGATAACAACAAAAACTGCTTAATCTGCTACTCAGTACAACACAAAAAATAACAATGGTAAATATGGGATTTTACTAGTACGACGATTATATACAATTATAATGTTATTATTTCCCACAAAATAATCATCACAATATTATAATAGGAATAAACAAAGTTCATTGCATACCAAGACATATACTACGATTGCTAAAAATAATCTAAACTCCCTTTGAACATGAGTCAGAATCTGCGTCTTCAGGTTCAGATGCTTCAACCACCTTACGTCCTTGTGTTGGAGGCGATTCAAAGTCTGAGTAGTCGAAATCTTGTTTCAAAACAGACCTACTTTCATTAGATATATCCGACTCCAATTGGAAAATGGTGTCACCATAAATATCTCGTACCTTACATGAACACTCTTCAATGTCTTCACCCTTGCCTTTAGCATTTCTAAACATTTCCGATGCCCTTTGCCTTCTTAAACAACTTAGCATGTGCCAAGTTTCTCTTTTTATTAATTTTAATGCACGTTCAACTGCGTCATTGTTAATATGCTCAATATCCAAGGACCTTCGTCTTGGAATTGTTATTTCACGATAACGGAGCCTACTTTGTAGTAGTTTAGCATGATGATAGTGTTGGGTCCACTGCTTTCGAAGATGCGAAGAGATCCCTTGTTGTGTGGGTACTTTGCACAGACTACAGCAACATCGAGTAGAGCAACTCCCACGACTAGCCATACTCTATAAGAATTTAACATGTATTTCTTCCATGTTAGTGGGAGATAGAAGCATGCTTTCTATCCTCTAAACAAATCACAAGAATCTATGAACATGATAGACTCAATGGAGTTTGAATACCAACAACGTAGGAACATTACACAAATTTTCAGAACCCCAAAGACTATACTCCAAAAACAAAGTCTCCTTCCATGTATCTATTCTCTTATCGTAATACTATTCTAATGAGGCAAACATCACTCGAATATCCTACCCCTTCCTCCAAATACTTATTTATAAAATACATATATTTAGCAATAGTAGAACATTCACTTAATTTCTAAACAATTATGAATCGTCAAGAAATCCTCAATTTGCAAAAAGCTAAAGCAGTGGTACCCTGAAGCTCCCAAGCAAATCATTGTAATGTAGTTCCCCATACGCTTGCAAGTAGAGGATTTCTCCACAGACTCATATGGGAGCTAGGATAACACATAATCGTATTTCATAACTTCTTCAACGCCTAGTTGTTTAGCACAATGGGAGAGAAATATTCTCTGATGCTCTAATCCAAAAAACTTAAAAAGTGAACAACATTACTCTATAGGTACCAGCTCCAATGTGATAATCAACTCAAAGAGTTAACAACTATTACATCCACCTTTGAAAGCAAGCATTGCTGTCTGCAATCAAATATAACCATACCTTCGGCATTATTTTTGATAATATTTCCTAAACTTGCCTTGAATGAGCAATTGAGCATATAGATCCATCATGCAATATTTTGAACAACTAGTATATAACCTTGTCTCTTCGATTCCTGATACGATTAGTCCAACAAAAAACTTTGATATACTTCACAAATTCCTTCAATAGCCAGATTTTTCTCTCCAATAAAAATGTAACCTTTCCAACCAGGAAAAACTGTTGAAATTAGTGTTCATACTAATGACTGGCCTTCTTATATGAAGTTGTACTCTATATGGACGAGAAAATAGAAGGGTAAATGAAATTGAGCATCAACCTTTGCCAAAGGCCTGAAAATATATGCAGGACATATGATGATTTCATATATTCTTTACAAATTCAAGAAAGTTTTAGGAAATCAAAGAGAACTTCAGAATCTGACATGATGAGGTCCCACTTATTTCTTTTCTTTCCCTTCTTCTATCCTTTCTGTTCATTGGGATGGTTTTCTCTTGTTAGTTGTATTGGACCTATTAGAGATGTTATTCGGTTACTAATGTATTCTACTTTTATATTAGCAAATCTTTCAATGCAAATGGATAAAAACATGATAACTACAATTCCAAAAAAAAAAAAAAAGGATACAGCAACCTGTACCGAAACAAACCAATCTTCTGTGTGACTCAATAAATTTTATTTCCTCAAACGACATAAGCAATCAAAGAATTTTTTCTGTTTTTTCTAACACACCATAACAATCAAAAACCTAAATATCCTGTTAGTTGATGTAAAACCCCAAATTTTTCTTAAATAATAATATAAATTAATAAATAATATTAGTGAGAGTTATAATTGATGGAAATAATTTATTATTGTAGGGGATGATCTAATTAGTGGAGATCCAGAATTAGACGCAGATCTGACCGTCCGATCATGAGATATCGAGGTATGTATTCTGATTGGGCGTGTGTATGGAATTTGGTGTATGTGAGATACATGGGATCGGAGAGTATAAGTATTAGTTTAATAACCTAAATCATATACGCTCGTATTTTGTTTGTCTTCGACAGCCACAAGCGACAAACTTGACTGAAGGAGAAGAAGAAGAAGAGGAGGAAAGGTCTGGTTTTGAGTTCTTCATCGTCCAGAGTGTTGCTGGGTGATAGAGAATCGTCGTTGAGAGAAGAGAGGAAGAGGAACGTTCGTTCAAGAGGTAGGTGACACCGTTTACCTTCGTTTTTGTGTTTACATGTGATTAATCGACAAAAGCACGTTTTTATGATATATAATGATGTATATATGTTGATAATCATGTTATATATATGTTAGAATGAGTTTAGACGAGAAAAATCATGATTTGGAACTGATTCTGATCGTTTTCGAACGACCGCCGACCTTGACTGTGCTCGGCGATCGTCGGCAATCTTAAGCGCTCGTTAAAAATTTCAGACCGCCGTAAACCGCTTGAAGACGTATCGTCGGCGTTCGATTTTGAACTACCGCCGACCACAGACCGCCGGGGCGATCCCGAGCGATCCTAGGCGCTCTGTTCAGATTTTGCAGATTTTCATAATTTCACACCCTGGTTCAATTCCAAACTATTTTTAGACAATTTTAATGATTAAATAAGATGTTTTAAGACCAAAATAAACTATCTAATTCCCTGTTTTACAGAAAAATAAATTAGGGAGGTATTTAGGACATTAGTTGCCAAACTTTGAAAGAAATGGAGAAACCTAGTTTTTGGAAAACCTAACTTGTATTTAATTACTAGAACATCTTCTAAATGACACTATAAACCAGAAAACTGTATATAGAGAATTCAGAACTCAGATGACCGAATATTGAAGTAATTGACAGATTTAACCTTTATATGCCGCTAGGCACCAACCCTTATAGAAATATGATATTTTAGGGAATTTTTGGAGTCTAGTGGGCATAGCTGGTTATGGATCCATAGTTGTAGCTAGATAGCTGAGGGATAAGTCATTTGGGTTGAGTTACTCCTATATGCGACACGCTTCCTTTGCAAGTTAGTTTGTCTGGGAAGGTCCTATGTCTGGAGGGACACCCCAGTGAGCCGCTGGTGATTCCCTGTACATGTGGATAAGCAACCATCTCCATGTATTGATTCTAGTGCTGCATGCTGGTGGTACATGCCAACTCTGATGGGTACGTGTGCAATAAGTCAGTGACTACGGCTCTTGTCTAAGCTGCGCTGCATGGGACTTGAGTATCATTAGTAGCATTGCCCCTAAGTCGCACGGTGGTATAGCAATTGGTTGAGAATCATCTCAAAAGGTTTATCTATCTTTGTGAGTCCTACAATGACACTGAAATCACAACACTTGATATTATTATTGAATACATGCTGGAGGCATGTGATTGGGATATTGATCGGATGTTACTGCTTAGTGCATCCTAGCGAAGTATGAATCATGTTATTGATCTTGATATTGGATTCTTATATTAAAACTTGCTGAAATTCATTTCTAGAATTGTGTATCAAACTGTTTTGTATTCATGAATGATATGAATGATTATACGAGCCTGATTAGTCGATATTGCTTAATCGTGCATGAACTGTTACTTTACTTATATGAACTGTTTAATCATGCATGTGTTACCTACTGGGATATGCGTATCTCACCCTACTTTTATTTCATTTTTCAGCTGATACGCGAGAGGGGGATCTTAGTGATTTCCAGGGAGAGATAGCTGAGTATACACCGGAGGATTACTATTATCCGGATCTTGGTTGAGGTGGATGAATGACATAGACTTAGCACTTTTGATTAGATTATTATTATTCATTTGGATTTGATGTGTTAGAGAGATGAGAGAGAGATAGTAACCAGTTTATTTTACCAGACTTTGATATTAATGATTGATGATCAAACTATATGTTATTTGAGGATTTTAAACTACACTTCCTCACATACTTGTTTCCGCAACTCTGATAGTATAATAAAGTGAATGGATTTTAATTCTTTAGTCTGGTATATTATTGATGATGTATTTGATATGGGCCAGTAACACCTTGGATTTGGTTGTTGAACTAAATTTGGGTTGTTACAGTAGCGAACCGGGTTCGGGTTGGGTGCCGGTTTGCACTGACCTGGGTTCGGGGCGTTACAAGTTGATGCCACATCAATGTGTCTCCATTGTACTGGCAGATGTGAACCACTGTAGAGGCAAACCCTAGAAAAAGTAGAAATTTTTTACCCTTTTTCTCGCATTATCCAAAGTTCCAAACCGGGTGATGATTAATGCCTGAAACTATATTTTTTACACTTTTTCATCGCATCCTAAACCTAATAACCAACAAACAAACTTAAAACCCTCCACAAAAAAGTTTCATCAATCGAAAGATGTGTTAGGAATTCTGTGAACGGGCAAACAATCGAACATAAAAAATATTCAAAGAAAAAGAGTACAACGAAGATAAACAAAACTGGATGACGGGCAAAGAATCAGAAAAAATTAGGAATTATTAGTAACCAAGTAGAAGAAAAAGGAATGGCCGGTTGCCAAAAACCTACAAGTTTCCATCATTCGATCCCTAAATAAAAAAGAGCCCTAGAAAAGAAATCTAGTAGAAGCAAAAGGAAAAAAAATTGAGAGAGCAACAGAAATACCGGGGAAAGGGGCGGCCAGTGGTCGACGGCATCTACTTCAGATGGGGGGTCGCTGGAGAGTTCGTGAAGGTGCTACGAACGAAGAGGGTCTTTTGTGATCGACGTCGCTGGAGAGGGTGACCAAAACGGTGGGGAAGATTGGAAAGGGGGGTTTGAGCTTTCCCTTCTCTCTCTTGCCGCCAATACACGAACCTGTTCGAATTGAGAAAGAGGGAGAGAGGTGACCGCGTGTTTGGGTTGCTGACGTGGGGGGCAAAATGGGAACAAAACAGCGCCCAATGACCTGGCCCCCCATTCCGCAAATTGTTTCGAAAAGTTACCTTTTTAACGCAATAAGAATTTTCGTTGCCTGTTTTTGGCATTAGCGGGGAAAAGTTTTCCCATTCGATAATTTTCTCATAAGAGATCTGGAATTGGAACAACGTCCAATATAAGGACTCCGGGCACTCAAAGAATCTGAAAGCATAAGAACCTATTTAAAAGAAACAGGGTAGAATGATGGCTGCCCATATCCATACATTGCAGCAGTAGCAAATAAGACTTGATACTTGGTTTTATGAGCTTGTAGATAATTTCCATTCATTTGAAAGACTATTAATCTATAATTTCATAAGTGTTCGTGGCCAATAAAATCCTTAACTGTAATACATGTAGGAAGGAATGAAGGTAGTAGAAGAATCACCAATTTGAATGCAAAGAAAATGAAATGAAGCTGAAGTCTTTAATTCAAACAACATCGTAATATTTAAAATCTAGAACCAAAGAAAACAACCCACCTAGAGAAACAGCTTTGTAAAATTTTGGAGCACGAGCCATTACTCGCCTCATTCATGAATTCATAGTGTATCAGCGCCTGATCAACCTTGACCTAAGTTATCTCGCTGTGGAAAGTTATGCAAGAAATTATAGCTCTGCAATATATGTTCGATCGGAGATCCGTGTTGTTGGTTTCCTAGCCTAAATGATTAGATGCAGAGGCGTTGTGAAATAAGATCGAGGAGAAGAATAGCATTCAATGTCAAGAGAATATGTGAATTGAGACATATCAGATGGAAATCCTCACAAATTAAAGAGAAAGGTAGCTAGCGTTCAATGTCGATGATCAAATACATTGTAAATTGAAATCGTATAACAATAGTTACCTCCATCAACTAGGGATGATGAACTCACCCGTCAGCTACTCATCTGTGCAGAAGCGTTGCATTGATTTTGTTCTCATGGAGAATAATTCGAAGATGAAAACCTAGATGCTCAAAATTGAATTCACTAACGAAGTATTCGAAATTGAGGCAACAGACCTCGAATTGAGAGTCTAAATTTGTGCATTTAGTCTGGAATACCTAGAAGTTCAATAGAGAAGTAGATCGGAGGCAAAAAATCCCTAATCTACGCAAAAAAAAAAAAGGCGTTAGAAAGCTACAGATTAACAGGAAACGAGAGAGGAAGGGAAAGAGAAAAAGAGGCGGAGAGATGAAAGTTTTTGTCCAAAAAAAGAGAGAGACCGACGTAGATGTAAATAGAGAGAGACCGAGAGGTGGAATAAAATAGGAGTTTTAGCGGCGATCAACAAAAGACCGCTGCTATAAATCTCATAACGCCCACCACAAAATCCCATATTTTTTGTTGTGAGTGGGGCTACGATTTACTAGCATTGCGATAAGATGTAAGGTGCAATAGTGGAGACTTAGTAACTTTTAAAAGATTTATATTTCTTCAAGAATCCTGTAATGCCACATGTGTTATGTTGAGTATACTTTGCCTATTGTTTTGTAATATGTTTATCGTTGTTTTGATTTATCATTATACCTCATGATTATATTATAAAATTGAACTGTTTTCTTGCATCACCTTGGTACTTGTTGAGATTTATATCTCACTCAGGTTTTCCATATTTTTCAGATACATTTAAAGATATCATCAAGAGTGGGGTAGTATGCACATGGGTAATACTTGAGCATAAACCAGGAATTAATTTAATCTTAGAAAACCAAATTATTGTATTTTAAATTGCTTTAATTGAACTATAAAATCTATGCTTCCACTTGTACTTTGATGCAAATAATAGTTTTAAAAGTTTTCACAAATTTTAAGTTTTTTCTTTTTTCTTGCCATAATCACTAACACTTTAGGTTTAGTTAGTTGGACCGGATCCGTGGGCTAGCACACTTAACGCGACCCACCGGACCGTGGTACTTGGCAGGCCGTGCCTTAACAGGCCAAATGTTCGGTACCCCAGGCACGGTATAGTCCACTAATAAGTGCGAGGTCATGCCGTGCCATGCTCGTGCTGGCCTGGTCCTATCGTTTAGCAACTCTATTAGTAAACACCCTAACCCAACCCATTTACAACCCACCTGTGAGACATGGGAAAAAATCAAAATCCGATGACTTCCTCAATCATCACACGGGATTAAATTAAACAAAGACTTGCCACCATTCAATTTAGGTGTGAATGGACACCAAAATATTAAATAAGCACAAAAGGCAATTTTAGGGTAAAAATAACCCTCCTAAAAAAAACAACCAGAGATGGGTAAGGGGATTAGGTTATGAACAGGGGAAGGTGTTAGGCACCCCTATTCATCCACACAAGGTGGTTGCCAGGCATTGTTCATGTTAAAATAAAGGAAAAAGCTTGCTATAAAAATCAGGAAAAATCAAAAAAGAAAAAATATATGGTTTTTTCATACGAATAGTCTGATTGATCCAGAACTTTCAAATATGATCATACCATTCCTAGGGTTTCATGATCAAAATAAAATTGAGATAAAATCAAATAAAATCAATTTAAAGTGAAAAATCCAAAAATCGGGCTTCAAGCTAAATTCTAGAAATCTAGAAAATATGATTTTTATAAAATATTTCAAAATTGAACTTGAACAGTCCAGGATATAGGTATAGCCCAAATTTCACATTAAATCAAAAAATAAATACCAAAAATACCCACATTGATGAAAAACATCAAAATGGGAGAATTTAGACCGTAGGGTCTTCTCTCAATAATGAAAAACAATTTAAAAACCACATCATGAAACCCTAGAATTTATTTTCAGGCTTTTGGATTCAGATCTACCATATTGATCATGATAAATCCAAGATCTTAGCCTAAAACCACAAAAATCACGAAAACAGTGTTGTAGGTGCAAAAGTGGCAAATATCCAAATTTTATCAAAAAGTGGGGATCTCATGCTATAAACATCATGGATTCATGTTATTCATTCAGATATATCATAAAAAGCATTAAAACATGATCAGGATATTCAAAGCAGCCACATCTCACAGATTAGAGCACATGGGGGTCTACCTACGGATCCACCTGTTCTCTTTTCCCTTAGCTCTCTCTTCACGTTTTACGGCTAGAGAGACTCTTGAGGTACTGGGAGATAGGTTTGGTTATACAAACACAATCCAAGGCCTTATTCTATAAAAAAGAGAAAAGCAGATATGGGGTTCTATTCTAGGGATCCACCTGTTCTCTTTTCCCCTAGCTCTCTCTTCACGTTTTACGGCTAGAGAGACTCTTGAGGTACTTAGAGACAAGTTTCGGAATACAGATACAAAAGATGGCCTTATTCTACAGTAATAGAGATGATCCTATTACATCTAGAATTGAAGACAGAAAATAAAAGGGAAAAGGGACTTACCTGGATTGAGCAAGCAAGGCAGCAGGGGTTCCTCTTCTTCTCTTGGAGCTTCTTAGAATTCCTTGGACTTCAAAATTTCGTGGCCCTCAGCTTGAGAATCTCACCTCTATTTATAGGCAAGCATAGGGGCAAGGCTGGTCCAGAATTTTGCAAGATAGAGTTTCAGTTTGAGTTAAATACAAGATAATGCCCATCCATAGCCAACCAAGGTGGCTTCAGCGAATAAAATACATAATTCGCTCATTTAAAGATATATTGGACTAAAGATAAAGCTCGGAAATCGAGAGAAGGACAAAACTCGCACGTGTCTTGAGTGACCGTAAATGCACTACGGTCCAACGGTGACCGTATAGTTAATACGGGCGCGCCTGACCGTAGATCGATCTCGGGCGCAACGGGCCCGTGAATGGAATACGGGCAAAGCCTGTTTAGTCAATTTTTATTATTTTCTCATTTTGTAGTGCAATTTGGGGTGTCTACAGCTGCCCCCTCTTTGCTGGTAATTGGAACCAATTACAAGCAGAGAGCAAAAAGACCCACCAATTGCACTTTCTAAGATTTTTGTCTAATCAATTGCACTTTGCAAGGATTAAATGGATGATTTTTGAAAAAAGAATTGATTGTGGAAGATTTGCTAAGAAGTCCCTTAGCTTAAGGGCCAAATCCTCCTCTCTCCTCTCACTGAGCTCTCGTGGCTATGAAGTGAGATTTGAGACAAAATTTTTAAACAAAAGTGGGTAAGGTGGCAATCCTTGCAACTTACAACTAATACAAACATTAATCTTTTGAAAAATGTGGAGAAAATGATAAAATATGCAATTTTTGGCTTCGCCCGTATTTACATCATGGACCAATATTACCCGTTGGTTGATCACGGGCGAACGGGACCGTATTGCTTTCACGGGCGTCTGCTGCCCGTACTGATGTTACAGATTTTACTCTCCTTCTTAAGACCACGATCGCGAATTTTCTTCTTCTGCTCGCATTTTGCCCTAAATCCTCTACGCCCGTACTCTTCTCTCCGGTCCTTGCTCTCTTCTTCTTCAACAGTGTTCGTCTTCTATCTCCAACGACCACTGATCTCCGGCGACTCTCTCATTCTCCGGCGATCCCTTGCTTCTCCGGTGACCATTGTTCCTTCGGTGAGCAATGTTCCTTCGGCGACTGTTGCTCTTCTCCCACTATCCGAACATTGTTTGCTCCCTTGGGTGATCCTTTGAAACAGTAACCGACCGTGGACGGCTTCTGTGAGTGAGCAACTCCTTGCTCTGGTGAGACTAAGCTCACATTTTCTTTTCGAAATTCAGATAAACAGGTATGTCTCTTTTTAGATTTTTTTGTTCATTAATGAGCTATTCCATTTCCTGTTTTGATTCTCTATCCTTGATTGTAGAAATTCTGCACTGTTTCATGATTCAACATCTGATTCTTATGCCAATACCTTTTTTGAAAATTCTCATGACTATTGGCTAATCTCCAATGCATATTCGATCCATACTTGAGCTATTTAAATTGTTGATTTGCTGATTATGGAGAATCCCTGTTTTGATCTTTGAATTGTTGTATTTGCTTCGTGATTTAATGCCCAATTGCTCTGTCCATGATTCACCTGAGGCTTGTTACCTATGTGTTTGCATGATTTTGAATGCCTTGTGAGAATGTGTTCCTTCTATGCAATTTCCTGTTCTTGAGCATGACGCATATTCCCAAGTTTTTGAAGTGCTTTAATATCTGACTTTCTCGAGACTTGTCATTTGTATCTGTATGAACTTTGCATCTGTGAGAACGTATTCCAAATTCACATTTAACTCAAGACTGATTTTTCTGCAGACAATGAGAACTTGAACTTCTTGTCCTTAATCTATCCAAATGTTGAATCGTCCTGAAACCAAGCGAAAATATATGATTAGGCATCTCAAATATACACATTTTTTCTTTCTTTAAGAAGTCTATACTTCTTATATTTTATAATTTCCTGGTTAAAGCAGATGCAACCAAATAGAACAATAAAATTTCTTAAAATAAACTCCTTTAGGGGATTCATGATTTGATCAGGAGTTTCTAAAACACTTTCTTCCATTTCTCAATTTTTCCTTTTTCCTTGGTTAGAATAAAGATCAAACAATAAAATTTTAACAAGAATAATTAACATCTCCCTGATTTGAACCGTAGATGGCCCGCCTTCGATCAGCTTCTAGGGATCCTACAGATGAGCCTTCCTCTTCGAGGGTTAGGCGTGATCCTGCTGATGTGGCCTCGTCTTCCAGAGCCGAGATGGATTCGGATTCAGATATCCCAGATCTCCCTTCTGGGGATTCGCGCGAGGTGACCCCAGAGGTATATTCTAACCTTTCTGAATTCAAGATTCTTTCACAAAATACATCCTTCTGATTCTTTCCTTCTTTCAATTATTTTCTTTTAGCCGGCTGTTGAGGCTTCGGGTAGAGATAGGAGCTGTAGCAGGCGTCGAGCTGGAGGCAGAGATGGAGGCCATGATGAGGGCCGTAGAGGAGGCCGCAGAGGGGGCCGTGGCAGAGATGAGGCCAGGACCAGGGCTGAGATCCCTGAGGAGGTGGCTGCCCAGATTAGGGATACCGATCTTTTGCATGGCTTGAGGACTCATCCCTCAGCGTGTATTAGGGCGGACATCCCTTTGGAGTATCCTATGTCCCACTATAGAGGGAGCTGGGCCAGTTTTATTAGGTTTTTGGGAGCCTGCAGTTCAGCCTACTGCCGGGAGCTAGGCCTATATGGATTTGGCATGTTTATTACCATTCCGGACGTGCGCCTGGATCGGGCCCTCATTGCTGCGCTGCTAGAGAGGTTTTTCCCTGAGACTTTGAGCTTCCACTTCCCAAATATTGAGATTGGGATCCGGCCTTCTGATTTCACACTCATCACCGAGATTAGGATGATCGGTGATGTTATTCCTGAGATGGCGATGCCAGAGGCTGATGAGGTTGCTGCTTATCTTGGATATATCGTGCTGCCTCCTGAGGCCTGGGATAGAGGGAGAGCGAGATTGTCTCTGACATGGTTGAAAGAGACCTTCAGGAGGAGGCAGTTTGGCCAGCTTGCCTCTGGTGATCATGTTTTCCCATACGCCTTCCGATTCCTCTTTCTGTACATGATGGGATCTTGTTTCTTCCCAGAGGACACGACTTCGGTTAGTCCTTATTTTCTGAGCTTACTGGGAGATCTGCATCGAGCGAGGAGGTATGCATGGGGCCCGCTCATTTTTGGTACTATATTGGCCGGTCTGCGCCGATCAGTGAGTGGCCTCTCTACTTCCAGAGGGGCTGGAGTTGGGTGCCGATTCTTCTGGCCCTTTCTGCAGGTGAAATATCTATTTCCTTTCTTTCTTTCTCTTTCTTTTTTTTCTTTTTTTTTCTATTCTTCTGATCTTTTATTCTTTCTGCAGTTCTTTGCTAGGGTTTATATACCCTATTTCCGCCCTACCTTTACGATGTCTGAGGAGACGTATCCCATGGCACGTAGATGGTGTCATGTAGAGCACGACTCTGAAAAGAGTCGTCCTAGGTCCGCCCGGGCCCACTTGGACAGGTTGTACCGGTCTGAGGTAATCTTCTTTAATTCCTCTACTTTCTTATTTTCTTTTCTTCTTGAATCACATATCTGATGTCCTGTCCTGTTTTTCAGCTATTTGTCCCCAGGATGGGAGACATTCATGAGGTGCTGGCCCTGCGTGCAGCCAGAGATGATGCATTTGTCCGTGACCAGAGACGACAGAGATACCAGTTCTTTATTGGTCAGCTGGGCAGCATCTGGTACTGCGGCGAGCGCTTCTTCTTTCAGCATGTAGGAGAGCCGCGGATTCCTGCCATCCCGCCAGATACTACTCCTTCTTACCCTCCTATGCCTGTTGATCCTGCCCAGTTCCTAGATTGGACTGAGGCAGAGACTTTATTAGAGGAGGGTGACTATGATGCCTGGTTCAGGCGAGCTTCTGTTGGGTGCCACATGCCACCCATGCCTGTCTGTGGTGGAGTCACGGAGATAGGAGGGGTAGTGATCCGGGCTTATGATACGACGGTATGCCTTCTTCCTTTTCACCTTTCTATTTTCATTTGTTCTTGACATTTTCTGACCCTTTCTTTTCTATTTCAGGAGGCTCAGTTGGCAGAGATCCGATCTCGATATGCTGATCTAGAGCACCAACGAGATGCTATGATCGCCGAGCGGGATGCCCTCTATATTACAATTTCAGACCTCCGGGGGCAGCTAGCCAGAGCACAGGGCCAGGAGGGTCCATCTGATGCATAGGACCAGGCGGGTCCATCTTACACTCAGGTTAATTTCTTCTTTCATTTCCATTCCTGCTCTTGCATTAGTTTGTCTTGTTCTGACTGAAATTTCTTCTCTTAGTTTCAGGAGGACACAGCCGGCCCTTCTTCACCTGCTTCACCTGTGCCCATGCATTTTCGGGATGAGGTATTTTCTGTGGCACGGGTGGAGTTCGTGACTTCTCCCAGTCCGGTAGAGGCACCTGCAGCAGAGCCTGAGATCGAGGCTGATATTGTACCTGCTGCTGAGGATGTGCCAGAGTCTGCCCCAGTAGCTGAGACTGCTCCTGATGCATCTACTGATGCAGATATGGATTCGGCTATGGACGCCGCTATGGTAAAGCCTACCTTGGAGGCCGTGGTGATGGAGGAGGCTACAGTTGATCCTGTGCCTGAGGTGGATGCGGATATACCTGAGACATCTACTCCTGCTGGTCCTGTCATGGAGGCTATAGAGGAGACGCCTGCTGCTGTTGATCCTTCTGCGGATTCTTCCTGTACTGATTCTGATCCCGAGTCTACGGGATATGTAGATACTTCAGGGTACGTCCCTCCTGATCATCCCATTGCTGGCCTTGTGCCTTTATATATGTGGCATGATATTCAGTCTGTTTTGAGCAGGATGACGCGTAGCACAGCCCGCAATATTGTGCGGCATGTCTTTGAGCGTAGGCGATCTTCAGGCCGTGGTCGGGGCAGAGGACGAGGCCGTGGCCGTAGGAGCGGACCTGCATAGATAGTAGATTAGGATTTTTCATATACATTTGTATTTTTGACAAAAGTGATGTAAACATTCTCATATATATAAAAGAAGTTTAATTTTCATTCATTTGTGCTCATTCCTTCTTTCTTTTTAGTTTTTATTACATCATGAATGTTAAAGCAGGGACAGGTGAAGCTTAGGGAAACAAGGAAATTAAGAATTCCCATTTTTTTGCATTTTTTCGAAGGAACCGTACTTAATCTACGAGCAAGCCATGCCCGTAAAGTTACTACGGGCGCACTCTGCCCGTGAAGTTTTCACGGTCAAGAGTGTCCGTATTGCCTATACAAGCGAGCTATGCCCGTATTATAATTACGGATTTTACTGCCTTACGATTTTTTCTATATAAACTCATGGGGAACGTTATTGTGACACTTTTACTAATTGGAAAACTCCCTGAGCACGTCTTTTCTCGCTTTCCTTGGCTTCTTTGGCGCTTCCATGGCTTCCCCTACGCCGCTTTCTCCTGCCGTTGAATCTCCTCCTGCAAGACAACCTGTTAGATCAAAACCTCCTAATCTCACCAGGTATAACATTGTGGACTCTTTCTATGACAGGTGGGTTAACTCCATGACCCTTGATGAGGAGATTCGTTGGGATTCCATCCACTTAGGGCATATCCTACACCTCCCTAAAATTCCCTTTAAGTGGGAAATCATTGAAGCTTTGATTGGACACTGGGTTCCTGAACTGAATCTCTTCCGCTTTGATGATAAAGAAATGACTCCTACCATAGAAGAAATTGAAACCATCCTTGGCTTAAAATTTTCTGAAAAAGTTGTGAACCCGCCCCTAAAGCCTAGTTATAAAAAGGAGGCTTCCACTTTCTTGGGTATAGGGAAAAAAGACTTAGGAAATTCTAATACCCCATTGACCTTGTCCAAGACCTTTTTGACTAAAAAACTTCTAAGGAGTGGGGACAAGGATTCTAGCTTTAATGCTTTGACTTTGGTAGTGGTCAATCAGCTGCTTTTTCCACGGGGTGATGACCAGGTTGACTTGGCTCTCATCTCAGTTATCTGTCAGGTTAGGGAACGTGAGAGGTTGGCCCCTATGATCTTAGCAGAGATATACCAGGCCCTTACTGACTGTTATTTCAGAAAGAAGAAGCACTTCCTTGCCTGCGCCCCTATCCTACAGGTAAAAATATACATATATATATATTTTTTTCTTTCTTTTCTTTTCCTTCTTCTTCTTTCTTCTTTTTTTTTTCTTTTTTTTTTCTTTTTTTTTCTTTTTTTTTTCTTCTTTTTTTTTTCTTTTTTCTTTTTTTTCCTTTTTGGAAATAAATTGAAATACTCCCCTTTTCTGCAGCTTTGGTTGCTTGACCACCTTAGCCAGGTTGAAGAGATAACTCGCCGCTTCTTTCCAAAATTGAAAGTTCCTGTTTTGATGAGCAATAGGGGGTGTCCTAATATCCAGGGCGGCAAGCAAGGCTGGTTCACTTTCTTGGGTACTCTCCAGGATGATCAAGTGAGATGGCCTGGCACTTATCAACCCAATCCAGAGATAGTAATCAGTTTCAGAGATAGGAACTTTCTGGTCCTGGCAGGCTTGAAATCTGCTGTTCTCTATCTTCCTTTGAGGGTTCTTCGGCAGTTTGGAGCGACCCAGGGAATTATGATCCCAATTGGCTATGAGAGCCTTGTAGGACCACTTACATCAGCCACCATGGGGCTAAATGCTCAATTAATGAATGAGTGGTCCTATGTCCGCTTTCTGCGAGGTCCTGTCTTTTCTGAGTCCCATGTGAAGGACTATCACTTTTGGATCAAAGAGCAGGTGCAGAGTCATGCCCAGTACCAGAGGATCCTCCTGCAGTTCTTCCTCCTACCTATGAGGACATTCTGGAGTCTAAAAGGGCAACCCATAAGCGGCTTCAACAAATATGGGTACGAGAAGCACAAGAGCTTAGGATAATGTAAGACCCTGAATTTTGTGAGTATTTATTTATTTATTTAGTTATTTATTCTGATGTATAAACTGTGTTTATCAGGTTATTTTGTGGTTTGAGGGCTTAGCCCATACTCGTATGTACAGGCGTTATATAGCCATTTTTCCGAAAAATCATAGTATTATCATTGTTACTATTAAAGTATAGTTAAGTGATTATTAATGCGAATAGATGCTGAACATGTAGTATCTTCGGTGGGCGAGCATGCATAGGATAAAGGAAATGGGAGAGTATTCGAGCGCGTATGTAACAAGTAAGTGTACTAAAATGGAAAGTAGGGTTGGGTTTATGAAAATACGCTTATCATAATTTAGGAAACATTTTTCGTTAAGTCTGGACATCAGGAGAACTCGCGATTTCGGCTGGAGAGGCGACTAGGGTTTGTGTTCGTGAAGAACCAGAAATCGCAAGTGCTAAAAGAAGGGTTTTGGAGCTGAAGTTCATTGGGTTATTTCTCTCTGCTCGAGAAGATTAGTTTCGGTAGATCTTTCATTCGCGTGCGTGGCCGGAGAAGTGATCGGCCGAGGTTTTACCATTTGGGAATAAGCGCACTCAGGTGAGTAGCACTGATTTACAACTGAGATTTGTGTTTTCTGTTTCTCTCGAGATTACTCTGATGCATGGGTTATATATAAACTGATAGTGTGAGTTTTCTGGGTTTTCTGGTTTTCGGGAAGTTACAGGAACAGAGTCCCCAGATTTAATTTATATTTGAAAATGAAAGTGTTTAGATTAATTCCAAATATGGTTGGGAAGTTTTCTGGGAGTATTAGGAGTGTAGTAGAACCATTACAGAGGTTCACAAACCGGCCAGTCATGTAGATCTCAAAATAACAAAGAAATGAAAACCACAGGGGGTATCCACTCACCTCGCGCTCACCGGCGCTCACCTCAGAGGTAGGTGCCCCGTTAACAACGACCTACCGCCGAGCTAGCGCCCGGCTGGCGCTCATCTCGCGCGAAGTAGAAAACGATGCGCCCATCTCGCGCGAATCTCGCGCCCACCTCACGCCCATCTCGCGCTCATCTCACGCTCACCTAGCGTCGGGTGAGCGGCAGGTCGATTTTACCCTTTTTCTTCACTGCCGACCGGCGCTCACCTCGCGCCCACCTCAGTAAGTGAGCGGCAGACCTATTTTGCTTACCGAAATGGAATGTCTGATTTGACCAAGAGTATTTGCATTACTTAGGGGTTAAACCACTTCACTATTCACTTGGTTAGGAACCTGGGAAACCATTTTGCCTATGAAATTAATAGAGGAAAAATTAGTGAACATCTTATGAGTTTTTAAGTTGAGTTTAGGTTACTTATGAGTATTGTGCCGGACACCAAACTAGTAAGAGTTACCAGTTGCTTTTCCTTGTTCTATACACTATTTTGATTGAGAAGTTATTTTATTTCTGGATTCGCTTGTTGGAAACTTTAAATGTATTGAAAGGATTTCCTTGGTATGAATGCATTGAGTTTTACTTCCATATGAATTGTGTTACGGAAATGAGAAATTACTGAATGTACTTGAGGTACTGCTTGGTCCAGAGGGACAGGTGATGAATTGTGATGAGTTTTTACATGATGTGGAATGAATGGTTTTGTTTTGATATTGACATTGAGATTATACGATGTTTACTGTTTTGGTCTAGCTTGTCTTGGATCCAGATGTTTAAGCTTAGTAATGTGATGTTATTGTTCGTTGTTGGAATTGCATGGCCTTGTGTGTTGCCACGACCGGTGTAGAGCAGCCAGAAACCCTGAGTAGGCCTGGTTGTCAATGCAGAAACCCGAGGAGTAGGCCTGCATTGGATGACGAAACCCTGAGTAGGCCGTCATTTCAGAGTATCCGAAACCCTGAGTAGGCCGGAACTGTGTACATGGAGGTGTGGAGTGTCTACTTGGCATGTTTAATTTATCAACTAAACGATAGTCATGACATTGACCAATCGATGTGTTATTGTACTTAACTGAGATTTAATTTGTTTGATTTGAACTTGGGAAGTTGATGTTGGTTGTTTAAACGTATTGTAGTGTTGTTGATGCATAGTTTTAAAATGTGATCAACTATTTCTGCATGCATGTGCTACTCGCTGAGATATTCGTATCTCACTATGTTGTTGTTCTGTTTTTCAGATACTCGTGGTGAGGCGATTACTGGGGTAGATCCTGCTGAGGCATATAGGGAGGAAGACTACTATTACCTTCCTTAGACTTGTAGGTTATCTGTTCCGAATTTGAGAACTTTGAATTAATTGAGATGTATTAAAGTAAATTGGGGATGAACCATATGATTTCAGTTCAGTTTAAATGTTACAATTTTGCATAAATGGAAATGTGCACTCTGTCAGGTTATAGATGTATGATTATCCAGCGATCATAAATTGATTAACGATCCTTGCCTAACCTCCGTGAGACATGTTATATCTTTAATGAACAACACGGATCCGGGGCGTTACAGATAAAGGTCATTGATCTGGAGAGGAAACTTGAAGAGCAGAAATCTGGCCGCATTGCCATGGAGAAGAAGCTTGAAGAACAAAGGCAAGCTCGTCGCTTTGAAGTCCGAGTTATGCGGAAGAAATATCAGGATTCCTTGACCGACCTTAGGGCATTGAAGATCAAGCATTCTTTTTCAGATGAAGTCATCTCCTTCTTGAGTGATCCTGATGCAGAGGGAGCTTCTGGAATCATTGCAACTCAGGTAGCTAGGATTAGGGAGCTTGAGGAGCAGTTAGGGAGTAGGGATTAGATTCTTTTATCTCTTTTTTTTTCTTCTTTTTTCATACTTTTATACAAAAGCAAACTCCATTAGTGGAAAGACAATAGATTTAATTCCAAAATAGGTTTTATATTATTGGCCTCAGAATTCTCAGATGCTTGTAAAACAAAAGTTTTATGAAAAAGTATTTGATTTCTCATCATTGGCCCAAGTATAGTTTTTTTTTTCTTTTTTTTTTTTAAAAGCTGATCCAAAACACTTAATCACATATAATTAAAGGAATTAAAATCAGGTTGAATAATAAAAAGGGTAGTCCAAGCAATAGGGAGAGACCAAATCTGTCTACCCCGTGACCTTTAGAATCATCCCCTAATAGTTTTACCTTCATATTTAACCTTGCTAATCTGCTCAGTTTCCAATGCTCATGCTGATTAAATTTAGACCACATAATCAACTCAACCTTTGATTTTTTTATTCTTTATTCTTTTTTTTCTTTTTCTATTTTTTCTTTTTGCCCTTATTGCCCCTAGCGCCAATTACGGTTTTCACTAGGGTCGGCTTCTGCATTCCGTCATCACCAATCTTACTCTGAAAGTTGAATGAATATACTAAAATCACCGAGGGCTTAATAATAGGACGAAACAAAGGCTAAGCTCGGTTTATGAAAGAAAAGGTATTGAAGGCTCAAAATTTTCTAAGTGTGAAAAATGGGTCAACCGGACTTACAGTCATGATGAATTCAATCCCATTCCTTTTCTTTTGTATTTGGCTTTCATTTGCCCCTATTTTTTTCTCTTTTTTTTTTTTCATTTTTTTCCTTTTGCCCCTATTGGCTTTGCCCATATTGGCCTTGCCCCAGTATAAGACTGTAAGTCCAGTTTAGGTTTAACAAAAAAGACGAACAGGCTCAAATTGGCTTGACTAGGGATGCAAATTTTGGGATATAAGGAAAGATGGCCTCAGATCATTTTCTAGTAATATTCATTCATGGAAAATATCTCTTTACTGCATCAGAGTTAATTGGCTCAGGAAAATCCTTCCCATCCATTTCTGTTAAGATGAGAGCACCCCCTGATAGGACCTTCTTGACCACATAAGGCCCTTCCCAATTTGGTTTAAACTTTCCACGAGGATCTTCCAAAAAGGGTAAAATTTTCTTCAATACTAAATTTCCTTCGTGGAAAGTTCTGAGCTTCACTTTCTTATTTTAAGCCCTGGCCATTCTCTTCTGATACAATTGGCCATGACAAAGCGCCTTTAATCGCTTTTCCTCTATTAGATTGAGTTGATCATGTCTTGATTGTATCCATTCAGCTTCTTCTAATTCAGCTTCCATTAGCACTCTTAGTGAAGGTATTTCCACTTCCACTGGTAAAACTGCTTCCATTCCATATGCTAAAGAGTACGGGGTTGCCCCTATAGAAGTTCGAATCGAGGTTCTGTAAGCATGTAAAGCAAGTGGCAACATTTCATGGCAATCTTTAAAACTCACTACCATCTTCTGAATGATCTTCTTTATATTCTTATTTGCTGCTTCCACTGCCCCATTCATCTTTGGTCTATACGGAGCTGACTTGCGGTGGGTAATTTGAAACTGTTCACACATCTTTCTCATGTCATTATTCTTAAGGTTTGAAGCATTGTCTGATACTATGGCACTTGGCAAACCGTAGCGACAAATGATATTGTGCTTCAAGAATTTCAAAACGTGGCTACTTGTAATGTTTGCGTATGAAGCTGCCTCTACCCACTTGGTGAAGTAATCAATTGCTACAAGTATAAACCTGTGTCCATTTAATGCCTTTGGAGAGATCATTCCAATGACGTCTATACCCCACATGGAGAAAGGCCACGGAGATGTCATACTGTGTAATTCACTTGGGGGTGCATTCTTGTTATCCGCATACACTTGGCATAAATGACACCTTTTGACATGTATATAGCAATCATGCTCCATAGTCGACCAGTAATATCCCAATCGCAGAATCTTCTTGGCAAGCATATGCCCATTCATATGGGGTCCACACACTCCTCCATGTACCGTTTCAACTAACATTTCTGACTCGGTCTTTGCAACATCTGAGTAGTATATCATTGTGTGATCTTTTGTACAACTGACCACCACTGAGTAAGAACTGTCCTGCCAACCTCTGTATTGTCCTTTTCTCTATAGAAGTGACATTTTCTGGCAAACTCCGATCATTTAGGAAGTTCTTAATATCTTGAAACCATGGTACTTCTTCTTCTGGGGTTTCTTCTAGAACAAGGCAATAAGCTGGTTCATCTCTGACTTCAATTTCCAGTGGTCTAATATCAACACCTTCTGGCATACTGACCATTGAAGCCAATGTTCCTAGAGCATCCGCAAACTGGTTTTTGGCCCTTGGCATATAATTGAAGGAAATTCGAGTAAATTTAGTGCTTATTTCTTCCAAATACTGGTGATAGGGGATCAATTTGTGATCCTTGGTTTTCCATTCACCAGTTGTTTGGAAGATGATAAGACTCGAATCCCCATATATGTCAAGTTCCTCTACTTCATGGTCTAAGGCAGCTTGCAACCCAATTATGCATGCTTCATACTCTGCTATATTATTTGTGCATCGGAACCTTAACTTTACTGCGATCGGGATATGTGTAACGCCCCGGATCTGAGTCACATGAAAAACCCGTAACTCGTATCCAGAGGTTATTATAATTAACAGGATCAAACTACCAGAGTAAAGAAAACATGAAACTAAATAATTCTATGCAATAGAGTGCGCTAAACAAATCCGAACATAAAACTCACATGACAAAATTTTCACTACCCGCAATTATCGGCTCTCCATACGTATCTGAAAAACAACAGAAATAAAAGAGTGAGATACGAATATCTCAGCGAGTAGCACATGCATGCAAGAATACACATCTTCAAATTTAAAAATTCTATGATCGAATAATCAGACGAGAAAACAAGGAATAACCGGTGAAGTCTGCGTACTCTGCTGACAGTATAGTTGACCCAAGAGCATAGGAAACCTTTTAACTATAAGCAATTAACATCGTAAATCCCTTGAAGACAAAACCCAGATCAGTTTCAGAGAACATTAGTAATATAGTTGTGCGCGCGTGGGAAACGCGGCACGGGGTAATTCGGAGTCGCCACCGCCTGATGGGGTGCAGGCGGACACCTGGGTGCCTAATCTTGCCTATTAGGGCTTT
The DNA here is from genome assembly GCA_947561395.2 of Buxus sempervirens. Taxonomy (NCBI): domain Eukaryota; kingdom Viridiplantae; phylum Streptophyta; class Magnoliopsida; order Buxales; family Buxaceae; genus Buxus; species Buxus sempervirens. The sequence goes on along the minus strand of OX387191.1, from coordinate 26,919,440 downwards.
TTGGTCTGCGGCTTGAGATTCTAAGTCAGTTCTCGGTTGTGGTCCGGGGAAGTCCGTAGACACCCCGGTCCACCCCGTCGGATGATGGGTCCCGTGGGTTCCCTGGTTTGAGTCAACTTACATAGGTCTCACCTAATTCCTAATCCGATATGCAATCTTGGTTAAGTCTGGCGGGACCACCTGAGTGGTGTGGGTCCCTTTAATTGCTTTTATCTTGATTACTTAGGTGATCTGAGTCTGATTGGGTGGGCCCCGTTGGAAGGCCCACGGTGTCCTTGGTGGGCTTAGTCAAGCCCGTGTGCCCTTGTGGGCCTTGGCCTATCCTAGGAGGCCATTTGGGCTTTGGTTGGTGCATTGATTTTACTTTAGATTCAGATTTGAAGGTTAAGTGTTTTTTATGCACAAGTGGGCCGGACTGGTTTGTGGGCCCCTTAGGTGGGCCCACATGGTGGCCAAGTATTTTTTATTGAATTTATCTTTTTAATTTTGCCAAAGTGATTCGGACATTGGGCTTGGGGCCCGCGGTCCAAATCTGGGCTTGTAAGCCCAAGTTACCAGAAATTAGGGTTTGCACCCTTCCTTGGTTCGGTTGATGGGCTTTGGCGGGCCCGGTAGGCCCTTGCCCTTGGTCTCGGCCAAACCACGCAATTCATGCATCAATTTCACATAACAAGGCTCGGGTGGGCCGCATTGGGTTTGGCCCGCCCAGTTCAAATTGTTCATTTTACTTAAGTTATTTAATGGCATGCTTTGGTGTTTATTGGGCTGGATGGGCCCCGTTGGAAGGCCCACTGGAAGTCAAGTTGGACCAGGGGTCCAAGTCCCACATTGGGTTTCCGGGTGACCCGGAAACCCTATTGGTTTATTCGGTTCGGTTCGGAAATGGCATTCACATCTAGCAATAATTACAAAAAAACCACAAGATGGACACTTTGTCAGAAAAAAAACTGGCTCATTGTGCTGGGTCCAAGGGGAGGTACCCGGGGGCCCTGTGGGCGAAGCGAAGCGGAGCCCACGGGGTGGGGTACCTCCCCGTACCAAGGTACGAGTTGGATGCGCAGTGAACAAAGGGGTGGGGGTGCAGGGGGCGAAGCCCCCCGCGGTATGGTAAAGGGTATTTTTGGAATTTTCAAAAAAAATAACAATTCGGCCTGTTTTGGACCTGGCGCTCACCTCCTGAAGTGAGCGCCAGGTGGGCGCCAGAACCGGGCGAAATTTTGACCTGGCGCTCAACCGATACCAGGTGAGCGCGAGCTGGGCGGGAGGTGAGTGCGAGATGGGCGCGAGAAGGGCGCCAGAATTTCACTTGGTTTTAGGTGGGCTCGAGCTGAGCGCCAGGTGGGCGCCAGCTCGGCGGGAAGTGAGATGAAAGGGGCGCCCACCTCCTAGGTGAGCGCCAGGTGAGCGCCAGGTGGGCGGCAGCTCGCTACGATTTTCAACTCTCTGTTTTTTTGAGATCTCCAACTCTGGCCGATTTTTTTTGGTCTGTAACTGTTCCACTAGCCTCCTAACATGCTCAGAACACTTCCCAACTAGTTTTGGATTTAATCTAAACACATTTTTATGAAAATCAAACCTCCTTGCAAACCTGCAAATCCGAACACCTAAACACTAACAGAACATACAAGGAAGGGGACTGGGGGCTTTATGGGATACAACAGAGAGGGAGAACTCATGGGGGAACATGCTCCCCCTTCGAATCAATCAGACAAGTAATAGCGGTGAAAAGCAAAAATGTTGGAAAACAGGATATCGCAATGAACTTATTTATTTTGTACAGGAGTTCGTCGGGAACATTACCTGGATGTTTCAACACCTATCCGACGTGGGTGGAGCCTCCTTGTGCGAGCAGCCACCGGAGCAACACCTCTCCACGCCCACAGCAAGATCTCCTTAGGGTTTATCTCCTTCGGGTTTGATGAGGAAGAAGAGGAAGAGAGGGAATGGGGTCGGAGGGGCTTCTGTCAGAGGGTGGAGGCCAGGAGAGGTATGCCGAGAGGGTTTTGCGCAATGGGGAGTGAGGAAGAAGGCTCGAGCAAAGGTAGCCGACACCCAGAAACCTCCAACCCGAGAGCTGGATGTTTCAACACCTATCCGACGTGGGTGGAGCCTCCTTGTGTGAGCAGCCACCGGAGCAACACCTCTCCACGCCCACAGCAAGATCTCCTTAGGGTTTATCTCCTTCGGGTTTGATGAGGAAGAAGAGGAAGAGAGGGAATGGAGAGGAGGGGCTTCTGTCAGAGGGTGGAGGCCAGGAGAGGTATGCCGAGAGGGTTTTGCACAATGGGGAGTGAGGAAGAAGGCTTGAGCAAAGGTAGCCGACACCCAGAAACCTCCAACCCGAGAGCTGCCAAGCAAAAATGCCGAACACTTAACTTTTTTTTCAAAAAATCTTCCAACCTTTCTGCGCGAAATGCCGCGCGGCTTATATAGGCCAGAAAAAAGGGGGTGCCGCTCACCTTGGCGCCCAGCTCAAGGTGGGCGCAAGCCCGCTCGCCAAGTCCGCGCGAGCGGCATAATGATGAGAAATCATTTAATGCCGCCGCTCGCCGGTCGAAAAATCTAAAAAATTCAGATTTAGTCCCTGACAATTTTTGGTAAAATCCGATATTCTCGGATTTTTACAGATTTAGTCCCTGGGATATTTCGAATGTTCGGATATTTACGGATTTGATCCCCGAGATATTTTCCTGTGCAACTCGCCACGTGTGCAGCTTTTTGCCACGTGCGCAGATTGCTGGTTTTGCTGCTCGGTAATTTCGTCAGCTCATATTTTCTTCATCCGGACTCCGATCTAGGCAAACTTAGTTTCATTAGAATCGTATCGGAGCCCTCCATCCCATGACCTAGGAGTAGGCCTCCGGATCGGATTTTAGCAGAAAGTCAACTTTTGGCTCTGCTCAGGTTTGACTGCCCGCAGAACCTTCATCCGGACCCCGATTCCTGCAAACTCAGTTGCGTTGGAACCGTGTCGAGATTCTCTATCCAATGGTATAAAGCAAGGTACTTGGCACGGAATTCGAGGAAAAGTCAACTCTCGGCTTTTCCTTAAGTTTGACCGCCCGCAGAACCTTCATCCGGACCCCGATTCCTGCAAACTCAGTTGCGTTGGAACCGTGTCAAGATTCTCTATCCAATGGCATAAAGAGAGGTGGCCAATTTTCACTTGATCAAAAAGTCAACTTTTCACCCCTTAGGGTTTGACTTTCTGTCCAGGGTTTGCATTTTTGGTTTTTTTTTCTGGGAGCGCAAAAATGAGGTGCTTACAGCTGCCCCTCTTTGCCGGAGTCACCTTGCGGATGAATGGCAAAGAGAAAAAGAATCTCGTTTTTGCGCCTGGCATTTCTGTCGACATGGCCGACGAGCTTAGTCCTTTGAAATTTTCATTTTGAGAGGGAAGCGGCCAAATCATGTGGCGTCACTTCCTGGCCTCAGAGTTTCCTTACCCTTTGCTTTTCGGGTTTTTGTAGGGCAACTCTTTAGCATTTAAGTTTGAAAGAGATTAGATTGGACTTGAGCTCGCCAACCTGTTTCGGCGTTGATGCCAGACACTTGACAATATTCTTTTCTTCTTGTTTGTTCCATTAAAGCTTTTAGGCGACTTCAGACTTCTGATCCATTTTGTGTCTTTTACTTGAAGTTTGTGTTTTTTTTTTTTATTAATTTTTTTTATTTTAGGATTTGGTGGCCAAGGGTTGGGCTAGGATGTGGACCGAATGGAGAGAGGAAGAGGGAAGGGCGGAGGAGGAGCTGCTGTTGGTGAGGAGGTGCTTCCAGCGCTGTCCAGTGCCTCAAGGGAGCCCACACACCTGCTCTACTCTATTTACAAAAGTGTGAAATCAAAATTACAAAAGGGGCCATCTTGCCCGATGATATCTTCATTTATGCTCATTCTTCTTCATATCTTGTCATTCCTTCTTCTGCAGTGCTTTCTGATTGGCTTTCCCTCTTGTAGAGGCTCCCTAGCTTGGAGTGACTGTTGTTGAGGATTGGGCAGGAATCTTTTCCTCATTGTCTCTTCTTTCAGGTCGAGCCTTGTTTCTGACAAGTGTGGGAGTTCCCTGGGAAGGATGCTCCGCTGGGGATAAGGGGGGATTCCTCACGCTGTCATTTTCCTTCATACGGCCCTCTCCCTCTGCTTGGGTGTGAATTCTTCATGTTCGTTCAAGCTCTTGTTGAGTGCGAGAGGCTCCACCAGGGATTGATGCGAGCTTGCTTGTCTTCTTTCCGCTCTTCTTCGCAAAGCCGGCCTCTTCAGACTGGGCGAGGCTTGAGAAGTCTACATCGTCCGGCATCACTCTCTTATTGCTTGAGAGGACTCTACTGGGGATGTAAGGGTGTCGTCCCTTGTTTGCTGAAGGCCTTCCACTGGGGATTTTTGGAGGTTGTTATTCTCCGTTTACTGAGGGAACTCCGCTGGGGATTTTGGAGAAGATGTCCGTTATCCCGCTTTTGCTGTACCTATGAAGGCAGGAAAAGACAACATGTTAGCCGTGGAATAGCTGGGGAATGCAAAACACTTCTTTTATTCTCTTCTTTCTCTGAGCCTTTCGCCCATTGCAGCCAGAAGCGGCCTTTGCCAAGGTTAAGAAATTATCAACTCAGGTTAGTAGCCCAATGTGGAGCTCAAAACAGTTAAGCAGAACAATTATAGAGAAAACAGGTGTGTCAGTGTGTGCCTGTGTTTGCAATATCAAAGAAATTTCCCAAGGTCAGATGGGACTTGGAGTGCTTGGTATTTTCCGTAGCATTGTCATCACAGGCCACTATGAAGTCTTTGACTCGGGCGCAACCTGCCAGTCTGGACCTCTCAAATCTGTTCAATTTTCTTGATTTACTATCTGCCACTGTTGCTGCTCTCCTCTGTATCTTGCTCTGCTCAAACCAGATGTGACCAATTTTTTTTTTTTGACTAACCACGCAACGCCCTTTTTTCGGGTTTTCGCTGTGTCCATCCTTTCTAGGAAACTCTGAATTCCGTCATTGCTGATGAACGCAGACTTAACTATTCGCCCTGATCATTCTTTTTGGGATCTGAGAGGTCTTAGAGATAGGACGAAACGTAGGCTGGGTCTCGGTTATGAAAGAAAGGATAGATGGCTCAAAAAAGCTTAATTATTTGGGTTTGCAAGGTGTGCTACTTTTATTGTTGGTGGGACTTACATCCTGGCTTATTTGGATCTCTATATTTTTGGGCGGGGCAAACATTTCCCCATTTTCTTTGTTTCTTTTCTTTTTTCTTTCTTTCTTTTTTTCTTGTTGCATTTTCTCTTCTTTTTGAGGTTTTTCTGGGCAAGAATGCCCGGTTTCTTTTTGCTTTGCCAGGAATGCCCCATTTGGTGTGTAGAACACTTGCAATGGGTTGAAAGAATTTTAAAGCTCAAAATTGTCTAACTAGGGGAGAATTTCAGGTATTTGGAAGGATTTATAGTTTAAAGGAGAGTCAAGGATGGCCTCTCTTCATTTCCCAATCAGAATGATCTCAGGCATAGTACAGTTTGACTGCGTCTGCATTTATCGGCTCAGGAAAAATTGCCCCGTCCATTTCTTGCAGGATAAGTGCTCCTCGGGACAGAACCTTACGGACTACAAATGGCCCTTCGTAGTTTGGCTTGAATTTCCCTCTATTGTCCTCTTGATGAGGAAAGATTCTCTTTAGTACCAGATCTCCCACTTTGAACTGTCGTGGCTTCACTTTCTTGTTGTAGGCTCGCGCCACTCTCTGTTGATAAAGCTGGCCATGGCACAAAGCCTTAATCCTCTTTTCATCCAATAATTGCAACAGGTCAAATCTGGATTCTTCCCATTCGACATCACTGATTTCAGCTTCCTTCAGAATTCTGAGTGATGGAATCTGTGCTTCCACGGGGAGGACTGCTTCCATTCCGTATACCAGGGAGAACGGGGTTGCCCCGGTCGATGTCCTAATCAACGTTCGATAGGCGTGCAGTGCATACGGCAGCTTCTCATGCCAGTCTCTGTAGGTGACCACCATTTTCTCTAGTATCTTCTGCAGATTCTTGTTGGCAGCCTCTACTGCTCCATTCATCTTGGGCCGGTATGCCGTGGAGTTCAGATGTTTGATTTTCAAGTCTTCGCACATCTTTTCCATGTCCTTATTATTCAAATTCTTTGCATTGTCAGTGATGATCGCTTCTGGAACTCCGTAGCGACAAACTATATTGTTTCTGATAAACTTGAGCACATGAGATTTCTTCACATCCACAAAGGACGTGGCCTCTACCCACTTGGTAAAATAGTCGATTGCCACTAAGATGAACCGATGCCCGTTTGAAGCCATTGGATGAACCTGGCCTATCATGTCGATTCCCCAGATGGCAAACGGCCAAGGTGATGTCATAGAATACAGTGTGTTCGGCGGTGCATGGATGTTGTGGGCATAAATTTGGCATAACTGGCATTTTCTGACATGAGCGTAGCAGTCTGCCTCCATGGTCATCCAGTAATAGCCCATTCTTAGGATCTTCCTTGCTAGCATATGCCCGTTCATGTGTGCGCCGCACAACCCTCCATGGATTTCCTCAATCAATTTCTGCGCCTCGGCTTCTCTGACACATAGCAGTAAAGAGTCATTGTATGACTTCTTGTACAGTCTACCTCCACTGTAGAAGTATTGCCCTGCCAACCTCTGTATAGTTCGCTTCTCTGCAGCTGAGGCACCTTCTGGCAGAATTCTGTTTCTTATGTATCTCTCAATGTCTGCGTACCAAGGCTCTTCTTCGGGCGTGCTTTTCTCGACACTGAAGCAGTAAACAGGGTAACGCCGAATTTCTATCTCCAAAGGTTGCACCCAAGCATTATCCGTGATGGTGGCCATTGATGCTAGCATAGCTAGTGCATCTGCAAACCGGTTCCCGTCTCGTGGCATGTAGTCGAATGTCGCGCTCTCGAATTCTCCTTCTAATTCCTTGACCAGTTCTTGGTATGGTACCAACTTCACATCTCTAGTCTTCCAGTCTCCCATCACTTGATAGATGATAAGACTTGAATCACCGAACACTTTCAGCTCTTGTATATGCATCTCAATTGCCGCTCGCAGGCCCAACACACACGCTTCATACTCGGCCATGTTGCTGGTGCAATCAAATAGAAGTTTTGCTGCAATCGGGTGATGAACACCTTCTGGGGAGATTAATACTGCTCCGATCCCTTTTTCATTTACATATTCTGATTTGGTTATTTCTTTCTGTGCTCTTCTCTTTTTTTTGCAAAAAACCCTTCCGCCGATCTCTGACTCATCCGTCAATGGCCTTGGCTTCACGAACTCTTGTCAACCAATGTACGAATACACCGTGACGACTTTTCCTATCTGTCTCAGGTTTTGTCAGTACCTGCAAAAGTCCAAGTGGAATTTAGTTATAAAAAAATTTTTTTGTTTTTTTTTGTTTATTTGTTTTTTTTTTTTTTGTCCTCAAGATTATGTGCGAATTCAAGCAGTCTCTCTTTGGTTGATGTCTTTTGGGAATTCACCGAATGCTCGGATCTTCCCTTTGAAGTGGGTCCATGGCAAGACCAGTAACCTTTGGGTCGGTTACCTGTTGTTCTCAGTTAGACTTAGGAAAATGTGCCTCTCGGCACTTCCTGCAAGTGTCTCACATTTCGGCCTTCAATGGCATGCCCCCTGGTTGAAATGAGGGGAGTTATTTTGGGTTCAGGGGGTTTCTTTGGTACTGCCCCGCCCTGGTTTTTCTTTGATTTTCTCTCTCTCTTTTTCTTTCTCCTTTTCCCCTACCCTTGGTTGGGGGTTGTGTAAGGGATTTTTTCTTTGGTTGATTCTCTCATTTGGGTTTGGTGCCCCACCCCAGTTTTAGGGCCCTGACAATTCCCATGGATCGTGACACACAATGATCAGAGAGGACTTATCCGTAGGACGAAGCGTAGGCTTTGTTTCCAGTGTTTAGAAATGAAGGGTAACCAGGCTCAAGCCCTATACAACTTCGCTCTATAGGTAATCATTATGCCTAGCCAAAGCACTTCTCTGTCTTTTATGGTTCTTGTCATTGCCAGCTTGCCCAAGATTCAATGTTACATTCTCTGTAATCAGAAAGGACTTCATAGTAGGACGAAATATAGGTTGGGCTCAAGGGTCCAGAAGAAATGATATGTAGGCTCGAAATTGATGCATGGGTTAAAAGCCATGTCCTGTCTACTTTCCTTGTTAGGGCCTGCTTCATCTTCGGCTCCCCCAACTTTGATTTGTAGTTCCTTTCTCTTTCTTCCGTCTTTGTTCTTTCTTTCTCCTCTTTTTGTCTCGGGTTCTTTTTTCTTTTGCCCCAACTTTTGGCCCTTGCCTTCGGGGTTTGCCCTAACTTTTCCTTTTCTTTTCTTTTTTCTTCTTTTCCTTTCTTTCAAGGGATTGCCCTAGTTTTTTTTTGTTTTCTAGGGTTCTCCTCATCCCTCCTTTTTGCCCCCTTTGTTCTTAGGGTGCTTTTCGCTTTGCCCTATCTTCACCTTCATCCTTTTTGTGTCTCCGACTGCACGAAGCTTTATGCCCTAGTTTTGAAGACAAGACATGGTAGGTTCAATGAAGGAGTTGTTAGGCTCAAAGTGCTTTGCTAGGGTTTCATCTTATGTCAGATGATTTTTGGAAAAGATCAAGGATGGCCTTTCATCCTTTCACAGAGAATGTAACACTTAATTACTTTTGCACGATTAACTGGCTCGAGAACCATTTTTCCTCTTTGTTCATTTTGTTTGCTTGCTTTTTTTTCTTTGCTTTTTGAATTTGCCCCAATTCGGGGTCGCTAGACATAACGTGGGTTAAAAATGAGACGATCAAGCTCAACACGTTTGACTAGCGGCATTCATTTGAGGTATCTCAGCCAAAAATGGCCTCTCATCATTTCATTGGGTTCACTGATCCTGGATCATGTCGGGGGCCCGAGACTGGTATGGGCACCTTGCTCTCTCTTTTTTTCTCTCATATCACCGCTTGCCCCTGTGTTTGGCAGGGTGGGTTCCAAACGGGATGCTGGGGGGACCTCTTGGCTATATTGAGACTCGCGCAGTTTGTGCTGCTTGGCACATTTCACTTGTCCAATTCGATTGTTCAGGTTTGCCCTGAGATTATGGTCGTGCCTTGGTGTGGTCCAACACTTCAGTGATTTCCCAAAATATTTTTATAAGCTTGCAGAAAAAGAAACATGCTATCCAGTTCAGAATTTAAAAGAATAGAAAGCATAAGCAAAACAGAACAGCAATTGTGCAAAAGGGTGGCCGATGTGGATCCGTGTTCTTGAAGTTCAGTTGCACATCCCGAGAGATTTCTCTTAACCCGACGAAGGATCAATCCTGAGCTCCCTGGCGTCAAGAAGGTCTTGGATTGCATGGCGAAGACCCCAACATTCTTCAGTATCATGCCCCGGAGCTCCTTTGTGGTAATTGCATGTCTTGGACGGGTCGTACCCTCGACTTGCTGGTGCCTTTGGATTTGGTGGAGCCTGCTTTAGGTGTCCTCCTTGCAACAAGGAAGGCAACAATTCTGCCTGGGTGCATGGAAGTTGCGTAAACTCCCGGTTCTTTCTTTCTTCCTTGGTGAGGCGCCTCTTGAGGCGAGGTGCACCATTGTTAGCAGAGGGGAGGCTCGCTTCCTGATTGCCCTGGAATACTTCTATCTTCAAGCTATCCATCTCTCTCTCCAGATCCCTTATTCGGGATTGCAGCTCAAAATGTTCTTCCCTCTGTGCTTCCCAGCGTTTGCCCCATGCTTCTTCTTTGTCCTGTATCACTTTCATTAAAATACGGAAAAGGTCCAGTATCTCGCGCACCACAGGAAGCATCCTTGAAGTACTATCCATGTTGATTGTTGACACGGTTCCTGAAGGGAGAGATAAACATTAGAAGGCAGAATACATGATATGAAATGTTAGCATACATAGAGATGATGATAATGATTTTTTTGTTTTGTTTTTTTTTTTGTTGTGTTTTTCTGGTCTATTTCAGTTGCCCGGAGGCAACAAGGGAAGAGAACCTAAACTTTGAATCAACTGATCTATTTTAGTTACCCGTAGGTAACAAGGGAAGAGAACCTTTAATGAATTTGAAGACTGATCTATTTTAGCTACCCGTAGGTAACAAAGGAAGAGAACCTTAATGAATTAACTGATCTATTTTAGCTACCCGTAGGTAACAAGGGAAGAGAACCTTAATGAATTTGGAAGACTGATTTTTTTGATTGGATTTGGACTAGCTGATCTATTTTAGCTACCCTAGGGCAACAAGGGAAGAGAACCTGGTTTGAATCAACTGATCTATTTTAGCTACCCGTAGGTAACTGGGAGAGAGAACCCTATTGAACGAATCTATTTTAGTCACCCGCAGGCAACTGGGAGAGAGAACCCTGTTTTTTTTTTTTTGAAAGCTGATCTATTTTAGCCGCTCGGAAACGACTGGGAAAGAGAACCCTGGTGACCGAATCTATTTTAGCTACCCGCAGGTAGCTGGGAGAGAGAACCCTAAAATTGATCTATTTTGGTTGCCCTAAGATGACCAGGGAAGAGAACCCTAATGAATGAATCTATTTTAGTCACCTGCAGGCAACTGGGAGAGAGAACCCTGCTTTTTTTTTTTTTTTTGAAAGCTGATCTATTTTAGTCGCTCGGAAGCGACTGGGAAAGAGAACCCTAGTGACCGAATCTATTTTAGCTACCCGTAGGTAACTGGGAGAGAGAACCCTAGTGACCGAATCTATTTTAGCTGCCCATAGGTAACTGGGAGAGAGAACCCTAAATGAATTAGCTGATCTATTTTAGCTACCCGTAGGTAACAAGGGAAGAGAACCTTTAATTTTGAATCAACTGATCTATTTTAGCTACCCGTAGGTAACCGGGGAAGAGAACCCTTAATGAATTTTGAAGGTTGATCTATTTTGGCTGTCCTAAGACGACCGGGGAAGAGAACCCTAGTGACCGAATCTATTTTAGCTACCCGTAGGTAACTGGGAGAGAGAACCCTAAATGAATTAGCTGATCTATTTTAGCTACCCGTAGGTAACAAGGGAAGAGAACCTTTAATTTAAAGGGGTTTTGTTTGAGTTCAGAATCACGGGGTTGGACCAATGTAGGGTCTTCGCAGGGGGTGAGCTGAAAAGCAGCACGCAGGCGTACCTCAACCAATCTCCAGTTCGTTCACTGGCGGCGTCGGCGCCTAATTTCGGCTAGTAGTTCCCGGGCGTGCCTTAGCTAGTCGTTGATTTAATCACCATTGACTTCGGCGCCTCACAAAGGGGAAGGCTATACCAGGACGTTCATCCACCAAACGGTTCAATCACCGGCGGCTTCAGTGCCCCAAAGGTTTCGGCTAGTAGTTCCCGGGCGTGCCTTAGCTAGTCGTTGGTTTAATCACCATTGACTTCGGCGCCTCACAAGGGGAAGGCTATACTAGGACGTTCATCCACCAAACGGTTTAATCACCGGTGGCTTCAGTGCCCCAAAGTTTCGGCTAGTAGTTCCCGGGCGTGCCTTAGCTAGTCGTTGGCTTAATCACCATTGACTTCGGCGCCTCACAAGGGGAAGGCTATACCAGGACGTTCATCCACCAAACGGTTCAATCACCGGCGGCTTCAGTGCCCCAAAGGTTTCGGCTAGTAGTTCCCGGGCGTGCCTTAGCTAGTCGTTGGTTTAATCACCATTGACTTCGGCGCCTCACAAAGGGGAAGGCTATACCAGGACGTTCATCCACCAAACGGCTCAATCACCGGCGGCTTCAGTGCCCCAAGATTTCGGCTAGTAGTTCCCGGGCGTGCCTTAGCTAGTCGTTGGTTTAATCACCATTGACTTCGGTGCCTCACAAAGGGGAAGGCTATACCAGGACGTTCATCCACCAAACGGTTTAATCACCGGCGGCTTCAGTGCCCTACAGGCTGGACCGAATGATCTCGAAAAGATGCAGACGCGTGTGATCTGAGCTCAAGGTCTTGGGTGTTTTTAACACTTGCTAGGTTTTGCGATCTCAATGAGAGAGATGCAGTTAAAGGAAATTAGGTGGTCGCAGCGACCAGGAATATTGCAATTATCTGAGAAGAGGTGGTCTGTCAGAGACCGAGTTGCCCTATTGGAGGGAATTAATTCTTTCATTTCTTGTTCTTGTTTTGTTAAGTTTGAACAACATAGCATAGCAAAAATAAATTCATGCTTCAATCAAAAAGTGCCGCCGCGGCACAAAGTACATCACCAAAAATACAACAAAGCCAAAGTCTAGCTAGGTTGGTCATCATCATAGTGGGAGGACACGTCTTGCCTCCTCAAGGCTCGCAAAAGCTTGTTCCGCAGACGTCGGTCCTCCTCAGCGCGCTTGCGCACTAATTCCATTTCATGTTGCAAGGCCGTATTGGCCTGCCTACTCTCCCGTTCCGAATCCACATAAGCTGAATGGATACGGGAGTGGGTCTCCTGCAGTTCGGCCACCCTGTCCCTATATGTGTTAGGGGGCGGAACTGGAATGTCGCTTGAAGCGACAGGCTGTAGAGGTGGGGGGCCGTCGTGGCCAAATTCCCGAGCTATCCACTGTTCGTAATCTTGAAAATGTAATTCGGTGAAGACGTCTTCCCGATACACGCACACCGTCTTCCACTCTGTCAACAGTTGGGTCCTTAGTCCCTTGGTGAGTGGACCCATCAAACTGCTCATGTCGTCCTTGACTGGGATTCCCTGCGGTTTCCCAAACTGTCTCAGAACCCGAATCGGATAGTATGGCATGGCATGGGTGAGGCCTATCAAGGCAAGTCCCTCTCTTTTCTTGAAAGCTATAATGGGGGTGTAGGGGATGTTGTATGTACCCCACCATCTGATGTCCGTTTCTCCTTTCAGGTGGAGAAAGTGGTTAAACCAATCCTCACGAGTGGGTAGGTCTGGTTTGATCTCTCTTCGAGCCAACCAACAGATGTTGTCGCCAGTTGCCTTGTAATATGCACTGACTGGTGATGACACCATCAGGTGGTCTTGCAGCCAAAGGTGGAGGAGAGGAGCGCACCCTTGAAACCTCCGGGTTCCGTTTTTGGACAAAGTCAGGAAATGGAACAATTGAGCTAGGATCAGTGGCATGATTCGGTACCCTGCCCTGAGTTGATCCACAATTTCCATGAGGGCCAAATTAATGGTGTCTCCCCCAGTTGGAAAGAAGATTTGCGACAGAACCACAAGGGTGAAGGTGTCAAACCAAGCCCGGGGTCTTTCCTGCTTTTTGTTTCTTATTTTTTCGGCAAGGAATGTTTTGGAGACCCTAGTGAATGATTTGTCGCCTCCTAAGGTCTGGAATTCTCCCCTTGAGAGGCCAAAGAAAGCGCAAGCTTCATTCTTGTAGCTTTCTTTGAGACTTGGCCTAGCGGGTTCTCCTAAGTCGCGAAATCGGAGGAATAGGTCAAGTTCCTCAATTGTGGGAGTCAACTCATTGATCCCGAATTGAAACACTGAAAGCTGAGGATCCCAGAAAAGCAAAGCTGCTTGGATCATATCCCAGTTAATCGGCACATTTAATAGGGACAAAGTCTGTCCCATCTGGTATTTGTGCTCCCAATCAATCTGCTCACTCCCTTGGAGCTGCTTTGTCCAAGAACGGATCCAGGGGGTATCCCAGGCGCACTTCTCTATCCTAGGGAAACGGGTTCTCTCAGATGAGGATGAAGATGCCATGCCAACTATCCGATCAAAATTCCAAATCAGTTTAAGGTTCCACACCAAACTCTTAATCAGTCTTAAGACATGCATAATTCCAAGCAAAAAACTAATCACTAGCAGTTCTAACATGCTTCACAAAATAAAGCAAAAGACAAAACCCGTTCGAAATTTAACTCAAGCACACATGGTGTGTGGTCCTAAGGGTTGGCGCCAATGAAGGCGCGACTCCTAGACGTACTTGTGTAAAGGAGCACATTCAAGTCCTAATCAGTCTTTCTGTCTTTCATCTGTTCTTTCATCTGCTTCCGGTGTCGGACCACAGCAAAAATTACAACTTGCCATCGAGGGCGAAGGTTTACAAGATATTTACCAAAAACTTCAAAGAATTCATCCTTAAGGCTGTTGGGAGCCAAAAGGGAGGATACAAATTGCTTTCCGAGCGGGTAGGCTAAAAATTCCTAGATCTAGGGTTTAGTGCCCATGTTCTGATCTGGCGTGCTTTCATCTGTTTGTCTGATCTGGCCGGCTTTCATCTGCTCTAAAAGACCAATCTGGACTTAAAGTGCTCCTAGCGGACTCTAATGGGTCAAAACCCATAGCATACAGGACTCCATGCACGGATCTGGGGTGGTTCCCCTGATCATGGTTAGGTGAGCTTCCTGAGCTAGGGCCAAGGTAGCCCAGCATCTAGGGTTTACTCCATTTGATGCAAAAAGCGGGGGTTGCTGCCCCTGATGGACTCTGAATTTTATTCCAATTTTATTCATCATTCACATCCTACTCACCCTCTCATGCTTAACGCAAGGTTCATTCAGAAACGTTAGGGGGGGAAGGATACCCAGCCCGAGACATAAGCCTACAAGGGTCTGGACCAGTACTGGATCCTCGCGTGCCACGGCAAGAAACCAGTGGTGCTAATGGACTCTAGAAAATTGGGGGGATGGGTTTACCCTGCTTTCCCCGGCAAGCCACGGGAGCGTAGGTGCTAATACCATCCCAAAGATCAGTTCATAGAAATCAGAAGGGTAGGCTGCTAGAGAGGTCTAGGTTTTGGTAAAGAAGTTGCAATATCCGCTCTCATCAATTAAAGGTCGGATCATCCACGCAGCCTCCCTCATGCGTGTCACCCCACGCAGTTTATCACACAAGAAAAAATAAAAAATCCATCCACGGTGTGGTGGTGTGCCCGTGTGTGCAATTGGGCTACGTGCTGTGTCTACACAGGTGAGTTTTGTCTAGATTTTGTTGGTAAAGGGATTGTTACTGTCTCGTATATTAAGGTGCAGAATTAGCACACAATACGAGGTTCTGGGAGAGACCCCAGGTAAGTGGGGGGTCACAAGGGACCGCTTAAATCCCATTTGCCTTAGGCAATTATCGCGTCCCTTTGACAGGACTCCCCAGAACGCGTAATTACGCGTATTCTGTATCTTACTAAACGAGGTAGTAAGAAACCCTAAACGTCAACTAAATCTCTTTTCATGCTGACTCATCTAACTAGGGTCCTACTGGGCTGAAAAGTCCTCAGCAGAGTCGCCAGGCTGTGCGCGCGTGGGAAACGCGGCACGGGGTAATTCGGAGTCGCCACCGCCTGATGGGGTGCAGGCGGACACCTGGGTGCCTAATCTTGCCTATTAGGGCTTTTTGGTCTGCGGCTTGAGATTCTAAGTCAGTTCTCGGTTGTGGTCCGGGGAAGTCCGTAAACACCCCGATCCACCCCGTCGGATGACGGGTCCCGTGGGTTCCCTGGTTTGAGTCAGCTTACATAGGTCTCACCTGATTCCTAATCCAATATGCAATTTTGGTTAAGTCTGGCGGGACCACCTGAGTGGTGTGGGTCCCTTTAATTGCCCTTATCTTGATTACTTAGGTGATCTGAGTCTGATTGGGTGGGCCCCGTTGGAAGGCCCACGGTGTCCTTGGTGGGCTTAGTCAAGCCCGTGTGCCCTTGTGAGCCTTGGCCTATCCTAGGAGGCCCTTTGGGCTTTGGTTGGTGCATTGATTTTACTTTAGATTCAGATTTGAAGGTTAAGTGTTTTTTATGCACAAGTGGGCCGGACTGGTTTGTGGGCCCCTTAGGTGGGCCCACATGGTGGCCAAGTATTTTTTATTGAATTTATCTTTTTAATTTTGCCAAAGTGATTCGGACATTGGGCTTGGGGCCCGCGGTCCAAATCTGGGCTTGTAAGCCCAAGTTACCAGAAATTAGGCTTTTCACCCTTCCTTGGTTCGGTTGGTGGGCTTTGGCGGGCCCGGTAGGCCCTTGCCCTTGGTCTCGGCCAAACCACGCAATTCATGCATCAATTTCACATAACAAGGCTCGGGTGGGCCGCATTGGGTTTGGCCCGCCCGGTTCAAATTGTTCATTTTACTTAAGTTATTTAATGGCATGCTTTGGTGTTTATTGGGCTGGATGGGCCCCGTTGGAAGGCCCACTGGAAGTCAAGTTGGACCAGGGGTCCAAGTCCCACATTGGGTTTCCGGGTGACCCGGAAACCCTATTGGTTTATTCGGTTCGGTTCGGAAATGGCATTCACATCTAGCAATAATTACAAAAAAACCACAAGATGGACACTTTGTCAGAAAAAAAACTGGCTCATTGTGCTGGGTCCAAGGGGAGGTACCCGGGGGCCCTGTGGGCGAAGCGAAGCGGAGCCCACGGGGTGGGGTACCTCCCCGTACCAAGGTACGAGTTGGATGCGCAGTGAACAAAGGGGTGGGGGTGCAGGGGGCGAAGCCCCCCGCGGTATGGTAAAGGGTATTTTTGGAATTTTCAAAAAAAATAACAATTCGGCCTGTTTTGGACCTGGCGCTCACCTCCTGAAGTGAGCGCCAGGTGGGCGCCAGAACCGGGCGAAATTTTGACCTGGCGCTCAACCGATACCAGGTGAGCGCGAGCTGGGCGGGAGGTGAGTGCGAGATGGGCGCGAGAAGGGCGCCAGAATTTCACTTGGTTTTAGGTGGGCTCGAGCTGAGCGCCAGGTGGGCGCCAGCTCGGCGGGAAGTGAGATGAAAGGGGCGCCCACCTCCTAGGTGAGCGCCAGGTGAACGCCAGGTGGGCGGCAGCTCGCTGCGATTTTCAACTCTCTGTTTTTTTGAGATCTCCAACTCTGGCCGATTTTTTTTGGTCTGTAACTGTTCCACTAGCCTCCTAACATGCTCAGAACACTTCCCAACTAGTTTTGGATTTAATCTAAACACATTTTTATGAAAATCAAACCTCCTTGCAAACCTGCAAATCCGAACACCTAAACACTAACAGAACATACAAGGAAGGGGACTAGGGGCTTTATGGGATACAACAGAGAGGGAGAACTCATGGGGGAACATGCTCCCCCTTCGAATCAATCAGACAAGTAATAGCGGTGAAAAACAAAAATGCTGGAAAACAGGATATCGCAATGAACTTATTTATTTTGTACAGGAGTTCGTCGGGAACATTACCTGGATGTTTCAATACCTATCTGACGTGGGTGGAGCCTCCTTGTGCGAGCAGCCACCGGAGCAACACCTCTCCACGCCCACAGCAAGATCTCCTTAGGGTTTATCTCCTTCGGGTTTGATGAGGAAGAAGAGAAAGAGAGGGAATGGGGTCGGAGGGGCTTCTGTCATAGGGTGGAGGCCAGGAGAGGTATGCCGAGAGGGTTTTGCGCAATGGGGAGTGAGGAAGAAGGCTCGAGCAAAGGTAGCCGACACCCAGAAACCTCCAACCTGAGAGCTGGATGTTTCAACACCTATCCGACGTGGGTGGAGCCTCCTTGTGCGAGCAGCCACCGGAGCAACACCTCTCCACGCCCACAGCAAGATCTCCTTAGGGTTTATCTCCTTCGGGTTTGATGAGGAAGAAGAGGAAGAGAGGGAATGGGGTCGGAGGGGCTTCTGTCAGAGGGTGGAGGCCAGGAGAGGTATGCCGAGAGGGTTTTGCGCAATGGGGAGTGAGGAAGAAGGCTCGAGCAAAGGTAGCCGACACCCAGAAACCTCCAACCCGAGAGCTGCCAAGCAAAAATGCCGAACACTTAGCTTTTTTTCAAAAAATCTTCCAACCTTTCTGCGCGAAATGCCGCGCGGCTTATATAGGCCAGGAAAAAGGGGGTGCCGCTCACCTTGGCGCCCAGCTCAGGGTGGGCGCAAGCCCGCTCGCCACGTCCGTGCGAGCGGCATAATGATGAGAAATCATTTAATGCCGCCGCTCGCCGGTCGAAAAATCTAAAAAATTCAGATTTAGTCCCTGACAATTTTTGGTAAAATCCGATATTCTCGGATTTTTACAAATTTAGTCCCTGGGATATTTCGAATGTTCGGATATTTACGGATTTGATCCCCGAGATATTTTCCTGTGCAACTCGCCACGTGTGCAGCTTTTTGCCACGTGCGCAGATTGCCGGTTTTGCTGCTCGGGAATTTCGTCAGCTCATATTTTCTTCATCCGAACTCCGATCTGGGCAAACTTAGTTTCATTAGAATCGTATCGGAGCCCTCCATCCCATGACCTAGGGGTAGGCCTCCGGATCGGATTTTAGCAGAAAGTCAACATTTGGCTCTGCTCAGGTTTGATTGCCCGCAGAACCTTCATCCGGACCCCGATTCCTGCAAACTCAGTTGCGTTGGAACCGTGTCGAGATTCTCTATCCAATGGTATAAAGCAAGGTACTTGGCACGGAATTCGAGGAAAAGTCAAATCTCGGCTTTTCCTTAAGTTTGACCGCCCGCAGAACCTTCATCCGGACCCCGATTCCTGCAAACTCAGTTGCGTTGGAACCGTGTCAAGATTCTCTATCCAATGGCATAAAGCGAGGTGGCCAATTTTCACTTGATCAAAAAGTCAACTTTTCACCCCTTAGGGTTTGACTTTCTGTCCAAGGTTTGCATTTTTGGTTTCTTTTCTGGGAGCGCAAAAATGAGGTGCTTACAATAGTCCAGGCCTCAATAAGACAATTTCCACTAAGTATCCCATGGTATTCCAACTGATAAGTAAACAACAAATCCACGTGGTCAATGTCATACAAATATTTGATTGGGTAATCAACATGCCAGAGCGACCTCCACACCTCCATGTACACAGTTCCGGCCTACTCAGGGTTTCGGATACTCTGAAATGACGGCCTACTCAGGGTTTCGTCATCCAATGCCGGCCTACTCAGGGTTTTGGCATTGACAACCAGGCCTACTCAGGGTTTCTGGCTGCTCTACACCAGTCGTGGCAACACTCCATGGCCATGCCATTACACCAATAAAATAAAAGCATCACATTACTAAGCTTAAACATCTGGATCCAGGACAAGCTAGACCAAAACAGTAAACATCGTATAATCTCAATTTCAATATCAAAATAAAACCATTCATTCCACATCATGTAAAAGCTCATCACAATTCATCACCTGTCCCTCTGGACCAAGCAGTACTTCAAGTACTTCAGTATTTTTCTCATTTCCGTAACACATGCCATTTGGAAATAAAACTCAAGCATTCATACCAAAGAATTCCTTTCAATACATTTAAAGTTTCCAACAAGTGAAACCAGAAATACAATAACTTCTCAATCAAAACAGTGTATAGAACAAGGAAAAGTAACTGGTAACTATTACTAGTTTGGTGTCCGGCACAATACTCATAAGTAACCTAAACTCAACTTAAAAACTCTTAAGAGGTTCACTAATTTTTCCTCTAATAATTTCATAGGCAAAATGGTTTCCCAGGTGCCTAACCAAGTGAATAGTGAAGTGGTTTAACCCCTAAGTAATGCAAATACTCTTGGTCAAATCAGAACTTCCATTTCAGTAAGCAAAATAGGGTGTGCGCTCACTTCCTGAGGTGGGCGCGAGGTGAGCGCCGGTCGGCGGTGAAGAAACAGTCAAAAATGGACTTACCGTTCACTCGACGCTAGGTGAGCGTGAGGTGAGCGCGAGACGAGCGTGAGGTGGGCGCGAGATTCGCGCGAGATGGGCGCAAGGTTTTCTACTTCGCGCGAGATGAGCGCCAGCCGGGCGTGAGCCCGGCGGTAGGTAGTGTTTAACGGGGCGCCTACCTCTGAGGTGAGCGCCGGTGAGCGCGAGGTGAGCGGATACCCCCTGTGATTTTCATTTCTCTGTTATTTCGAGATCTACATGACTGGCCGGTTTGTGTACCTCTGTAATTGTTCTACTACACTCCTAATACTCCCAGAAGACTTCCCAGCCATATTTGGAATTAATCTAAACACTTTCATTTTTAAATATAAAACTCAATCTGGAGACTCTGTTCAATAATTTCCCGAAACCCAGAAAAACTAGCAAACTCATACCATCATTTAATATATAAACCATGCATCAGAATAAGCTCGAGAGAAACATAAAACACAAAACCCCAGTTGTAAAACCGTGCTACTCACCTTAGTATTGAAGACCTTCTTTGAGCTTCCGGCCATCCTGGAGATTTTTGACTTCGAGACCTAACCCGTTGGACTGAAACCCTAACCCTCTCCAGAGCCGCAACCCTTTTTTCCCAAATCCCCGAAAAGTTGCATGAGTTACCTATTTATATAGACGCCGCCCTGATTTAACCTAATTCACCCTTCTCCTTAAGAATCCCCTTTCTACCCCTCACTAGTGCAGGGTTTTCCGGATTTACAATTATTGACCAATTCTTATTTATTTCCGGGTCCGAATACTTCCACTTTATTATTATTATTATTTATTTATTTATTTATTTTTTTGTCAACCCTGATGACCACAAGTTCCCAGAAATAATAAAATTCGATTTAACCAGCACCTACATCTATATGTGCATATATATATTTTCATCTACTGTTATTTTTGTTTATTTTCCTTACTGTGACTGTTAATTTATTTTATTCTAACATTATTATTTTATTTTGTTTTCTACTCGAAACGGGGTTTTACAATATGTGCCCCATCTGGCTTGATCAACACAGCCCCTATTCCATTTCCATTCATATTGGCGGCCCCATCGAAGAACATTTGCCAAGAGCTTTCGCCTTCTTCTTCTTCAGCAAATAGGATTGCCTCATCAGGGAAGTTGGTCCTCAAGGGTTGGTATTCTGGGAAAGGGTATGCAGCTAAGTGATCAGCAATGGCTTGGCCCTTAATGGCTTTCTGCGTGATATAGGTGAGGTCAAATTCAGAGAGTAACAACTGCCACTTTGCTGTTCTGCCAGTTAAAGCTGGTTTCTCAAATAGATACTTCAAAGGGTCCATTCGGGATATCAATAAGGTAGAATGACTAAGGAAATAGTGCCTCAGCCTCTGAGTTGCCCACACTAATGCACAACAAGTCTTTTCCAAAGGGGAATACGTTGCTTCATATTCTGTGAATTTCTTGCTTAGGTAGTAAATCGCCCTTTCCTTTCTGCCTGTATCGTCATGCTGTCCTAAGACACACCCCATTGATGTCTCCAAAAGTGACAAGTATAGAATTAATGGTCTTCCTGGAGTTGGTGGCACTAGCACAGGTGGGTTCAATAAATACTCCTTTATTGTGTCAAAGGCTTCTTGGCAATCATCATTCCAGACTGTCGGGTTATTCTTTCTTAGAAGCTTGAAAATTGGTTCACAGATAGCAGTGAGCTGTGCTATGAACTAGCTTATGTACTGAATCCTTCCAAGAAAACCACGAACTTCCTTCTCTGTTCTAGGTGATGGCATTTCAATGATTGCTCTGGCTTTAGCTGGATCAATCTCAATTCCCTTCCTACTTACAATAAAGCCTAACAATTTTCCTGATGTAGCCCCAAAGACACATTTCGCAGGGTTAAGTCTTAGACTGTATTTCCTGAGCCGGTCAAACACCTTCTTCAAATTGATCAAGTGGTCTTCTTCTTCACATGATTTGGCTATCATATCATCCACATAGACCTCCATCTCCTTATGGATCATATCATGGAATAAGGCTGTCATGGCCCGTTGGTAGGTTGCCTCGGCATTCTTAAGCCCAAATGGCATGACAGTGTAATGGAAGGTACCCCAAGGTGTGATAAAAGCTGTCTTCTCTTGATCTTCCTTAGCCATCTTAATCTGATTGTACCCAGAAAACCCATCCATGAATGAGAACATGCTATGTACAGCTGTGTTGTCCACCAAGATGTCAATATGTGGAAGTGGAAAATCATCCTTTGGACTTGCCTTATTCAAGTCTCTGTAATCTACGCACATTCTAACCTTTCCATCCTTCTTTGGCACTGGCACTATATTTGCAAGCCATTCAGGGTAAGTGGAGACCGCTAAGAACCTAGCTTGGAATTGCTTAACCACTTCATCTTTGACCTTCAATGTCCATTCAGGTTTTAACCTTCTCAGTTTCTGCTTAACTGGCTTGGCATCTGGTAGAATGGGTAGCCTGTGCACAACCATGTCCGTGTCTAAACCTGGCATATCCCGATACGACCATGCAAATACATCTTCATAGTCGGCTAAGAACCGTATCATTTCATCTCGCTGTACCTCAGATAGACATACCCCAATCTTCACTATTTTTGGGTCATCTTCGGTCCCTAGGTTTATTGATATGGTCTCTTCAATATTGGGTTGGACCCCCTTTTCATGACGCTCTAATTGATATGTGATTTCCTTTGGAGGGTCGTCTTCTTCGTCCTCGGTCTCTTCTTCAACCCCCATTAAGTCAAAGTCGAGCTCAAGGTCGAAGTCATACTCATCCTGATCCAATTCCGTTTGCTTATATGGTTCATAAATGGTTTGGACCTTTTTGAAAACTTTATCTTTTCTAGAAAAAATTGAAAAATCTTTTTGTGTTTTTTGAGAGCCTTCTACAAAATCTTTCCCTGAAGACAAAGGCTCATTAAAACCTTCAGGAAAAGGGCATTCCACTAATGGAGTTTTTTTTTGGAAGCCATGTCTGTTTGCCAAACAAACGCGGCTTCAAAAGTAAGGGGAGTTTCCTCCCAATTATTCAGAATAAAAGAATCTGGGGCAGGGATACAAGCTTGCTCCTCAAGCTCCGGGTCTGCATCTGAAATCACCAATACTGGGTGAGTTGCATTGCCTGCTTCTTCTGCAGGGCTAGTTCCAGATGGGACTTCTACTGCAGCCCAATCAATAAAAGGTAGCTCCTTTGCTACTTCTTCTTGGTTGCCTTCTGTCATGGCAAAGAATGCTCCCACGTGCTCAGAAAAGTCCTGCTTCTGCTCTGTATGCGGCCTAGGCCCACCCAATGCTTGTGGAGGTGGAGGTGGAACATATGGTTGCACGGTTGAGGACTTGGGTTTCTGGAATGGATTGATGTTATAGTATGGGGGTTTGGACTGATCCTCAGGAGGAGACAGTTGAATCATGTGAGAAAGCTTAGGAAAGTTTCCCTGATGTGCGGGAATTTTATGTCTTCTATTTCCTTCTGACTTCTCCACTTCCTTGGTTTGGACCCAAATCCTGCTCTGTGGACCATCTTCTTAACCTTTATCGGTTCTATCCTTCCTTGTAGGTTAACCCCCAGACCTTTTTCCAGGGTGAAAGTTGTACTTTTCCAGCACATTCTTGACCATCTTCTCGGCGCAGGTCAACTTTCCTTCTTTTTCTTGATACCCCCCAGGTATGAAATTAATAGTTTCAAATTGGAAAGAGTGAAATGCCATCTTATCGGCAGTCATTTCCATGTTTATACAGGGTGTGCGCGCCTAAAAAACGGTCGCACTGGTAGAAAACGGGAAATCGGAGTCGCCACTGCCTGATGGGGTGCAGGCGGACACCTGGGTGCCTAGTCTTGTCTATTAGTCTGGTCTGCGGCTTGAGATTCTGAGGCAGGTCTCGGTTGCGGTCTGGGGAAGTCCGTAGACACCCCAGTCCGCCCTGTCGAATGACGGGTCCCGTGGGTTCCCTGGTCTGAGTCAGCTTTATTTTGGTTCTCACCCGGTTCTTAATCCAGCATGCCATTTTAGTTAGGTCTTGGCGGGACCCCCGGAGTTGGTGTGGGTCCCTTTAGTTGATTTTATCTTGCTTAAATTAGGTGATCTGAGTCTGATGGTGTGGGCCCCGTTGGAAGGTCCACGGTGTCCTTGATGGGCTTGGGTAAGCCCATGTACCCATGTGGGCCTCTGTCTAAGCCTAGGAGGCCTTGTGGGCTTAGGTGAAATGAATTGATTTTATGTTAAGGTTTAAGTTTGGAACTTAAGTAATTTTCATGTCAGAAGTGGGTCGGTACTGGTTTGCGGGCCCCTGAGTGGGCCCCCATGTGGGTTGCCAAAATAGGTTTAACTTATCTTTATTTAGTTTCTTCAAAAATGGGTTGGACATTGGGCTTGGGGCCCATAGTCCAATTCTTAGGCTTGAAAGCCCAAGTTAAGTGAGGTCAGGGTTTTGAACCCTTACTTGATTGGTTGGTGGGCTTTGGCGGGCCCGATAGGCCCTTGCCCTTGGTCTCGGCCAAACCATACAATTCAAAACATCATTCCACAAACAAAGTTTGGGTGGGCCGTATTGGGTTTGGCCCATCCGATTTGATTGGTTGATTTCACTTAATCTTGCTTATTTTCATGCTTTCCGATTTATTGGGCTTGGTGGGCCCCGTTGGAAGGCCCACTAGTGTTCCAAGTTGGACCGGTGGTCCAGGTACCATGTTGGGTTTCCGGGTGACCCGGAAACCCTATTGGTTCATTTGGTTTAGTTATGAGATTATTCAAATCAATGAAAATCAAAGATCACACATAAAAATGCATTTTATGGGTTTTGCAATGGGGGTGGTTTCATGGGCTTCCTAGGAGGTTTTCTATAGGTCATGTGGGCCCCTGAGTGGGCCCACATTGGTTTAGGTTTGGGGTTCTCTCCCTTGGGTCACTCCTTTGGGATTTTTGGCTAACAAGTTAATTTCCAACACCGCAACATGATGGTTTGGGGTTTCTAAATTTGCTGGGACAGCAATCACTTAAGGATATGAGGATCATAATCATGGCTGGAGGAGGGTTGCATTTCAACACACAAGAAAACAGCAACTTAAAGCAAGTTAAGTGGGCATGCAAAGGCTTGTAAATTGTGGTCATGGGGATAGGTGGAACATCCACCCAACAGTGGGAGTGGGAGCATGGCAATGGCTGGGGAGGTTGCATGCTAACACCACAAAGAACTCAAGTGATAAACAGCAGCAGATTTATCAAATAAACACAATGAATGAAGCTTATAGGTGCTTCCTTAGTACTAAAGAAGTACATACACCTTCAGCAATATGATCCCATGGGGCTGACTTTTGGTGATCAAAAAATAATAGCTTGTAAGCACAGACACCTAATCAAGCATGTAAAGACAGTAATGACTAGATGCTCATCAAATCCTAGCATGCATGGGGCCTCTAGCAATGTCAAAAAGAAACACTAAAACAAGATCTTGAAGAAAACATGCAACTTCAAAGCACACCTCAAGCAAGACATGAAACTAGACCTTTTAGACGATCATGAGCAACAAAACAAAACTAATTGAAGAAGGGAAGAGAAGGGGGGTTACATAGGGATACAAAAGATGACCTAACTTAAAGGGAACATGCTCCCCCATAAATAATTGAGCAAAAACCCCAAAACCGCACCACAAATGACATGAAAATGCGTGGACATCTCTCATGCTCACATGGAATACCCTTACCTTTAGAGACTTTCGCATGGCATGGGTGGAGGAAAGAAGTAAGCAAAAGTAAAAATGCATGCTAAGAAAATGTGCTACAGCAAAGAGAAACGGACCCCCCTTTCTTCCATCTCAAATCATACTCATCTTTATATATGTTAAGTAAAAAAGCATAAGCAACAATACCTTGAGGCTTCGACACCTTTTTGTGGGTGTATGGGCTTCCTAGCAGCAAACAGGAGCTGGTGCACCTTCCTTCAAGTAGCAACAGCAAGTGTCCTTCCCTTCCTTGCTTGGATGTGGTGGAGAGAAAGAAGAGAGGGAAAGAGAGAACTTAGGAGGGAGAGATGAGAGGTTGGAGAGAAGGTGGTTTGAAAAGGAGCTGGTTTGAAGGTGTTCCAATGGTGACTTTTTTCTTGAGAGCTTGAGAGAATGGAGGAAGGAATGGCCAATTCGAATGGGACTTTGAAAGCTTGAAGTGAAGAGAAAAAATGGAGAGATTGGAGATGATTTCCGAAAATTCCAAGTCTTGTTTTCTTTGAATCAAAATGCCAATGGGAGAATCTACCAAAAGAGATGAGAGGTTTTGTTTAGAGAGTTATTGAAAAATCTTTGGGAGATGGAGAGTTTTCTCATGGGAAAGTGGATGGTTGCCATGTGGAGAGGAAAGGTTGGGGGAGGTCAAGGGTTTTTCTCTTGGGGAAGTGGAGGGTTACCATGTGGAGAGGAAAGGTGGTGGGAGGTCAAGGGTTTTTCTCTTGGGGAAGTGGAGGGTTGCCATGTGGAGAGGAAAGGTGATGGGAGGTCAAGGGTTTTTCTCTTGGGGAAGTGGAGGGTTGCCATGTGGAGAGGAAAGGTGGTGGGAGGTCAAGGGTTTTTCTCTTGGGGAAGTGGAGGGTTGCCATGTGGAGAGGAAAGGTGGTGGGAGGTCAAGGGTTTTTCTCTTGGGGAAGTGGAGGGTTGCCATGTGGAGAGGAAAGGTGGTGGGAGGTTAAGGGTTTTTCTCTTGGGGAAGTGGAGGGTTGCCATGTGGAGAGGAAAGGGGGTTGTTTGTGTTGGAGAGGTGAAGGGTTAATGGGAGGTGGAGGATTTTTATTGGGGAGGTGACATGTGTAAGATGGAGAGAGGGTTGTTTGTGTTGGGGAGGTGAAGAGTCTCCTTGGGGAGGTGAAGGGTTGGTTGGGAAGTGAAGAGACTCATTGGGGAGGTGAAGAGTCTCCTTGGGGAGGTGAAGGGTTGGTTGGGAAGTGAAGAGACTCATGGGGGAATGAAGAGTCTTCATGGGGACATGAAGGATTTTTATGGGGACATGAAGGGTTGGGAGGTGCCACGTGTGCAGCCCTCATTGTGTCCACGTGGAATCCTATGTGGAGCCCCCATGCGCACACGTGGCATCCCATGTGGCATTGCCAAAAATCCAGAAATGCCCTTAGCTTTGACTGCTCATATCTTTTTCATCCGGACTCCGATTTGAGCAAACTCAATTGCGTTGGAATCGTATCGAAGTCCTCTATCCATTGGGATTGGGCTAAACACTTGGCTCGGGGTTCGGCAAAAAGTCAACTTTCAGTTCATTTTCAAGTTTGACCGGCCCACAGAACCTTCATCCGGACTCCGATTCCAGCAAACTCAGTTGCGTTGGACTCGTGTCAAGATTCTCTATCCAATGGCATAGAGCAAGGTACTTTGCACGGAAATCAAGGAAAAGTCAACTCTCGGCTCTTCCTCAAGTTTGACCGCCCGCAGAATCCTCATCCGGCCTTCGATTCCTGCAAAATCAGTTGCGTTGGAACCGTGTCGCGATTCTCTATCCATTGAGATACAGCAAGGTAGCCAGATTTCTTTTGATCGAAAGGTCAACTTTTGACCCTTCAGGGTTTGACTTTTTAGCAGGGTTTTGCATTTCCGGCACTTCCGGGAGTGCAAAAATGAGGTGCTTACACAGGGTACATCAGGGGACCACATGGGGGGAACCAAATTTTCAGCTAGGACAGTAATCACCTTTTGCCCTCTAATATATTTGACTCTTTGGTGGAGGGTAGATGGTATAGCCCTAGCTGCATGAATCCACGGCCTTCCTAGGAGTAGGTTGAAGGCTGCAGGTATATCCATCACCTCAAATGTGATGTTAAAAATATACAGTCCAATTGTGACCGGCAGTTCAACCTCCCCTAGGGAGTGTGTTTTAGAGCTATCAAAGGCTCTTATGATTCTTCCATTTTGTTTTATTTTGTTTTGCTCCAAATTGAGCTTAACAAAGGTTATCAATGACCAGACATTGAGAGCTGACCCATTATCAATCAGGACCCGGGCTATCATGCAGCCCTTACTGAGTACAGCTATGTGTAATGGGTCTACATGATGGTACCCCGCTGGGCTGATCTCAGTCTCAGAAAAAGTTATCACATTGTGGGATAAAATTTGACCAACCATCCGGCCTAGTTGGTCTGGTTCAATATTTTTAGGCACATGTGTCCCCTGGAGTATCCTTAACAAGGAGTCCCTATGTTATTCTGAATTTAACAATAGGCCCAGTATTGAGATCTGGGCAGGGACTTTGTTCAACTGCTCGACAACATTGAAATCACTCTTTTTTATGATCTTAATGAGATCAACTGCTTCACTGTTAGTTACCTGAGTGGCATCATCCCCTATCTTGGCCTTTTCTTTATTTTTTTCTTCTTCCTTCTCCTTCTCAGTTTCCTTTTGTTTTTCTTCCACCCCTACACATTTTCCTGACCTCATCATGAGGTTCACTTCTTCCTTGCTTTCAGCTGCAGGGCATGTAGTAGTAAATGTCTCACTGTAGCTCCATGGTACAGCCGATTCAGAGTAGGAAGGCTTAGGGACATTTACCACTAATGGAGGAAGTTTGGACTTGGATGTGGAAGTCTGAGTAAATGGAACATTAACAACCAGAGGTGGAAGTTGTTTTGATTGAGGAACATTAACAACCAAAGGTGGAAGTTGTTTTGATTGGGGGGTTGTAGTGCACCAAGGGGGTCACAGTTTATGACCAAGGGTGGTTTAGATTGAATGGGTGGAGTAAAGGTGGATGGATTATAATTGATGATCAAAGGTGGTTTGGCAATGTTCATCTGGGCCATGAGGGATGAGACCCGGTCCAAAGATGAGCTAATGTTCTTTGCAGCACAATCATTCCCCTTTGAAATCACATTTACTTCTTTGTCTTCATTTCTTTTGTCAAAATATACTTTGACCGTTGTCCCTATGGGAGCAATTAATTGAGATGGATCAAAGGTTATTTTGTCAGAGGAGATGACTCCTATGACATTAGATGGGCCTGCCTCGTGATGCTAGGGCAGTGGGTTTTGTCCAATATCTGTTCTTGGAGGATTGGGAGCCCCTGTATTGAAAGACAGGGTATTCTGGTTCAGTAAATCCTGAATGGCATGTTTCAAAGGCTAGCACTTGTCAGTAGGGTGCCCAGGTGCACCCATATGGTAATCACAAGTGGTGGAGGGGTCAAAATTTCTCCCCTTAGATGCATTCGGATTGGGCTCTCTTAAGGTGACATACCCTGCCTGTAATAAAGTGGGCAGCAATTGAGAAGGAGTCATTTAAATAGGGGTAAAAACCCTATTTCTCCTTGCTGCAAAATAGGCATCCTTTTCCTCTTTAGTAAAAACCCTTTTTTGGTCTGAAGGTGCTGCTGGAACATTAACCCTCATGGGGGCCTGGGTAGATGGAGCAGGTGGAGATGGAGTAGGAAAATGAGCAGGTATGTTGATTTGTATGGGCTTGTTAGGGCCTGATGGCGGCTGCACCATGTTTACCTCCCCTTCTTTCTTGTTTCCATTCTTCTTCATCCCGCTTCCTTTCTTCCCATTGGGGTCTTGCTGACTGACCATAGCAGAGTGGTCAATTATCTTACCTGATCTGATCCCGTCTTCTATTCGGTCGGCCACTTGTACCAAAGCTGCAAAGTTAGTGGTGGTCTGTCCCACCAGGTGGCTGTAGAATGGTTGACCCAATGTGCTGATGAAGGTGGAAATCATTTCCTGCTCTAGCATAGGTGGCCTGACTTGAGAGGCTGTCTCCCTCCACCTCTTGGCGTACTGCCTTACAGTCTCATCCCTTCCTTTGCTCATTCTCATTACGTCGTACCTGTCTGGCACGATTTCTGAAT
Organism: Buxus sempervirens; assembly: GCA_947561395.2. Classification (NCBI taxonomy): domain Eukaryota; kingdom Viridiplantae; phylum Streptophyta; class Magnoliopsida; order Buxales; family Buxaceae; genus Buxus; species Buxus sempervirens. Next base: position 26,890,104 of record OX387191.1, on the reverse strand, counting down.
TGAACCGGTATTGAGCTAGAAAGGCATCTGCTAGGTCCTTCCATCTTCTAATCTTTCCATGGTCTAGAGTAGCGAACCACCTCAATGCGGTTCCGGTCAGGCTCCTTTGGAAGAGCTGAATCAAAACACCTTCATCCTACCCAAACTGGCATAGGGCACCACAGTATAACTTCAGGTGGCTCATGGGGCAGCCTGTGCCGTCATACTTGTCTAGATCTAGGCACTTAAACTTAGCCGGCAGATTAACATTGGGGTATAGGCATAAGTCTTCAAAGTTGGTGCCCCCGAAGTTGCTTACCCCTTTTACTTCTCTAAGTTCATCTTGGATCATTTCCAATTTGTTTAGGAACTTTCTTTCAACCTCTTCCCTTATCCTTTCCTTTTCCTTAGCCTTGTTTGACTCAGCTATCTCATCCCTGGTCAGTAAAGGTTCAGGGGTGGGTTCATAGACGGGTTCAGCAGTTGGTTGTACTGGAGGTGGAATATTGATTTGGGGTGGAGGTGCAGGGTTGGAAGTGGATGCTTGGTTCTGGGCCTGCATTTGTTGGGCCTGCACTTGTTGGGCTTGTACGGCCAATATGTTCTCTAACATTCGGGCTAGTCCTGCTACTTGTTCTTGGAGTAGAACAACATCTGGATGAGGAGCATCAGCTTCATCTTCAATGGGATTCATGGCGCGAGCTCTTGATCTGGTTACAGGAGCTATGATTGCAAGTGTATTAGTACTTGGTTAGAAAATAAAGGAAAAATATCAGTGCCCAATTAATCTCATTCACATGCCTAGGAATGCCTATGTGCAGGATGGGTGAACACGAGTTTGGATTTTTTATTTATTTGCTTCTTTTTTTTTTTTTTTGAATTGTTGGAATATTCTAGGGCTTCCAACAGGTCCCACAAAAAAGAGAGAAAGATCTGAAATTCAAAGGCTTTCAGAGGCCCGGGGGGGGGGGGGGTTTAGAAAAGGTCTGAAATTCAAAGGCTTTCAGAGGCCCAGGGATATTTAGAGGAAAAGTCTGAAATTCAAAGGCTTTCAGAGGCCCAAAGATCTGAAATTCAAAGGCTTTCAGAGGCCCAAAAGAAAAAGGTCTGAAATTCAAAGGCTTTCAGAGGCCCAAAAGATCTGAAATTCAAAGGCTTTCAGTGGCCCGAAAGAAAAAGGTCTGAAATTCAAAGGCTTTCAGAGGCTCAAAAGATCTGAAATTCAAAGGCTTTTAGAGGCCTAAGGATTTTTTTGATAAAAAGTCTGAAATTCAAAGGCTTTCAGAGGCCCAAGGAGTTTTTGAGAAAAAGTCTGAAATTCAAAGGCTTTCAAAGGCCCAAAAGATCTGAAATTCAAAGGCTTTCAGAAGCCCAAGGACATTTTGAGAAAAGGTCTGAAATTCAAAGGCTTTCAGAGGCCCAAGGATTTTTGATAAAAAGTCTGAAATTCAAAGGCTTTTAGAGGCCCAAGGAGTTTTTGAGAAAAAGTCTGAAATTCAAAGGCTTTCAAAGGCCCAAGGATTTTTGAAAAATCTGAAATTCAAAGGCTTTCAGAGGCCCATGAGTTTTGAAAAAGTCTGAAATTCAAAGGCTTTCAGAAGCCCAAGGAACCTTTCTCTCACATTTTTTTATTCAATTATTATTATTATTTTTTTTGAAGCATTTTATTCAAACTTGTTTCCCTTTATTATTATTTAAGGGTTAAAGGAAGATTTTAGTAAGAAAAACTGATTAAAGTTGAATCCTCCGATAAAACCGTATATTCACCACGGTCCAGCCTTGCCCGTGTTCATATTACGAGCAAGCCGTGACCGTATGACCAACACGGGCGAGCTCAGCCCGTATAACCAATACGGGCGAGCCCAGCCCGTGTACTAAGTGCGGTTTTACGGAGTTCTTTTATGTTTTTTTTCAGTTTTTACATGGTTTGATCACTTTGATTGCTCATCCAAACATACGGTTCACCCATTACAGAACTTCTAAACTGTCCCAAAGTGGACTTAGACCTTTTTGCTAAAACACATGTTTAGGAAGGCACATGTACCCTCCAAATCGACACCATACTCAAGAATTTGGTACCCTTTTTGTTTCCTCTTGTATGAACATTGGGTAGGATTGATTCTAAACAGAGTTAGAAACTCTTCCTATGGGCTACACCAATTTTAAAAACATGCATATTTTGGGACCAATTTTATCCCGAACCAATGGGCACCATGACACCCCTATGACATGATAATAATGCAAAACAATAGGATTACCTTGTTACCTTGTTTACCTTCAATATGGCATCCGCATTATGCCCTGGTTTGTAAGCCATGCACACGGCCTTCCCACAATCATACAAACCTATATCCCTACGTCATTGTATACTTTAGCCAAAAACGTGTAACTCCACCTTCAAGCGTAAGGGTTTTGGGTTTTGGCTTAATGGCAACTTAGCACTCAAGCGTAGTGATGACCAGAATCCCAGATCCACATTATCATCACATCATTAGCTCAAAGTTCTAAGGTGAATGTTTTCACTTTCGCTTTCCGAAATATCGACCTCGTTGCGCCAATCTACACACATTCGGGTTCAACTTCCTATAGGTTAAGGGTAGGCTGTGTAAAAAAAATAAATGTGCACAGTGCATTGTAAAAATTGGGTGCATTCACAATGTCCCAAACCCTTGCCACTCTTTTCGCAGCCATGCATAAACAAACCAAGGCATAATAGGAAAGCATATTTAAAATAAACAAGTAAATAAAGCAATCCTATAGCACTTAAAACATGCTCATAAAAAAATCATCTAATCATGCAAACATATGATCATGTTATACACCCAAAATCATCATGGAGATTGTGCCGAAAATTAAAACATGCTATCATAAAAATATAGCAAGAAACAAGCATGGTTTAGCAAAACGAACTTCCCCTACGCATGTTTGTAGAAACAATCCTATAAATCATAATTAAGCATGTTTCTACCCCCATGAATTCTTAAGCAATGATTCAGATTTAAAACATACCCAACATGCTTAAGAACATAAAATAGCAAGCAAATCAAAAATCAAAAACATGAACTAAAACACCAAAAGGCTCAAATCCACAAGTCCCCAGCAGAGTCGCCAGTTGTGAGACATGGGAAAAAATCAAAATCTGATGACTTCCTCAATCATCACACGGGATTAAATTAAACAAAGAGTCGCCACCATTCAATTTAGGTGTGAATGGACACCAAAATATTAAATAAGCACAAAAGGCAATTTTAGGGTAAAAATAACCCTCCTAAAAAAAAGAACCAGAGATGGTTAAGGGGATTAGGTTATGAACAGGGGAAGGTGTTAGGCACCCCTATTCATCCACACAAGGTGGTTTCCAGGCATTGTTCATGTTAAAATAAAGGAAAAAGCTTGCTATAAAAATTAGGAAAAATCAAAAAAGACAAAATATATGGTTTTTTCATACGAATAGTCTGATTGATCCATAACTTTCAAATATGATCATACCATTCCTAGGGTTTCATGATCAAAATAAAATTGAGATAAAATCAAATAAAATCAATTTAAAGTGAAAAATCCAAAAATCTGGCTTCAAGCTAAATTCTAGAAATCTAGAAAATATGATTTTTATAAAATATTTCAAAATTGAACTTGAACAGTCCAGGATATAGGTATAGCCCAAATTTCACAATAAATCAAAAAATAAATACCAAAAATACCCACATTGATAAAAAAACATCAAAAGGGGAGAATTTAGACCGTAGGGTCTTCTCACAATAATGAAAAACAATTTAAAAACCACATCATGAAACCCTAGAATTTATTTTCAGGCTTTTGGATTCAGATCTACCATATTGATCATGATAAATTCAAGATCTTAGTCTAAAACCACAAAAATCACGAAAACAGTGCTGTAGGAGCAAAAGTGGCAAAAATCCAAATTTTATCAAAAAGTGGGGATCTCATGCTATAACTATCATGGATTCATGTTATTCATTCAAATATATCATAAAAAGCATTAAAACATGATCAGGATATTCAAAGCAGCCACATCTCACAGATTAGAGCACATGGGGGTCTATCCTACGGATCCACCTGTTCTCTTTTCCCCTAGCTCTCTCTTCACGTTTTACGGCTAGAGAGACTCTTGAGGTACTGGGAGATAGGTTTGGTTATACAAACACAATCCAAGGCCTTATTCTATAAAATAGAGAAAAACAGATATGGGGTTCTATTATAGGGATCCACCTGTTCTCTTTTCCCCTAGCTCTCTCTTCACGTTTTACGACTAGAGAGACTCTTGAGGTACTTAGGGACAAGTTTAGGAATACAGATACAAAAGATGACCTTATTCTACAGCAATAGAGATGATCTTATTACATCTAGAATTGAAGACAGAAAATAAAAGGGAAAAAGGACTTACTTGGATTGAGCAAGCAAGGCAGCAGGGGTTACTCTTCTTCTCTTGGAGCTTCTTAGAATTCCTTGGACTTCAAAATTTCGTGGCCCTCAGCTTGAGAATCTCACCTCTATTTATAGGCAAGCACAGGGGCAAGGCTGGTCCAGAATTTTGCAAGATAGAGTTTCAGTTTGAGTTAAATACAAGATAATGCCTATCCATAGCCAACCAAAGTGGCTTCAGCGAATAAAATACGTAATTCGCTCATTTAAAGATATATTGGACTAAAGATAAAGCTCGGAAATTGAGAAAATGACAAAACTCGCACGTGTCTTTAGTGACCGTAAATGCACTACGGTCCAACGGTGACCGTATAGTTAATACGGGCGCGCCTGACCGTAGATCGATCTCGGGCGCAACGGACCCGTGAATGGAATACGGGCAAAGCCTGTTTAATCAATTTTTATTATTTTCTCATTTTGTTGTGCAATTTGGGGTGTCTACACCACCTGAACCCAACATAGCCTGATTTACTTCTGGCATGAAACACACAACGGATGCCCATGTCAGGAGGGGGCTCACACATTCAAATTCCATCCGAGTCCATGATTTCATGGAACCATTGGATTTTGGCTCTAGAGAAAATGTTTTCCATCTAATGAGAATGTTAAAACCAGGCCCACGCACGACAAGGTACAAAGTGTAGAGCCATGCAAGATTCAACCCGGCAGAAGCAAATGCGCCGACGTGACACAACTAATGCTACAAATTTTCTATTTTTTAATTTCGTAAGAAGTACAAAAGCACAAGCACAATGATTATAATATATCAAATTGGAGGTGATAGATTCAAATACCAACAGGTCACAAAAAAAGAAGAAGATTCAAATACCAAAAATAGGCTATACATGCAGATGTACCGTCACCTATTCATATAGCCTCCGTTTGACTTAAATGCTCGTGTGGCATGTTGGAATTAATCCTACAATTTCGTGCACTTTCTCAGTCTTGAACGTTGAAATATAATGTTAAGCATCCAGATTATATTCTTCCAACTGATACAACTCCAGTAGAGATAGTTATGATGACAAGTTGAAATAGAATGTTAAGCATCCAGATTCTATTCTTCCAACTTATACAACTCCAGTAGAGATAGTTATGATGACAAGTACATAAGTAAAGGTAGTGAACAACCTTATTATCATGGTCTCCTACACATCCTCCATAGCACCCAGGTGATGGGTTTATTGGAAAAACACACACATACAATTAGTCAATAGCCTTAACTTTAATAATTTTAATTGCTCATCCAGAACTGAGCTTGAAGATGCTCAAACACCATCTTGTCATGCTGGAAGGCCTTGGCCAGGAAATCAGGATTAATCTTGAGAAGTACATAAGAAAAGATTGTGAACAACCTTATTATCATGGTCTCCTTCACGTCCTCGATAACACCCAAGTGACGGGTTTATTTGAAAAACACACACATACAATTACTCAATAACCTTTAACTTTAATAATTTTAATGGGCCAGGAAATCAAGATTAATCGGGGGATCAATGCCAAAAACTGCATTAGCAATGATAATGACATGTGGGTTCTGATTGCTTAAATGCGAAAATGCAATTGCAAGAGTGTGACCCACATTGAATTGGAAGTGAATGAGACCTATCGAGCCGAAATCCTCTCCATCGAACGGTCTTTCAAATGGTGGTTCGAATGCCCGTTATGCGACACGCGTCCAAGAAACCTTTTTCTCACCTAAGCAAACCCAACGGCCGTTTCTCTCTTCCGTTAGTTTTTGTCCTTTTCCTCAATCTGTCCCTTCCCTCATGTTTGGCTCAAAACGAATAAAATAAAAATGGCTCAAATGAATAAAATAAAAAAAGATAATCATGCATGGTGGGACTTGTAACCAGGCATGGTGGGACTTGTAACGGGGCATGGTGGACTTGTAACCATGCATGGTGGGACTTGTAACAGGGCATGGTGGAACTTATAACGGGGCATGGTGGGACTTGTAACCATGCATGGTGGGACTTGTAACGGGGCATGGTGGGACTTGTAACCGAACATAGTGAGACTTGTAACGGGGCATGGTAGGACTTGTAACCATGCATGATGGGACTTGTAACGGGGCATGGTGGGACTTGTAACGGGGCATGGTGGGACTTGTAACCATGCATGGTGGGACTTGTAACAGGGCATGGTGGGACTTGTAATGGGGCATGGTGGGACTTGTAACTATGCATGGTGGGACTTGTAATCGAACATGGTGGGACTTGTAACGGAGCATGGTGGGATTTGTAACCGAGCATGGTGGGACTTGTAACGGGGCATGGTGGGACTTGTAACAGGGCATGGTGGGACTTATAACCATGCATGGTAGGATGAAAATTTACAAGTCCCACCATGCTCGTACCATGCCCCGTTACAAGTCTCACCATGCCCCGTTACAAGTCCTACCACGCCTAGTTACAAGTCCCACCATACCCCATTACAAGTCCTACCATGCCCCGTTACAAGTCCCACTATGTTCGGTTACAAGTCCCACCATGCATGGTTACAAGTCCCACCATGCTCGGTTACAAGTCCCACCATCCCCCATTACAAGTCCCACCATGCATGGTCACAAGTCCCACCATGCTCGGTTACAAGTCCCACCATGCTAGGTTACAAGTTTCACCATGCCCCGTTACAAGTCCCACCATGCTCGGTTACAAGTCCCACCATGCCCTATTACAAGTCCCACCATGCTCAGTTACAAGTCCCACCATGCTTGATTACAAGTTTCACCATGCCCCGTTACAAGTCCCACCATGCCTAGTTACAAGTCCCACCATACCTGGTTACAAGTCCTACAATACCTAGTTACAAGTCCCACCATACCTGGTTACAAGTCCCACCATACCTGGTTACAAGTCCTACCATACCTGGTTACAAGTCATACCATACCTAGTTATAAATATTGCAAAAATACACTACCAAGTCCCAAGTCCCACCATGGCTAATCCTTAAATTTATAAATATTGCAAAAATACACTAAGTGTGACGATTTTGGGATGATTTGCGCATGCTCGAGCGGAGGTTTTAACTTTAAACGGATGGAATGGCGTTCCATTCATTCCCTCAAGAGAGAGGAAAAGGGAGGGACGCGTGTCGCGTCCTGGGCATTCGAACGACCGTTCGAATGGCCGTTCGGCGGAGAGGATTTCGTCCGAGACCTATGGGGAACACAAACACAAAACCCTCGTTAAGCACGGACCTTGGAAACGGGTTAGACAGGTCAATTGTCAAAACTGAGATAATGAATGGGCAATTTAAAAATTTTAGAGGGGGCAAAATTTATTCAAAAAAGTAGCCTTATGAATTTTTTGTGATGTTAGGGTGGCGGCTACCCACCCTAGTCACTATGAACCTCCGCCCCTGATCATATCAACATTTACCTACGTGACATTGGACCCAACCAGGTGCGAGGTATCTTTGGGATTTTGCAACCCGAAGAAGGAGAAGTCCTCAGCTTTAGCAAGCCTTGGGTTCTTGCGGAATTTTCCATTCAGAAACACTGTGAATCAAAAAAATTATGCTATGCCAGCAATTGGAAAAAGGTTTTATTAAGAAGCATGCCCATTTTTTACCGATTGGAACCGGTTTGGTTTAGATGGTTAAACCACACCACCAATGGGCTAAATTACATAGCTGGCTTTGGTTCAACCAGCTGGGGTGATCTAGCAATATTCTTTTTTTTTTTTTTAATGCTGATATGGGCATAGAAACAGTAAGTACCTGCATGTTTAGGCTCATCAATTGCAACATAGAAGTCCTGCAAAGGGTTGGGATCAAAGGCAAAGGCAAGAGAAGAAGCCAAAGCTATAATGAAGAACACATGGAGGAAGTGATAACCAATGGCAGAACCAGGACTCCAAATCTAAGGGGGCAAAAAAAATTTTGAATTAACACTTCTCATGAAATATAGAAATTTCAATGAGTTGGGAGGGGAACCAGAAATTTTAAAGGGGGCAAAACATAAATTTTAATTAAAACATATAAATATATATATATATTTTTAATTAAAAAATAAAAATAAAAGATAGGTCGAGAAATTTTTCTTTCAAAAGAAGTTGCTTGTTGGAGACATGCAAATAACCCCTATTTATAGATGGATGGCTGGGTGAATGGATGGACTGACTCATTCTAAGTTAATTTAATTTATCCTCAATTGTCTAAGTCTATGTTAGGAACTGCGTTACATCAATGACAATTACAACAGTTTTTCACTTTCCTTTCCTTGTCATTGATTGTTTCGAAGCTTCTAAAAATTAATTTATTACCCACAGTTGAAGCCCTCCATTTTGTTTTTACTCATTCTTGCTATACGTCATTTAGACTCACATTGACCCAAAAAAAAAAAAAACATGATATTGATTTCTGGTTGTGTACTCCTTTTCAATATCATGTGGCTATGAAGTTAAATCAATCAAAAGAATGTAATAGCAGGGAAATTGGAAACTACTCTTTATAAAATTTATTTTTGGCAGGGTTTGTATTAGGGTTGCAACTCGGTGTGGTTTGGTTCGGGTTGGTCTCAACCCAGGACCAAACCAAAGTTACTGATAGTCGGTCTAGAATCGAACCAACCTCAGAATCGAATTACCCAAACTGAAACCAAACCAATTATTTATATAAAACCCAAAACCCAAACCGAACCGAACCGATCTTTGATTCTTACGCTCGTCTGCAGAAACTTCTATCCGGCTTTTCTTCTTCTTCCTACGTGAATCGACGTGCTTACAAATGGATGATGAAGGGCCTGTGCTCGCTGGATTTGCCTCGGGAAGCGGAGACGTTGCTGCGAGAGATGGACACTACAGGATTGAAACCCTCCGTTTTTGAATTCAGATGTGTTGTGCATGGGTACGGCAGATCGGGGATGTTCACAGAGATTCGAAGAGTTCTTTGCCAAATGGAGGATGCAGGGTTCCCGTTAGATACAGTATGTTCGAATATGATTCTCTCATCCTATGTTGCTCACAGGGAGTTATCTGCTTTGGTTTCATTGCTTCAAAAAATGAAGGACTTGGACATTCCCTTTTCTATCTGAACATATAACTCCGTGTTGAATTTGTGCCCTAATTTCATGTCTCTGCTTCAAGACGTTGAATCTCTTCCCCTTTTGATTGAAGACCTTATTCAAATGTTGCATGGAGATGAAATGCTGATCGTTCAAGAACTAAATGCATCCTCTTTTTTGCGTGAGACCTTGGAATGGGGTCCCGCAGAAGAAAAGCTTGATTTGCACGGAATGCACTTGGGTTCTGCTTATTTGATAATGTTACAATGGGTACACGAATTGAGATCAAGCTTTCGCGAGGAGAAATCCGTAGTCCCAAAGGAAATTACAGTGGTCTGCAGGTCGGGAAAACACATGTACAGTACTTTTAGAGGGGAATCGCCGGTAAAAGCTCTGGTTAAACAGATGATTGTTCGAATGAAAATCCCAATGAGAATTGACCGGAAGAACGGTGGATGTTTTTTTGGACGAGGGAAAGCTGTGAACGACTGGTTTCATTGATTTGATCTCGTGCTCGTAACTGGCCTTTAAGGGTAAAGTTATATATATATATATGTATTTTCGGTTCAGTTCGGTTCGGTTTAAAGAAATGTATGATTTCGGTTCAGTTCAGTTTAACTGATCATACAATCCAAAACCGAACTGATTTAATTCAGTTTAGAGATTTTGAAACCAAAACCGAACCGAAGTCGGTTTGGGTCGGTTCGGGTTCAGTTTTACCCGGACCGAGTTGCAGCCCTAGTTTGTATACGATTTATAAATTATTGTCCCTTTTTTCTTTAATAAATCGGATCAACCTGAACCCCATCGAATCAAACTACATGGGCTTGTATTGTTTACAAAAAATTAAAAAAATTATTAAAACCTATAAATCCTACCAATTATTAAATTTTTTAATTTTCATAGACCAATTAAAAGATTGTTGCATGATTTTATAAGCTTTAAATGCATCGGTTTGGTCCGTTTGGATGCAAAATTTTCAAAGCTCTACCAAAAAAAAAATAAAAATTTCAAAGCTCAAGCGACCCATCTATTATTTGTATGTAATTGCTGTCAATTAATGAAATGAGTCAGTTGTTCGACAACTATCCGTTGATATTATTAGATTAACCCAGTCCTATTAATTAACTTGTGACCGTTTAAGTTTGGCCCCATGGACTAAGTCTTCGGATGGGGGCACGTGTTGTGCTAATTATTATATATGTATTGATCAAGTCGCTATTGACTCTGTAAAAAATTAGGAAGGTTTTAAAATATTAATTAAAGTTTACCTAATATAAAAGTTTGATTTATGGTTAACTAGGGGCCTGCACATGCTACGCGCGTAGAAAATGCGGCACATTTAGATAAACAACCCAAGGAAGTTAGTTTAAAATAGTGGGGGATTGTTTTGTTTGGGGAGGGCAATGTTTAGAAAAAGAAAAGGAGGGCCAGAATCTAGAGAGAATATTCCCCCCATTTTCTCTTTATTAATAGTATAGATTAGTGCAAAGGCACACGAGCAGGAACAAAAATAATTAGTTTTAGCACTTAGAACGTTTGAGTATGCATGTGAGAATATGCATGTGCAACTAATTCGGTAAAAAAATGAAATCAATTAAAATGAAGGCTATTGTACAAATAACACAGCTGAAACTAAAGCACAATCGCAAGGTTTGAAAGCGTGTATACAGGCAAGCTTTACCATTGAGACTTCTAAATCTCAGGCCCCTTTTTTCTATGAAACTAATAACCAAGCTAAGAACACAGAAATAAAGAACACAATAGTACAGAGACACAATTTTTACAAGGAAACCCTAGATTTCCATCTAGGTAAAACCTCTGGTCCTTTTTGAGGGAGACCACGCCTGGAAAATCAAATTACTATGAACAGAATCTTACAAAAGAATTCATATTTACAAGATTTAACATCAAAAGAAAATCTCACTCTAGGTTGATTCAACAACCACTCTATCCATAGCCCTTGATCTTCCACCCATCTTGGCTGCTCCAAGACTGCACAACCACCTTTTGAGTCTAACTAGGTTGCCAATTCATATCTGCTCCAGATCTGAATTTTTCAGCTCTTCAAGTCTTTCACTAGGCCTTGAAGAATTCCACAGCAATTCCTCTGTTTTCAGATCTCTCCAGCTCCTCTTCTTCCCAAAGTCTCACTAGTTCAATTTCTTCTGGAATCCTCCAAATTCCCTTTTATATCAGGGGTCCATCCACTCTGTAACTGCCTGAGAAACAGACTTAACAAACATTTCAACCACCTAATAGAAATCTAATAGAGTTCGTATTCAACTAAGAATTCTGTTAGAGCTGCAGCTACAATAGGTTACTATTAAACCTGTTGGTAGCAAACTCAAAACTTCATCATGTACGGACTTTTACTTACACAATTCATGAATCTTTTCATCTCATACCAGCAACTCAACAGTTAAAAAGAGTTTTATTAGACTTAATGAGACTTTGTCATCCAATTGTCACACGGGAAAAGAAATTTTCCCCAACAAGCACTTTACTCATAGAATCAGACTCAAAGAACTTAATCAGTTGGCTGCAACGTTCTTCAACTCCTCCTTGGCACCTCCACTACTGGTTTCTTCGCCTTAAACTTCAGTTATTGTCGAAATGTTTTCAAACATCTCATGACTTTAGAGAAGCCAATTCGGTGGCTAATGCCTTGGTTAAATTAGGAGCTGCTAGCCTTAATCAGTTTTTGTCTTCCTCTTCTTAGTTACCAAAGGAGATTGTGGGGCTGATTAGATTGGATAGATCAAGTCTTCCTTATCTTAGATCTATCAAATGATTTCTTTTGGTTCTCATAGAAGTTTGATCTTCCTCTACTATTCATTTGCTAAAAAAAGAAGGGCATTGTAGGCAGATTTCAAGTAGAATACTCTCTCGAAATGTAAATGTAGATGTAAGTTATTATTTAGGATACAGAAGTCAATATGGAAAAGGAAAAAGGCTAGTTGGAATACAATGATGTCAATTTATTTTGTTGAAACATAGAAATTAATATATATAAAAAAATGTTTTTATTGGAAATCCATTCTCGGGCTCAAATCTACCTATTTCCTTTATAATAGTGTGAGACATGGGAAAAAATCAAAAATTCCATTGACTTCCTCAATTATCACACGTGATCAAATTAAACAAAGAGTCGCCACCATTCAATCTAGGTGTGAATGGACACCAAAATATTAAATAAGCACAAAAGGCAATTTTAGGGTAAAAATAACCCTCCTTTAAAAACAATCAGAGATGGGTACGGGGATTAGGTTATGAACAGGCGAAGGTGTTAGGCACCCCTATTCATCCACACAAGGTGGTTGCCAGGTATTGTTCATGTTTTACAAAGGAAAAAAGGCTTGCTATAAAAATCACAAAAAAGAGAAAAATATATGGTTTTTTCATATGAATAGTCTGATTGATCCAGAACTTTCAAATATGATCATAACATTCCTAGGGTTTCATGATCAAAATAAAATTGAGATGAAATCAAATAAAATCAATTTAAAGTGAAAAACCCAAAAATCTGGCTTCAAGTCAAATTCTAGAAATCTGGAAAAATATAATTTTTATAAAATATTTCAAAATTGAACTTGAATGGTCCAGGATATAGATAAAGCCTAAATTTCACATTAAATCTGAAAATCAAAACCAAAAATACCCACATTGATGAAAAACACCAAAATGGGAGAATTTAGACCGTAGGGTCTTCTCTCAATAATGAAAAACGATTTAAAAACCATATCATGAAATCCTAGAATTTACTTTCAGGCTTCTAGATTCAGATCTACCATATTGATCATGATAAATCCAAGATCTTAGCCTAAAACCACAAAAATAACGAAAACAGTGCTGTAGGTGCAAAAGTGGAAAAATCCAAATTTTATCAAAAAGTGGGGATCTCATGCTATAAACATCATAGACTCATGTGATTCATTCAGATTCATCATAAAAACAATTAAAACGTGATCAGGATATTCAAAGCAGCCACATCTCACAAATTAGAGCACATGGGGGTCTACCCTACGGATCCACCTGTTCTCTTTTCCCCTAGCTCTCTCTTCACGTTTTACAGCTAGAGAGGATTCTTGAGGTACTTGGAGATAGGTTTGGTTACACAAACACAATCACAGACTTTATTCTATAAAAAAGGAGAAAAACATATATGGGGTTCTATTCTAGGGATCCACCTGTTCTCTTTTCCCCTAGCTCTCTCTTCACGTTTTACGGCTAGAGAGACTCTTGAGGTACTTAGAGACAAGTTTAGAAATACTAGATACAAAAAATGGCCTTATTCTACAGCAATAGAGATGATCTTATTACTTCTAGAATTGAAGACAGAAAATAAAAGGGAAAAGGGACTTACCTGGATTGAGCAAACAAGGCAGCAGGGATTCCTCTTCTTCTCTTGGAGCTTCTTAGAATTCCTTAGACTTCAAAATTTCGTGGCCCTCAGCTTGAGAATCTCACCTCTATTTATAGGCAAGCATAGGGGCAAGGCTGGTCCAGAATTTGGCAAGATAGAGTTTCAGTTTGAGTTAAACACAAGATCATGCCCATCCATAGCCAACCAAGGTGGCTTCAGCGAATAAAAGACGTAATTCGCTCATTTAAAGATATATTGGACTAAAGATAAAGCTCAGAAATCGAGAGAAGAATAAAACTCGCACGTGTCTTTAGTGACCGTAAATGAATTGCGGTCCAACGGTGACCGTATTGTTACTACGGGCGCGCCTAACTGTAGAGAGATCTCGGGCGCGACCGGCCCGTGAATGAAATACGGGCAAAGCCTGTTTAGTCAATTTTTATGCAGTTTTGACCTGTTTTAAGCTTTAATTACATGTTTTTATTATTTTCTCATTCTGTAGTGCAATTTGGGGTGTCTACAAATAGTACTAGCCGGGTGCATGTATAAAGAAAGAGGTGAATGATAAAGGCAATAGTTGTGCAATTGATTATTAAGTTTTTAAGAAATTGAGATAGTTTTGACTATTATACCCTTCTATTAATAAATGTTTACAATGATGTGTAAGGGCTATTCTAAAACAATGACAATCGTTGGACAGCCACATGTCTCATACGGGACTAATTAAAAATTAGGAGTTGCAACCACCCAATGGGTCTTAGTGTGGAATGACCAAAGTGTGCATAAATTTTAAAAATGAGCCAAAGTAGACTCAATTGAAGGTCTACCCTAGATTTAGAGTAATGGGGTTAGGTTATGAATGAGAAAAGATGTTAGGCACCACTCACTCATCCACCTAAGGGTGATTGCCAAGTTTTCATCATGTATTCTTGAGTTTCTTGTACACATAACATACCAATTAAAACAATAAAAAGAACTTGAACATGTCTAATCCTCTATAAGGACCATCCAATTAATTTGAATGCTCCTTATGGATATATTACCTTCACAACCCTTTCATTCAATTTAAAATCCAAATAAACTTTCTTAAAATTTAATTATCATGATCAAATTGGAGATAAGAACCTCAAATCTGAAATCTACTATTTGAGCAGCACAAACTCAATCAAGCATAACTCTCTTAAATCAGATCCAAAACAAATGAAATAGTTCTATTTGCAAGCTCATTTGATAAGGAAAATACAGTATAAAATTCATTTAAAAAGGATTAAAAACGAATGAGATGCTTGATTGAAATTCTTGGTACTGCAACAATGAAAGTGTAGACCAGACCAACTTCCCAAGTCTGTTTGTGGAGATCCACTTTATATAAATCCTTAAAATTTGCTTGAATGGAGTTGGATGACCTCTCTTTCAGATGGCATAAGCCTCATACAAATATTCATCCATATGAGAGTTGTGTGCATCCACCAACCCTCCAAAATCATCATAGATTGACCTTGTGTTTTGCTAGTACAAGCTCAATAAGCCACTTAGCCTTCAATATATATTCAAATCATATCCATTTAAAATAGACTCATGAACAAAGACTCAAACATTGGAATCACTTGAACAATACTTCAGATGAATTGGCTATACTTGTTCAAAGTGACAGGTCTTGCAATTGATATTCTTGAGACTTATCCTTCTTCAATCAAGCATATTAGATGCTTGGCTCAATGAAAAATTATGAAAATTAATATGACTGAAGTAGATAAATAAACCTTTCATATGGAACTGGAATTACTAAAAAATTCATCAAGGCGATGAAGTTATGAGTTTTTAAAATCCATATTCAAGAATAGGCTAGATTAAAGAAATTATATAAAAACAACATAAAATTGCTCTAATCATGAATCCTTACAAATCAAAATCAAAATTATAAAAATGAAGTTGAAAACTTTGGAAATATGTAGGACCATAATTGGCTCAGATCTCCTCAAGAAGAAATAAGCCTAAGCTAAATTTAGTCTCAAATCAATATGGAACTATTAATCCATAGAAAGCAAGCGAGACCTTCTCCACCATAGGACCAATTGATGCTAAAAAAGATATCAGAGGGCTTGAAACATTGTTGTAAGCCCTGATCCCCAGATTTGACCATATTGAGCATTGTAGATCTGAGGATTTGCCTAAATTGAAAAAAAGCACACATATATTGTGAGAGTGTGTATATGTGTGCAATTAGGCATACATATAAAACTAATGGTATGGAGAGGATTTCAAATCTAGGATCATTAATTGATCTAGATCCTTGAATCCTTAAATTACAGAAAAATTCACATAGAATAACAACCAAGTCAAATTTATTTAGATTATGATAAAAACTAAAAAGGACAAGGGTTCTAACACTAAGATCCATCTAAATCCTTTCCCTTAACCCCTCTCTTCATGTTTTACAGCTAGAAAAGAGTTTTAGGTACTTGGAATAAGGTTTGAGGCTTCAAACACATCAAAGGCCTTGTGCTACAGGAAGGCAAGAGATGAGAGAGCTGAAATTAAAAGAAGTTGCAGAAATTTGGAGGTATATACTTGTAGCAAGTGAGAGAGCAAAGGACTGTTGAGATGTCACATGAGTAGAGTCTCTCTTCCTTGAGCAAAACCCTTCAATCTTCAGGATACCAGCCCCTAAAATTGAGCTAAAGCCCTCTATTTATAGGCAAAGTGAGGGACATGAATGCCCCAAGGGCATGCTCAAATTTGAATCTAGATCATTCCAATTTGAGTTTAAAACTGAAATTGGAAGGAACTAGAGGATATTTTGGGGACAATTCTGGCAATCCAAGGCATTTACAAAGAGGTATTGAGTGTAAGGAAGAGATCGCATGATTTTTTATTTGGAAGCTTTTTTTGTTGCACCGATTGACTTTAATTTTCTTAAAGAACGATATGCATTCCCCTTTGCTAATGAGAGTACTTCTTTCCTAGAATGAGAGACGGGAAATACTCAAGTGTTCTTCACGTATGCGAAGCCAGAGAGCTCCTTTCATGGTTCCAGAAAGTATAGAAGACAGAAATCCAAAGATGGACTTAGATAATTCCTGGTAGACTTGGAGAAGGTCCAGAGGAAAAGAAGTACTGCTCTCAGCAGCCAAAGATCCCGGGCGGGGGGCCCTCAAATGGAAGAGGGTTCTCATATTTATAAAAGAAATGGGTCTCTAGGATTGTGACACTTGTCACGATCTGAGGCTTTAGGACGTTCTCATATTTATCTTGAATCTGGTCTCATAGATGTCTAGGTTCATGATAAGAATAAAATAAGAAATAGTGATGATAAAAGATAGAGCTCTCTGATTTGTATACCGGGTCCCACATATAGGATATGGAATTATAAATCACTTGACGTCTTCGTCATTCTAGGTCGACATGCTGTGATTTGTCACTGGCTACCGACGATTCCCACGCCCGTGTCTGCCACACCTTAAAGACCGCCAAAAACCCCCCTAAGTGGGCTTTCACCCAAGACGGAGATCTCCACTCCAATATGCCAGATACATTTAATATAAATAAATCATGACAGAGTACTTTGTCGGATAACAGATGACCCATGACGGGTTGTTTCTGTCGGATGACAAATAACTGATGACAAATTTGTTATTATCATGTGACAAATCATCTATGCCAAATCATTACATAGGTAACGTGTCAAGTTATAAAAATGGTCATCTACATTAAGCCCCCTTTTGCGTTTTGACAATTTTTAAGTGTCAAAAGCAAAATACAAGTGTAGGGGGTATTTTAGTAATTAGCAATATTGACTAATTTTTAACTTTAAATAGTTCATCTCAGTTAAATTGATTGTGCCAAGGTCTTACCAAGACTTTGACAGGTTAGTAACAGAATTGGACTCAAATTGTTGTAGATAAGGTCCAATTATAAGTAAGAGTTGTGTATGATTTTAATTGTTAGAGATACACTCTAGCTTTTAAGTAGTTAAAGATAACATATAACTAGATTTAGTTGCTTAAAGATAGAGTTGGATTTAAAGTCCAACTCAAAGGAATTAGAATCCCTATCAAATAGGTAATCTAATGCATTAAATTCTATAAATACCAGTCATTGATCTCAGTCTTGTTAACAGTTAAAGAAACAAAACCAGATATTATAATATGTTTTATTTTTCTCATATCTGTTCTTCTCTATGCACGCTCTCCGTTCTCTCTCCCTATTTCTTCTTTGGTCTCTCTTTATTTCTCTCTCCGTTCTTTTGCTGTATTCTCTCCGTTTCTCTTTCTTCTTTGTGTGACTTTTACAAAGACTTCTCACGTCACGACACATACACAAAGGTCTCCGAACAAATCCTTTTTTTTTTCAAAGTATCTCTTTCTTCTTTACTTTCTCTCTCTCAGCCTTTTTCTTTCTTTCTTCATTTGACTTGCATAAATGACACATCCAACTTCCTTCTTCACCACTTTCAAAAAAGAAAATAAATTTTTTCCTCTTAAAATTCTCTCTTGGGCGCACATGACGAGCCCAACAAATCTATTTTTTTAGTCTCTCTCTTTCATCCGTACCCCCTCTCTCTTTTGTTTTTTATTTTTTCTAATCTTCTCATTCTTCCTCATCTCTCGTCTTAGTTCTCTTTTTTCTTCAATAACTTTTTTTTTTCTTTTTCATCACGTCACGTTAGCCCTTCACTTTTTCCTTTTTCTATTTTTTTAATTCTCATGCAATGTCTTTTTCATCCCGTGTTTGACAAATTTCTTTTTTTTTTCTCGATAAGTTTGACATAGTTTTTCTCTGCTTTTATTTTTAATATAGGTATGCCAGATTCAACATGCAAGGATCTAAATGACATGTCACATGCATACTCACGACAGATAATTAAGCAAATTATGGAGGCTCTTTACTTGTGCCCATGGAACTCAACGAACTCGTGACTAAGTTCTTGCCCAAATCTGTGCCCACAGGGCCACAAGCGGGTTTGGGCCTGGTTTGACCTTACGAACTCATGCCCGTAGGGCCTAGCATGTTCGTGCCTGGATTCGTGCCCACAAGGCCACAAACGAATCCCGGCTTAGCCTGATATGACGAACTCATGTTCACAGAGCCAAGCGTGTTCGTGCCTAGATTTGTGCCCATAGGGCCACAAGCGGATTTAAGCTTGGCTTGCTTTGATGAACTCGCGCCCGCTGGAAGCGTGTTCATGTTCGAATTTGTGCCCACAGGGCCATAAGCGGATTAGAACTCAGCCAACTGAGTGTATTGGTTCGTACCTGATTTGACGAATTTGCACCCGCCAAAACTAAAGAACCCGTCAAGATGATGATATCAGGCACTTTATAGTTCGCCGAATAAAATTGCCTTGGGCTTGGAGATAGTTAGGTGCAGCCCCCCTTCCTGACGTATCACGTACTTTTGTCTTTGTCATAGAAACTAGGTTTGAAGAAGCAGCATACGTGGCCTGAGACAACCTCATGCCGAGGGATCAGATCTACTTAGCTATTGTCACGCCATCTTCCATGCATGGATCATAATGATGGATGCCCCTCTTGGTCTTGCAATGATCTTCACTGCTTCATTGGACATTTCGGACTTGTTCAAATTATTTCATCTTCTCGGTCAAAATATTGGCATATGACAGGTAAATCAGAATCTACGTTTTTCTGATATAACCTCCTAGCACTTTGTTAACAACTCTCCACCTTATTTGGTATTTGTCATCGGTTCTCGTTGTTATGACGAATTCTGCTTTTCCTTAGCATTCATTTTCAAATCTGACATTTGTCGTGATGCTTACTAACATGTTTCACGACAGCTTCTTATGTGCCAAAGTTGGCATGAAGGTAACTTTAAGGCTGTTTCGTTGAGCTACTATCCTCACAATTGGCAAAAGCAAAGGCATGACAAGAAAGGCTTTAGTCGAGATGGATGAGATGAAGAAGAAGGAGAAATACCTTTCTTCTCAGCTTGATGATTTTACCACGTTTTGTTGAAGAACTAGCACAAAATTTCAATCATTGTGGTTGCACGCCCTAAAAAGGTATGTTTTCATGCTTTCTTCAACTTCTCATTCTAGCCATTGCCTACCTCTCACGCCTTATCGACTCCAACCCCTCTTCTGTTCAGTAACGGCGCGGGAACAGCTACTGAGTTGGTGGTTTAGGCCAACGTCGGACATACCTCTCCTACTCAGAATCGAGATCTGAAGACATGTCATCGGCATTTCGACACAGTGGAGGCAATACTAGACGCATGGATGTGGATTCAAAAAAGGTACCTACATTGCCTCCACTATGTCGAAATGCCAATGACGTGTCTTCAGATCTCGATTCTGAGTAGGAGAGGTATGTCCGACGTTGGCCTAAACCACCGACTCAGCAGCCGTTCCCATGCCGTTACTGAACAGAAGAGGGGTTGGAGTCGATAAGGCGTGAGAGGTAGGCAATGGCTAGAATGAGAGACGGGAGATACTCAAGTGTTCTTCACGTATGCGAAGCCAGAGAGCTCCTTTCATGGTTCCAGAAAGTATAGAAGACAGAAATCCAAAGATGGACTTAGAGAATTCCTGGTAGACTTGGAGAAGGTCCAGAGGAAAAGAAGTACTGCTCTCAGCAGCCAAAGATCCCGGGCGGGGGGCCCTCAAATTGAAGAGGGTTCTCATATTTATAAAAGAAATGGGTCTCTAGGATTGTGACACTTGTCACAATCTGAGGCTTTAGGATGTTATCATATTTATCTTGAATCTGGTCTCATAGATGTCTAGGTTCATGATAAGAATAAAATAAGAAATAGTGATGATAAAAGATAGAGCTCTCTGATTTGTATACCGAGTCCCACATATAGGATATGGAATTATAAATCACTTGATGTCTTCGTCATTCTAGGTCGACATGCCGTGATTTGTCACTGGCTACCGACGATTCCCACGCCCGTGTCTGCCACACCTTAAAGACCGCCAAAAACCCCCTAAGCGGGCTTTCGCCTAAGACGGAGATCTCCACTCCAATATGAGAGATACATTTAATATAAATAAATCATGATAGATTACTTTGTCAGATAACAGATGACCCATGACGGGTTGTTTCTGTCGGGTGACAAATAACTCATGACAAATTTGTTATTATCATGTGACAAATCATCCATGTCAAATCATTATGTAGGTGACGTTTCAAGTTATAAAAATGGTCATCTACAATTAGCGTGTCTGTAAGTCAAGATAACCACCCTCAGCCAAGTTGCCACCTCACATAGAAGCCTGGTCACGGTCATCACTCGGAGTGGAGCACCTACGCATAGACTGGCATGAAACAACCCAGTCAACAGTAATAATAATACTCACACACACACAAGGAGACCTCATTGATCCCACACGGCAGAAATGGGTTGCCGCAGCCCTCTATCCCACAAGAAAGCCTCACCAATCCCAAAGGGTAGAAATGCGAATGTGGCCCGGGGTGTTAACTCGACAAGCCAACACTAATACACTATCTAGATTGACCATAGATCCATAACCACCTATATTCCCACTAGACTCAATACAAACCAAGGTTAAATCAATAAAACAATTATGTAAAACCAATCTCATAAAGGCACCGCTTGCTTAAAGCACAAAGCCATATCGGGTGAACCTATTGTTCACTTTCCTGTAAATCCCTAGGCCTCGCTGCCTTTTTGGGTTACCATGAGCTCTCAGCCCCTTTACAAGTCCACAAGAAGCCTCAGCTCCTTCATTCAAATCTTAAATCTCAACAAGTTCTCCAAACCAGCAAATTCACCTTTAAATAACGAATCAACATCAATTTACGTAAAAACTTAATCGCAAATCAATTTATATCAAGTGCTGAGGTAATCCAGGTAGAAGAAGTTTCTAAACTCCTAAAATTGTTCATACATGGTTTAAAATAAAAAAAAAACACATTCCACAGTGAAAAACTACTCAAAATACTGAAATGGCATTTTCTGGGCTGGGCGCTCGCCCAAATTTTTTTTTCTGAAATGGTCGCCTAGGCGACCCCTAGGCACCCCTTATAAAACCTGCACGAAATAAACGTTGTTCGTTCCGAATTTCAAAATTTTCAAAAATCCAACTACCAAACTCATTTCCTTCCACATCAATATGAAAGAGTAGAGGACTACTCTATAGGTCCACGATCTACAACAATTCAGAATTTAACAATGCGGAAACAACACATAGAGAATTATACGAGGAAACCTGGATCCAGATCCAGGAAAAACCTCGAGTCTATATGAGGCGACTAACCCTTCGAAAATCCACTATTGAATGAAAAGACAATTACAAAGGAGCACACACTTAACCTTTACAATTGAACTCACTCAACAGCAATCCACAGTTCGAATCCACGAACTGCAACACAGCTTGAATCCACAAGCTGCAGAACACGATCAGTCCAGATCGCAAACAATCACTCACCAGTGATCCACAGTTCGAATCCACGAACTGCAACACAGCTTGAATCCACAAGCTGCAGAACACGATCAATCCAGATCGCAACAATCACCTCAGAATCCACTGAGACGATCCAATGCAGTATGAATCCACCTACGCATCAATCAAAGCCGATCACCAGTCCAGGCGATCACACGATCAGATGAAGTTCTGAATTGAAGAAGAATCCTCTACTTTCAATTCCAGGTGATCTATCTCAGATCTCCCCCTCACTCGATCGCCGACTCTCTAAAGAAGATATGATCGAATCTCAAACACCTCAAGATCCGAAATCAAAATGATCCAAAGAAAAAAGTCTATTCTAAAAATTACAGCACGTCTATTTAAAGAAGAAAACTCAGATCGCGTCGAGTGCTGGTGGAGTCGTGGAGCGATCGGGGTAGACGGCTGGAAGCGAACTCAAGTCCCGCTCAGAACAAGTTGAATTAGTTAAGGGCGCGCTTCCAGCGAGCTGCTAGTGGGAGAGAACGCGGCATGTGCACGGCTGATCATATAATCTTCAATCTCGCTCTGCGCTACCAGCGGCGTGTCGGCGTCGCCTTACGACGCTAGTGCACGTACCTTTCTTTCAAAGCACTGATTCACTTTATGCACTGCCAGCGGAGTGGCAGCGGCGTTGATCTTCGCAAGTGCCTTTACAAGAAATGCTCTATTTAGAAAATCTTCCATTTCCTTGAGCTACCAGCGGCGTGGTAGCTGTGTGGCAGCATCGTCTTCTTCTTCTTTACTAAATTTACTGAATTTTCATTATTTAATCTGCACATCTTGAAGATTTATTAGAAGACATAATTTGACAAACATTTGCCATAAAAGGAGTGTGAGTTTTCACACTTACAATCTCCCCCTTGGCAAATGCCTAACAACAACCTTAAAACAGTGTTTAATATCAAACTCAGTTAATATTGATTTTCATTTAAGAGTTTTAAAACCACACTGATAAGGAGAGACAGTGATTTTGGAGAATCCAGAATTTCATTCATTCAAAAAGGATATACATTGTTCCAACAGATATGAGAATCCAGAATTTCCTTCATTCAAAATACATTGTTCCAACAGATATGAGAATCTAGAATTTCATTCATTCAAAAAGAGTATACATTGTTCCAACAGATATATACACAGGTATATACACATCCAACCAACCAACATAACACTTCCCTTACAAACCTATAGAAAATTCCTCTACAAGCCAACTTTCAGAAACATAACAAATACACAACACATAGAGAGAAAAAAAAACAAGCAGCAAGCAGCAGCACCAACCCAGCAGAACCATCAACAGAAACATCAACCCCAGCAGCATCATCATCCAAAAAACTCCCCCTTTCTGGAAGGTGGTTTTGGTTCTCAAGTCCTTGAGTAATGCTTGTATGCGTCTTGGGACCTGGAGTGCAGCCAACAAAGTTTGTGATCCATCTCCAGCTGAGTCTTCCGAATGCTTTCCAGAAAATGATCAGCTTCATTTTGCATTCGTTGCTGAGCAACAACATCCCGTTGTACCTCACCACAGGTAAAATCAACATCCTTTGCCAGTTTCTCCAGCTTCTCTTGGGTCTCTGATTTGAACATGCTCATCATGAGCATGTGAGCCCTAACTTCAAAATTGAAAGCCTCCTGGGAGGCTTGCATGGAATTCAGTTTGTCCATAATTGCCACAGCATCAGAGCTAGACAAGGAGGATAGAGAAGAAGAGGGTTCAGAAGACACCAAACAAAAAGGATTGGCTCGTTTACTTCTGGTCAGGGTGGAGGAATCAATGGGAGGTCTGGGATGAATGATCATTTCAACAGGATCAGGGAGTACCCCCTGATGAATGCACAGGTAAGATATGAATATGCCAAAATGAAGAGCAGCAATCTTGGATTTTAAATTCCGAGACTGAAGGATCTGATGGAAGATGATGGAGGGAATACAGAGACTGTCTCTGTTCCAGAGAGCATGAAGAAGTCTTGCTCTCGAGTGAGAAATCTCAGAATGGTGATCTGAGGGAACAAGAGAAGCACACACAAACAGATTCAAGATCCGGAGAAGATCTTGAAGAGATCCATGAGGAAGGTAGTTGGGCTTGTTTTTGATGGAAGTAGGAGCACCCGGAACAATTAGAGAAGGAATAATAGACTCCATCGGAGGATCAGTATGAGAATCAAGAAAGTTAAAGGAAGGAGAATCAACAAGGGGCAGTTCGAGTAGAGAGGAGATTCAGAAAAAGACTCAAGCTTAATGGCCCTTTCCAAAAGGAGTGGCCGGTGCTTGAAGAACTCATTAAATTCAAAGAAACCATTCCCAAGAAATGGTTCAGAGGAATGAGAAGGGGAAGGGGGTCTCACTGGAGGAGAAGAGATAATAGGAGAAGACCTCACAGGAGGAGAAGATGTGGAAGGAGAATCAGTCCTCGATTTTCTCTTGAGAGGTGTAGACACCCCAAATTGCACTGCCAAATGAGAAAATAATAAAAACATGTAATTAGAGCTTAAAACAGGTCAAAAAAGCATAAAAATTGAATAAACAGGCTTTGCCCGTATTTCCTTCACGGGCCCATCGCGCCCGAAAATTATCTATGGACAGGCGCGCCCGTAGTAACAATACGGTCTCTGTTGGACCGTAAATCATTTACGGGCATTAAAGACACGTGCGAGTTTTGTCCTTCTCTCGATTTCCGAGCTTTATTTGAAGTCCAATATATCTTTAAACGAGCGAATTAAGTATTTTATTCGCTGAAGCTACCTTGGTTGGCTATGGATGGGCATTATCTCTGTATTTTACTCTATCTTAAAGACCAGGCTATATCCTTCTGGACCAACCATGCCCCTGGGTGTGTCTATAAATAGAGGCTCTTTCCTCTAGCTAAAGGACACGAAATTTTGAAGAATCAAAAGCTCCAAGAGAAGGAAAGGAATCCCTGCTGCTCTGCCTGCTCAATCCAGGTAAGTCCCCTATCTTTTTCTATTTTCTGTCTTCAATTCTAGAAGTAATAGGACCATCTCTATTACTGTATAATAAGGCCATATCTATTTTGTATCCCTAAACTTGTCTCCAAGTACCTCAAGGGTCTCTCTAGCCGTAAAACGTGAAGAGAGAACTAGGGGAAAGGGGAACAGGTGGATCCCTAGAATAGAACTCCATATCTGTTTTTTTCCTTTTTCTAGAATAAAGCCTGTGATTGTGTTTGTATACCCAAACCTATCTCTAAGTACCTCAAGAGTCTCTCTAACCGCAAAACGTGAAGAGAGAACTAGGGGAAAGGGGAACAGGTGGATCCATAGGGTAGACTCCCATGTGCTCTAATTTGTGAGATGTGGCTGATTTGAATATCCTGATCATGTTTAATGCTTTTTATGATATATTTGAATGAATAACATGAATCTATGATGTTTATAGCATGAGATCCCTATTTTTTTCTAAAAATTGGATTTTTGCCACTTTTGCACCTACAGCACTGTTTTTGCGATTTTTGTGATTTTAGGCTAGGATCTTGGATTTATCATGATCAATATGATAGATCTGGATCCAGAAGCCTGAAAATAACTTCTAGGGTTTCATGAGATGATTTCTAAATTGTTTTTCATTATTGAGAGAAGACCCTACGGTCTAAATTCTCCCTTTTTGGTGTTTTTCATCAATGTGGATATTTTTGGTTTTTATTTTATGATTTAATGTGAAATTTGGGCTTTATCTATGTCCTGGACTGTTCAAGTTAAATTTTGAAATATTTTATAAAAATCATATTTTTCCAGATTTCTAGAATTTTGACTTGAAGCCAGATTTTTGGATTTTTCACTTTAAATTGATTTTATTTGATTTTATCTCAATTTTGTTTTGATCATGAAACCCTAGGAATGGTATGATCATAGTTGATAGTTCTGGATCAATCAGACTATTCATATGAAAAAACCATATGTTTTCCCTTTTTTTGTGATTTTGCGTGATTTTTATAGTAAGCTTTTTCCTTTATTTTAAACATGAACAATACCTGGCAACCACCTTGTGTGGATGAATAGGGGTGCCTAACACCTTCCCCTGTTCATAACCTAATCCCCTTACCCATCTCTGGTTGTTTTTTTAGGAGGGATATTTTGCCCTAAAATTGCCTTTTGTGCTTATTTAATATTTTGGTGTCCATTCACACCTAAATTGAATGGTGGCGACTCTTTGTTTTAATTTAATCCCGTGTGATGATTGAGGAAATCATGAAATAGATTTTTTCCCATGTCTCACAATTGGCGACTCTGCTGGGGACTTGTGGATTTGAGCCTTTTGGTGTTTGTTCATGTTTTTGATTTTTTGATTTGCTTGCTATTTTGTGTTCTTAAGAATGTTGAGTATATTTTAAAATTGAATTATTGCTTAAGAATTCATGGGGGTAGAAACATGTTTAATTTTGATATATATGATTGTTTCTACAAACATGCGTAAGGGAGGTCCGTTTTGCTGAACTATGCTTATTTCTTGCTATATTTTTATGATAGCATGTTTTAATTTTCAGCATGATCTCCATAATGATTTTGGGTGTATAACATGATCATATGTTTGCATGATAGATGATTTTTTATGAGCATGTTGTTTTGGGTGCTATAGGATTGCCTTATTTACTTGTTTATTTTAAATATGCTTTCCTATTATGCCTTGGTTTGTTTATGCATGGCTGCGAAAAGAGTGGCAAGGGTTTGGGACGTTGTGAATGCACCCTATTTTTTTACAATGCACTGTGCACCTTTTATTTTTTTTACACAGCCTACCCTTAACCTATAGGAAGTTGAACCCGAATGTGTGTAGCTTGGCACAACGAGGTTGATACTTCGGAAAGCGAAAGTGAAAACATTCACCTTAGAACTTTGAGCTAATGATGTGATGATAACGTGGATCTGGGATTCTGGTCATCACTAGGCTTGAGTGCTAAGTTGCCATTAAGCCAAAACCCAAAACCCCTACGCTTGAAGGTGGAGTTACATGTTTTTGGCTAAAGTATACAATTACGTGGGGATTTGGGTTTTTATGATTGTGGGAAGGCCGTGTGCATGGCTTACAAACCAGGGCTTAATGCGGATGCCATATTGAAGGTAAACAAGGTAACAAGGTAATCCTATTGTTTTGCATTATTTTCATATCATAGGGGTGTCATGGTACCCATTGGTTCGGGATAAAATTGGTCCCAAAATTTACATGTTTTTAAAATTGGTGCAGCCCATAGGAAGAGTTTCTAACTCTGTTTAGAATCAATCTTACCCTATGTTCATACAAGAGGCAACAAAAGGGTACCAAATTCTTGAGTATGGTGTCAATCTGGAGGGTGCATGTGCCTTCCTAAGCATGTGTTTTAGCAAAGAGGCCAAGGTCCACTTTGGGACAGTTTAGAAGCTCTGCAATGGGTGAACCGTACGATTGGATGAACAATGAGAGTGAGCAGACCATGTAAAAACTGGAAAAACATAACAGGGTTCCGTAAAACCGCATTTAGTACACGGGCTGGGCTTGCCCGTATTAGTTATACGGGCTAGGCTCGCCCGTGTTTTTCGTACGGTCACGGCTTGCTCGTAATTTGAATACGGGCAGGGCTGGACCGTACTGTGTATACGGGTTTCTCGGAATATTCAACTTTAATCAGTTTTTCCCACTAAAATCTTCCTTTAACCCTTAAATAATGATAAAGGGAAACAAGTCTGAATAAAATGCTTCAAAAAAAAAAAAAACAAACAAAATAATTAAAAGAAAGAAAATGTGAGAGAAAGGTTCCTTGGGCTTCTGAAAGCCTTTGAATTTCAGACTTTTTCAAAACTCTTGGGCTTCTGAAAGCCTTTGAATTTCAGATTTTTCAAAAAAAAAAAAAATCTTGGGCTTCTGAAAGCCTTTGAATTTCAGATTTTTCAAAAAAATCCTCGGGCCTCTAAAAGCCTTTGAATTTCAGACTTTTTCTCAAAAAACTTTCGGGCCTCTAAAGGCCTTTGAATTTCAGACTTTTTCTCGAAAAACTGTTGGGCCTCTGAAAGCCTTTGAATTTCAGATCTTTTGGGCCTCTGAAAGCCTTTGAATTTCAGCACTTTTGGGCCTCTGAAAGCCTTTGAATTTTAGACCTTTTTCTTTTGGGCCTCTGAAAGCCTTTGAATTTCAGACCTTTTTCTTTTGGGCCTCTGAAAGCTTTTGGGCCTCTGAAAGCCTTTGAATTTCAGACCTTTTTCTTTTGGGCCTCTGAAAGCCTTTGAATTTCAGAACTTCTTCTTTTGGGCCTCCGAAAGCCTTTGAATTTCAGATCTTTTGGGCCTCTGAAAGCCTTTGAATTTCAGAACTTTTGGGCCTCTAAAAGCATTTGAATTTCAGACCTTTTCCTTTTGGGCCTCTGAAAGCCTTTGAATTTCAGACTTTTTTCAAAATATCCCTAGGCCTCTGAAAGCCTTTGAATTTCAGACTTTCATCAAAAATCCCGGGCCTCTGAAAGCCTTTGAATTTCAGACCTTTTCCAAAAATATCCCTGGGCCTCTGAAAGCCTTTGAATTTCAGAACTTTTGGGCCTCTAAAAGCCTTTGAATTTCAGACTTTTTTCAAAATATCCCTGGGCCTCTGAAAGCCTTTGAATTTAAGACTTTCATCAAAAATCCCCGGCCTCTGAAAGCCTTTGAATTTCAGACCTTTTCCAAAAATATCCCTGGGCCTCTGAAAGCCTTTGAATTTCAGATCTTTCTCTCTTTTGTGGGACCTGTTGGAAGCCCTAAAATATTCCAACAATTCAAAAACAAAAAAAACAAAAAAACAAAAAAAAACAAAAAAAAAAAAATCCAAACTCGTGAAAAAAAAAAATTCCAAACTCGTGTTCACCCAGCTTGCACATAGGCATTCCTAGACATGTGAATGAGATTAAATTGGCACTGATATTTTCTTTTTATCAATCGAGGTACAAATACACTTGCAATCATAGCTCCTGTAACCAGATCAAGAGCTCGAGCCATGAATCCCATTGAAGATGAAGTTGATGCTCCTCATCCAGATGTTGTTCTACTCCAAGAACAAGTGGCAGGACTAGCCCGAATGCTAGAGAACATACTATCAGTACAGGCCCAACAAGTGCAGGCCCAACAAATGCAAGCCCAGAACTAGGCATCCACATCCAACCCTGCACCTCCACCCCCAGTCAACATTCCACCTCCAGTGCAACCAACTCCTGAACCCGTCTATGAACACACCCCTGAACCTATACTGACCAGGGATGAGACAGCTGAGTCAAACAAGGATAAGGAAAAGGAAAGGATAAGGGAAGAGGTTGAAAGAAAGTTCATGCATAAGCTAGAAATGATCCAAGATGAACTGAGGGAAGTCAAAGGGGTAAACAACTTTGGAGGCACCAATTTTGAAGACGTGTGCCTATACCCCAATGTTAACCTGCTGGCTAAGTTTAAGTGCCCAGACTTGAACAAGTATGATGGCACTGGTTGCCCCATGAGCCACCTAAAGTTGTATTGCAGTGCCCTATGCCAGTTCGGGCAGGATGAGGGTATCTTAATCCAACTTTTCCAAAGGAGCCTGACTGGAACCGCATTAAGATGGTTCGCCACTCTGGACCATGGAAAGATCAAAAGATGGAAAGACCTAGCCGATGCCTTCCTGGCTCAATACCGGTTCAATTCAGAGATCATGCTAGATAGGTACGACGTCATGAGAATGAGCAAAGGAAGGGAAGAGACTGTAAGGCAATACGCCAAGAGGTGGAGGGAGACGGCCTCCCAGGTCAAGCCACCCATGCTAGAACAGGAAATGATTTCTACTTTCATAAGCACTTTGGGTCAACCATTCTACAGCCACTTGGTGGGTCAGACCACCACTAATTTTGCAGCTTTGGTTCAAGTGGCCGACCGAATTGAGGACGGAATAAGGTCAGGTAAGATAATTGACCACTCTGCCATGGTTAGTCAGCAAGACCCTAATCAGAAGAAAGGAAGCGGGATAAAAAAGAATGGGAACAAGAAGGAGGGGGAGGTAAACATGGTACAGCCACCATCTGGCCCTAACAAGCCCATACAAATCAACATACCTGCACATTTTCCTACCCCACCTGCGTCATCATCCCAGGCCCCCATGAGGGTTAATGTTCCAACAGCACCTTCAGACCAAAAAAGGGTCTTTACCAAAGAGGAAAAGGATGCCTATTTTGCAACAAGGAGAAATAGGGTTTTCACCCCTATTCCAATGACTCCCTCTCAATTGCTGCCCACTTTATTGCAAGGAGGGTATATCACCTTAAGAGAACCTAATCCGAATGCATCTAGGGGAGAAATTTTGACCCCTCCACCACTTGTGATTACCATATGGGTGCACCTGGGCACCTTACCGACAAGTGCTGGCCTTTGAAACATGCTATTCAGGATTTACTGGACCAGAATACTCTGTCTTTCAATACAGGGGCTCCCAATCCTCCAAGAACCGATATTGGACAAAACCCACTGCCCCAGCATCACGGGGCAGGCCCATCTAATGTCATAGGAGTCATCTCTTCTGACAAAATAACCTTTGACCCATCTCAATTAATTGCTCCCATAGGGACAACGGTCAAAGTATATTTTGACAGGAGAAGTGAAGGCAAAGAAATAAATATGATTTCAAAGGGGAATGATAACGCTGCAAGGAACATTAGCTCATCTTTGGTCTCATCCCTCATGGCCCAGATGAACATCGCCAAGCCACCTTTGGTCATTAATTACAATCCATCCACTTTTACTCCGCCCATTCAGTCTAAGCCACCATTGGTCATAAATTGTGACCCCTTTAGTGCATCAGTCACTTCTGCAAACCCCCAACCAAAACAACTTCCTCCATTGGTTGTTAATGTTCCTATTACTCAGACTTCCATTGCCAAGCCCAAACTTCCCCCATTGGTGGTGAATGTCCCCAAGCCTTCCTACTCTGAATCGGCTGTACCATGGAACTACAGTGAAGCATTTACCACTACATGCCCTGCAGCTGAAAGCAAGGAAGAAGTAAACCTCATGATGAGGTCAGGCAAATGTGTAGGGGTGGAAGAAAAACAAAAAGAGACAGAGAAAGAAAAGAAAGAAGAAGAAAAAAATAAAGGCAAGGCCAAGGTAAAGGAGGAGGCCCCTCAGGTAATTGACAGTGAGGCTGCTGACCTCATTAAGGTAATAAAAAAGAGTGAGTTCAATGTCATTGAGCAGTTGAACAAAGTCCCTGCCCAGATCTCAATTCTGGGATTATTGTTAAATTCCGAAAAACATAGGGACTCCTTGTTAAGGATACTCCAGGGGGCCCATGTGCCTAAAAGTATTGAACCAGACCAACTAGGCCGGATGGTTGGTCAAATTTTATCCCATAATGTCATAACCTTTTCTGAAATTGAAATTAGTCCAGCAGGGTACCATCATGTAGACCCATTGCACATAGCTGTACTCAGTAAGGGTTGCATGATAGCCCGGGTCTTGATTGACAATGGGTCGGCCCTCAATGTTTGCCCGTTAGTAACCTTTGTTAAGCTCAATCTGGAGCGAAACAAAATAAAACAAAATGGAAGAATTATAAGAGCGTTTGACAGCTCTAAAACACACTCCCTAGGGGAGGTTGAACTGCCGGTCACAATTGGACCGTATATTTTCAACATCACATTTGAAGTGATGGATATACCTGCAGCCTTCAACCTACTCCTAGGAAGGCCGTGGATTCATACGGCTAGGGCTATACCATCTACCCTCCACCAAAGAGTCAAGTACATTAG
Organism: Buxus sempervirens; assembly: GCA_947561395.2. Classification (NCBI taxonomy): domain Eukaryota; kingdom Viridiplantae; phylum Streptophyta; class Magnoliopsida; order Buxales; family Buxaceae; genus Buxus; species Buxus sempervirens. The sequence goes on along the minus strand of OX387191.1, from coordinate 26,858,150 downwards.
ATGGCAAAAGGTGATTACCGTCTTGGCCGAAAACTTGGTTCCCCCCATGTGGTCCCCTGATGTACCCTGTATTAACATGGAAATGACTGCTGATAAGATGACATTTCACTCTTTCCAATTTGAAGCTGTGAATTAACTACCTGGGGGGTATCAGGAAAAAGAAGGAAAATTGACCTGTGCTGAAAAAATGGTCAAAAATGTGCTAGAAAAGTACCATTTTCACCCTGGAAAAGGTCTGGGGGTTAACCTACAAGGAAGGATAGAACCAGTACAGGTTAAGAAGATGGTTCACAGAGCAGGATTGGGGTCCAAGCTAAGGAAATGGAGAAGACAGGGGCAGATAGAAGCTATAAAATTGCCGCACATCAGGGAAACTTTTCCTAAGCTGTCTCACATGATTCAGCTGTCTCCTCCTGAGGATCAGGCCAAACCTCCATACTACAATGTCAACCCATTCCAGAAACCTAAATCCTCAACCGTACAACCATATGTTCCACCTCCACAAGCATCTGTTGGGCCTGTGCCACAGATAGAACAGAAGCATGATTTTTCAGAGGACATTGGAGCATTTTTTGCCATGACAGAAGGCAAGCTAGAAGAAGTAGCAGAGGAGCTACCTTTTATTGATTGGGCTGCAGTAGAAGTTCCATCTGGAACTAGCCCTACAGAAGAAGCAGGCAATGCAACTCACCCAGTACTAGTGATCTCTGATGCAGACCCTGAGCTTGAAGAGCAGGCTTGTATCCCTGGCCCAGATTCTTTTATTCTGAATAATTGGGAGGAAACTCCCCTTACTTTTGAAGCCGCGTTTGTTTGGCAAACAGACATGGCTTCCAAAAAAAAAACTCCATTAGTGGAATGCCCTTTTCCTGAAGGTTTTAATGAGCCTTCGTCTTCAGGGAAAGATTTTGTAGAAGGTTCTCAAAAAACACAAAAAGATTTTTCAATTTTTTCTAGAAAAGATAAAGTTTTCAAAAAGGTCCAAACCATTTATGAACCATATAAGCAAACGGAATTGGATCAGGATGAGTATGACTTCGACCTTGAGCTCGACTTTGACCTAATGGGGGTCGAAGAAGAGACCGAGGACGAAGAAGACGACGTTCCAAAAGAAATCACATATCAATTAGAGCGTCATGAAAAGGGGGTCCAACCCAATATTGAAGAGACCATATCAATAAACCTAGGGACCGAAGATGACCCAAAAATAGTGAAGATTGGGGTATGTCTATCTAAGGTACAGCGGGATGAAATGATACGATTTTTGGCTGATTATGAAGATGTGTTTGCATGGTCGTATCGGGATATGCCGGGGTTAGACACAGATATGGTGGTGCACAGGCTACCCATTCTACCAGATGCCAAGCCAGTTAAGCAGAAACTGAGAAGGTTAAAACCTGAATGGACGCTAAAGGTCAAAGATGAAGTGGTTAAACAATTCCAAGCCGGATTCTTAGCAGTTTCCACATACCCCGAATGGCTTGCAAATATAGTGCCAGTGCCAAAGAAGGATGGAAAAGTCAGAATGTGCGTAGATTATAGAGATTTGAATAAGGCAAGTCCAAAGGATGACTTTCCACTTCCACACATAGACATCTTGGTGGATAACACCGCTGTACATAGTCTATTCTCATTCATGGACGGCTTTTCTGGTTATAATCAGATCAAGATGGCTAAGGAAGACCAAGAGAAGACAGCCTTTATCACCCCTTGGGGTACCTTCCACTACATTGTCATGCCATTTGGACTTAAGAACGCTGGGGCAACCTACCAGAGGGCCATGACAGCCTTATTCCATGATATGATCCATAAGAAGATGGAGGTCTATGTGGATGATATGATAGCCAAATCATGTGAAGAAGAAGACCACTTGATCAACTTGAAGAAGGTATTTGACCGGCTTAGGAAATACAGTCTAAGGCTTAACCCTGCGAAATGTGTCTTTATGGCTATATCAGGAAAATTGTTGGGCTTTATAGTAAGCAGAAGGGGAATTGAGATTGACCCAGCTAAAGCTAAAGCCATCATTGAAATGCCATCACCTAGAACCGAGAGGGAAGTTCGGGGTTTTCTTGGAAGGATTCAGTACATAAGCCGGTTCATAGCACAGCTCACCGCTATCTATGAACCAATTTTCAAACTTCTAAGAAAGAATAACCCGACAGTCTGGAATAATGATTGCCAAGAAGCCTTTGACACAATAAAGGAGTATTTATTGAACCCACCTGTGCTAGTACCACCCACTCCAGGAAGACCATTGATTTTATACTTGTCAGTTTTGGAGACATCAATGGGGTGTGTCTTAGGACAACATGACGATACAGGCAAAAAGGAGAGGGCGATTTACTACCTGAGTAAGAAATTTACAGAATATGAAGCAAAATATTCCCCTCTAGAAAAGACTTGTTGTGCTTTAGTATGGGCAACTCAGAGACTAAGGCACTATTTCCTTAGTCATTCCACCTTATTGATATCCCGCATGGACCCTTTGAAGTATCTATTTGAGAAACCGGCTTTAACTAGCAGAACAATAAAGTGGCAGTTGTTACTCTCTGAATTTGACCTCACCTATATCACACAGAAGGCCATTAAGGGTCAAGCCATTGCAGATCACTTGGCTGCACACCCTTTACCAGAATACCAACCCTTAAGGACCAACTTCCCTGATGAGGCAATCCTGTTTGCTGAAGAGGAAGAAGGCGAAAGCTCATGGCAAATGTTTTTTGATGGGGCCGCCAATATGAATGGAAATGGAATAGGGGCTGTATTGATCAAGCCAGATGGGGCACATATCCCAATCGCAGTGAAGTTAAAGTTCCAATGCACGAACAATATAGCAGAGTATGAAGCATGCATAATTGGGTTGCAAGCAGCCTTAGACCATGAAGTAGAGGAACTTGACGTATATGGGGATTCGAGTCTTATCATCTTCCAAACAACTGGTGAATGGAAAACCAAGGATCACAACTTGATCCCCTATCACCAGTATTTGGAAGAAATAAGCACCAAGTTTACTCGAATTTCCTTCAATTATATGCCAAGGGCCAAAAATCAGTTTGCAGATGCTCTAGCAACATTGGCTTCAATGGTCAGTATGCCAGAAGGAGTTGATATTAGACCATTGGAAATTGAAGTTAGAGATGAACCAGCTTACTGCCTTGTTCTAGAAGAAACCCCAGAAGAAGAAGTACCATGGTTTCAAGACATTAAGAACTTCCTAAATGATCGGAGCTTACCAGAAAATGTCACCTCTACAGAGAAAAGAACAATACAGAGGCTGGCAGGACAGTTCTTACTAAGTGGTGGGCAGTTGTACAAAAGATCACACAATGATATACTACTTAGATGTGTTGCAAAGACTGAGTCAGAAAGGATAGTTGAAACGGTACATGGAGGAGTGTGTGGACCCCATATGAATGGGTATATGCTTGCCAAGAAGATTCTGCGATTGGGATATTACTGGTCAACTATGGAGCATGATTGCTATATGCACGTTAAAAGGTGTCATTTATGCCAAGTGTACGCGGATAACAAGAATGCACCCCCAAGTGAATTACACAGTATGACATCTCCGTGGCCTTTTTCTATGTGGGGTATAGATGTCATTGGAATGATCTCTCCAAAGGCATCAAATGGACAACAAGTTTATACTTGTAGCAATTGATTACTTCACCAAGTGGGTAGAGGCAGCTTCATATGCAAACATTGCAAGTAGTCATGTTCTTAAGTTTTTAAAGCACAACATCATTTGTCGCTATGGTTTTCCAAGTGCCATAGTAACAGACAATGCTTCAAACCTTAAGAACAAAGACATGAGGAAGATGTGTGAACAATTTCAGATTACCCACCACAAGTCAGCGCCTTACAGACCAAAGATGAATGGGGCAGTGGAAGCAGCGAATAAGAATATAAAGAAGATTATTCAAAAGATGGTGGTGAGTTTTAAAGATTGGCATGAAATGCTGCCACTTGCTCTACATGCTTACAGAACCTCAATTCGAACTTCTACAGGGGCAACCCCATACTCCTTAGTATATGGAATGGAAGCAGTTTTACCAGTGGAAGTGGAAATACCTTGATTAAGAGTGCTAATGGAAACTGAATTAGAAGAAGCTGAATGGATACAGTCTAGGCATGATCAACTCAATTTAATAGAAGAAAAGCGTTTGAAGGCACTTAGTCATGGCCAATTATATCGGAAGAGGATGGCCAGGGCTTACAATAAGAAGGTAAAGCCCAGAACTTTCCAAGAAGGAAATTTGGTATTAAAGAAGATTTTACCCTTTTTGGAAGATCCTCGTGGAAAGTTCAAACCAAATTGGGAAGGGCCTTATATAGTCAAGAAGGTCCTGTCAGGGGGTGCTCTCATCTTAACAGAAATGGATGGGAAGGATTTTCCTGAGCCAATTAACTCTGATGCAGTAAAGAGATATTTTCCATGAATGAATATTACTAGGAAATGATTTGAGGCCATTGTTCCTTATATCCCAAAATTTGAATCCCTAGTCAAACCAATTTGAGCCTGTTCGTTTTTAAAAAAAAAAACCCAAACTAGACTTACAGCCTTATACTGGGGCAAAGTCAATAAGGGCAAGGCCAATAGGGGCAAAAAGAAAAAATTTTTGAGAAAAAAAAGAGAAAAGAAAAAAATAGGGGCAAATAAAAGCCAAATACAAAAGAAGGGGAATGGGATTGAATTCACCATGACTGTAAGTCCAGTTGACCCATTTTCACACTTAGAAAATCTTAAGCCTTTAATACCTTTTCTTTCATAAACCGAACCTAGCCTGTGTTTCGTCCTATTATTAAGACCTCGGTGATTTTAGTATATTCATTCAACTTTCAGAGTAAGATTGGTAATGACGGAATGCAGAGGCCAACCCTAGTGAAAACCGTAATTGGCACTAGGGGCAAGAAGGGCAAAAGAAAAAGAAAAAAAAAAGAAAAAAAAAAGAGAAAAGAATCAAGGGTTGAGTTGATCATGTGGTCTAAATTTAATCAGCATGAGCACGGGAAACTGAGCAGATTAGCAGGGTCCATCATGAAAGTAAAATCATTAGGGGATGATTCTAAAGGTCACGGGGTAGACAAATTTGGTCTCTCCCTATTGCTTGGACTACCCTTTTCATTATTCAACCTGATTTTAATTCCTTTAATTATATGTGATTAAGTGTTTTGGATCAGCTTTCAAAAAAAAAAAAAACTATACTTTGGCCAGTGATGAGAAATCAAATACTTTTTCATAAAACTTCTGTTTTTATAAGCATCTGAGAATTCTGAGGCCAATAATATAAAACCTATTTTTGAATTAAATCTAATATCTTTCCACTCATGGAGTTTGCTTTTGTATAAAAATATGGAAAAAAATGAAAAAAAAAGAGATGAAAGAATCTAATCCCTACTCCCCAACTGCTCCTCGAGCTCCCTAATCGTAGCTGCCTGAGTTGCAATGATTCCAGAAGCACCCTCTGCATCAGGATCACTCAAAAAGGAGATGACCTCATCTGAAAAAGAAAGCTTGCTCTTCAACGCCCTAAGGTCAGCCAAGGAATCCTGATACTTCTTCCGCATCACTCGGACTTCAAAGCGACGAGCCTGCCTTTGTTCTTCAAGTTTCTTCTCCATGGCAATGCGGCCAGACTTCTGCTCTTCAAGCTTCCTCTCCAGAACAAGGACTTTTATCCTAAGTTCTTGAGCCTCCCGTACCCATATTTGTTGAAGCCGTTTATGGGTTGCCCTTTCTGACTCCAGAATATCTTCATAGGTAGGAGGAAGAACTGCAGGAGGATCCTCTGGTACTGGGGCATGACTCTGCACCTGTTCTTTGATCCAGAAATGATAGTCCTTCACATGGGACTCAGAAAAGACTGGACCCCGCAGAAAGCAAACATAGGACCACTCTTTCATTAATTGAGCATTTAGCCCCATGGTGGCTGATGTAAGTGGCCCTACAAAGCTCTCATAACTTGTGGGGATCATAATTCCCTGGGTCGCTCCAAATTGCCGAAGAACCCTCAAAGGAAGATAGAGAACAGCAGATTTCAAGCCTGCTAAGGCCAGAAAGTTTTTATCCCTAAAGCTAATCACTGTCTCTGGAGCGGGCTGATAAGTGCCAGGCCATCTCACTTGATCATCCTGGAGAGTACCCAAGAAAGCGAATCAGCCTTGCTTACCACCTTGGATGTTAGGATATCCCCTATTGCTCATCAGAACAGGAACTTTCAATCTTGGAAAGAAGCGGCGAGTTATTTCTTCAACCTGGCTAAGATGGTCAAGCAACCAAAGCTGCAGAAAAAGGGAGTATTTCAATTTATTTCCAAAAAGAAAAAAAAAAGAAAAAAAAAGAAGAAAAAGAAAAAAAAAAGAAAAAAGGAGAGAAAGAAAAAGAAAAAAAAAAGAGAGAAGAAAAAAAAAGAAAAAAGAGAAGAAGAAGAAGCAGAGAGAAGAAAAAAAAGAAGAAAGGAAAGGAAGAATAAAAAGAAAAAAAAAAGAAAAAAAAATATATGCATTTTTTTTACCTGTAGGATAGGGGCGCAGGCAAGGAAGCGTTTCTTCTTCCTGAAATAACAGTCAGTAAGGGCCTGATATATCTCTGCTAGGATCATAGGGGCCAACCTCTCGCGTTCCCTAACCTGACAGATAACTGAGATGAGAGCCAAGTCAACCTGGTCATCACCCCGTGGAAAAAGCAGCTGATTGACCACTACCAGGGTCAATCCATTAAACCTTGCATCCTTGTCATTACTCCTCAGAAGTTTTTCAGTCAAAAAGGTCTTGGACAAGGTCAATAGTGCATCAGAATTTCCTAAGTCCTTCTTCCCTATACCCAAGAAAGTGGAAGCCTCTTTTTAATAACTAAGCTTTAGGGGTGGGCTCACAACTTTTTCAGAAAATCTTAGGCCAAGGATGGTTTCAATTTCTTCTATGGTGGGAGTCATCTCTTTGTCATCAAAACGGAAGAGATTCAGCTCAGGTACCCAGTGGCCAATCAAAGCTTCAATGATTTCCCACTTAAAGGGAATTTTAGGGAGGTGTAGGATATGCCCTAAGTGGATGGAATCCCAACGAATCTCCTCATCAAGGGTCATGGAGTTAACCCATCTATCATAAAAGGAATCCACAATATTGTACCTGGTAAGATTAGGAGGTTTTTATCTAACAGGTTGTCTTGCAGGAGGAGATTCAACGGCAGGAGAAAGCGGCGTAGGGGAAGCCATGGAAGCGCCAAAGAAGCCAAGGAAAGCGAGAAAAGACGTGCTCAGGGAGTTTTCCAACCAATAAAAGTGTCACAATGACGTTCCCTAGGAGTTTATATAGAAAAAATCGTAAGGCAGTAAATTCTGTAATTATACTACGGGCAAAGCGCGCCCGTATAGGAACTACGGACACGCCTGACTGTGAAAACTTCACGGGCAGAGTGCGCCCGTAGTAACTTTACGGGCACAGCCTGCTCGTAGAATAAATACGGTTCCTTCGAAAAAATGCAAAAAAAAATGGGAATTTTTAATTTCCTTGGTTTTCCTAAGCTTCACCTATCCTTGTTTAACATTCATCAAGTAATAAATACTGTAAATAAAGAAGAAAAGAACACAAATGGAAATAAATCAAACTTCTTTTATATACATGAATGTTTACATCACTTTTGCCAAAAAATACAAATGTACATGGAATAATCCTAATCTAATGACTATGCAGGTCCGCCCCTACGGCCACGGCCTCGTCCTCTGCCTCGACCGCGGCCTGAAGATCGCCTGCGCTCAAAGACATGCTGCACAATATTGCGGGCTGTGCTACGCGTCATCCTGCTCAAAACAGACTGAATATCATGCCACATATATAAAGGCACAAGGCCAGCAGTGGGATGATCAGGAGGGACATACCCTGAAGTATCTACATCAGAATCAGTACGGGAAAACTCCGCTGACGTATCAACAGTAGCATGCGTCACCTCAACATCCTCCATAGCAGGACTAGCAGGAGCAGAGGTCCCAGGTACATCAGCATCAACCCCAGGCTCTATAGGATCAGCTATAGCCTCCTCCATCACCGCAGTCTCCACGGTAGGCTCTACCACAGCGGCGTCCATAGCCGAATCCATATCTACATCAGCAGATGCAGCAGGAGCAGTCTCAGCTACTGGGGCAGACTCTGGCACGTCCTCAGCAGCAGGTACAATATCAGCCTCGACCTTGGGCTCTGCTACAGGAACCTCTACTGGACTGGGAGACGTCACGAACTCCACCCGTGCCACAGAAAACACCTCATCCCGGAAATGCATAGGCACTGGTGAAGCAGGTGAAGAGGGGCCAGCTGTGTACTCCTGAAACTAATAGAAAAATTCAGTCAGAACAAGACAAACAAATACAAAAGCAGGAATGGAAATAAAAGAAGAAATTAACCTGAGTATAAGATGGACCCGCCTGGTCCTGTGCATCAGATGGACCCGCCTGGTCCTGTGCATCAGATGGACCCTCCTGGCCCTGGGCTCTGGCTAGCTGCCCCCGGAGATCTGAAATGGTGATATAGAGGGCGTCCCGCTCAGCGATCGCGGCATCAAGCTGGCGCTCTAAATCAGCATAGCGAGACCTGATCTCTGCCAACTGAGCCTCCTGAAATAGCAAGGAAAGAAGTCAGAAAAATGCTAATGAAATAGAAATAGAAGATCACAAAAGAAGAAAGCATACCGTAGTGTCATAGGCCCTAATCACTACCCCTCCTATCTCCGTGACTCCGCCACGGACAGGCATGGGTGACATGAGGCACCAAACAGAAGCTCGCCTGAACTAGGCATCATAGTCACCCTCCTCTAATAATGTCTCTGCCTCAGTCCAATCTAAAAACTGGGTAGGATCAACAGGCATAGGAGGATAGAAAGGAGTAGTATCTGGCGGGATGGCAGGAATCCGCGGCTCTCCCACGTGCTGAAAGAAGAAGCGCTCGCCGCAGTACCAGATGCTGCCCAGCTGACCAATAAAGAACTGGTATCTCTGTCGTCTCTGGTCAGGGACAAATGCATCATCTCTGGCTGCCTGCAGGGCCAGCACCTCATGAATGTCCTCCATACTGGGGACAAATAGCTGAAAAACAAAACAGGGCATCAGATATGCGATTCAGGAAGAAAAGAAAAGAAGAAGTAGAGGAATTAAAGAAGATTACCTCAGACCGGTATAACCTATCTAAGTGGGCCCGGGCGGACCTGGGACAACTCTTTTCAAAGTCGTGCTCTACATGACACCATCTACGTGCCATGGGATACGTCTCCTCAGGCATCGTAGAGGTAGGGCGGAAATAGGGTATATAAACCCTAGCAAAAAACTGCAAAAAAGAAGAAAATAGTCAGAAGAATAGAAAATGAGAGATAAAAAGAAAGAGATAAAGAAAAAGAAGGGAAATAAGGTTCACCTGCAAGAAGGGCCAGAAGAACCTGCACCCAACTCCAGCCCCTCTGGAAGTAGAGAGGCCGCTCACTGATCGGCGCAGGCCGGCCAGAATAGTACCAAAAATAAGCGGACCCCATGCATACCTCCTCGCCCGCTGCAGATCTCCCAGAAGACTCAGAAAATAAGGACTAACTGAAGTCGTGTCCTCTGGGAAGAAGCAGGATCCCATCATATACAGAAAAAGAAACCGGAAGGCAAATGGGAAAACATGGTCACCGGCAGCAAGCTGGCCAAACTGCCTCCTCCCGAAAGTCTCTCTCAACCATGTCAGAGACAATCTCGCTCTCCCTCGATCCCAGGCCTCGGGAGGCAGTACAATATATCCAAGATAACCAGCAATCTCATCAGCCTCTGGCATCGTCATCTCAGGAATAACATCACCGATCATCCTAATCCCGGTGATGAGCGTGAAATCAGAAGGCCGGATCCCAATCTCAATATCTGGGAAGTGGAAGCTCAATGTCTCCGGGAAAAACCTCTCCAGCAATGCAGCAATGAGGGCTCGATCCAAGCGAACGTCCGGGATGGTGATAAACATGCCAAATCCATATAAGCCTAACTCCCGACGATAGGCCGAACTGCAAGCTCCCAAAAATCTAGTGAAGCTGGCCCAGCTACCTCTATAGTGGGACATCGGATACTCCAAAGGGATATTCGCCCTAACGCACGTTGAGGGATGAGTCCTCAAGCCATGCAGTAGATCGGTATCCCTAATCTGGGCAGCCACCTCCTCAGGGATCTCAACCCTGGTCCTGGCCTCATCTCTGCCACGGCCCCCTCTGCGGCCTCCTCTACGGCCCTCATCATGGCCCACATCTCTGCCTCCAGCTCGACGCCTGCTACGGCTCCTATCTCTGCCCGAAGCCTCAACTGCCGGCTAAAGGAACAATTGGAAAGAAGAAAGGATCAAGGAGATGTTTTTGTAAAAGAATGTTAAATTCATAAGGGTTAGAGAATACCTCTGGGGTCGCCTCACGCGAATCCCCAGAAGGGAGATCTGGGACATCAGAATCTGAATCCCTCTCGGCCCTCGAAGACGAGGCCACATCAGCAGGATCTCGCCTAACCCTCAAAGAGGAAGGCTCATCCGCAGGATCCCTGGAAGCTGATCTAAGGCGGATCATCTACGGTTCAAATCAGGGAGATGATTAATTATTTATTTAAATTTTTGGTTGCTTGATTAATCATTCTAACCGGGTTTAATTGATTGACAGGAAAAAAGAAAAAATGAAGAATGGAAAAAGTGCTTTAGAAGCTCCCAATCAAATCAAGGATTAAACTGAAGGAGTTTATTCTTGTCTTAAGATGTTTTATTGATCTTAGCTTTAACCAAGAAATTATAAGCAGAAAAATTATATAAGAAGTACAGGCTTCTAGTATGATGATATAAGAAATAAAAAAAAAGAAAAAGAAAAATGTGTGCTAAGGACTTATTCTAATTTTACTTTCTAATTTCTGGTTTCAAGATAAAAGATCAAGTCTACTTGTGCTGATACTAAGCCGCTCCAAGGCAAAGATGCCAACTTCTCATTCAGAAGATATGCAGGAAAATCAGTAGAGAAGTTGGAAAAATTGATGGCAACAGTTCACATATGGTATTAGAAAGAAAAATCAACATACTGATTGGTGTTGCTGATCATTAACAATCTAATGTATTCGTTCAAAAGCTGGAAAATACAGAAATCAGCAATCAAAGCAAGATTTTATCCAAGCCACAATTCAAAAATTTGGGAAATAGATATACATGTTTAACAACAGTGAACATGGGAGCAGAAATTGCACAATACCCAAGCTAGAGGAATTGCACAACAGAGGTTAACACATGCAAGACAGAAAAATTGCATAACAGAAAGTATGTATTATGGCCGATTGCACAACAATTCCAGAGAAAGTACATAACAGTCATAGCATGGTTAACGCTCATTTAAGAAGCAGAATTTGCCAAGCATATAATCTAGAGAAATTGCTCGAGATGTGTTATAGAATATGGTTCAAGAAAAAGGAATTGATTTTCGGCCACTTACTTGTATTAGTCGAAATTGGAAAAATTGAAAACCAAGGTCACACCTTGCTTCACCTGAGCTTTCACAAAATAAATCCAAAGAGGATCTATGGGCCGAACAGAAGCCTGAGTGGAGAAAGAGGACGACTGCAATACCAATGGGGAAGTCCAACAAACGATCAAGGTCGCCGAAGAGAGTGAAGCCACCGGAATTAATGAAGAACAGAAATCACCGAAGTACAGTGAGAATCGCCGGAGAAGAATAGTAGTCGTCGGAAAATGAGGAGCTCGTCGGAGATGAGGTCGGACTGTTGGAGAAGAAGAGAAGACCGCAGAGAAAAGCACGGTCGCAAGAACATTAGGGCCAAATGCGAGCAGAAGAGGAAAAAATTCGCGTTCGCGGTTTTAAGAAGGAGAGTAAAATCCGTAAAATCAGTCCGGGTATCAGACGTCCGTGAAAGCAATACGGTCCCGACCGCCCGTGAACCAACTACGGGCAGCATCCGCCCGTAAGTCAAATACGGGCAAAGCCAAAAACAGCATATTTTTATTATTTTCTCACAATTTTCAAGAGATTAATGTACACATTAGTTGCAAGTTGCAAGGATTGCCACCTTACCCACTTTTGTTTAAAAATTTTGTCTCAAATCTCACTTCATAGCCCACAAGTGCTCAGTGAGAGGAGAGAGGAGGATTTGGCCCTTAAGCTGAGGGATTTCTTAGCAAATCTTCCACAATCAATTCTTTCAAAAATCATCCCTTTAATCCTTGCAAAGTGCAATTGATTATACAAAAATCTCAGAAAGTGCAATTGGTGGGTCTTTTTGCTGTCTGCTTGTAATTGGTTCCAATTACCAGCAAAGAGGGGGCAGCTGTAGACACCCCAAATTGCACTGCCAAATGAGAAAATAATAAAAACATGTAATTAGAGCTTAAAACAGGTCAAAAAGCATAAAAATTGAATAAACAGGCTTTGCCCTTATTTCCTTCACGGGCCCATCGCACCCGAAAATTATCTATGGACAGGCGCGCCCGTAGTAACAATACGGTCTCTGTTGGACCGTAAATCATTTACGGGCATTAAAGACACGTGCGAGTTTTGTCCTTCTCTCGATTTCCGAGCTTTATTTGAAGTCCAATATATCTTTAAACGAGCGAATTAAGTATTTTATTCGCTGAAGCTACCTTGGTTGGCTATGGATGGGCATTATCTCTGTATTTTACTCTATCTTAAAGACCAGGCTATATCCTTCTGGACCAACCATGCCCCTGGGTGTGTCTATAAATAGAGGCTCTTTCCTCTAGCTAAAGGACACGAAATTTTGAAGAATCAAAAGCTCCAAGAGAAGGAAAGGAATCCCTGCTGCTCTGCCTGCTCAATCCAGGTAAGTCCCCTATCTTTTTCTATTTTCTGTCTTCAATTCTAGAAGTAATAGGATCATCTCTATTACTGTATAATAAGGCCATATCTATTTTGTATCCCTAAACTTGTCTCCAAGTACCTCAAGGGTCTCTCTAGCCGTAAAACGTGAAGAGAGAACTAGGGGAAAGGGGAACAGGTGGATCCCTAGAATAGAACTCCATATCTGTTTTTTTTCCTTTTTCTAGAATAAAGCCTGTGATTGTGTTTGTATACCCAAACCTATCTCTAAGTACCTCAAGAGTCTCTCTAACCGTAAAACGTGAAGAGAGAACTAGGGGAAAGGGGAACAGGTGGATCCATAGGGTAGACTCCCATGTGCTCTAATTTGTGAGATGTGGCTGCTTTGAATATCCTGATCATGTTTAATGCTTTTTATGATATATTTGAATGAATAACATGAATCTATGATGTTTATAGCATGAGATCCCTATTTTTTTCTAAAAATTGGATTTTTGCCACTTTTGCACCTACAGCACTGTTTTTGCGATTTTTGTGATTTTAGGCTAGGATCTTGGATTTATCATGATCAATATGATAGATCTGGATCCAGAAGCCTGAAAATAACTTCTAGGGTTTCATGAGATGATTTCTAAATTGTTTTTCATTATTGAGAGAAGACCCTACGGTCTAAATTCTCCTTTTTTGGTGTTTTTCATCAATGTGGATATTTTTGGTTTTTATTTTATGATTTAATGTGAAATTTGGGCTTTATCTATGTCCTGGACTGTTCAAGTTAAATTTTGAAATATTTTATAAAAATCATATTTTTCCAGATTTCTAGAATTTTGACTTGAAGCCAGATTTTTGGATTTTTCACTTTAAATTGATTTTATTTGATTTTATCTCAATTTTGTTTTGATCATGAAACCCTAGGAATGGTATGATCATAGTTGATAGTTCTGGATCAATCAGACTATTCATATGAAAAAACCATATGTTTTTCCTTTTTTTTGTGATTTTGTGTGATTTTTATAGTAAGCTTTTTCCTTTATTTTAAACATGAACAATACCTGGCAACCACCTTGTGTGGATGAATAGGGGTGCCTAACACCTTCCCCTGTTCATAACCTAATCCCCTTACCCATCTCTGGTTGTTTTTTTTAGGAGGGATATTTTGCCCGAAAATTGCCTTTTGTGCTTATTTAATATTTTGGTGTCCATTTACACCTAAATTGAATGGTGGCGACTCTTTGTTTTAATTTAATCCCGTGTGATGATTGAGAAAATCATGAAATAGATTTTTTCCCATGTCTCACAAGAGGCATGGTGAAGCTAAAAAAAATGAAAGAGAAAGAACAAACAGACAGAAACAAACAATGCACGATAAAGCCCTAATGGCAGAATAATCTACTAAACCCTAGCTAAGAAGAACAAGAGAAGACCACTGACATAGGAAGTAGAGAATGGAGAAGCAAGATGAAGATAGTAAAAAAAATTTACCTGAACAGTGGACAAGGTGACGGAGGGTAAGCACGAAGGCAGAGTAAGACCACGACGCGAGGAGCGAGGTGAAAAGCAGAGAGAGTAAAAAAAAACAGAGGTAAAAAAATGAAACAGATTTCCCCTTTTTATAGGGAAAAAGATTTCGCTGCCAGCGTGCATCCAGCGTCGCTTACCACGGCAGGTGCCAAAGCATGAAAAAGAGGAGAGGCTAGCAGCACGCTTCTAGCGACGTAGAAGGTGCACATGCACACTCAAACAGAAATACACTCATAAGGCAAAAATTTATAAAAAGAGTTTGAACTATTCTTCATGAAAAAAATCATACTTCTAAACACAAAGCTAAGATTTTAACTAAACTAAAATCATCCAGATAATCAACTGTTATTCAATCCAAGAAGTACTTATTCACAAAACTGATCTTAAGGAACCTATCAAGGTTAATTCAGATGTGACACATTTCATATCTATAACCAAAATTTCTTTATGGTTGCTCATACTATAAATTTTCTTTAAGATATTGAGCTCATATGCATATTAATTAGTCAATGTTTGTGTAGTGTGTGAAAAAGAGTTTTTGACTTTTACACTTTATACATATGAAAGGCTATTTTAGTGTAATCATACTTGGAAAGTATAGACATACCCCAACTTCACTTTGGTGGCTTTCGCACATCAGAGATAGGTAGCCTTTTCTGATCTCTTTTTCTTTTCTTTTTGTAGAAGGCATTGACCCTTAAAAAACCTGAGTTTACAGTTCATTCCAAGGATATACCTTCTTTCTCTTTTTCTTTTTGAGAATTACAGTGGCTTTCACTCTAGTCTCTATGGCAGCCATTTCCAAAACTTTTCTTTTCATAAAGGTGATAGCCTATAGAATCCAAGCTTCAAACACACAATAAACTTCAATGCACAAAAGTGTTTAAGACAAAACCGATAGTTGATTATAAAACATTTCTATCAATATGCATAGACTCAAGCTTCCTGAATTAAGATTTTAGTATCAAAAACACACAAGAACATTTTGAACAGATATGTAGATAATTTTACATCTAAATTAACTCAAAACAGAACCTGATTTTCAGTTTTGAGAGCAAACTCCTAGGGATTTCCTAAGAGTTTCAAATCTGTTCTGATCTAAAGGTTTAGTAAAAATGTCAGCCAACTGTTTTTCAGTAGATATATATTCAATCAAAACAGTTTTGTCTTCAATTAACTCTCTTATAAAGTGATGCTTGATTTCTATATGTTTGGTCCTTGAGTGTTGAACAGGATTTTTGTAAATATTTATGGCACTCTGATTGTCACAGAAGAGAATCATTTGGTCCTGATCTAAACCATAATCAGATAGCATTTGTTTCATCCAAATTAATTGAGTACAACTGCTTCCAGCAGCAATGTACTTTGCTTCAGCAGTACTCAGAGAAACTGAGTTTTGCTTTTTGCTTAACCAAGCAATGAGATTATTACCCATATAAAAGCAACCACCAGAGGTGCTTTTCCTATCATCCATACACCCAGCCCAATCAGCATCAGTGTATCCAGTCAGATATGGGTTTGTTTCTTTGGAAAACCAAATTCCCAGATCAACAGTACCATTAACATACTTTATAATCCTTTTTACAGCATTTAGATGAGATTCTTTAGGATTGGCCTGATATCTTGCACAAACTCCAACACTAAAACATATATCAAGTCTACTTGCTGTTAAGTACAGAAGACTTCCAATCATCCCTCTGTACAAGGTAGGGTCTATATCCTTACCAGATTCATCTTTTCCAAGCTTTAAGCTAGTACTCATAGGAGTCCTAGCATGTTTTGCATAAGTTAAACTGAATCTTTTGACTAGATTTCTAGCATATTTTGCTTGAGAGAAAAAAATCCCTTGTTGAGATTGATAAATCTGAAGTCCTAAGAAAAAGTTCAGTTCACCCATCATACTCATCTCAAATTCACTTTTCATTAAGTCAGCAAAGGAGTGAGCATGATTTTCAGAAGTAGATCCAAACACTATGTCATCAACATAGATTTGAGCAATCAAAATATGTTTGGACTCTCTTTGAATAAAGAGAGTTTTATCCACATTTCCTCTTATAAAACCAGATTCAAGTAAAAAAGAGGTGAGTCTCTCATACCAAGCTCTAGGAGCTTGTTTGAGTCCATACAAGGCTTTGTTCAGTTTATAAACATATTTAGGATGATTTGTGTCCTCAAATCCTTTAGGTTGCTCTACATAGACCTCTTCATTCAGATATCCATTCAAGAATGCACTCTTAACATCCATTTGAAACAGTTTAAACTTCAAATAGCATGCAATAGACAAAAGTAATCTGATTGATTCTAACTTAGCTACAGGAGCAAAGGTTTCATCAAAATCTATTCCTTCTACTTGAGTGTATCCCTGAGCAACAAGCCTAGCTTTATTTCTGGTTACTATCCCATTCTCATCAGATTTGTTCTTAAAAATCCATTTGGTTCCTATCACATTCAGATCAGAGGGTCTTTCAACCAATTCCCATACATTATTTCTAGTAAATTGGTTTAGTTCTTCATGCATAGCATTTAACCAGAATTCATCCAACAAGGCATCTTTATACGATTTTGGCTCAAATTGAGATAGATAAGAGGAAAATCTTACCTCATTATGTACTTGATGTCTTGTTCTTACACCATCTGAAATATTTCCAACAATTTGCTCAGTAGGGTGATCTTTGAGAGTTTTTGTCAAAGGAACCACTTCATTGCTTGAGGAAGCATCTCTGATTTCATCCTCTTCATCTACAACCTGCAAAAGTTCACAGTCAGTTCCTTCATCATCTATTAACACATTAATAGATTCCATTACAACAGATTTTTTCAAGTTAAAAACTCTGTATGCTCTACTAGAAGAAGAATATCCTAGAAAAATTCCTTCATCACTTCTAGAATCAAATTTTCCTAGATTTTCTCTGTCCCTTAGAATATAGCATGTACTTCCAAAGACTCTAAAATATTTCATGTTTGGCTGTTTTCCTTTCCAAATTTCATAAGGAGTTTGTTTCCATCCAGATCTGACATATACTCTGTTACTTATATAACAGGCAGTATTTATAGCTTCAGCCCAGAATTTTGTTGACACTTTCTTGGCTATCATCATGGTTCTAGCCATTTCCTGCAAAACTCTGTTTTTCCTTTCCACAACTCCATTTTGCTGTGGAGTCTTAGGAGCAGAAAATTCATGTTTAATTCCCTGGTCTTCACAGAATTTGGAAAACATCTGATTTTCAAATTCTGTACCATGATCAGATCTTATTCTAACTATTCTCCCTATTTGCAAGTTCTTTTCAACTTGAATTTGACAACACAATTGTTTAAAACAATCAAAGCATTCAGATTTTTCTCTTAAAAAATTTACCCAGGTATATCTACTGTAGTCATCTACAGCAACAAAGATATACCTCTTTCCTCCAAGACTTTCAGTCTTTGTAGGTCCCATTAAGTCCATATGAATCAGTTCTAATGGTCTAGAGGTTCCTACAATGTTGGTTTTCTTATGTGTGGCTTTGATTTGTTTTCCTTGATTGCAAGGACCACACATTCCTTTCTTTTTATTGTTCCCAAACTTGGGAATTCCTCTAACCAATTCAGACTTAGAGATTTTTTACAAATCTCTATAGTTAATGTGACCCAGTCTTTTATGCCACAAATCAATTTCATCACATACAGAAGATTTTAAAGATTTTTCATTGTTTCCAATGATTCCATAACAATTGTCATTTGTTCTTACACCTATAAGAACAGTTTTACCAGAATTATCCAAGATTTTACATTCTTTTCTAGTAAAATTGACAAACAATCTGGAATCACATAATTGGCTAATACTAATCAAGTTTGCCTTCAAACCAGATACAAATAACACATCTTTCAGACAAACACCATTTGGACCATTTACAGTACCTTTACCTTTAACTTGAGAAGTGCTTCCATCACCAAATGTAACACTTCCACCAAAGTATTCTTCAAAGGTACTAAACATAGACCTATGTCCACACATATGTCTTGAACAACCACTGTCCAAGTACCACATGTTGACATCATGAGCTTTTAAAGCTACATGAACCACATTAGCAACTAGGGAATCTTTTCTAACCCAAATCTGTTTTTCAGGAGTTTTCTGAGAAGTACCTTCATCAACTACTTGAGTTTTTGAAGGAAGTTTCTTTGACAGATTTGTGACTTCCTTATTTAATGTTTCAGTCAATTTTAACAGGGAATCAAATATGTTATGTAAATCCAGAGACTGACTTTGATTTACTGTCCTCTTATTATCAAAATATCCCTCAGGAAAACCATGCAATACATAACACTTTGGTCTTATATGACCCTTTTTATTGCAGTGATGGCATATAGGTATGAACCTATGTTCAGAAAAATCAACATTTCTAGATTTGCCAGTATTTCTAAACTGTACAGATTTAGATTTCTCAGAAGTTGAAGGTTTACCTGTTGGTCTTACTTCTCCAGCAGAAATTTTCTGTGAAGATTCCTTGTTTTGATTACTTACACTCATTCTCTTTTCAGCAGAATTTGAGCTTTCAGGAACTTCCTTTGAAGTTGATTCCTCATTCATTTGATGATTTCCTGCAGAAGAATTTGAAGCATTAGATTTACTTGAATTTGAAACTTTCTCAAGTTCAATCACTTTACCTTGAAGTGCAGAAATCTGAGCTTCCTTTTCTTTTAGTTTTTCAGTTTTTTCAGTTAAAGAAGTTACCAGAGAATTTTCTTTAGCATGTCTTTCAAGTAACTTCTGGTTTACTGAATCTATTTCTGCAAGAGCTTTATTTTTCTCTGTTTCTGATTCCTTCAATTTTTTACTCAGTTTCTTGACTTTCTTCTGAGCTCTATTGAATTCCTTATAGAGCTGATTGTAGACTTCTTGTAGTTCTTCTTCATCATCTGATAAAGTCTCTTTATTATCTCCTGCAATTCCAGAGATTGAACTACCAGAGGAAGATGAGTAAAAAGAATTGAAAGCAGTAAAATTAGCAGAAATATCCTCATCAGATTGTGAAGAATTATCAGTATTACTGTCATCCCAAGTAACCTGATAATTCGTCTTTTTCTTTTTATACTTTGAGGGACAATCAGAGGCAACATGTCCAAATCCTCTACATTTGTAACATTGAACTTCCTCATTCTGAGAAAATTTCTTCTCCTTTCTTGGATCAGAAATTTTCTTATCAGATCTCCTATTAGATCTGTCCATGGATGATGAAGGTTTGAATTGTCTCTTTTTAAACATTCTCTTAAACTTTTTAGCTAAGAGAACAAGTTCATCCATATCAACATCAGAATTATCTGATTCTTCAGTATTTACAGATTTTACAGATTTTAGAGCTATGCCTTTACTCCTTTTAGGAATATTCAGATCTAGCTCATAAGTCATTAAAGATCCTACCAGATCTTCAATTCTCATGGTGTCTACATCTTTTGCCTCTTGAATGGCAGTTACTTTAGGTCTGAATTTTTCAGGCAAAGATCTCAAGATTTTTCTAATAACCTTAGATGTAAAGATTTTTTCTCCAAGATTAAAACTAGAATTAACAATATCTAAGAGTTTAGCATAAAACTCATCAAAAGACTCATCATCTTTCATATATAGAGTTTCGAAAGATGTAGTGAGTCTTTGAAGTTTTGACAACTTGACAGCTGAGGTTCCTTCATGAGTGACCTTAAGAATGTCCCAAGCTTCCTTAGCGACTTCACAAGAGGAAATTCTCCTGAATTCCTCAACACTAACAGCACAAAATAAGGCATTCATTGCCTTGTTGTTCCATCCACATTGATCAGATTAAGTTTTAGTCCACTGATCATGAGGTTTAGGGATCACAACACCTCCTTCTGTTGTGATCTCAGGTGGATGATAACCATTACAAACCGAGAGCCAGACACGCTCATCGATTGATTTCAGGTAAGCTCTCATTCTTGCTTTCCAGTAAGAATAATTGTTACCTTCAAATAATGGAGGTCTAGAGGCAGATCCTCCTTCTTTTCCAAAATCCATGCTATAGATCTAGATCACACTTTATATAACAATTCAAAGTGAATTGGCTCTGATACAACATGAAAGAGTAGAGGACTACTCTATAGGTCCACGATCTACAACAATTCAGAATTTAACAATGCGGAAACAACACACAGAGAATTATACGAGGAAACCTGGATCCAGATCCAGGAAAAACCTCGAGTCTATATGAGGCGACTAACCCTTCGAAAATCCACTATTGAATGAAAAGACAATTACAAAGGAGCACACACTTAACATTTACAATTGAACTCACTCAACAGCAATCTACAGTTCGAATCCACGAACTGCAACACAGCTTGAATCCACAAGCTGCAGAACACGATCAGTCCAGATTGCAAACAATCACTCACCAGTGATCCACAGTTCGAATCCACGAACTGCAACACAGCTTGAATCCACAAGCTGCAGAACACGATCAATCCAGATCGCAACAATCACCTCAGAATCCACTGAGACGATCCAATGCAGTAGGAATCCACCTACGCATCAATCAAAGCCGATCACCAGTCCAGGCGATCACACGATCAGATGAAGTTCTGAATTGAAGAAGAATCCTCTACTTTCAATTCCAGGTGATCTATCTCAGATCTCCCCCTCACTCGATCGCCGACTCTCTAAAGAAGATATGATCGAATCTCAAACACCTCAAGATCCGAAATCAAAATGATCCAAAGGAAAAAGTCTATTCTAAAAATTACAGCACATCTATTTAAAGGAGAAAACTTAGATCGCGTCGAGCGCTGGTGGCATCGTGGAGCGATCGGGGTAGACGGCTGGAAGCGAACTCAAGTCCCGCTCAGAACAAGTTGAATCAGTTAAGGGCGCGCTGCCAGCGAGCTGCTAGTGGGAGAGAACACGGCATGTGCACGGCTGATCATATAATCTTCAATCTCGCTCTGCGCTACCAACGGCGTGTCGGCGTCGCCTTACAACGCTAGTGCACGTACCTTTCTTTCAAAGCACTGATTCACTTTATGCGCTGCCAGCGGAGTGGCAGCGGCGTTGATCTTCGCAAGTGCCTTTACAAGAAATGCTCTATTTAGAAAATCTTCCATTTCCTTGAGCTACTAGCGGCGTGGTAGCTGTGTGGCAGCATCGTCTTCTTCTTCTTTACTAAATTTACTGAATTTTCATTATTTAATCTGCACATCTTGAAGATTTATTAGAAAACATAATTTGACAAACATTTGCCATAAAAGGAGTGTGAGTTTTCACACTTACACAATAACATCCTAAAACACTATAGAACCAAAATCAAACAAGTTTTAAACTCTACAACTTCCACAATCCAAATCAAACGGCAGAAACGCCAAAACCTTGCACGAAACCAAATAAACATGGAATTTCGTTTTAAACTAGGATTTCTTCGTAAAAAGTAGTTGGAAAGGTGCTACTTACTTGTAAACGCGCGAACCCGAGCTAAAATCCTCCTTTGCTCTTCTCCTTCTTCTCTGTGCTCCTCCCTTTTTCTCTAACCCTTACGAACGAATAAAAGAACTTTTGGTTCTTTAATCATATTTATAAATCCCTTAAACCAATAAATCGGTTCGATGAATTGAACCAACCCAACCAAACATAACCCACTTCAACTAAACCCAAACCGAACCAAACCACGTATTTCTTTTAAATTTTTGATTTAATTAATCTAATTAAATCCTTTAATCCCCTATTTACCCTTAATTAAAGTATTCACTTTTAATTACAATTTCTTAAAAATCCAGGATCTTAAACTCTTGCCATCTCATCAAACGGTAAAAATTTTAACGATCAAACATCTAAAAAGAGGAGATTCATACACACAAAAAACTTTAAGCTGATAAGTTAGTATTTCAAAAACCGCAAGGGGAAAGTGGGGTTGTATAAAACTTCAAGGGCATAAATTGTAATTGTCCCTTTAATATTTTGTCTCCTTTTCAAATCCAATTCATGGAAACTTTCACTTCTCTAACCGTTTGATTGAATGAAATTTTTTAACCTTTCCAATCAACACTAAATTTTGTTCTTATTAGGGGCAACAATTTGAAAAGAAAAATTTTGACTTTTTGTAGAAGTACAAATTTTTAGATCAAAACAAGCAAAACCAATTTACACAAGGGAATATGAGCTTAGGTAAGGACGTTATATAACTAGCAAGGGTGCACATGTATAACTTCACGACGAGAGAGACAGATGTAACGCCCCAAACCCGGGTCAATGCAAACCGGGACCTGACCCGAATCCAGTTCGCTACTATAACAACCCGAATCCAGCTCAACAACCGGATCCGAGGAGTTACTGGGCCCATATCAATATAATCATGAAATATAAGCAGACTGAAGAATTAAATAAACCATTTATCATTAACTATCAGAGTGCGGAAACTTAATTGTGTGGAAGTGTTAACCTAACATCATCATAAATATGAAATAAGTATAACCATCCAATCCAAATAAATCAAGTCTGGTATCAACAGGTACTAAAACTCTCAATCTCTCAGATATATCAAAATCAAATTATCAAAATAAACTGTCAATATCAATAAATCATCACTCCTCAAACTTAGATCAAATCCGGATAATAGTACTCCTCTGGCAAAAAGTCAGTTAAATCTACCTAGAAATCACCACTAAGATCCCCCTCTCACGTATCAGCTGAAAAATAAGATAAGAATGTAGGGTGAGATACGAATATCTCAGTAGCTAACACATGCATGCTATAATAGTTATATATGAAAATAATCATTCATGCACGGTTAAGCAGTCACCGATAAGCAGGCTCGATTAAACATTCATAGCGAACTTGAAATATAAATCAGCAATTAAATCATTTCTAAGTATCAGGGAATAGTAGCATTGATAGTAGAACCAAGATTTAGAATTTAACAGCATAATCCACATGATGCAAACAACTCCGTGTCCAAATAAAGCTGAGACGTACTAAATAGTCACATCCAACCATAATGTGTCGTAGGCATGCTTCCCGCATGAAACAAATAATAATAATCAGTGATCATGATTTCAATGTCATTGTAGGACTCACAAAGAAAGATAAACCTTTTGAGAAGACTCTCGACCAATTTCTATACCACCGTGCGGCTTAGGGGCGATGCTACTAATGATACTCAAACCCGAGACATCTCCTTAGATAAGAGCCGTAGTCATCGAATTATTGCACACGACTCAACAGAGTTAGCATGAACCACCAGCATGAAGTATCGAAATCAATACATGGAGATGGTCACTAATCCACGTGTACAGGTATCACCACCGAGGCTCGAAATGACCCTACAGACACAGGACCCTCTAATGCAACCCAACTTGCAAAGGAAGCGCGCTTGCACAAGGGAGTAACTCAACCCAAATGAAATATCTCTTTGCTATCTAGCTTATTCTATGGATCCATAATCAGCTATGCCCACTAGACACTGAATATCCCTAAGTTCTCATCTTTATGTAAACAGTAGTGCCTAGCGTCATATAAAAGGGTAAATTTGAAATTTTGTTCAATATCGGGTTATCTGGGTTGAAATTCTGATCTAGACATTCAATATGTAGAAATCTAGTATACAACATGTATAATAATATCTCTTGGTTAATTATCCCCATTTATAAAGTTCATTTGTACAAAAACTTAGAATTTCTTATACTCAAAATTAGGCAACTAATACTCTAAAATAACTTCCTAATTATTTTTCTGCAAAACAGGATATTTTGTAATTTATTCTAGCTTAAAACATCTTATATAATTGATAAAATTTATTAAAAATCATTTAGTATTGAATTAGGAATCAAATTCTAAAAATCAAAGTTTTTCTATTATGGGCGCTCAACACAGGGCACTTAGGCGCTCAGGGTTGGTGCCAGTTCATTTTCAATCGAGTTAATTTTTACAACAGGCGCTTAGGGATGCTTAGGAGTCTTGGGTTGGTGCCTATTTATTATTTCAACGCCGAACCTCCTTCACTAAGCGGAGGTGGGCGGTCTAATTTTTAACACGGCCACTAACTAGCGCTTACGGGCACTGAGCACAGGGAAGTTAGCGCCCAAGCAAAAACGGCAAACCGAGTATGAAAAATCCATCTTTTTGTGTTCTAAACGATTCTAACATACATATAATATCAATATCAAACTAAATACATACAAATACATCTATAAAACATGCAAACACGAATCGAATAACCATGAAACACAAAACGAACGGCAAACGGTGCTACCTACCTCTGTTACGATCGTTCCCTCTTCTTCTCTTCTAAACAGCACTATCACACATCTTCACAGTCACAAGGCAAGGCTCGGAAGACAAAAATTGTAACGCCTCGGATCTGGGTTACGTGAAATAACCGTAACTCGTATCCGAAGGTTAACTATAATTCACAGGATCTAATCAGAGTATAAGAAACATGAAATTTATGACTAATAAAATCCAAAATACGTGTTATCAAGGTTCACTAATTTCCCAATCACCATCCAAAAGTAATACAAGGTTCAAAATAAAACTCACTATAACAAGTAAAATCCAACTACTATAATCTACTCAATAAAATAGTCCTCATCACGATACTTCGGATAGTCTGCCAGAATATCCACCCCCACGGTATCGTCCTCGCCAAGATTTGAAAACAAAACAAAACAGTGAGATGACTATCTCATCAAGTAGCAATGCATGCCCAAAATACAGTTATAACAATTCTAAAACATGCACAAGTTATAATCAATTAAATTACGGTTAATCCCGGTTAATCCGATTAATCTCGACAATACATCGTCAATCACATATCATGTCAAAATCAGATTCGGAAAACAATTTATACATATTGGGACTCGTGAAGTTTGTCTATTTTGTGTGGCTATGCACTAGTGTTCCAAACAATCCAGTCGAAATACTACAACAGCTCATGGAATCCAATTCTTCGCCATCATGGCGGAAATACTTGTGTGACCTCATCATCATGGTGGAAAGGGAGTTGCTGCAGCACTTCCCTCATGGAAGGCCTCTCCATCATGGAGGAAATGCACTAAGGAACCCTAGAATTATGTCCAACAAAAATATACAAATTCCACTTACAACTAGACTATGGATCCATACTAAGTCTCGCCCTAATACTTTGGCAAAAGTTATCATTCACTGTGTAAATTTATCATAAAACCATGCTTATAAAAAAAGAAGCCAATTTATAGTGAAGACTACTAATCTCAGTTTCAAATAAACAATAAAGCCATCCAACGGTAAAATATTACAACAATTGGTATTTACAGTGAGAATACACTACACTTTAACCATATCAGATAACCAGCAATGTAATAAGAACCAAGATTCAAATACTTTTCATATCACAATAGAAAACAGCTAAGTAAAAGATGCTATAATGCATTCAAGAATACTCCAATTAACTAAAATTACTTGGTGTTGGAAATCAAGTTAATTTCCTAAACTCTTACTAATTGTCCCAATCTCAAATTATCCATATTCTCTAATTTCCAATTAATTCCCATAGATTTCTACAGCACTTTGAAAACCCAAATAATCTTGGAATATAACAGATGAATCGATACTATATGCTACACCATGAAAATCTACTCTAAAAGGACACAATCCCATATTGTAGAAATTTCAACTTACATTTGCTAATTTTAACTTACCACACTTCTTTAATCCAAATCTGATAACCGTGACTTTACAAAAATCAGATTCCATAACTAATTAAGTCATAGCAGAAAACAATGGTTTGACAATTCAACAAGAACCAGCTCAAGAATGCACTAACAGAATTTCCCAACCACTGCACTTGCATTCACTACCATTACACTCAAATGATTTCTAATTCTGATTTATTCTCTAATGCAATTCCTAATTTACTTCACCAAAATTTTCCTATGCTTATTGGAGTTCTAAACAAACTTTGATCAACTCATTTAAACATGGTTTAGATGCTAAAAATATATTCAGGTTGAAAAACTAGAATAGCCGCATTTTTTACATATATTTGGGGTATGCATTGAGTTGGTGTTGACCCGGGGAAAGGTTGGCGCATCCAAATTTTAGTATGCGCTGAGTTGATTTTTGAGTCTGGCGCTAAGTTTTGTTTCAACTTGGTAATTGTCCATACCTGCAGCAAAAGCTCATTCTACCATTCTGAACCAAAACGGACCTCAATAAACTTTCTAGTACCTCACATAGGATCCTAACAACTCAATAAAATTATTTGGAAATTACACTAACCAGATTATACACTATCAAAAATCTTACGCACGAAATGTAAACAAAACTTGGAAATTTTCTCTAACACAATTCTACGCTTTATATGATCTTAAAAACCACAAGAAAATCATGCTGTTTTCGAAGGTACTACTTGCCTTTTGTGTGCTACAATCCAACTTCACCAGAACAGCAGCAAAATTGGATGTCTCTCCACGCTCAGACTTTCCTCAACAGACTGATAAATTTCAGAGTAAAATCAGAATTCAGATCCTTAAAGCCTGATTAAATTTCATATAACCCTTTTGATAAAACTAGATCAAACCAACCTAAATCTAATCATAAATTTGCTTACCTGGTCTGATTTGAGAGTTGGACGAAAAATTGCACAACCAGATCAGACTCACTTCCTCTGACGAGCAGAACTCCTCCTTTCTCTCAAATCTTTAGTTTAGTTCTATTCAGTCTCACCTCCAAAGCTCACAATTAGTTTTCGCAAATTCTCAGATCCCATCTCCAGACGTTTGGCTTCTCCGGCAATGAACAATCAAAACTGTTCTGAATGCTCGAATAGACAATGAATTCTTACGTTAAGAAAAACTCTTCAACTCCTTAATGATCCGCCGGTGTG
This sequence comes from Buxus sempervirens, assembly GCA_947561395.2. Taxonomy (NCBI): domain Eukaryota; kingdom Viridiplantae; phylum Streptophyta; class Magnoliopsida; order Buxales; family Buxaceae; genus Buxus; species Buxus sempervirens. The sequence continues at coordinate 26,830,970 of OX387191.1, read as the reverse complement.
CAACTCCATCAAAACTCCTTACACCTACAGCCTATAAACCCTAGATTAGCTGATTAAATCTTTCATACAATCTCAACAGCACCATTAATAAAGTTCCTGAATAATATTTAGAACTATAGGAATTAATATAATCCCACTTACTCTTTATTTTATATAAGCCAATTTTATAAAATTCCCAATTTGCCCTTGCTTAACTTCCACCTGAAAATCCACCAAAAATTCAATTATTACAATTTCCTAATTATTTTCTTCAAATATAAATACCAAAAATTCGGGGTTCTACAAAAATCAAGGCACTCTCTCCCTTTTTCTTCTTCTTCTCCTCCTCTTCTTCTCCCAGACGCTCACGGTCGCTCTTGGTCATGTTTGGTCTTGCAACTGATGGATACGAATAGCATACGATTAGAATACCGCTTGTATTCTATTAGGGTATTCTCTTATTTATATACTCACTATCCCATGCAACGCACGTGCATCGAACTCAACGCACTTGCCCAACTACAATACATCAGAATTAAAATATTAATCTTACCGCGATAACTCACGATCAGATGGTCTGATCTGTGCCAAACTCCTTATCTCCACTAATAACGATATCACCTACAATTATAAATTATTTCCATCAATAAAATCCTCAAGAATATTAAATATTATTTTATTTTAATATTCGGGAAAATTCGGGGTCTTACAACGGAACAGTTCTATCTTGATTTCAAACGAATATGCAGAGTTTTGTCTATTTTAGCCCTATGTTAATTATGTCTTATCAACAAACTATAAGGGCATTTTAGGAAAGTTGTGCCTAGTTGTTGGCATGCTTCCCAAGGGACCTATTCTCGCTGTACATAGATTTAAAATAACCCATGCCTTGCATGTCGAACTAGACCAGCTTAAACTTAACTAGGCCCAAGACAAAAAACACGTGTACTCAGTTGTCCAAGACTTGATTTAGGCCTCCATAGCATCCACATTAAGGCCTAGTCACATTAATGGTTCCAAATTAAGGATTATTTTGCCAAATTTTGCAATTCACACCAAGGCAAAGTCATTTTTAAAATTAAGCTTCAATGATAAAAGTTGTAAAAAGACCCAAATACCCTCCATAGCCTTCCAACAAAACCCTTTCCTTATTTCTGAATTTTGCAAAAATTGCAAGGAAGCCCCAATCCCAACCCCTCTCACTCTCTCATTCTCTTCTTCTCTATTCTCTCTCTCTCTCTCTCTCTCTCTCTCTCTCACTCTTTCTCTATGTTGCAAAGAAGCTCCAATCCCAACCCCTCTCTCTTCCCCCTCCCTCCCTCTCTCTCTCTCTCTCTCTCTCTCTCTCTCTCTCTCTCTCTCTCTCTCTCTCTTTCTCTCTCTCTCTCTCGTTCTCTTCTCTATTCCCCCTCTCTCTCTATCGCTCACTCTGTCTATTTCCCCTATCTCTCTATTGATCCCTCTCTCTCTCGTCCCCCACTCTCTCTTTCTCTCTCTCTATTCTAGTAATCCGAGATTAATCATGAAGTATTCACAATTACTGTGAGCCAAATTTGAAAAGGCATACAAGCTATACCATCGACTGTGTCATTTGTTACAAGCTATATAATCGAAGTTTACAAACTGAAGCATCGACATATTACAAGCTATAAATCAACTGTGTCATTTGTTAGTTGATGTTAAGCCATCAAATTTTTGAAGCAAACCATCGATTTGTAAGCTACATCAAATGAATTTAGAGTTTATACATGCAGCAATTACTATGAGCCAAATTGGAGAAGGCAATTTTAATGGTGTTACAAGATTACCATCGATGTTTACAAGTTTATTATTGAAATTTACAAACCCAAACATCGACATGTTACAAGCTATACCATCGACTATACCATTTGTTAATTGATGTTAAACCATCAAATTTCTGAAGCAATTCATCAATTTACAAGCTAAATCAAATGAATTTAAAGGTTGTATATACACCAATAATTTTGAGCCAAGTTGGAAAAGGCAATTTTAATGGTATTACTAAATTATCATCGATGTTTACAAATTTATTATCGAAGTTTACAAGCTCAAGGATGACATGTTACAAGCTCAACCATCAATGAGAGAGAGAGAGAGAGAGAGAGAGAGAGAGAGAGAGAGAGAGAGAGAGAGAGGGAGGGGGAAGAGAGAAAGAGAAAGACAGAGAGAGGGGGAAAAGAGAAGAAGAGAACAAGAGAGGAGGAAGAGAGAAAGAGAACGAGAGAGAGAGAGAGAGAGAGAGAGAGAGAGGAAGAGAACGAGAGAGAGGGAAAAGAGAGAGAACCAGTGACAGAGAGAAAGGAGGGTTTTGTCTATTTGTGAGATAGAGGGGTAGATTGTAACGCCACGAATCCGAAACGTTTTTTTTTTCGGGATCAAGGCATTACTTGGTGATACAAATCAAACTAGTGCAAAGGATAAAGAATAAAAGAAACTAAGAGGTGTTAGAGTGTGCTAAGAAACTTAAATTATTTATTAGAATCTATATCTTACTATTACATAAAATAATCAAAATAAAGGCAAATACAACTCAACTAAATCTCACTCTTCTAAATCACCTACTATTATTTTAAGAAGATGAAAGCACCTACATCAATATCCTACTCTTGACTTCTAGATTCTCTAAGTATTTAAGCCCAATATTTAACTATCTTAGTGGCGTCCTCTCCTGTAACCTGAAAACAAAATATTTGAAAGCAAGAATGAGATATACAATCTCAGCAAGTAGCAACATGCATGAAAGAAAACTGTTTATACATATATATCCTTTACAAACATTTCATGAATTGCAAGTAGTATCACAAGTACCACTAAAACAAGAAGACAATACCGTATAAATCAAATCTACAAATTTCTCAAATTAATACAATTTGAATTTCCCAAAACAATTCATCATGACATTCATATAATTTTATTATCTATTTTTAAAACCGTTCTTGTAAAAACATGGTTAAACCGATTAATCTCATTTCTTTTAAAAGAAACAAATCATTTATAATTAGTAATTAAATCTCACTTTTAGGTAGTAACCCACCTTTACCGCAAGATGTAAACACATAATATCCACATCTCCCTTGCAGGAGAATGCACATCTCTATACCATAGGCACCCCCCAGGAGATAGCATAATTCAACTGTAGAATGTGAAAACATATTACTAACATCTCGCCCGCAAGAGATAGCTCCCTCACCTTCAAGTGGTAACTTACATACCCATCTCCTATGTAGGATGCAATCACGTAGTAATATGTAAAATCCCGAATTTTAATAAAATTCAAATTCAAATTTTATGGTAGATGAATTTACTTAATTGATAGAAAAATTTCAGAATTTGAGAAAAGGAGTCAAGCCGGGGATTTTTGGTCGAACCAAATGGGCTGCTTGTATTTAAATAGGTGAACTAAGATCTGAGAGAGAAGAAGAGGTGAGCTAGGGTTTGTGGTTCTGATCCTGGAGAATTGGAAGTGATCAGTGAGAAGGTGTGATCTCCATTTGATTTCTATTCGAGAGAGAGTCTGAAGGTCACTTGCTGCAACACTTGATTCGTTCAAGACGTGCAAATCTGAACCAAGTTGATTCAAAAATCAGGTAAGGATAGCTGAATTCAGATTAAATTCGTGGAGTTCTATTTCTAATTGAAGGAGAAAGTCAGATCTGATCTGGATTTAAAATTCTACAGAAACAGGGTAGTTCGTTGGACTCTGGAGTGTGATTTCAGAATTTTTCTTTGTGCAATTGAGGATTCAGCAATTGGAATTCATTTCCTAGAGGTAAGTAGCACTCTGGTTTTCAGTTTAGAAAGATTAAATCTAAGTGTAGTATTGTATGAGCACATAATCTGTTGATTCCCCTGTTTTTAGTTATTATTGGCGCCTAGATCATGGTATAATGTTTTTATACTTAAATTAAATTAAATCTCATGTTAACTCATTGTTTAGGGAATTAGAATTATGCTGGAAGTGGCCTAAAGGTAAAACATTAGAGCAGTCCTTATGGATTGCTGAGTTTTTATGTTTGAGATTGCTGAAATTCTTATGGGAAGAATGATGGGCGGCTGATTCAATATGGTTTGGTTTTATGTATTACTTAAATCCAAATGTGTATTAAACATAGGTTTAGAGTGCTAGCATTATACTAGAATTAGTTTGAATATAAAATAGTCATTCAGTCCTAGAACAATGTTGATTGCCGCACTGAGTATGTGAAACCTGGTATAGAGCGCCCAGGATTGCTGAGGGGCGCCTACCTCCCCAGAGGTTGGCGCCCAGCTTAATTTCAGTTCATTTCTTTAACTCATCTGATATTTTGATTAATTTCTACTTTAGGGATTACTTGGGGAAATTAAATTGTGGTAAGTTAGGGTTTTGGAGGAGTAAAAGAGATACTAAATTGAGTTTGTATTTGGAGTTTCAATTAAAGAAATTGGAACAAGAGTATTAGGTAATAATTTTAGCATTCTTAGAGTATTGTGAATGTTGGAGTGTTCATTATAAGAGATTTTGTTAAGGTGCAGATTACATTTGGGATTTATTAGAAATGATTAAAAGGAATTGAAGTGAATATTGAGATGCTGAATTAGGATTATAAATGCTATTTTTCTGCATAAGGGAATTAGTAAATGGAATGGTCAGTTCTATATACTCATAGTGTAATGGAATTTTAGTAATTTAGGTTAATGAAGTTTCTTTTAGGTGTAGTATATATCTGAAGTTAAATGTAGCTGTATTAGGTAAAATTTTTAGAAACTAGAAGTGGAAAGTAATGGATGCATTTAAATGATTTGGAAGTGTTAAAAGAAGGCATTGAGGACTTAGGTTAAGTAAGAGTAAATTAAGTATAAATTCTATAAGGAAGCTACTGTTTGGGCATAAAACAAATAATACAAGACTGAACTCAATAATGGAGTTAAATTTTGGTTTTTAAATTCGGAATTGCCGGTTTAACCGAGATTGACAGTTTTTACTAAATTTTGAACTATAAGGAAATTATCTACAGAAAAAGCTATTGTTTGAACTCTAAAGGAGTAGGACCAACCTGAATTTTTATATTAGGATTAAATTCTGATTGTTAGAAATCAATTTGCCAGTTTAACAGAGAATGACACTTTTACTTAGTTTGGCTTGTAAAGGGGATTTATACTGAAACTAAAGGAAATACTTGTAAAACTTATTATTTAGAATAACTTGTGTCCATAATTTTCTGAACCTATGAATATGTTTGAAATTTTATTATTCTCATTGGATTTCAGCTTGGATTAGGTGGGATTGCCATGATAAGGTAATTGTTACATTCAAACTGGTTTTATGTGGATTCTACAGAAAGGATTTTAAATTGAACATGGATGATTTGGTTTTCTGGTTTTGAATTGGTTTTCCTACATGTACTTGGAAAGACGGATTGTGATGCCCATGTACTTTGGTAGTTGTTATACCTCCGTGTATCTCGGAGATGCCCCGTGTATCTCAAGATGTTGTTGCCTCTGTGTATCTCGGGGATGCCCCGTGTAACTCGGGATGATATGATTGAGATTGAGATGAGTTGTGCTTGCGGGATTTCACTGTTGGTTTTGGTTTAGAGTCTAGTGGGCATAGCTTGATATGAATCCATGTTAGGAGCTAGATAGTGGAAAGGATTGTTTCTTTGCTAGTTGTAACACTTTGTTCACGCACGCGTTCCATCGTGTATCTCGATGAGGCCTTCTCTGTATCTGGTTGGCTGCGGCTATGTTAGGATAGTATATGCCAACCCATTACTGTATCTGGATGGGTTCTCCCGCAATAAGTCGATGACCGTGTAGCTCGGCTTCGCTCATAAGCCGGGAGGTGGCATAGTGAGCATGGTCTTACACTAGTTAAAGGCAATCTTATTTCATGAGTCCTGCAGTGACTTATCGACTGCTGACTTGATGATACATTTTTGTTGTTATACTGGATTATTCTCGTTATCTCGTACTGATCGATGGTTTACTGTTGGATTACTCAGATTATTCGAAACTGATGTGTTATCGCTACTAGTGTATGATTTACAACTGTATCATATTTTAGAACTGATAAACTGTATTTGAGCATGCATGTGCTACTTACTGGGATATTCATATCTCAGTGCGCTTTGTTTTGTTTTGTATTCAGTTTCTAGTAAGGATGACACCAGCGGGTATATGCTTGGTTCATGTGAGTTAGCCTTGGTTATAGTTTTTTTTTTATTTGTTGATCTTCGGTTATAGTGCACTTTGATTATTCAGTTATTGATTTATTCATATTTTCCTTCACTCTGATATTGCTATCCTGGGTTATACATTAATCTTCAGAGATAAGTTATGATTTCTCTACGTAACTTGGATCCGGGGCGTTACAGATGGTATCAGAGCATATCAGAGTCTTGAAAGGAAACATGACATAGAAATACGAAACCCTAGGATGGCCTTGGGGGTTATGTGCTCGTTAGATAGTACCTTTAAAGCAGGAATTTAGATTGAGAGTGTTCCTTCTATAGCTATAGAAATAATTATTATTGTTAAAGGTAAGTTACCTGTTTCCTTACACTGTATCTATATGTGATGGTATGGATTGTTATTTATTATGTGGAATATTAATATTAATCTTGCATGGTTAGAGAAAGGTTATTGAAGTTTTATTCAGAAGGAAATATAACGTCTTGAGGAGTGGATTTTGTGATAAACAGTATGATGGAAATTTTGGAGATGTGAGAAAATCTCAATTATTATTGATAATATTGGAAACATTAAATTGGTGATATTTGATTAAGCATGCAAGCTATGGTATGCTTAATTGAATGATGAGCCAGATGTATATAGCTATACTTGAATAGTGTAAGGCATCGGCCAATGCTGAACACATATTCGGGTATTAAGCTCTATAAAAATGGGGTATGTAATTATAATATTTATAGGTATATAAGAAACTGTTGTGTACTATTTTGTTTAATTTGAGCTAGAAAGGGATCTACATGATTTCTTCCCTATTCTTCATATAGGTGCACATATATGAAAGGGTGGGTGACAGCAAGTCGTGGTGTTCTTTTCTGAATTATTTTTGTTTTATTAGTAAGTACGAATATTGAGAGTAACATTGGTGCTCAACAAATCGCTCAAGCAACCCGTCAGGCGCCCATACAAAATCACAAATTCTGGGTTTTTTCTTTAATTTGTGAAATTTCATTCTAAATCCAAATAACATCAAACCAACTCTTCAAATCACTTCTAAATCATATATTTTCAACCTCTAAACATGCTAGATCATTCGAAACACATCTAAACATAGATTTACAATAAATTTAAATCAAAACCTAAAGAAATTCAATACTTAAAGCATGCTTGATAGTTTTCATAAACCTTTTCCATGATCAATCAAACCCATGAATTTTACTATATAAAATATATAGTTTTGCATCTCAATTCATCACACAATAATTCCAAATTAAACCAATCGATTAACTTAAACCATGCAACGATTAAACAAAACAGGGTGTTACTACTTGCCTTTTAGAAGAATCCCGAGCCTCAAAACCTTGAGCTTTTCTTCTTCTCCTATGTTCTTCAATTGAGCTCTCTCTCTCTCTAACCCTCTAGTCCAGCTGTAAAATCCTGAATTTTTAATAAAATTTTAAAATATTTGATTTTAATGATTGTTAATTTATTTAATTAGTGGAAAAATTTCAGGAAATGGAGAAAGGAATTATTTAGGGTAAAATTTTAGAATTTAGATATAATGAATTATTAAAAATTATAATATGGTTATTTGAATTTATTGGTTGGGTTTGGAGGTGTAGTAAGAAAGAGGTATTTTGGAGATTTCACTAAACTAGGTGAAGAAGGTTGTCAACTAAGTTAAGTGGTGATTATAAAAATAATTTAGATTATTAATGGTAATATATATTAAAATTTATTATAAGTTAATGAAGTGCTAAGGTAGGTAGTTATGTGGAGTGGCAATTAGTGAATCATGTGTTATAGGACTGAGTAGGTAGAAAGCTTGGTGGTCTGGCGAAGCGGTGGATCATGTGGTAGTTTAGGGCAACAGCGGAGCTTATAAATAGGCTGCTCATTCCAAATTTGGTTCATTTGTTGATCGGAGCCAGTTTGGAGAGTTGAGTAGTGGAGAGCTCGATTGAGTTTCAAAAGGCTAGTTTGAGTGAAAATGTTTGGGGATCACCGGAGGAGAATCTTTGCTGATTGGAGATCTCAGCAGCTGCAAAAATCTAGAGGTGCGATCAAATCCTGGGTGCTGATATCAAGAGAAGACCAGGTAGGTGAGTTCATCGTAATTTAGGTCGAATGTGGGTTAGTAAAAGGAGATCGAGCTCAAACCTAACCAGATCTGGATGTTCATGTAGATCAGAGGCAAAAGGCGGTGGAAATTACTCATTTCGGAGGTGTTTGATCAAAGATTTGGAAGCTAGAAGAATCATTAATATAAGCAAGTGAGTAGCATCACTTTTACTCAGTGTGTTGAAACCGATTACCTGAGATTAGCCGAAATGGTTTATTGTGGAATTTGTTAGATACCGTATTGCATTTCGAAGAGATTTGCGAGTCGGAGCATGTGTTGTGTTAGAATTAAATTCGAGTTAAGTTTAAATGTCCATTGAAGGTGGTAGAAGCGTAGATCAGCTGTTGTGAAGGCTCGATTTTAGGACAGTCATGTCTAGATTGATCTAACAGTGATGAAAATTTGTACCGAGAAAACAGGGGAGTATCCGCTGGGTGTCGCCTACTATTTTCACCCAGTGGCAGCTCAGCAGATAGGAAAAATTAGGATCTGCCGACCCGGCGCCTCCTGGAACCTACTGCTTTGCAGTCAGCGCACCCACCCAAATTATAGTTGGAGTGTGGCTGACTATTTTGAGCTTATTTTCTCAACCCAAATGGTCCAAACACCTACCTAGGAGCTAGATTAGGATGCTCGAAGTGTTATAAAGTGGATAAAACCCACGGGAATTATTCCGTCAATTATTAGTAGGGTTTATGAATTCCAAAAGTCAAGTTTGAGGGGCTATTGGTAGTTAAATTGCTGTTCTTGATACCATGAGTTAGTGATTTTGATTTAACCCTGTTTTACTTTTATTTTCCAATTTGTGAAATTCTGTAATCTGAGTTTTAGCGAATTACAAGGTGCTGACCAGAATTTATGAAAGTGTTTTGTGTGAGTAAAGAATTTAACAAATGGGTTGGATTTGTGGTTTGGGTTAGAAGATCAATTGGTGTTCTATGAGATACCGTTTTGGTCATGAGTGATCGTGATAAGTTTATTTTGCTTATTTATTGGTGATGTCAAAGGTTGGTTTACTTGGTTGTTAATGATGAGTTTTATGCATTTAGTGTTTTTGGTTTAGCTTATCCTCCATTCATGTAAGCTTAGTAATGTAATGTTATTGCTTCATTGGTGTAATTGCATGGCCTTGAGTGTTGCCACGATCTGTCTAAAGCAGCCAGAAACCCTGATTAGGCCTAGTTGTCAATGCTAAAACCCATGGAGTAGGCTGGCATCGGATGACGAAACCCTGAGTAGGTCGTCATTTCAAAGTTCCAAAACCCTGAGTAGGCCGGAATTGTGTACATGGAGGTGTGGATGTCGCCTTGGCATATCAATTAACCAATTTAAGCGACTACATGACATTGAACAATGTTGGTATTTGATTTTATTCGACATGATATGTTTTATTCGCTGGTTTATTGGTGCGGAGTAGCCCATGATAAAATACTCTATTGGTGCGGAGTAGCCCATGATAAAATACTCTATTGCTGCGGAGTGGCCCATGGTAAACACTCCAGGATTTCGAAACCCTGAGTTATTTGAAATGATGATTTCATCGATGTATGGTTACCTGGTTATACGTGATTTCATGGCTAAATTCAAGATTTGATACCGATGTTATTAATTGGGTTTATATGATGAATTTCTGCGTTTATATCGATTGGATTGTTGGAATGTTGTCGGATTACTCGAATTAGATATGTTATCGTCACTGTATATGTTTTGTAACCGTGGCATGTTTTAGAACTGAACTAAATTGTTTTGTGCATGCATGTGCTGCTCACTGGGATATTCGTATCTTATTCCGTATTGTTTTGTTTTGTTTTTAGTGGCTCTTGGAGAGGACGATTCCTGCGGGTAGTTGCTTGGTCATGTGAGTTTATTTCAGTTTGAGATTTTAGCGTACTCTGATTATCTAGTTATTGTCATTTCATGTTTTCCTTCACTCTGATATTACGATCCTGTGTTATTTATTAACCTCCAAAGATGAGTTATGGTTTCCTTACGTAACTCGGATACGAGGTGTTACACCAGCTGTATGGATCCACCAAGGAGAATGAGAAAACCCCAATTTCTCTCCATCTTCCTCTTTTATACACACCCAATATGGGTCCTATCTTTTTTAGAAACTTCCTATTCTTTCTCTATTCTCCTTCTAATTCTTTTCTCTTAAATCCAATATATAAGAAACTACTCTTTTCCTAATTTTCATGCTAATTAATTCTCCTATTTTTAAATATTACTAAAACTTCCCCAAAATCCCTTTTTTCGTCAACTTAAGGCTCCTAGTTGACTATAATTACCAATATGCCCTTTTATCACTTATTAGGCTATAAATATCATTATTTATACTTAAATCAACCCAACTTAGGTCCATCTTAATTTCACAAGTCTATTAATTATTTAATTAATATATTTAATTATTTAGTTAATTAAGAGTTGACCAAAATACCCTTCTCTTGATAATTTCATATCAAACATTTGGATTTCTTCCAAAATTTCCGAATTTATTCTCCTTATTATTATTAATCAATTATATACCTCAGATGGATGAAAGTACCCCAAATCATATGCTATATATATTAAATCTCCAATTTATTTCAATAAATTCATTAACTTTCCAAATATTCATATTTAAATCTTTTTGTTTATTTATTGAAAATTCAGGGTTTCACATGGATTTTTTTTTTCAATTTGAAAGCCTTATATGGCATTACTGATATTTTAAAAGATTTAAAAGCTTTGGGGCTTCTTTGTAGTTTTTGAAAAGTTTAGAAATAAGAGAACGGTTTTGTTGGATGGCTATGGAGGGTATTTGGGTCTTTTTACAACCTTCATTGCTTTTGGTTAATTTTGAAAAGTTACTTTGTGTTGGTGTGAAATTGCAAAAGTTGGCACACTAGTCTTTAAATTGGACTCATTAATTTGACTTGGCCTTAATTTTCCCATCTTTTACGCCCCTAATGTCCTCCTACATTGAATGTGTTTGGGCCTAGGCGGGCCTCAATAGTGCATCACATAGAAATTTACAAACTCGAGATTATATTGAGTTACGATTAATTAAGATGATGTTTAAGATAGAGTTACCTATTAAGGATGGTAACTAAACACAGAAGCATACTTGTAAAACATACTTTTCCATGTATGAGTTGAATCAATCCTAAGTCACATGCACCCTCATCAACATTCATTCTGAATATGGGAATGAATTTCCCCTGTAATGGGTTTGAACGATTTGAGAGAAGAAGATGAGTATGAAGTTAATAATAACAGCTTTTAATCAATGACAAGTCTAACCTTTTCATGCAAAGAAGTATTTAAAACAAGTTTCAAGTATATCCTTCAAAATTTATAAATATTACAAGAATGCCATGATAATTTTATAAAACGAGTTCTGAAAATCTAAAAAGAGTCTAAGGGTGATTCCTCTTTTTAATGTAATTTTTAAAACTCAATTGGGGAAAACTCATTCCCAAAATGCAACCAAACACTTTCTTATTGAAACTCATTCAAAATAATTCCAAGCTGCGAAATGATTTGCCTAAACGAATGACACCAAAGTTTTAATCTAAAAAGGTCTACGTGTGGCACAAAGGCCTCACCTGAATTAATTAACTCTTTGTTGAAATTCGAAAATTTTTAAATTTAGAAAGCCATTGAGAAATGTGATGAAATGGAATATACATATGCTATATGGATCCTATAGGCTATGATATTGTTTGTTCAATTTCTAGTAGATGGCTGCACGTGACACTAAATAAAAGTGATAGAAAATCATTATTTTTTACTTTAAGAATTATTTTTATAAAATTTCGATATTTGAAATGTAAATATGTTTAATACTTACATGCATACATCCACATGTGTAAATATGTGTGTATATGTATAAACTTGGTGAAAGGCTCTCAAAAGTGCTTTCTAATAATATTAACTTTTATATATCTTTATTCCACATATATTTTACTATTTTTCTGTTCATTAACTTTTATACATTTGGGAAATTTACACCCCCTTTAACATTTGGGAAAGGTGCACTTACACCAGTTCACATTCATAAAAGGCCATTAACACCCACCTTAAATTTGAAGAAATATATATTCAAGTAGCAGCCTTGCCACTAACTGAATTTCAATACAGTTAAAATTTGGTCTAAAAAACAAAATAACCTCAATTAAGCCCCAAAGTTGTGTAAAGGGAGTTCTGCTATGACATGAAATCTTTGTAATCTTTGACGGAAAAGATGGTGAAGTATTTGAAAGAAGGAATGCTATAACATGGAATGTATCTAATTGAGGTTATTTTGATCATATTAGACAAAACTTTAAAGGCATTGAGGTTCCGGTTAATAGAAGGGGATGCTACTTGCATATTTCTTTAAATTTCATAGGTGTGTCAGTGCCTTTTTCCAAATGTGAGGGGATGTAAGTGCACCTTTTCGAAATGTCAGGGGGTGTGAGGGATAGTTTTCCTAAATAATTTTGTTCTATATGTAAACTACCTACTAAAGTTAGGGCTATCAATGAGTTGAGCTAGCTCAACTCAAGCTCGAGCTTTGCTGGCATGAGCCGAGCTTAAGCTCTATTTTTAGGACCGAAAAAAAATAGCTCGTTGCTTCGTGAGCTTGAGTGGGATCAACTCGGTTAACACTCATTAAGTATATAATGGATATAGATATGTATTACTACGTCAAACATATGTGTTGATATAGAATTAGTAAATTTTTACTCATAATTAAATATTATTGTATAGTTAAGAAGTTATCAAGTATATAATTAGGTTTTTTTATTTATATTTTTCTTTGTTATTATGGTTACATGAGAACTTTTTATTTTTTGTTCTAAAGTCAAGTTTTTGATTCTATTAATTCTTAAGATTTGATAGATAAAGGGCACAATGAGTATGGATAAAGAAGTCTTAGCTTATTTAATTTTTATCTTTTTGTTATTTTATATTGACTGTATTATTTTAAACCATCCATTATGTTTTCAATTTTTTAATATCTTCGTGTAGATGTGATTCACCATGAGTTGGCACTTTATACATTTATGACCACTTTTGAGATTTTTCTTCATTTTTTTTAAGAATGAATATTTGTTAGTCATATCATATAGATTGCTATTATTTCCTTTGCACATATATAAAAACAAAGCACAGGTTAAAGTCAATTTTAGTAAATTGGGCCCTTTGCGAGCGTCGTAACCCGTAATGAGTAGAGCTTTTGCAAGCCAAGCTTGAGCTCAAGAATTTTTAATGAGCTTAAGCCCAAAATTTTTAAATGAGCTTGAGCCAAGCCTGAGCAGAGCCTGAGCCTTGCCAAAGATTTATGATTAAGTCAGCTCGGCTCCGCTCCGCTCAACTTGTTTATGGTCGTTGACATTAACTACTAAAGGGGTTCCACCAGGTGCAGTTGTGTATGCACGCGCCTCCTCTAAGTAGATTGAAGGGTATAATTTCAAATATAAAAAAAATTTGGGTATAGAAGCTAGTATAATATAATATGACATAAGGATATAGATGGAGAAAGCTCCTTTAAAACCTTTGAAACGATGAAAAAGACATAAAGGAAAACAAACTCCAATAGATAATGACAAACTACATAAAGCAAATTCTATAGATAGAACTTATTGATATGGTCTTCCATCACCATATTTCCATCACACATATGTGATAGGTTTATTTGAAAACATATAGACATAAACAATTATTACAGTAATAGCCATGGATTTAATTCTTCTAGTTGCTCATCCAGAACTTAGCTTGAAGGTGCTCAACCACCTTCTTCTCAAGCTGGAAGGCCTTGGCCAGAAAATCAGGATTAATCGGCGGATGGGCACCGAAAACTGCATTAGCAATGGTAATGGTTCCTGGGTTCTGACTACTCAAACTGGCAAGTGCAACCGCAGGGGCGTGACCCACATTGAATTGGAAGTGAATGAGACCTATGGGAAACACAAACACATCACCCTTGTTAAGCACCTTGGCGATGAGCGTATTGTTGGGGTTGGAGGTGACGAAGCCGACGTATAGGGTACCCTCTAGGACGGTAAGGATCTCGGTGGCGCGAGGGTGTGTGTGGGGAGGATTCTGACCCAATGGTGCATAGTCTATGCGAGCCAAGGAGATGCCAAGAGTATTAAGTCCAAATATCATGTCAACATTTAGCAGAGTGACATTGGACCCAATTGGGCTTGAGGTGTCTCGGGGATTTTGCAACCCAGAGAAGGAGAAGTCCTCAGCTTTAGCAAGCTTTGGGTTCTTGCAGAATTTACCATTCACAAAAACTGCAAATCATAAAAATTGTGTTAATATAGCAACTACATGATGAGTAAGATGTATAGAAAGCAAAAGTAATTGAATCGGACAAATACCAAGCCGGTGACAGAGTTGGTTTGGTTCAACCAGTGGCCATACCAAACTTGGTTGAGATAAAATTTGGAAAATAAAACAAAAAAAAAAAGCACACTGATTTTACTATCTCAATCCGGTTTGATCTACTTAAATCGATGATTGAACTGAAACAAACCGGCGAGGGAGTTGGTTCAGTTCAAACCGATGGCTGGCTCAACCATCCGTGGTGGTATAGATTTTCTAAATGCTGACATGAGGATATAAGAAGCAAGTACCTGCATGTTTAGGCTCATCAATTGCAACACAGAAGTCTTGCAGAGGGCTGGGATCATCGGCAAAGGCAAGATAAGAAGCCAAAGCCAGGATAAGAAGCACAAAGAGGAAGTGAGAACCCATTTTCTGCATTGTATGCTTCTCCCACACTCAAACTTTATAAAAGAAAAGTAAAAGACAGATGAGAAATCTCTCAAAGGAAGCTTCTTTTGATGAAGGATGAGAACTCATACATGCAAATAACCCTATTTATAGATGGATGGATGGATGGATGGATGGGTGGGTGAAATATAAGGGGGTAGACTGAGTCATGAAATTTTATATTAGTTTAAGTTTTCTTCAATTGTACTGTTTGTATGAGGAACTGGTAAGTCCTTAACTACTGCAACATTTTTCCACAGTTCCTTCTTTCTTTTCAATTGTTTACTTCCATGCTACCAACTATATATTGTTGTTGACTATTGGAGCCCCTCATTCTGTTTGGTTACAACATTTTCTTTTATTTGACTCAGCGTAGGCTACTTTGTACACGTTTTAAGAAAATGTTTTCAAGACTCCATGCATGAAGATTATATGAATGCAGGAGCTGAAAGCTCCCCTTTCCAATTTTGGGACGTATGATAATGAATTAGGGGAAAAGGAAACCTTTACAAATAAGAAAATTTTAAAATTTTTTTTGCATAAATTAAGACTAGGGGAATGCATGCATTATGCGTCTAAAAAATTTGAAAGAGAATTAGGGGAGTTCTAGGTATTAAAATGTTAGCCAGTTAGTTATTGATACACGTGACATTAAAAAATTATTGGGAGTTGATTTGATAAAAAGTGGAGGGCATTTTTGGCATCAAATATCAGCTAGAAAACAAGGTGTTCACTTTATAATAGTAATAGGTTTGGTTGTTTTCTTCTTCTTTTTTGTTTGGTGAGGTGTGTAATTTTTCTAGAGTTGTCTCAAACTACTACAGGATTTTATTTGTTCCACCTCAACAACTAATTACTTAAGCATGCAATAGGGTCTTTTCATTTTTTTTTTCCCCATTTTTCTTGTTAGAGGAAAAAAGAAAACCCATTAATTAAGGAAGAAGTTAATACGTTCCCCCTGTCTATTTGATGTAAAATTAATGCAATCACTTTCAGTCGTGTTATTAGACTAGACACCAATTTTTATTTTTATTTTTATTTATTTTTTCCTTATCAAAAAAAAGACTAGACACCAATTAATTAATATATAGCTTAATTTGGCCGCTTTTATGACTAAATCTTAGACTGGAACCGGGTCCTCGGTTCTTTAATCATTCTAGAAGAAACCTTTGATTATGTGATTGATGAAGTCCTTGACGAAAACCGGGAACCAAAAAACCGAATTTCAACAGAAGATTTTAACACGAAAGTCGAACGAAAATTAATTGGTTAATTACTGTGAGAGAAAGAGAGAGAGAGAGAGAGAATAATTAGCAAACTCATCTGCTGCCTCACCATTTGTATCGTTAAGGGTTGGAATCGAAGCAGAATAATACTTTAAGATATAGTCCATTGTTAGCAAATTGAAAGTTTCTTCTGAACAGCATGTAGAAGTCAATAATTAAACACCTGCTCCATCCTAAGATTTAGTCCATAGAGAAAAATTTATTAACGATGACCCAGATTAATTATCTGGAACATGCTAATCTAATAACATGACTTGGTAGTTGCGCCCATTCAAACCATTTGATATCTCAACCCAAATATGCCGCAGAGAATTATTAATTTTCATTTTTTAAGATTTGTGTTCATCAAATGATCCATGGTGGCTTGGAAAAAGAAAATAAGGGTTCTAACAACAGAAATTGGAGTGCTTCAACTGCCAAAAATGATCTCAGATTGGGAGAAATCTCCACACAAACACACAGATCCAAAATAGATCCAAAACAGAACCAGAAGAGAGAACAGAAAAAATGTAGGAGATGAAATGAAGTAGTGAAAGAGATCGAACTGAACATGAAGATCACAAAGAGAGCTGTGAGAATTCTCTATTCTTTATTTTCTTATCCGTCTCAAATGTACAAGAACCAGTATATATACAAGAATCTTAATTATAACTAACTCAGCTACTCAATTTACAGTTCTAACAGAATTTCCCGCTTCTTTCTCTGTTCTAGAATGTTGTATAGCCTGCTGATGTGGCTGAATATCCTTGTTGGCAAACTTCTTGTTGATTCCCTTTTCTTCCAATGTAATCAGACCATGTGTCTTCTCATTCTCTTTATGGTTTGACTTCCAACACTCCCCCTCAAGATGAGCATGGATGTTAATCATGTTCATCTTGGAAGTCAGAAATTCAAAATTGGTACTACCTAAGGCTTTTGTGGAGAATCTGCCACTTGGTGTTTCAAAGGGATGTGCAATGTCTTGATAATTCTCATCTGCAACTTTTCTCTAATACTGTGGCAATCAATCTCTATGTGTTTTGTTCTCTCATGAAACACTAGATTTGAGGCTATATGAAGTGCAGCCTCACTGTCACAAAACAATAGAGCTGGATTCAAGTGTTCAACCTGTAAATCTTTCAACAAAGCAATCAACCATGTCACCTCACAAACAGTGGAAGCCATGGCTCTATATTCTGATTCTGCCGATGATCTAGAGACAGTGTGTTGCTTCTTGGATTTCCAAGAAACAAAAGCATCTCCAATAAAAATCCCATAACCTGAAACTGACCTGCGGGAATCCAAGCAACCCGCCCAATCAAAGTCACAAAAGGCTTTAAGCCTGAGATCTGAAACAATAGGATAGAACAAGCCCTTAATTACCAAGAGTGGTTTTCAGATACCTAAGCACCCTATAGGTTGCCTTTAAGTGGGGCTCCCTTGGCTTATCCATGTACTGACTTAGGACTTGAGTAACATAACTGATATCAGGTCGTGTAATGGTAAGATAAATCAGCTTCCCTATTAATCTTCTATACAAAGTAGGATCTGTTCCATAGGGAAACTTGTTGGCATGGACCCAATATAACTTGTTTCTACCAAAAGCTCCATAACATACTTCCTTTGACAGATTGTTATCCCCTTCTTTGAACGAGCCACTTCTAGTCCCAAAAAATACTTTTAACTCCCCCAAATTTTTTATCTTAAACCTGTTATGAAGAAATGACTTCAAAGTTTCAATGGCTTCCATATCATTGCCTGTAACTATTAAATCATCAACATAGATCAATAATGCAGTGAAAGAAGAACCCTTTGTCCGAGTAAAAAGGGTGTAGTCGGCCTTGGATTGTATGTAACCAAAACCAATCAAGGAAGTGGTGAGTTTAGAATACCACTGCCTTGAGGCTTGCTTTAAGCCATAAATAGACTTGTTCAAACGATATACCAAATCCTCCCCCTTGCTGTCAAGGCCCTTAGGGAGCTGTCAAGGCCCTTAGGTAGTTGCATGTAGACTTCTTCCTCAAGATCTCCACGGAGGAAGGCATTGTTTACATCCAATTGATGAATGAACCAGCCTTGGACAGCAGATATGGCCAAAAGGCACCTCACACTCACTAATTTAGCCACAGGTGAAAAAGTTTCTTAGTAATCTAACCCCTCTTTCTGCGTGTAACCCTTTGCTACCAGCATTGCTTGAAACCATTTTACAGTCCCATCAAATTTCAATTTGGCCTTAAACACCCATTTGTTACCAATTGCCTTCTTGCCTAGTGGTAAACGAGTCAAAATCCAAGTATTATTAGTTGCCAAAGCTTCAAGTTCATCAGTTATGACCTGCTGCCACCGTGGTTCCTATATTGCTTTCTCATAACTAGTAGGCTCAGAAATATCATCAAGAGCAGCAGTAAATGCTTTATAAGAAGTAGACAATTGAGAAGTTGACAAATGAACTCCAATATCATAAGCACCAACTGGACTTACTAGAGTGGAAACACAATTTGAATTGGGCTTTAGTGAAGGCAAGGCATAGTCATAATCATGTAAGCAAGCAGGTGGTCTAATTGATCGAGTGCTCCTACGAAGAGGAGATGGAGCAGAAAGAGGAGAGGCATCTGTACCAGAAGAAGATGGCATAGGAGCAGTGACAGGAGAGTTTTGACTAGGAGAGAAAGAAGAATTCAGGTTAGGACTCACAGGAACATTGAGAGAAGGATTAGAAAAAGAAGACACAGGATCAGGAATTGAAGAATGAGAAGGAGGGATAGGTGCATCTAGACCATGTGTTGAGGGATAGACACAAGGAGGAGGCACAGGTGTCACTGAGCCATGAGAAAAAGAAGAAGGTTGAGAATGAAAAGGGAATATGTTCTCATGAAACACATCAGGGGAAATAAAAGTGGTATGAGTTTTTAAGTAATAGAGTCTATAACCCTTAACCCCAAAAGGGTACCCCAAAAAAATGCAAGGCTTGGCTCTAGCATCAAACTTAGACCTACCCTGGGTAAGAGTAGATGCAAAACACAAGCAGCCAAAGACTCTAAGATGTGTGTAAGAAGGAGACTTGTCAAACAAGAGTTCAAAAGGTGATTTATTATGCAAAAGAGGACTGGGAATACGGTTTATGAGGTATGCTGCAGTGAGGATGCAATCCCCCCAAAAACACAAAGGTAGATTAGCTTGAAATCTCAGTGCTCTAGCAACAGAGAGCAGGTGTTGATGTTTGCGTTCCACCACACCATTTTGTTGAGGAGTGGCAACACAAGAAGTCTGATGTATGACACCTTTTGTTTGATAAAACTCAGTCATGAAAAATTCTGCTCCATTATCACTACGAAGGTGTTTGATTTTTCTTTCAAATTTGGTCTCAACCAATTGAAAAAAACATTGTAAGTACTATCTTACTTGGGATTTATGTTGGAGTAAATAAACCCAAGTACATCGAGTATAATCATCAACAATTGTCAAGAAAAATTGTGCACCAGTGAGAGACTTAGAAGAAAAGGGCCCCAGATATCACAGTGTATAAGCTCAAAAGGAATTGTAGTATTAGATTCATGAATAGGAAAGGGTAATCTATGCTGTTTTTCTAAAGGGCAAACAGTACATAGTTCATTTTGATCAAAACGAATATCTAGTACAGACTTTTGTAAAACATTCAAACAAGGAAAGAATGATGTCCTAGTCTATAATGCCATAACTGGAAGGAACTAAGAGCACCAGGAGCTGCAAGAGTCGTGTGAGAAGCAAAATGAGATGGTCTTTGCCGAATGAGATGGTATAAGCCTGCCTTTTCCTCACCCAATCCAATCGTCTTCCATGAATGCAAGTCCTGTATAAGGCAAAAATTCCCAAAGAAAATCAGACAGCAGTGGAGACTCTTCAACAACTTACTGGCAAAAATAAGATTGAACTTAAGGGAAGGTACCACTAGGACATTTGTAAGTATAAGAGTAGTAGATATTTGTACTGTGCCAATATGTGTCACTGGAACATGGTCCCCATTAGGAAGTTTCATGGATGCTCGAACAATAGAGGTAACAGTAGTAAGAAAGCTAACAAAGGTCACCATGTGGTCGGTGGCCCCTGTGTCAATAATCCACCTCGACTGTACCTGTAGGGAACTCATGTGATTATTGGCAATAAGAGAAAAGCATGCCGTCATACCCTGTACATTTGCTGCAAACATGTTGTCCCGTGGAGTCATGTGTGAGTTGGACTGATGTATAGAAGAAACACCATTGCCATCATTGGTGGTATTGAGCAAGGCCAAAAGTTGTCTGCACTAGTCTTGAGTAAAACGAAGCTGAGGAATAACCTGTACATTGTCATTATCTCCTTCACCCGAGCTAGTGACTGAATTTGCAGTTATACCAGTCTGAAACCCTAGATCTCTGTTTATACTTTGGTGGAAAACCATGTAATCGATAACATTTGTCCTTAGTATGGCCCCGCAAACCACAGTGTGAACACAACAAATCTTTTTTACCAGAATTCTGCTTACTACCATTAAAAAAACGAGCATCAATTCTGCTAGTCATAGCTAAAGAATCATTAGCTGAAGCAGGCAAGGGCAGTATGCCTCTTTGTGTTTCTTCTTGCATAGCCAAA
Organism: Buxus sempervirens; assembly: GCA_947561395.2. Lineage (NCBI taxonomy): Eukaryota > Viridiplantae > Streptophyta > Magnoliopsida > Buxales > Buxaceae > Buxus > Buxus sempervirens. Next base: position 26,810,063 of record OX387191.1, on the reverse strand, counting down.
GAGAAAACACGATTTATGGTAGGAAAAGGCTCAATTAGCAGAATCTGAACACGCAAATTAGCATAACTCTCATTCAAACCAATCAAGAATTTCATCACATATTCTTGATTTTGATATTCACGCAAGATCTCCATGGAAGCATTGTCACAATCAGGTAGAAGTCTGAAAATCATTAACTTATCCCAAAGAGTCTTCAACTGCGTGAAATATTGACTAACAGTGGATGAACCTTGTACTAAGACAGAAATCGATTGATGTAAATGAAAAATTCTAGGAGCATTTCGTTGACAATAGCGATCCCTAAGATCAAGCCATAATTCTCTAGCATCCTCTATCAGTTGTACACTGGTAGCTAAGTCATTTTAAATTGAATTGACAATCCAAGAATATACCATATCATTGCACTTCTTCCAGATTTTGTAATTTGAATTCATGATGGCTGGACGAGGTAAGCTACCATCAATGAATTGAACCTTGTTCTTTGCACTCAACGATCGAGAGATCGCCCGACTCCATGACTAATAATTCTCGTTCCCAGTCAAGATCTGAGAAATCAGACTGCCTTGAGGACTATCGCCACTGTGGAGATAGTATGGATCCGAAGAAGGATCCACATTTTGAGCTAAAATAGGAGGATATACACTCTGATCTGAAGCAGGAGTAGAAGTAGACATCACAGCGGAAAATCAATGCACAAAGAAAAGCTCTGATACCATGTCAAAAATGATCTCAGATTGGGAGAAATCTCCACACAAACTCCAAAATATATCTAAAACAGATCCAAAAGAGAGAACAGAAAAAATGTAGGAGATGAAATGAAGAAGTGAAAGAGATCAAACTGAACAAGAAGATCATAAAGAGAGCTGTGAGAATTCTCTGTTCTTTATTTTCTTATCTGTCTCAAATGTACAAGAACCAGTATATATACAAGAATCTTAATTATAACTAACTCAGCTACTCAATTTACAGTTCTAAACAGAATTTCTCGCTTCTTTCTTTGTTCTAGAATGTTGTATAGCCTGCTGATGTGGCTGAATATCCTTGTTGGCAAACTTCTTGTTGATTCCCTTTTCTTCCAATGTAATTAGACCATGTGTCTTCTCATCAACGGAAGCAATGAATGACAAGAAAAGAAACAAACATGGAAAAATGATGTAGTTAGTGATATAACAGTTCGTAACATAAACAATTGAAGAATTAAAGATTAAACTAAATTTCAGGACTCATTCTATCCATATCTATTCACTACTTGAGGCAACTATAAATTGAATTGTTTGCATGTTTTAGTTCTCACCCTTCACCAAGCAACATCGCTTGAGAGATTACCCATCTCTGTCTTTCAGTTTTATCCTACAACTTATTGTAATTGTGAGAGAAGCACAATGGACAAGATGGACTATCACTTCCTCTATATGTTTCTAATATTGGCTTTGGCATCATCACTCGCCTCTGCTTATGATCCCAGCCCTCTGCAGAACTTCTGTGTTGCAATTGATGAGCCTAAATCTGCAGGTATGTACTTGTTGTTAAGGAATATATTAAACATATAAAAGTTCGTCCTTACTATAAGCTTAAGCTTTTAGTAAGAACGTTGTTCTACATGATATCAGAGCCTTAGGCAAATGCCAGGTCCTGGGTTCAAACCTTCACTCCACCCGTTGAGAAAAAATATTCCACGTGTAGGACCTCCCTAAAATGGGTTTGAGTCCTACCCACACGTGAAGGGGAGTGTTAAGGAATATATTAAACATATAAAAGTTTGCCCCTACTATAAGCTTAATCTTTTAGTAGGAACGGTGTTCTATAGTTGTTGCTTTCATCCTTTGATTTTTTGAGAAAATCTAGACCCACCCGGCTGGTTGAACTAACCAACTCTGTATTTTATCTCATTAGTTGTACGGTTCAACCATAAATTTTATGTTGATCAAGCTGGTTAGAATTGGTATAGCTAGTATGATTCTTACGTACAATTGCTTTCAACTTCTAGCCCTTCTTGTAGTTGCTGCCCTAACACAATTTTTCGTTTTTTCAATTTCATTCAGTGTTTGTGAAAGGGAAATTCTGCAAGGACCCAAAGCTTGCTAAAGTTGAGGACTTCTCCTTCTCCGAGTTGCAAAATCCCAGAGACACCTCAAACCGGGTTGGGTCCAATGTTACTCTCCTAAATGTTGACATGATAGCTGGACTTAACACTCTTGGCATCTCCTTGGCTCGAATAGACTATTCACCAATGGGTTAGAATCCTCCTCACACACATCCTCGCGCCACTGAGATCCTTACCATCCTTGAGGGCACCCTATACGTCGGCTTCATCACCTCCAACCCCGACAACCGGCTCATCGCCAAGGTCCTTGTAATGCCCCGGATCCGTGTTTTTCAATTAAGATATAACACGTCTCACAGAGTGTTAGGTAAGGATCTAATAAATATGTGATCGCTAGATAATCACCGAAATTCTACCATATCAGAGTGCACAAGCAACTACCATCTCAAGAAGTTGGTTCAATATCTTCAAGCTCAATTCTGGGTCAGCAACTAGAAAGAGATTAAGAGGGTGTTTGGTAACGTGTTTGAACACCATTTTTTGGTTTTTAAAAACGAAAAACTGAAAACTTGTTTGGTAACGGGAGTTTTCAAACCATTTTTTAGAAAAACGGTTGAAAAACAACCCCGTTTTTAAAAACTGAAATTTTTGGTTTTTAAAAACGACGAATCGTGTTTTGATTTGATGGCATTTTTGTAATATTTTTATGGAGTTCTCTTCGACTCCTATTGTCTTCCTTAGTTTCAGTCTTCAGCTACCTCCGTTCGAATCCCATTGATCTTCCTTACTTTCAGTCTTCAGCTTCCTCCATTCAACTCTCATTGATCTTCTCCATTCGATTGATTTTTGCTCAAAGATTTCAATTGATTCAACTCTAATCAAAGGTTTTGATTGATTTTTCACTCGTTCTGGTTATTTTTTGGGTGGGAACGGAGTTCTTGAGGTTCCGTTTTAGAACACACCGGTGCTGGCGAACATTGAGTGACCAGTGATTTGGATTCACCTGAAGCTACAGGCTGTTTGCAAGGACCAGGGAAGCAATTGAGGGTGATCAAAGGTAAACCAAGATCGATGGGAACGCTTGTGAAAATGCCAAAGTTGGAGCATCGTCAAAACAAAGAGGAATGCCTGAGTTTGTGCACCCTCAACACTTTTCCGTTCTGAGTTTTCTGACAATAGGAGGTCCAAAGAGTCTCCGGATTTTGTCTATGATCTGAGTGATACTTATTTGTTGTTTATATCTCAACAAAACACCGAATTGAGCAAAGATACAATGCCTTGTTTTCGATCACTCAACTCAAAAATTTGTCAACGAGGTGTTGCTGGAGTGGCCAATGGATCGCTTGGGTCGGCAAAACAGAGTCTGAATGCAGACGAAAGAGAAGAGAGAATAGGGAGAACCGTATGTGTAGGAGTTTAGGGAATAATGATGAGGTGATCCCTTGGAATAGAATTTTCCCTGTTCGCTCAATTAAAAGAGGACACACTTATCTGTCGTGTAACAAATAAATATTTATAATATATACAATGATTTTTGAATTTAAAATTTTAAAAATTATACAAAAATTTAAAATTGTAAAAAAAAAGAAAGTTGTATATGAAAGATAAATATATATAAAAAAATTTTTAATTGAAAAAACTATAAAAAAATTATTATAATTATATACAAACATACATAACAAAACCCTAAAAACTGTAATTGTTACCAAACGGGTTTTTTGTCACCTGTTTTCAAAATCCCAAAAAAACAGCAATGGTTACCAAATGGGTTTTTCGTCACCTGTTTTCAAAAACTCAAAAATATTGGAAAACGTTTTTAGTTTTTAAATTGCTTTTATAAAAAATGTTACCAAACGGCCTCTAAATTAATTAAAGCCACGGCTATTATAGAAGTAATATTATAATTACTTTCAAATAAACTCATCACTTATGAGATGGTGGATGTGTAGAGGCATTAAAATAAAGCCTGTTTACAAGCTTTCCTCCTAGAGTACTTAAATCATTATTTATTGAAGCTTTTTTTTAATTAATATCATTTGTAACCCATAAAATTTGTAGCCTAATGATATATTTCCATTTCCAAAGTAGCTTTATCTGGCATTTCTTGTGCTTCAGTTCATTGCACAATTCCACCAAATATTTAGAGATTCAAAAAGTACTTAACAAAATACTTGATACAGCTAGGCGCATTCCAACTTGTCATTGGCTTTTTCAAGATCAACTTTGATACTCATAAGACTAACCTTTCCATATTTTTTCTCTTAAGTATATGCAATACGTTCTGAGCAATAATAATGTTGTCCAATGTGTTCCAACCTGGTAAGAAAACGGGAAAATTGGTTTTTAGTGATACTTTTTCAAAATAATTTAGATTCAGTCGGTCAAGTTTTAGAAACTAGAAATTAGTGATACTTTTTTAAATAATTGGGATTCAGTGTCATTTTATTATTCATGAAGAATTTCTTCCAAAAATACCCTAAAAAGACTTAGAAAGCTCACTTGTACCTAAATGAGTGAAAAGGCTTTCAAAGTCTTTTGAGGGCATTATCGGAAGAAAGTCTTTATCAACAGTAAAATGATACTAAATCCCAATTATTTTAAAAAAATATCATTAATTCCAAATTTTCAAGAATTGGCCAACTGAATCTGAGTTATTTTGAAAGGGTATCATTAGAAACCAATTTCCCCGTGAGAAAACTCCCTTGACTATGTCTAATAAGGTTGTGACGACCTCTCTCTAATCTATTTGTAGGAATTTTTAGTCACGATCTTGTAAATATGTATAGTGTCACTGAGGGGAGGCAGATTTTTTTTGTCTTTGTTTTTGGGTCCTTGTTGTCACTAATACCTTTTTTATTTTTTAAAATACAAAGTTTTTTAGGAGTGTCAGTTGGTTCGGTGAAAATAAAAAACATTTCAGACCGATTAAACAAAAAATTTTTGGTTTGGTTCGGTTTTTTCTTCATTTTGGTTTGCTTAGGCTGTGTTTGGAACCCTGGATTTGGAGAGAAAAGAAAAGAAAATGCTAAAATTTTCTTCTCTTATTTCGTTTAGACGAAGAAAAATGAGATTTTTTTCTCCAAATTTTCTCTCCATCTTTCTCTCCAATGTAAAATTCTCTCTAAAAAGGTAGGAATTTTGAATGAAAGAAAACTCACCATCACTTATCACTATTCACACCACCCATCCACCCCACCACTAGCACCATCCACCACCACCACAACCCACCACCTACCACCACCACCGCCCACCATCATCCGCCTCCACCACCCATTACCACCACCCACCACCACCACCACCACCACTAGCCACCACTACTAGCCACCACCACCCGACACCACCACAACCCACCAATTGCCACCACCGCCCACCACCACCACCATCTCCCACCACCACCACTAACCACCTCCCACCACCACCACTAGCCACCGCCGCTATCGCCTGCCAACACTACCACCCATTGCTGCCCGCCACCACCACCCACCACCCCAACCCATCATCTTACAAAAATATATGTTTTTTTTGTTTTCATTTCTTATCTCATCCAAACATCATAAAAGAAAAGAAAATCAGTATTTTTCTTTTCCTTTTTAGTTTTCTTTTCTTTTCTCCCCAAATCCAAGGCTCCAAACATAGCCTTATGGTTTCGAAAATAGTAAACTAAATTAATTCTGTATGGTTTATGGTTAAGGCTTTACTAAAACCGAATCAAACCAAAAACCAAATCTAACCAAAATTTACATGGCCCAATGACTATTATGTAATAACCTAAGAGTAAACCATTAGTATGTTTTAACCAACCTTGGTATGTTTAAACGATGATGGTTGACTAGTTTATTCAATTGCGTTGTTAATCCATCACTTTGAATGCTTTTGCAAAAACCTGGTGCAGGTATTTTTTGTCCATTTTAAAAGTCTATTACTTATCATATTGACGTATCAGCTTGATCTGGTTGAGCAGTTGCAATATTTAGTATGCACATCGTGTGCTTGATGAAATTATTAGGTAAATTTGACTATTAATTAAGTTCAAAAAGGAGAAAAGAAGTAGAAATGTTGAATTGAGAGTTTAGAACCAGAATTTGATTTGAGAGAAACTGAAAGCTTAGATTGAGAGCCTTAGAAATGTAAATTAGGTTTTCTCAACTCCCTTTGGATTTAGCCCAAAAAAATAGGTTTGGCTTTTGGTTTGGTTCAGTTTTTGGTTTGATTGGGTGTTTGGTAAATTTTTTTTCCAAAAACAGCTAGAAAATTTAAAACGTTTCCAATTTTTTTTTGGTTTCTTCAAAACATTTAACAAAAAACCCGTTTGGCAACAAAACATTTAACAAAAAATCCGTTTGGTAACAATTGAAAAAAACTATTAAAGTTTCTAAAATCAACAAAAATACGTTTGGTAAGTCATAATTTAAAATTTGATTTTCCCAATTCTCATTGAGGCATTTTTACAAACATGTAGCATGCATTATTTTATGATCAATTTTTTATTTACAGCCAACAGCGTCCTTTGTTCTAAAACACCCGTGTCCTATCTTCCAAAACATCCACTAATCAACTTTTCAAACGCTCCAAATCGAATCCCACGAATTCAATTTCAAAAGAATGAAAAGATGACAAACAAGATAAGTTCGAATCAAAAGATAGAACTTGTCTAACTTGAGAAAATCGATTCCGCTCCGGTGATCAGGAAAAGCTAGAAGTACTGAACAAAGAGCTGAAGATCAACAGTCACCAGCAAGGAAGCCAGTCGATTGATGAGCTCCACCTGAAAGGCCTACTTGTCGGCGTGCCATACGCAATAGAACAAGCCTCTCCAGATCTACTTTATCTCGTCATCAGAGATTTTGCATTGAGACGTTAGCCACGTTTTGAGAAGAAGAAGAGCCTGTTGTATTTTAAATAAGTCACAAAATCGAGAATTTTCTTTAATTATTATTTTTTTTAAAACGTTGTTCAAAGTTAGCCTTTTATAACATTAGTTAAAGTTAAATCTTTTTTTTTGTTGTAACTGAACCGGAAAATCCGGAATTCAGTTTTTAGTTCGTCCCTTTAAGAAGAGGGCTTTTGCCCTCTTCATGAATATTGAGAAACCTGAGAACGAAGATACCCTAGTTGTGCTTTCTCTGCTATTGCTCAAATTTTATCAATTTTCTATTGTTTTCATCTCTGATTTTGGGCGTTTCTTGCATTGTGGGGAGTTTTCTGAAATTTGATTCTGCAGAGAGCAGAAAACCTAGTCTCTAAGTCTTCTCCATCTACAATCAATTATTCAAATTTCTTCATCTTCTTCTGTTGAATCTGAGCGACACTCAAAGGGTTTGTGTTTGTGGCTAGTATTTTTGTGCAATCTACCAGTCTTCTCCACCGTTGAATGCAGGAACCCGATGCCATCACTCTGCGCACTGAGGAACTATTCCAATAGGAGGGCATTAAACGGTTTAAGTACAAAGGCCTCTCCGCCTTGCCTCGGTGAAAGACATATCGATAAGTTTTATTAATTTCATTGAGATTTCTCTTCTGATTTCTTTCGTTTTCTGGTTCTTAGTTCTATTATTTTCAGTTTACTCTCTAATATCATATTTAATATTCTCTGTTTAATTTTTTCTTTGTTTGTGATAGAGATTCCGATTTGTTTGTGTTCAGACTTCTATGTTTTCGTTCTCTACCATTGTTCATATAATCCTAGTTGTATATGTTCTTTTATATTTCTATTCTTCTAAAATTGTATATTTGAAACCTGTTATTTCTATTTCCTGTTATCATTTGCTTTGAATCTGATCCTCAAATTGATCATCGTTCTTCATTTATTATTCTGTTCTTGTCAAATTTTGTTACCACTACCATGTCTTGCTATTGTATTTCACATATTATAATAAAATTCAATAACCTGTGGTTTTATTTTATAAATCAGGTGGTTTGGTTTAAATTTATTTCTGGTTTGTTAAGTTTTAAACTTGAGTTTGTTGTACTTCTATTTTCAGATCTAAATATTAGCTTTGTTTAGTTCCTATCATCTATTGTTCAATTTAATCTTGTTCAATGTTTGTGTTCAGTCAATGTTGTTTCTATTAGTCCTTGAATATTTGTGTTGTCTAAATTCTAGAACCTTCGCATAAATTAATATTTCTAGAACCTATTTATAACAATCTTAAACCTTTAGACTACTGCTATTATTCTTGCTGTACCTTGTCAAAACTTATGGAATCAATTAAGACCCATTTTGCTATAGATCTCACTAAAGTTGAACCCTTAAATGGGGATAACTTCAAGAGATGGAAACATAAACTTCTATAATTACTTGAGACCCTAGATATAGCATTTGTGCTTACCAATACCAAACCAGAAATTCTTGAAGGTGAGACCGAGTCATCTGAATTAACCAAATGGATAAAAGCAGATAGGATGTGTAGGCATTATATCCTTAATTCATTATCTAATGATTTATTTGATACATACTGTGTTTATGAATCTGCTAAAGAAGTATGGGATGCTTTGCATAAAAAAAATACATAACTGAAGATGTAGTCTATATAGCTGTAGGTTACTCATGGAATTGAAATCCTTGTAAATTATAATTGTTGAATAATAAAGAGAATTTGGATTCAAGTTTCCGCATTTACTTTGATTACAAATTTAGAAAAAGTTTAAATTACCCAGTTTGTTTAGTAGCTTTGTTTATTTACCATAACACCTCGGGTTTGGGAATGGACCCGGAACCGGGGCGTTACAATTCCTATTTCAATTCCAAACTATTTTTAGCCAATTTTAATCTTTAATTAAGATTTTTTAATACCAGATTAACTTACCAAATACCTGGTTTGCAAAGAAATAAAAATAGGAAGATATTTAGGGTATTAGTAGCCGAGTTTTGTAGTTAATTAGTTAAATTGTGTTTTCAAGGCAAAAAGACCTATAAATTGATATATTCAACTACGTGATATCTTAAATTATAATATCAACCAAATTATTACCTAAAGGATTTTTCAAGTCAGATTTTGAACCTAGTTGACCCGATATTGAGAGAAATTACATATTTAACTTTTATATGCTGCTAGGAACTATTGCTTACAGAAATATTAGTCCTTAGGGATTTTTGGTGTCTAGTGGGCATAGTTGGTTATGGATCCATAGTTTTGGCTAGATAGCTAAGGGATGTTTCATTTGGGTCGAGTTACTCATTTGTGCGAACGCACTTCCTTTTCAAGTTGGTTTGCTCTTGAGGGTCCTATGTCTAGAGGGACACCCCAGTGCTCCGCTGGTGATTCCTTGTACATGTGGATAAGCGACCATCTCCATGTATTGATTTCGGTGCTGCATTCTGGTGGTTCATGCCAACTCGGTTGAGTCGTGTGCAATAAGTCAATGACTATGGCTCTTATATAAGGTGATGTTCACGGGTTTGAGTATCATTAGTAGCGTCGCCCTTAAGCCGTACGGTGGTATAGCATATGGTTGAGAATCATCTCAAAGGTGTATCTTTCTTTGTGAGTCCTACAATGATACTGAGATCACAAACACTTACTTTTGATATTGTTCATATGCTGGACGCATGTATTGGATGCTATGGCTGGATGTGACTGTTTAGTACATCCCGGTTTTATATTGAATTCTGTTGTTGATTTCTAAATCAATGTCTTTGATATACAGGATACTGTTCACTGATACTTAAACTATTTTATATGTTGTTTTGTATTCCATAATCGTTATGAATGTTTATACGAGCCTAATTACGCGAAGACTGCTTATTCGTGCATGAACATCTATTTTAATTATAACGCCCTGGTTCCGGGTCCATTCCCAAACCCGAGGTGTTATGGTAAATAAACAAAGCTACTAAAAAAACTGGATAATTTAAAACATTTTCTAACTTTATAATCAGAGTAAATGCAGAAAATTAAATTCAAATCCTCTTTATTAATCAATAAATATGATATACAAGGATTTCAATTACATGAGTAACCTACATCTATATAGACTTCCCAGCTACAACTAACCCATAATATGACGTCTTCGCCAAGAGTACCTGAAAATGGGGAGAAACCAGAGTGAGAATAAATCTCAACAAGTAGCATATGCATGAAGTAAAAATAGTCCATAAAGATTTACAACGATAGTCATGGGGTGAATGATAAAACCAAAACCACAATAATACGATAATATATCAATAACAGTAACAGTTACCAATCCAAAACAAGCACGTGTGACATAATAGGACTCATGAACTGAAACCACTTAATAAGATATTCCTGCCCCCATAGTTTGCCACATCACGACTTACATGATAGATGGAGCCCATACCTGCAGTCACTACCATCTCCTCCGTCAACCATCAACGCGGACCACCCACGAATGGATTGGCGAGTACAATCCTTAGTCCAAAATAAAAATCCCATTAAGGGTACCGCTTCTGCGAAGGCCATACCAATCCAATAAAAGATTAATGGACCCATGACAACACGTCTAATACCAGTGCATGTGCAAGTCACGAGTGATCCTCAAGCACGGCCAAATCATAGCCCTAACGTGCGAGTCACAAGTAACCTACCAACATGACCAATATAAAGCTTATGAAAGTCAATGTCTCATTGAAGCATGCGGATGGTAATCTGAATAACAAAATAAAAACCATTTACTGATCAACAAACTCGGCCAAGACCAAGCCGCACCTGCAGCGATCAAGGATTGCTGCCTACGTCGCCTGCACCTGCAAGTACGATGGACCGTATACTAGGGAGCTCCGAAGAAGAATAATTTACCAGCCAATTCCCTTTCACTTCCTAGCTAAGCTATGGATCCATACTAAGCATTGCCCACTAGACACAACTCACAACCAAAACCTTGAATAACTCAAAGATACAATATTCAGTGATAAACCTCGTACCAATAATCATAAACATGTCCTAAGTGATGTGTCCAACAATAATTTCCAAAACCACAGTGTCCAACCAAAAGATTTTCAAAATAACCATTAAACAGCTCTTAAACAGAGTTCTAGATCATTTAATAAGAAAAGTACGAGAGTATACACAAATTCTAAATAAAAGGTTCAGATTTGAGTCGTGTTAGTGTGGGCATACTTAGTTTATCTTTCTAATTCAGTATTCAGGTTATTCTTTATTTCCTACAACTTTTACTCCAATCCTACTGAAAGAGTAGAGGACTACTCTATAGGTCCACGATCTACAACAATTCAGAATTTAACAATGCGGAAACAATACACAGAGAATTATACGAGAAAACCTGGATCCAGATCCTGAAAAAACCTCGAGTCTATATGAGGCGACTAACCCTTTGAAAATCCACTATTGAATGAAAAGACAATTACAAAGGAGTACACACTTAACCTTTACAATTGAACTCACTCAACAGCAATCCACAGTTCGAATCCACGAACTGCAACACAGCTTGAATCCACAAGCTGCAGAACATGATCAGTCCAGATCGCAAACAATCACTCACCAGTGATCCACAGTTCGAATCCACGAACTGCAACACAACTTGAATCCACAAGCTGCAGAACACGATCAATCTAGATCGCAACAATCACCTCAGAATCCACTGAGACGATCCAATGCAGTAGGAATCCACCTACGCATCAATCAAAGCCGATCACCAGTCCAGGCGATCACACGATCAGATGAAGTTCTGAATTGAAGAAGAATCCTCTACCTTCAATTCCAGGTGATCTATCTTAGATCTCCCCCTCACTCGATCGCCGACTCTCTAAAGAAGATTTGATCGAATCTCAAACACCTCAAGATCCGAAATCAAAATGTTCCAAAGAAAAAAGTCTATTCTAAAAATTACAGAACGTCTATTTAAAGAAGAAAACTCAGATCGCGTCGAGCGCTGGTGGCGTCGTGAAGCGATCGGGGTAGACGGCTGGAAGCAAACTCAAGTCCCGCTCAGAACAAGTTGAATCAGTTAAGGGCGCGCTGCCAGCGAGCTGCTAGCGGGAGAGAACGCGGCATGTGCACGGCTGATCATATAATCTTCAATCTCGCTCTGCGCTACCAGCGGCGTGTCGGTGTCGCCTTACGACGCTAGTGCACGTACCTTTCTTTCAAAGCACTGATTCACTTATGCGCTTCCAGCGGTGTGGCAGCGGCGTTGATCTTCGCAAGTGCCTTTACAAGAAATGCTCTATTTAGAAAATCTTCCATTTCATTGGGCTACCAGCGGCGTGGTAGCTGTGTGGCAGCATCGTCTTCTTCTTCTTTACTAAATTTATTGAATTTTCATTATTTAATTTGCACATCTTGAAGATTTATTAGAGGACATAATTTTTCAAACATTTGCCATAAAAGGAGTGTGAGTTTTCACACTTACAATCTCCCCCTTGGCAAATGCCTGACAACAATCTTAAAACAGTGTTTAATATCAATCTCAGTTAATACTGATTTTCATTTAAGAGTTTTAAAACCACACTGATAAGGAGAGACAGTGATTTTGGAGGATCCAGAATTTTATTCATTCAAAAAGGATATATATTGTTCCAACAGATATGAGAATCCAGAATTTCATTCATTCAAAAATACACTGTTCCAACAGATATGAGAATCCAGAATTTCATTCATTCAAAAAGAGTATACATTGTTCCAACAGATATATACACATATATATACACTTCCGACCAACCAACATAACACTTCCCTTACAAACCCACAGAAAATTCCTCTACAAGCCAACTTTCAGAAACATAACAAATACACAACACATAGAGAGAGAAAAAAAAATAGCAAGCAGCAAGCAAGCATCAGCAACAACCCAGCAAAACCATCAACAGAACCATCAACCCTAGCAACATCATCATCCAAAAAACTCCCCCTTTCTGGAAGGTGGTTTTGGTTCCCAAATCCTTGAGTAATGCTTGTATGTGTCTTGGGACCTGGAGTGCAGCCAACAGAGTTTGTGATCCATCTCCAGCTGAGTCTTCCGAATGCTTTCCAGAAAATGATCAGCTTCATTTTGCATTCGTTACTGAGCAGCAACATCCCTTTGTACTTCACCACAGGTAAAATCAACATCATTTGCCAGTTTCTCCAGCCTTTCTTGGGTCTCTGATTTGAACATGCTCATCATGAGCATGTGAGCCCTAACTTCAGAATTGAAAGCCTCCTGGGAGGCTTGCATGGAATTCAGTTTTTCCATAATTGCCACAGCATCAGAGCTGGACAAAGAGGACTGAGAAGAAGAGGGTTCAGAAGACACCAAACGAAAAGGATTGGCTCGTTTACTTCTGGTCAGGGTGGAGGAATCAATGGGAGGTCTGGGATGAATGACCATTTCAACAGGATCAGGGAGTACCCCCTGATGAATGCACAGGTAAGTTATGAATATGCCAAAAGGAAGAGCTGCAGTCTTGGATTTTAAATTCCGAGACTGAAGGATCTGATAGAAGATGATGGAGGGAATGCAGATACTGTCTTTGTTCCAAAGAGCATGAAGAAGTCTTGCTCTCGAGTGAGAAATCTCAGAATGGTGATCTGAGGGAACCAGAGAAGCACACACAAACAGATTCAAGATCCGGAGAAGATCCTGAAGAGAACCATGAGGAATGTAGTTGGGCTTGTTTTTGATGGAAGTAGGAGCACCTGGAACAATTAGAGAAGGAATAATAGACTCCATCGGAGGATCAGTATGAGAATCAAGAAAGTTAAAAGAAGGAGAATCAACAAGGGGCAGTTCGAGAAGAGAGGAGATAAGCTCTTTCGAGAAGTCGAAAGAGATACCCCTGATATAGGCTTTGACATAGCCTTGATTGGCAAGATGAAGATGATGAAGGTTTGAATAAAATTCTCGAACTAGTTCCAGATAGGCAAAACCACTTAATACAGCAAATTTTTTCCAGCCATTTTCCGAAAACAATGTGTAGAAAGGAGATCCAGAAATAGACTCAAGCTTAATGGCCCGTTCCAAAAGGAGTGGCCGGTGCTTGAAGAACTCATTAAAATCAGAGAGACCATTCCCAAGAAATGGTTCAGAGGAATGAGAAGGGGAAGGGGGTCTCACTGGAGGAGAAGAGATAACAGGAGAAGATCTCACAGGAGGAGAAGATGTGGAAGGAGAATCAGTTCTCGACTTTCTCTTGAGAGGCATGGTGAAAAAAAATGAAAGAGAAAGAACAAACAGACAGAAACAAACAATGCACGATAAAGCCCTAATGGCAGAATAATCTACCAAACCCTAGCTAAGAAGAACAAGAGAAGACCACTGAAATAGGAAGCAGATAATGGAGAAGCAAGATGAAGACAGTAAAAAAAAAATTTACCTGAACAGTGGACAAGGTGACGGAGGGTAAGCACGAAGGCAGAGAAGACCACGACGCGAGGAGCGAGGTGAAAAGCAGAGAGAGAAAAAAACAGAGGTAAAAAAATGAAACAGATTTCCCCCTTTTATAGGAAAAAAAAATTCGCTGCCAGCGAGCATCCAGCGTCGCTTACCACAGCAGGTGCCAAAGCATGAAGAGAGAAGAGGCTACTAGCATGCTTCTAGCGACGTAGAAGGTGCACATGCACACTCAAACAGAAATACACACAGAAGACAAAAATGTATAAAGAGAGATTGCACTATTCTTCATGAAAAAATCATACTTCTAAACACAAAGCTAAGATTTTAACTAAACTAAAATCATCCAGAGAATCAACTATTTTTCAATCCAAGAAGTACTTATTCACAAAACTGATCTTAAGGAACCTATTAAGGTTAATTCAGATGTGACACATTTCATATCTATGACCAAAATTTCTTCATGGTTGCTCATACTATAAACTTTCTTCAAGATATTGAGCTCATATGCATATTAATTAGTCAATGTTTGTGAAGTGTGTGAAAACAGTTTTTGACTTTTACACTTTATACATCTGAAAGGCTATTTTAGTGTAATCATACTTGGAAAGTATAGACATACCCCAACTTCATTTTGGTGGCTTTCACACATCAGAGATAGGTAGCCTTTTCTGATCTCTTTTTCTTTTCTTTTTGTAGAAGGCATTGACCCTTAAAAAACCTGAGTTTACAGTTCATTCCAAGGATATACCTTCTTTCTCTTTTTCTTTTTGAGAATTACAGTGGCTTTCACTCTAGTCTCTATGGCAGCCATTTCCAAAACTTTTCTTTTCATAAAGGTGATAGCCTGTAGAATCCAAGCTTCAAACACACAATAAACTTCAATGCACAAAAGTGTTTAAGACAAAACCGATAGTTGATTATAAAACATTTCTATCAATATGCATAGACTCAAGCTTCCTGAATTAAGATTTTAGTATCAAAAACACACAAGAACATTTTGAACAGATATGTAGATAATTTTACATCTAAATTAACTCAAAACAGAACCTGATTTTCAATTTTGAGAGCAAACTCCTAGGGATTTCCTAAGAGTTTCAAATCTGTTCTGATCTAAAGGTTTAGTAAAAATGTCAGCCAACTGTTTTTCAGTAGATATATATTCAATCAAAACAGTTTTGTTTTCAATTAACTCTCTTATAAAGTGATGTCTGATGTCTATATGTTTGGTCCTTGAGTGTTGAACAGGATTTTTGGAAATATTTATGGCACTCTGATTGTCACCGAAGAGAATCATTTGGTCCTGATCTAAACCATAATCAGATAGCATTTGTTTCATCCAAATTAATTGAGTACAACTGCTTCCAGCAGCAATGTACTCTGCTTCAGCAGTACTCAGAGAAACTGAGTTTTGCTTTTTGCTTAACCAAGCAATGAGATTATTACCCATATAAAAGCAACCACCAGAGGTGCTTTTCCTATCATCCATACACCCAGCCCAATCAGCATCAGTGTATCCAGTCAGATATGGGTTTGTTTCTTTGGAAAACCAAATTCCCAGATCAACAGTACCATCAACATACTTTATAATCCTTTTTACAGCATTTAGATGAGATTCTTTAGGATTGGCCTGATATCTTGCACAAACTCCAACACTAAAACATATATCAGGTCTACTTGCTATTAAGTACAGAAGACTTCCAATCATCCCTCTGTTCAAGGTAGGGTCTATATCCTTACCAGATTCATCTTTTCCAAGCTTTAAGCTAGTACTCATAGGAGTCCTAGCATGTTTAGCATGAGTTAAACTGAATCTCTTGACTAGATTTCTAGCATATTTGGCTTGAGAGAAAAAAATTCCTTGTTGAGATTGATAAATCTGAAGTCCTAAGAAAAAGTTTAGTTCACCCATCATACTCATCTCAAATTCACTTTTCATTAAGTCAACAAAGGAGTGAGCATGATTTTCAGAAGTAGATCCAAACACTATGTCATCAACATAGATTTGAGCAATCAAAATATGTTTGGACTCTCTTTGAATAAAAAGAGTTTTATCTACATTTCCTCTCATAAAACCAGATTCAAGTAAAAAGGAGGTGAGTCTCTCATACCAAGCTCTAGGAGCTTGTTTGAGTCCATACAAGGCTTTGTTCAGTTTATAAACATATTTAGGATGATTTTGGTCCTCAAATCCTTTAGGTTGCTCTACATAGACCTCTTCATTCAGATATCCATTCAAGAATGCACTCTTAACATCCATTTGAAACAGTTTAAACTTCAAATAGCATGCAATAGACAAAAGTAATCTGATTGATTCTAACCTAGCTACAGGAGCGAAGGTTTCATCAAAATCTATTCCTTCTACTTGAGTGTATCCCTGAGCAACAAGCCTAGCTTTATTTCTGGTTACTATCCCATTCTCATCAGATTTGTTCTTAAAAATCCATTTGGTTCCTATCACATTCAGATCAGAGGGTCTTTCAACCAATTCCCATACATTATTTCTAGTAAATTGGTTTAGTTCTTCATGCATAGCATTTAACCAGAATTCATCCAACAGGGCATCTTTATATGATTTTGGCTCAAATTGAGAGAGATAAGAGGAAAATCTTACCTCATTATGTACTTGATGTCTTGTTCTTACACCATCTGAAATATTTCCAACAATTTGCTCAGTAGGGTGATCTTTGAGAGTTTTTGTCAGAGGAACCACTTCATTGCTTGGGGAAGCATCTCTGAGTTCATCCTCTTCATCTACAACCTGCAGAAGTTCACAGTCAGTTCCTTCATCATCTATTAACACATTAATAGATTCCATTACAACAGATTTTTTCAAATTAAAAACTCTGTATGCTCTACTAGAAAAAGAATATCCTAGAAAGATTCCTTCATCACTTCTAGAATCAAATTTTCCTAGATTTTCTCTGTCCCTTAGAATATAGCATTTACTTCCAAAGACTCTAAAATATTTCAGGTTTGGCTGTTTTCCTTTCCAAATTTCATAAGGAGTTTGTTTCCCTCCAGATCTGACATATACTCTATTACTTATATAACAGGCAGTATTTATAGCTTCAGCCCAGAATTTTGTTGACACTTTCTTGGCTATCATCATGGTTCTAGCCATTTCCTGCAAAACTCTGTTTTTCCTTTCCACAACTCCATTTTGCTGTGGAGTCTTAGGAGCAGAAAATTCATGTTTAATTCCCTGGTCTTCACAGAATTTGGAAAACATCTGATTTTCAAATTCTGTCCCATGATCAGATCTTATTCTAACTATTCTCCCTATTTGCAAGTTCTTTTCAACTTGAATTTGACAGCACAATTGTTTAAAACAATCAAAGCATTCAGATTTTTCTTTTAAAAAATTTACCCAGGTATATCTACTGTAGTCATTTACAGCAACAAAGATATACCTCTTTCCTCCAAGACTTTCAGTCTGTGTAGGTCCCATTAAGTCCATATGAATCAGTTCTAATGGTCTAGAGGTTCCTACAATGTTGGTTTTCTTATGTGTGGCTTTGATTTGTTTTCCTTGATTGCAAGGACCACACATTCCTTTCTTTTTATTGTTCCCAAACTTGGGAATTCCTCTAACCAATTCAGACTTAGAGATTTTTGACAAATCTCTATAGTTAATGTGACCCAGTCTTTTATGCCACAAATCAATTTCATCACATACAGAAGATTTTAAAGATTTTTCATTGTTTCCAATGATTCCATAACAATTGTCATTTGTTCTTACACCTATAAGAACAGTTTTACTAGAATTATCCATGATTTTACATTCTTTTCTAGTAAAATTGAAAAACAATCTGGAATCACATAGTTGGCTAATACTAATCAAGTTTGCCTTCAAACCAGATACAAATAACACATCTTTCAGACAAACACCATTTGGCCCATTTACAGTACCTTTACCTTTAACTTGAGAAGTGCTTCCATCACCAAATGTAACACTTCCACCAAAGTATTCTTCAAAGGTACTAAACATAGACCTATGTCCACACATATGTCTTGAACAACCACTGTCCAAGTACCACATGTTGACATCATGAGCTTTTAAAGCTACATGAACCACATTAGCAACTAGGGAATCTTTTCTAACCCAAATCTGTTTTTCAAGAGTTTTCTGAGGGCTACCTTCATCAACTACCTGAGATTTTGAGGGAAGCTTCTTTGACAGATTTGTGACTTCCTTATTTAATGTTTCAGTTAATTTTAACAGGAAATCAAATCTGTTATGTAAATCCAGAGACTGACTTTGATTTACTTTTTTCTTATTATCAAAATATCCCTCAGGAAAACCATGCAATACATAACACTTTGGTCTTATATGACCCTTTTTATTGCAGTGATGGCATACAGGTATGAACCTATGTTCAGAAAAATCAACATTTCTAGATTTGCCAGTATTTCTAAACTGTACAGATTTAGATTTCTCAGAAGTTGAAGGTTTACCTGTTGGTCTTACTTCTCCAGCAGAAATTTTCTGTGAAGATTCCTTGTTTTGATTACTTACACTCATTCTCTTTTCAGCAGAATTTGAGCTTTCAGGAACTTCCTTTGAAGTTTATTCCTCATTAATTTGATGATTTCCTGCAGAAGAATTTGAAGCATTAGATTTACTTGAATTTGAAACTTTCTCAAGTTCAATCACTTTACCTAGAAGTGCAGAAATCTGAGCTTCCTTTTCTTTTAGTTTTTCAATTTTTTCAGTTAAAGAAGTTACCAGAGAATTTTCTTTGGCATGTCTTTCAAGTAACTTCTGGCTTATTGAATCTATTTCTGCAAGAGCTTTATTTTTCTCTGTTTCTGATTCCTTCAATTTTTTACTTAGTTTCTTGACTTTCTTCTGAGCTCTATTGAATTTCTTATAGAGCTGATTGTAGGCTTCATTTAGTTCTTCTTCATCATCTGATAAAGTCTCTTTATTATCTCCTGCAATTCCAGAGATTGAACTACCAGAGGGGGATGAGTAAAAAGAATTGAAAGCAGTAAAATTAGCAGAAATATCCCCATCAGATTGTGAAGAATTATCAGTGTTACTGTCATCCCAAGTAACCTGATAATTAGTCTTTTTCTTTTTATCCTTTGAGGGACAATCAGAAGCAACATGTCCAAATCCTCTATATTTGTAACATTGAACTTCATCATTTTGAAAAAATTTCTTCTCCTTTCTTGGATCAGAAATTTTCTTATCAAATCTCCTATTAGATCTGTCCATGGATGATGAAGGATTGGATTGTCTCTTTTTAAACATTCTCTTAAACTTTTTAGCTAAGAGAACAAGTTCATCCATATCAACATCAGAATTATCTGATTCTTCAGTATTTACAGATTTTACAGATTTTAGAGCTATTCCTTTACTCCTTTTAGGAATATTCAGATCTAGCTCATAAGTCTGTAAAGATCCTACCATATCTTCAATTCTCATGTTATCTACATCTTTTGCCTCTTGAATGGCAGTTACTTTAGGTCTGAATTTTTCAGGCAAAGATCTCAAGATTTTTCTAATAACCTTAGATGTAAAGATTTTTTCTCCAAGATTAAAACTAGAATTAACAATATCTGAGAGTTTAGCATAAAACTCATCAAAAGACTCATCATCTTTCATATATAGAGTTTCGAAAGATGTAGTGAGTCTTTGAAGTCTGGACAGCTTGACAGCTGAGGTTCCTTCATGAGTGACCTCAAGAATGTCCCAAGCTTCCTTAGCGACTTCACAAGAGGAAATTCTCCTGAATTCCTCAACACTAACAGCACAAAATAAGGCATTCATTGCCTTGTTGTTCCATCCACATTGATCAGATTCAGTTTTAGTCCACTGATCATGAGGTTTAGGGATCACAACACCTCCTTCTGTTGTGATCTCAGGTGGATGATAACCATTACAAACCGAGAGCCAGACACGCTCATCGATTGATTTCAGGTAAGCTCTCATTCTTGCTTTCCAGTAAGAATAATTGTTACCTTCAAATAATGGAGGTCTAGAGGCAGATCCTCCTTCTTTTCCAAAATCCATGCTATAGATCTAGATCACACTTTATATAACAATTCAAAGTGAATTGGCTCTGATACAACATGAAAGAGTAGAGGACTACTCTATAGGTCCACGATCTACAACAATTCAAAATTTAACAATGCGGAAACAACACACAGAGAATTATACGAGGAAACCTGGATCCAGATCCAGAAAAAACCTCGAGTCTATATGAGGCGACTAACCCTTTGAAAATCCACTATTGAATGAAAAGACAATTACAAAGGAGTACACACTTAACCTTTACAATTGAACTCACTCAACAGCAATCCACAGTTCGAATCCATGAACTGCAACACAGCTTGAATCCACAAGCTGTAGAACACGATCAGTCCAGATCGCAAACAATCACTCACCAGTGATCCACAGTTCGAATCCACGAACAGCAACACAGCTTGAATCCACAAGCTGCAGAACACGATCAATCCAGATCGCAACAATCACCTCAGAATCCACTGAGACGATCCAATGCAGTAGGAATCCACCTACGCATCAATCAAAGCCGATCACCAGTCCAGGCGATCACACGATCAAATGAAGTTCCGAATTGAAGAAGAATCCTCTACCTTCAATTCCAGGTGATCTATCTCAGATCTCCCCCTCACTCGATCGCTGACTCTATAAAGAAGATTTGATCGAATCTCAAACACCTTAAGATCCGAAATCAAAATGTTCCAAAGAAAAAAGTCTATTCTAAAAATTACAGCACGTCTATTTAAAGAAGAAAACTCAGATCGCGTCGAGCGCTGGTAGCGTCGTGAAGTGATCGGGGGTAGACGGCTAGAAGCGAATTCAAGTCCCACTCAGAACAAGTTGAATCAGTTAAGGGCGCTCTGCCAGCGAGCTGCTAGCGGGAGAGAACGCGGCATGTGCACGGCTGATCATATAATCTTCAATCTCGCTCTGCGCTACCAGTGGCCTGTCGGCGTCGCATTACGATGCTAGTGCACGTACCTTTCTTTCAAAGCACTGATTCACTTATGCACTGCCAGCGGGTGTGGCAGCGGCGTTGATCTTCGCAAGTGCCTTTACAAGAAATGCTCTATTTAGAAAATCTTCCATTTCATTGGGCTACCAGCGGCGTGGTAGCTGTGTGGCAGCATCGTCTTCTTCTTCTTTACTAAATTTATTGAATTTTCATTATTTAATCTGCACATCTTAAAGATTTATTAGAAGACATAATTTGTCAAACATTTGCCATAAAAGGAGTGTGAGTTTTCACACTTACACCTACACTTTGGTTCATCCTAAAATCCTTATTTTTAAATCCTTATTTGCCAAATAATACCCTAAATTTCTAAAAACCTTTGGGTTATGCTATTGATTCTTTCAAAAAGTTAATTTAGGTCTACTATGACTTGTTAGCCTAGGTTTCATACCTAGAGTCCTAATGAAAGTGGTCTGAGTGTATAGGGTTACCTTAACTAGTCTCCTTTGATTCTTATTACATTCATTATCTCAAATAATTATCCTTTTATCCGAATTTAATTCCGTCAATTCATACATCTCAAATTACCCTATTTACATGTGTTATAACCTTAAGATTCCAAGAAAAATTATTATAAATTGAATCTGGGCACGAATCCCAAGTTTTGAAATTTCTGACAGATGATCGCTCGAAGGGTCGCTCGAGCGACTGCTCTAATGGTTAAGTTTTTAGGTTCTGTTATTTTTCAAAGGCCTATCGCCTGAAGTAACGCTCGAGCGGTGTCTCCACCGCTTCGACTTTAACACTGTTTTTCTTCTCTTTGTGGAATTTTTGAACTTTCTATACATAATATTAACTTGATT
The DNA here is from genome assembly GCA_947561395.2 of Buxus sempervirens. Taxonomy (NCBI): domain Eukaryota; kingdom Viridiplantae; phylum Streptophyta; class Magnoliopsida; order Buxales; family Buxaceae; genus Buxus; species Buxus sempervirens. Next base: position 26,787,900 of record OX387191.1, on the reverse strand, counting down.
TGATTCTAAACATCTGATTTCCATCCTAAACTAGTTCTAAGACAACCTTAAACTAATCCCATCATTTTTCTACTTATCTTGAGGTTCTTTTTAAATTTAAACTCACTATGATCATCCTTTTCTTGATTTCTAAAAGAAAGTTAAAACACCAAAACAATTCTTTATAAACAAATACACTTTTCCCATGAAATCCAACTTCAAAAACAATACGATCAAACATCAAAATCATAAGAAAACATGCAAGTCCCCTAGTCTCAAGGGTTTGTTACTTGCCTTTTAATGAACCCAGATTTTTCAGAAACTTCGCTTGTGCCCGTTTTTGGAGCTCTACTGCACCCCTTTAGACTTCTCCAATTAAAATCTTCACCGTTCAGTTTGAAGTCTTCCATGAGTAGAACAAAACCCTAAAATTTCAGCCCATTCCAACGGTTGGATAGTCCTAGCTCGCCGTTTGAAGTTCGCTGGTCGGCCATCTCTACAACTCTTCTTCTTTCTAATTTCCTCCTTTCTTTTCTCTCTTCTCTCCTTCTATTTTGGCTCCTATCACTTATGCCCGAATTTCCCTCTCCTTCTAACTTGTTTTCAAAATCTAAAACACTTTTTAAACCTTTATTTTATAGCCTCACTAATATATCAACTCTAATTAGGTTTAGCTTACTCTAATATACTAAGTGTATTCCCTCTTCTACCCTTCTCCTTAATTTAACTCTTTTAATTCTCTTTTAAGGGCTCTCCTAATTAATTTTTGTGCTTAATGCTTTTCCTAATTTTAAATTGTCATTAGACTTTTATTAATCCACTCATAATACTAAAACATTGGACCCTAATCAACATAATTACCATTAGGTCCTTTTTCTACCCTTTAAGCCATAATTTCATTATTTTACATCCAACTAAGCTAAAATCTTGTCTAGTTGAATTTGTTGACCAAATAATTAATTAACTTATTTTCTTTCACGAATTTAACAAATTTGAAATGACCAAATTACCCTTTCTCTTTAAATTCCTATTTTAACCTTTAAATCTTTCTTTAATTCTCCTACTATTATATTTCTTAGTATTTTCCTCCATAATTTATCCTTTAATTATTTATTTTATTTTTAGGAAAATCCAAGGTTTTACATTAATACTTATGAACTGTTTATAGCATGCATGTGTTACCACCTGAGATATTCATATCTCACCCTACTTTCTATGTCATTTTTCAGCTGATACACAAGAGGGGGAACCTAGTGGGGATTATCAGAGTGAGCTTGCTGATTTTTCGCCAAAGGATTATTATTATCCTGACTTGATCTGAGGTCAAGAAAAGATGACTTTTGAGACTTTGACAGTTTGATTTTATTATTTGTTTGGTTTTTGATGTACTAGAGAGATTGAGAGCTTTAGTGACCCTTTTGATTATTACCAAACTTGATTAATTGGATTAGATGGTTTATCTATTTCTTTTATGAGAATGATTGACTATACTTCCGCATATTGATGATTTTGCACTTTGATTATTAATATTAAATTGACTATTTTAATTCTTCAGTCTGGTTAATTATTGATGAATATTTGATATAGGCCAGTACCATCTCGGATTCGGTTGTTGAGCTGGATTCAGGTTGTTACAGTAGCGAACCGGATTCGGGTCAAATGCCTGTTTGCATTTGTAAAACCCCGAATTTTCACCTAATAAATAAATAAATAATAAATAAAAGGAAATAGGAGTTTAAGTCTTAGCTAAAATAAAAAGTGAAGATTTAGAGGGCAAGTAATTTAAATAAGTAGTAAGTTGAAAATAAAGAAGGAACCTTAAGGAAAAGTAGCCTAAAAGGGTAAAAGGTATTTTGGTAATTTTCAGAAAAGGGTAATCAATAAATAAAGCATTAAATAATAACTAGGATTTAAAAATAGAAGAAAATAATTTATTTAGACAAGTTAGGAAGTAAAAGGAATTAATAAAAGCCCAAATGAGGAAAAAGGGTAATTAGGAGATTTCTAGTCTTAATTGGGGAGAAAAAGTAATTAATTTGGGTTTTAGGTGATATTAAGTGTTTGAATAATTATTAGGCACGAAAATAGGTTGTAAATAGTGTTTAGATAATAAGAGAATTGATTAGTATTGTTTTAATAGAAAAATAGAAGGTGGAGAAAAAGTAGGAATTAATTAGAAGGAGTTAGACTTTAATTAGACCTTGATTGGGTTAGCCCAAATTAAAGGAACCTATTAGGGTTGGTTTAGGACTTCTAAAGCCAAGTATAAATAGGAGATTAAGGTTAAACAAGAGAGAATTTTCGTGGGTTTATTATTGAGAGAAAAGAGGGAAAGAAAGGAAGAAGGCTGTTAATAGAGTTGTCCAACTAGTCTCCATCAAATCGCAATCGGGCAAAATCCGTATGGTGGATCACATTCAAATTTGGAGGTTTTGTTCTTGATTGATGGAACTACAATGTGAACGGTGGAGATTTGAATTGGGGAACTCTAGCTTGGTGCGTTTGGGAGCAAATGTCAAGTCCAGAATTAGAAGCTTCAATGGAAGAAGGATTTTAGCGTATAAGGCAAGTAGTAACCCTTGGAAAACTGGAAGAACTGCATGATTTCGTTTTCTGTGATTTAATATGGTTTGAATGGATTAATCGGAATAGGATTTACATGGAATCAAAGGATTTATATTTTAGAGTTTGGTATTCTTGAATGATTTGTTAAAATAATGAAGGAAACTTGGTTTGATTATGCAAATAATCGTAGGAGGGTATTTAATTTAAGCAAATTAGTCTAGAGGGTTTTAGATATGATTTGGAATGTTAGTAGATTAATTTAGAGCAATTAAATTCAGAGCAAAAGCATAAAAATCCGAACTTTGTAAATCTAGAAATTTCTGTTAAAAATTGCACTAGCGCCTAGGATCGCCCAGGACCACCTAGCCCTATACAGGTAGGCGTTATATGCAGAATTTGTAGATTTTGGTTATTTTGTAATACGAATAAATATCCAATACGAATAAATATCCAATAATTTTTCTAATAAGTGAAGCATACTAGCATCTTTATAAAGACCTAATTAAGGTATAAAAATTTATAAAATTATATTTTGAAAATAACCAAGTAATTAGAGGTCCTAAGGATAGTGTAGAATATAAAAGGGACTATTGAATTTAACAACAATGGGAATGATACCAGCTTGTATTTATGGACTAAAAGCATCTTCTAAACTTGATCTTAGATCTGTAGAGTATACTGGAAATTGCAAATATAGAAAATTGGAATAAATACTATCTTAGGTAACAATATAAGAACTTGGATTACAATAAAGGGATTAATAGGGAAAACTTTAAGCAAGACTTGAATTACTTCTAGGATGTATTTTAAATATTAATATTGGTTTCTGGAATTGTATAAAATCTGATTTTTATCGAAATTATGATGCATGAGTTTTATTTTGAATATAATTGGGAAATTGCATATGTTATTCCGAAAAAGGTTTTATTTGGATTTTCAAGGATTGAATCATGGTTTTCTCTTGAAATTGAATATTTTGGTATGGATTGGTATGTGGTATGATGTTATTCGCTTTTCTTTTATGGTTGAGTGGTACGGCTTCTGTGGTTGAGTTGATACTAGCTTTTACGGTAGAGATGGGTAATCCTCTGTGTAGAGATGTGTAATCCTTTACGGGTAAAAGTGTGTATGCCTCCTATAGTAGTGTGTCCTCCCGTATGTGGTTTTATCATGGTTTGTGTCAGTGGGATTAGCTGTATATGGATCCATAGTTTTGGCTGGTTAGCTAAGTGGTATTTAGTTTGGGTTAAGTTACTCATATGTGTGAGCGCGCTTCTCGTACAAGTTAGTTTGCTCTGAGAATGTCCTATGTCTGGAGGGACACCCCGGTGAGCTGCTGGTGATTCCCTGTACATGTGGATAAGCGACCATCTCCATGTATTGATTCTGGTGCTACATGCTGGTGGTACATGCCAACTCTGTTGAGTTCGTGCACAATAAGTCGGTAACTATGGCTCTTGTCTAAAGCTGCGCTGCATGGGGCTTGAGTATCATTAGTTGCACTGCCCCTAAGCCGCACGGTGGTATAGCATTTAGTTGGTTGTCATCTCAAATACTTATCATCTTTGTGAGTCCTGCAATGGCACATGTTTTATCGCCTTCATCGGTTTTACCTCAATAACATCTAATTGTTGGTATTTATACATGATTATCGGTTTTATTGCTTTATTTGGAATTGCTATCGATAACTTGAATTCACCACTTAATCGTGGATTAATCGCATACCTCATGACTATTTGCTTACATTAGACTGTTTTTAAAATGCATGCACTTGCTACTTGCTGAGATGTAAATCTCACTCCGTTTTCCCCTATTTTTCAAGTTTTTTGGAGAGATCACGAAGATGGGGTTTTAATTTGATGGGTAGAATTGTAATTGGTATTAATATCACATGTTGATTAGATAAATTTTATTGTAAACTGAATTGAATAAATTGAATAAATTGAATAAAGAATTGTTTTATTTTCCACCAGAACTCTGATATAATTAATTAGTTTTAAAATTTATTGTGAATCTTAGTTTGTATCTGACTCCAGCTTCGTGGTAATACCTCGAGTTTGGTTGTTGAATCGGACTTGGGTTGTTACAGTAGCGAATCGGGTTCGGGTTGGGTGCCGGTTTGCACTGACCCGGGTACGGGGCGTTACAGCGTTGACCCGGGTTTGGGGCATTACAGAGGTGGTATCAGAGCAATGTTCCTAACCTTAGATAGCCAGCCTTAGGGGGGATGGGATGGTGAGTACGCTAGATAGAACCCCTAGAAGTATTGGATTCTAAAAAATGGAATTTGTACTTTGCAGATGGCTGGTAGAGGAAGACGTGCACGAGCTGATACTACGGATGAGACAGTTGAGGCTAGGGAGCAGCAGCAGGGCGCTCCATTTCCACCACCTCCACCTGGAGGAGATGTGTGGGCTGCTGTTGGTACATTGGCAGAGCTTCTTGCCAAGGAGAGGGAGGAAAGGATGAGTCAGAACCTGAATGGTAATGGCGGTGATGGACACAGGAATGCTCTTAGACATGAGGGAGAGATTTAGACAGCTCAAGACTTAGAGCAGTTCAGGAAGTTGGATCCACCTATTTTCAGTGGACGACCAGACTCGATGGAGGCAGAGAGATGGCTGATGCAGGTTGAGTGGATATTTGAGGCCATGGGATATCCAGAGGACAGGAAGGAGAGGTTAGCTGCATTTTTGTTTGAGGGTGAGGTAGCTCATTGGTGGAGAGTTGTGAAGAGGCAGGAACCCCAGGCTACTTTTATGAGATGGGATAGATTCCAAGAGGTGTTTTATGAGCAGTACTTTTCTGAGGAGGTTCGACTTAAGAAGGAGCGGGAATTCATGGATATCACCCAGGGGAGCCAGACCGTGGCACAGTACGAGGCCATATTTGCAGCTTTGTCTCGTTTTGCACCCCATATGACTCATGATGAGAGGAGACTGACATCGTACTTTGAGCGGGGTCTAAAGTCTGAGATTCGGAGTATGCTAACAATATTCTTGTGCACTGATCTTAAGAATATCGTACATCGAGCCACCAGGGCTGAAAGTGACCTTGAGACCAGAGTCAGTCAGAGCAGGGCTAGAAAGCAGATGAGGCCAGTTAAGCAGCAAGGTTTCCTTAGTGGAGGCAAGAGGCCTAGAGATTGGACTAGAGGAGAGTCCTCTGGAGGTTAGTATAGGCCAAATCAGAAGGGATGTGGCAGGTATCATGTACCGGGTCCGTGTGTTGCAGCTCCGGGTACTTGCGACAGGAATGGTCGGGCAGGCCACAGAATTAATGACTGCAGGTTTCCTTTGAGCTATCAGACGTTGGCAGTGACACGGCCAGATGGACTATTGCCGGCACTTGCACCCACTGCACCACAGAGGCCATAGTTTTAGCAGACAGCTCAGAGAGCACCCGTGGGACAGAGACCCTAGAGCCGAGTAACAACTCAAAGAGGAGGACAGAGGCAGGCAGTGCCTGCTCAGCAGCCACAGCAAGCTAGGCATTTGCTGTAGAGGCATATGAGGAGGAGCATGAGCCTGAGCATGTAGAGGAGATTGAGGCTGAGCATGAGGCACCCAAGCTGGTCGGAGGTATTCTTTTCATTTGTGGTAGATCAGCCTATGTTTTATTTGATTCTGGTTCATCACATTCCTTTATATCGCCTGTTTGTGCGCGACGGATTGGATTGTCACCTATTGATTTGGATGTTGTATTGACTGTGCACACACCGTTGGAAGAGTCCACTAGAGTTGAGTCTGTGTATAGAGATTGCATGATTAGATTGAGGAGATTGGAGTTGCCTGGTGATTTGATTACCTTGGAGATTGGAGGGTTGGATGTGATATTGAGGATTGATTGGTTATTCAAACATCATGTCTGTAAAACCCCGTCCAGGATTATACCTTAATTACCTAAAATGTGATTATTAGACTAATTAAGTATTTGTGTTACGAAGATGGGGTAAATATGGATTATAGTTAAGGATTTAGGGAAATCAAATTGAACTTTAATTAAGTTATTAAGGTAAGCTTAGTTAGTATTATGTCTTAATTACCATTTGCTAAGGTATCTTTCAATTAGATCTAGTGAATTGGAAATCAAATTCTGAAAAATTAGAGTTAAGTGTACCACAAATTATCTCCCAAGTATACTTAAAGTACCTTCCAAGTGTACCCAAATCTCCATCCAAGTGTACCCAAGGTACCTCTCACATGTACCTCAAGTAACTCCTAAGAGTACCTAAAGAACCTCCTAAGAGTACCCAAGGTACCCTCCCAAATACCATTAAAGTACCTCTTGTATTACCCAAGGTACTCCCATTGTATACTCAAAGTACATCCATGTACTACTCAAGGTACCATCCAAGTATACCTAGAGTACACCAAAGTATTACCCAAGGTACCACCCAAATATGCCTAGGGTACACCCATGTATTACCCAAAGTACCCCCATGTATTACTCAAAGTACCTCCAAGTGTTATCCAAAGTACCACTCAAGTACACCTAAGGTATCTCCTGTGTTTGCTTAAAGTACCCCTCTGATTTACTTAAGGTACCCCATGTATTACCCAAGCTACTACACTAGTGTTGCTTAAAGTATCCCACAATTATACCTAAGGTACTCCACTTGTATCCCTAAGGTACCCTCATTGTATGCCCAAAGTACACCCAAAGTATCCCACTGTTTCACCTAAGGTGCCCTACTTTAATTGCCTAAGGTACCTTTGTGTTTACCTAAGGTATCCCTTTGTGTTTGCCTAAGGTACCCCACATGCATACCTAAAGTACCCCCTTATATTACCTAAGGCACCTTACTCATATTGGTTAAAGTACCCCACTATTTTGCCCAAGGTACCCCATTCGAATACCTAAAGTATCCCTTAATTATACCTAAGGTACCTCACTTGTATTGCCTAAGGTATCCTTTTATTTTAACTAAGGTACCCTATTGTCTTACTTGAAGTACCCTTGTTTAGCTAAGGTACATTCCCTTATATAGCTAAGGTACCCCCTTTATATCCCTAAAGTACTTCCAACATACCTAAGGTACATCCCTTACATTACCTAGGGTACACCCCTTGTATTTCCTAGAGGTACTCCTTTCATATAAGTAAAGTACCCCCACTGTTTTACCTAGGGTACACCCCCTATATAGACAAAGTACCCCCTTTGTCTATCTAAAGTAACCCCTATATAAGTAAAGTAACCCCCCACTGTTTTGCCTAAGGTATAACCCCTCATATAACTAAGGTACACCCCTTCTATAGTTAAGTACCCTCCTCAATATAACTGAGGTACACCCCTCAAGCTTATTCAAAGTTTACCCCTTAGAATGACTAAGGTAAATCCCTTGAAAACTAAGGTACTCTCTCAATAACACTAAGGTACCCCCACTTCACACCAGGGTATCCCATCTGGTATAACTAAGGTACCCCCAAGCATCCCTAGAGTATGCCTCCAAAATAGCTAAGGAAAACCCTTTAAACACTTTGGTAACCCATTCAATTAACACTAAGGTACACCCCTACTTAACACTAAGGTAACCCCTAAGGGTTTTAGTTGAATAAAAGCCTTGTTTAGGGGCAGATTTGAAAGACCCAAAACTTGGGCATATAAAAGGATGCCCTAATTTCAATTCTAAGTAATTTGAGAACACTCCCTCTTGTCTTGGACGTATAGAACAAGAGAGAAAGTTGTGGGAGCTTGCTTGAAGGCTTAGAGAAGAAGAAGAAAGCTTGAAGGAAGTTGTGCTTCTCCATTAAACAAGTAAGTAGTAAACCCTTCAACTAAAATGAATTTATTGGATTTTCGTATTTCTCTATCCTAGGGTTTTGATAAACTGAAGAATCACTTGCATGTAGGGTTTTGCTTCAAAAAATTCATATGATTTGGTTTATGTAACTATTTGGTTTAGTTTTCCATTGATTTTCCATGGATTTCCAACTCTATTGTTCACATTTCAAATTAGGGTTTGAGTTTGGTATTTGAATGATGATTTATGTGATGGATGTTGTGTTTAGAGGATTTGGGGATGAATTCTTGTTGTGGAAGACGCTTTAAGTGTGTTGAGATGATGTATGATCATCAAATTTGGTGTTGGAAAGGTTAGGGATGATTTGTAGGAGTTTTTATGTTTAAAATAGACAAAATTTCGTAAGAGCCTGAGCTGGCGATTAATCCTGAGCCAAAAACCCTAAAAATCAGCCTCTGTTATCTAAATCGCGGTTAAGGGTTAACCTAGGTGATTAATCTAGAACCTTAGCGCGCGCACGTTCAAAGGGAACGCGCAATTAATCTAGAGCCTTAGCGCGCGCACGTTCAAAGGGAACGCGCGAACGTTGCCTTGCATATTGCCTTAACGCGCAAACGTTAAACTTTAGCGCACGCGCGTCAACCCCTGTTTTAAACCTGGGCGCGCGCACTTTGAATCTTAACGCCCGAACGTTGAGGTAATCGCCCCTGGGCGATTAATCCATGACCTAATCTTGGACCTTGTTTCTTGAGTTGTTCACCCTTTTTCTCTCCAACCTTTTCTCAAACAACCCAAGCCTCTCGTATAGCACCCTTATTACATGAAAGACATTCAAGTAAATGTCCCGTGTATTTATTGCTCCATTTACTTAAGTCTTTACGTGTAAATAAGGTTTTACCCCTCATTTGGAACCAATAAAAATACTACCAAGGCCCAATTCCCAACCAATAAAAAGTCAACTTTCCAGTTTGTGCCTAACTTTCCAGTTTTCCTGATTTTCAAAAAAGGCCACTTTTTGAGTTTGATACCCAAACGAGTGATTTAGAAGCCCAAAAAATTCTAGAAGATTTCTTTGCTCTCCAATAGACCACAGCCAGAATTTGAGCCTGAAATTCCTTGTAGATTGGTCTAGAAAAATTATACACCTAAAAGTCAACGTTTTATCCAGACTTTAAATATTTTTAGGTCCGAAACTTTTTGTCTCGGAATCCGTTGATTTTTGGTATGGTGATTTATATGGGATTCCTAAGATCATCCCACCCATAAAAAATGTTCTTTGAGGATTTTATGACCTTCATTTTGATTGGCAGTGGATTAGGAATTCCACTTGCCCTTGGTATGGTTTATTAGCAGTGGATGGGGAATTCCACTTGCCCTTGGCATGGTTTATTGGCAGTGGATGGGGAATTCCACTTGGTCTCGATTGATGTGATAGTGGATGGGGAATTCCACTTAGCAATCAACAGTGGACGTGTAGTCCCACTTGACTCTTGGTATTTAATTGTGGACGAGTAGTCCCACATGGCACTTAGCATTCACTTGGACGAGTAGTCCCACTTAGCATTCACCAGTGGACGAGTAGTCCCACATGACACTTGACATTGGTTCTAGTAACTGCTGAGAAAGGTTTGTTCTATAGGTTTGGTTTACATTATCAGTCCTACCAAGTTTGTTAGTTAACTTTTATGGGTTACATTGTTTAGTTGCTTTACTTGAGAATATAAACAGCATGAACTGTATTTATCCATGATGTTATATGAATTGTATCAACTACTTCCATCCATGTATGTTTGTTGCTTACTGGGACTTTAAGTCTCATGCGTTTTGTTTTACCAGATTTGTTTTCAGATCCGCTTGGTGAGCCACGTACTGGGGCAAATAGTGAGGGTGAGCGTGAGCGCAAGCCCGAGGACTTTTACCATCCGTAGTAGGGGTTCTCTTTACGTTATTGTATTTAGTTCCTAGAAACTATCAATGGGAATGTAGTTATTCTTTTTGGGATTTGTAAACTTGGGAGGTATCTTTAGATTATCATTTTTGTGTATAAATGCTCATGTGAGAGATAGTGATGGAGAGATCTTAGTTGCCTTTTGTATACCTAAATGTTGTATTTTGGAGTTATTACACAGATGCCCTTTTATTATACGGAAAATTTTAAATTCCCTGCTTCTTTATCTTATGCACTCTAATGATTACATTGTAATTAGCCACGTTAATTATGCTTATCAGGTTCTTTTGGGCCCATAAGTAGGTCTCGGGTACGGGTTGGTGCCATGATAGGGCAGACCCAGATCTGGGGCGCTACAACGTCACCCTAGATTGTTATGCTGGGACTATTACAGTCAGAGGGCCAGATCAAACTACCCATTGTTTCAGATGTGAGGAGTTGAAGTCACGTATTGGTCTAGTAGCATTTGTAGTGGTAGAGGAGCTTGGGAGTGACACTCCTGTCATCTCGGATGTACCTGTAGTTCAGGAGTTTGTTGATGTATTTCCAGAGGAGTTACCTGGACTACCACCTACTTGAGATATTGAGTTCAGGATCCAGTTGATGCCTAGTACAGCTCCAGTTTTGAAGCCACCCTATAGGCTTTCGAAACCTGAACAGGAGGAATTGAAGAAGCAGATAGATGAGCTTCTAGAGAAGGGATTTATCAGGCCGAGTGTGTCACCATGGGGTGCACCAGTTCTGTTTGTGCAGAAGAATGATGGTAGTATGCGAATGTGTATTGATTATAGGCAATTAAATCAAGTTACAGTAAAGAACAAGTATCCGCTGCCTAGGATTGATGACTTGTTTGACTAGTTAGGAGGTGCATCTTGGTTTTCCAAGATTGATTTAAGGTCGGGCTACCATCAGCTGAGAGTAACAGAGGAGGATGTAGAGAAGACGGCTTTCTGTACTCGCTATGGGCATTATGAGTTCTGGTTTGCCTTTTGGGCTGACCAATGCCCCAACTATTTTCATGGACCTCATAAACAGGATATTTAATGCATACTTGGACAGTTTTTTAGTGGTGTTTATTGATGAAATCCTGGTATATTCTAAGACCAGAGAGGATCATGTTGGGCATTTGAAGTCGGTATTGCATACTTTGAGGAACCACAGGCTTTATAGGAAATTCAGTAAGTGTCAGTTTTAGCTAAGGCAGATTTCATTCTTAGGTCATATTATCTCAGGTGAGGGTATATCTGTGGACCCTGAGAAGGTTAAGGCTGTGGTAGATTGGCCTAGAATCACTACAGTGACAGAGATCAGGAGTTTCCTTGGCATGGCAGGGTACTACAAGAGATTCATCGAAAGATTTTCTCGTATAACCGCACCCCTGTCTAACTTAACCAAGAAGGCAGTGAAATTTCAGTGGGATGAGAATTGCGAGCAAACCTTTCAGGAATTGAAGCAGAGATTGACTACTGCCCCAGTGTTGATTGTGCCATCCATGGATGAGGCGTTTGCAGTATATTGTGATGCTTCTAGGATTGGCTTGGGATTTTTTTTTATGCAGCAGGGTAGAGTTGTGGCGTATGCCTCGAGATTGTTGAGACCCCATGAGAAGAACTACCCTACTCATGATTTGGAGTTGGCAGCCATAGTCTTTGCACTAAAGCTATGGAGGCATTACCTTTATGGGGTAGAGTTCGAGATTTTCTCTGACCATAAGAGTTTGAGGTACTTGTTCTCTCAGAGAGACTTGAACATGAGGCAACATAGGTGGATGGATCTGCTTAAGGACTTTAAGTTTACTTTGCAATACCACCCAGGTAAAGCAAACGTGGTGGCAGATGCCTTGAGCAAAAAGAGTACAGTTGATGATCAGGTAGCTAATTTAGCAGCCCTTATGATGAGTTAGTGTAGATTGGTGAATTTAGTCAGATATTGGTAGGAAGAGTTCAGCTTGCCACAAGATAGAGTGAGTGTTCAGATAGAGCTAGATTTGGTACAGTTGATTCGGGAGAGACAGTTGACTGACCCACAGCTAATTCAAACCAGAGAATTGATTAGTAGAGGATTTGAGGTTGCTGTAGATTTTTCAGATAGAGATGGGCTATTGAGATTTAGAGGCCGTATTTGTGTTTCGGCTGATGAGGAGATTAAGGAGAAGATATTGACTGAGGGACACAGATCGAAATATGCAGTGCACCTAGGGAGTACAAAGATGTACAAGAATCTGAAGAAGATCTATTGGTGGTCAGGAATGAAGAGGGAGATTGCAGAGTATGTGGCTAAGTGTTTGATATGTCAGCAGGTGAAGGCTGAGCATCGTAAGCCACCTAGGCTGCTTCAGTCACTTCCTATTCAGGAATAGAAGTGGGAACGTGTGACCATGGACTTTGTATCTGGATTGCCTTTAACAGTGAAGAAGGAGGATGCTATTTGGGTTATCGTTGATAGACTAACTAAGTCAGCACATTTCTTACCTATCAACACTACATAGCAGTTGAAGTCCCTAGCTGAGTTGTGTGTCAGGGAGATAGGAAGACTTTATGGAGTGCCAGTTTCGATAGTGTCCGACAGAGATGCATGATTCACATCACATTTTTGGTCTGCATTTCAGGCAGCCATGGGCACGAAGTTTAGTTTCAGCACCAGCTATCATCCTCAGATAGACGGACAGTCTAAGCGTACCATTCAGGCGTTGGAAGATATGCTAAGATTTTGTGTTATGGATTGGGGAGGTAGTTGGAATCAGTACCTACCATTAGTGGAGTTTGCCTATAATAATAGTTATCAGGCGAGTATTTAGATGGCACCATTTGAGGCACTATATGGCAGAGCTTGTAGATCCCCAGTGTACTGGGTGGAAGTTGGAGAAAGGCAGCTTATTGGGTCGCAGATTGTACAAGACAGTATTGAAAAGATAAACCAGATTAGGCAGAATATGCTTACATCCCAGAGTTGTCAAAAGAGTTATGTTGACACTAGAAGGATATATCTACATTTTGAGATTGGTGATTTGGTATTTCTGAAGGTGTCTCCATCTCTCGTGGATGTGCACATGTGAAAATTGCACACAGCGGGGCGCACGCGAATTCATGCGTTGGCCTCCGGATGGGTAAAATGGGAATTAGAGTCGCCACTGCCTGATGGGGTGCAGGCAGACACCTGATGCCTAGGTTTGCATATTGGGCTGGTCTGCGGCTTGAGATTCTAAGCAAGTTCTTGGTTACGGTCCAGGGAAGTCCGTAGACACCCCGGTCCGCCCGTCAAATGACGGGTCCCATAGATTTTCCTGGTTTGAGTCAACTTTGGTTTCTCACTCGATTCCTATTCCAACATGATTTTATCTTTTTGGCTTAAAGTGAGATGAGTCTAGTTGGGCGGGCCCCGTTGGAAGGCCCGCGGATTCCTTGGTGAGCTAAGTCCAGCCCACATGCCTATGGTGGGCCTTAGTGTAGCCTGAGAGGCCCTTTGGGCTTTGGTTGGTTTAATTGATTTTACTTTTGGGTTCAAATTGAATTTAAGTGGTTTTCATGCAAAGGTGGGCCGGGTTGGTGTGTGGGCCCATTGGGTGGGCCACACATGGTTGCCAAGTGATTTATTTGAATCTATCTTCTTTAGGTTTCCAAAGTGGGCTAGACCGTGGGCTTGTGGCCCATTAGTCTAGACTTGGACCGAGTGATCCATGGTTCGATGGGTTAGGGTATTGGACCCTACCCAGTTGGGTTGATGGGCTTAGTGGGCCCGATAGGCCTGTGTCTGCAGTCATGGCCATTTGGTGGGCCTCTAAGAGTTTGGCCCATTTGATTCATTTTAATTATCTTGTTTATTCTCACCAAGGATCTTGGACTGGGTGGGCCCCATCGGAAGGCCCACTAAGGAATCGAATTGGGCTTGGAAGCCCATGTCCCATTTTGGGTTTCCGGTTGACCTGGAAACCCTATTGGTTCATCCGATTTGGCTTAAATAATGCCACAAATCGACAAACACCAAAAATCAGGTTTTTATTAAAATTTCAAAAGCAACTAAAATTTTAATTTCGGTTAAGCATGCAAGACAGCATAACCGAAATTAGATTTCGGTTATGCAGTGTTTCTGGTTTAGCCGAAATTTAATTTCGGTTAAGCCAGGGAACACCCTTGCCCGACCTGAGATTTCGAGCAACCTACAGAAACCTGTTTTTTCACTTTTTCAACAGAAAATCAAGCCAAGGGGGTTTGTGGACATGTATGTGGTCTCTATGGGCCCCTGTGTGGGCCCACAGTGATCCGAATGGAGCCATTTGGCTCTCTCTTTTGGGGTCTTCAAAAATCAAGCATTAAGGGGAATCAAAGGGTTTATTCCCCCTTTTCCAAACCAAAACAAGGACCAACCAGGGACCTGAGTATCCCTGGTTTGGTTTCTTTTGTTCCAAAACAAGTCAACACGCCTACACATGGACCAAATTGAGCAAAGTGACTAACCTAGGCATGCTTCCAATCCAAAACAAAGGTAACGAAAATGCACGACTAAGAACCATTAAGAATTGGAAGACATTTTTTCTACACTCAAACAACATAAAGAAGACAGTTTCCTAAACATGTTATCAACACGAAAATGCATATAAGCACATGGGGATACATATGCAAAGGGGTTGGTTTCGTATAGTCACCAACAGCGGCTGGGGAAAGTGACAAGAACCTCACTAAAAATGCAGGAAAATAGTTGAAAAAGAATATAACCATCCAAGTCTAAGATCATGGCATGCATGCTCCAAATTCCAATAGCTAAAAAGAAGGCTTCATGCATACGTATGATAGCAAATAGGCATGCGTCTCATGTGTTTTAGCATGTAAATAGTCTCACAAATCCTAACAAAATCACATGCAAAGAAGGGAATACGAAGGGGGCTTACTTAAGGGATACATGGGATTTACATAAGAGGAACATGCTCCTATTTTTAATGCCAAGCGAAGAAAGTAAAAAACCATCACAGCAGTGGCCGTATGGTGTTGCAACAACCACTTTAAACCAACCACCATACTATCTAGCCTCTTTTTATACTATCGGGAGCTTACCTTTCTTGTTGTGTGGAAATGACCATTCATCGAATGAGCATGAGGAGATGACGAAAATGATAAACTAGCATGCACATGGTGACTAGAACATGAGGTTGAAACATACTTGAAAATGAACATACTCCAAATTGGCTAAAATACATATATGTTGAATAAAATCTAGTGGGGAGCCATACCTTACAGTTGAAATCCTCTTTGGAGGTGTGCTTGAGGCTCCTTATAGCACCACAACTCCTGGACAGCACTTCCTCCAAGCACCAAGTCCTACAAGGCTTCTTTCAAGTGGTAGGAATGAAGAAGGAGAAGGTGAGAGAGGGTTTAGAATGATTAGGGCAGGTTTTTGTGTGTTAAAAGAGGTTGGAGAGGGTAGAGAAGGGAGGCACGAACAGGGGAGGAAGGGGGAAAAATTCGGGCAGCAGCCAACCCCAAGCCAAATGGCTGGGGTTGCTATTTATAGCAAACTTTTTTGTAACCGAAATTAATTTTTGGTTACACTGATTTTTCAGTATAACCAAAAATTAATTTCGGTTATACTAGCCTTTGTTTGTAACCGAAATAAAATTCCGGTTACTTTTGCACTTGATCAACAATCATTTCTTGTCAGGTAAGGAGTCAAAGAATCTGTCAGGCGATTTTTGATTTCACTTTATGAACCGAAATTTAATTCCGGTTATACACAATTTGTGTATAACCGAAATTTAATTCCGGTTATTCTGACAATATTTTTTATATTTATAGATTGCCCCTGGATTTGACTGATTTGACATTTTAGATAACTGCAGATTGCCCCCTGCGCAATTTTGGTTTAAACCCTGAGATATTTTTCAGATTTTGGATATTTACGGATTGCCCCTCGAGATATTTTCCTGCGTTTCTCGCCACGTGAGTAGTTTCCAGTATTGCTGCCCGGAAACTTCAACAGATCATATCTTCTTCATCTGGACTCCGATTTGAGCAAATTCAGTTGCGTTAGAACCATATCGAAGCCTTCTATCCATTGGCATATGGCTGAGCACCTGGTTCGGGGTTTAGCAGAATGTCAACTTTCAACTCCCCTACAAGTTTGACCGGCTTGTAAATCCCTCATCAGGGCTCTGTTTCCTGCAAACTCAGTTGCGTTGGAACCGTGTCGAGATTCTCTATCCATTGAGATAAAGCAAGTTGGCCAATTATCACTTGATCAAAAAGTCAACTTTTTGTCCCCTCAGGGTTTGACTTTTTTGTTAGGGTTTTGCAATTCCGACTCTTTCGGGGGGGGGGGGGGGGATGCAAAAATGAGGTGCTAACAGTGGGATTAAAAGATTTGGCAAGAAAGGCAAGTTGGCTCCGAGATATATAGGTCCATTTGAGATTGTGGATACAATGGGACCAATGGCATACAAATTGGCATTGTCTGCACAGCTGGAGGGAGTTCATGATGTGGTCCATGTTTCTATGTTGAGGAAGTACGTGCATGACCCTACTCATATCATCCAGCATGAGCCACTGGTCGTGTGAGGGGACTTGATATATGAGGAACACCCAGTTGAGATCTTAAACAGGGAAGAGCAAGTCCTGCGTTCTAAGGTAATCCCACTTGTTAAAGTGCTTTGGCAGAACCACGCAATTGAGGAGGCCACTTGGGAGTTGGAGTCAGAGATGCAGAGGAAGTATCCTCATCATTTTCCAGAATTGCAACGTAAATTTCGAGGACGCAAATTTTCTTTTAGGAGGGGAGGATGTAAGACCCCGAATTTTTCCTAATTAATAAAATAAATTAATGAATAATATTCTTGTGGATTATATTTGATGGGAATAATTTATTATTGTAGGAGATGTCGTAATTAGTGGAGATCCAAAGTTGGGCGTAGATCTGACTGTTTGATCATGGGATATCGCGGTAAGACAGATATTTTTAATTTGATGTGATATGATTGGGCGATGTGTGTTGAGTTCGTTGTGCGTGAGTTGCATGGGATAGAAGGCATATAAATAAATGGAATTAACCTAATAGAATACAAAGGGTATTCTAATCGTATTGTTTTCGAACTCAACGGCCGCAAGAGAGAAAATGCACAACCAAGAGCAACCGAAGAAGAGAAGAAGAAGAAGAGAGGAAGACCAGGGTTCTTCTCACTCTGAGACTTGTTTTGCAATCGTATAGAGGTGTGAGTGTTGCTGTTCAGAAGAGGAGAAGAGGAATGCATGTTGAAGAGGTAGGTAGCACCGATTTTTCGTTGGTTTTGTGTTATTGAGATTAATCGATTCATGTTGCATGTTTTTGGGTTGTATATACATGTATTTAGCATAGTAGAGATGTTATTTGTATGTTAGTATTGATCATAACATGAAAAATCAAGTTTTAAAACACTGTATGGCCGTTTTCGAAAGGCTGCCGACTTCTCCGTGTTTGACGATCCTCAGCGCTCCTAGGTGCTAGTATAAAAACTTAGACTGCCAATGATCGCTTACTGACACACAGTCAGCAATCGATTTTGAACTATCGCCTTCCTTAGACTGCCCAGGCGATCTTGAGCGATCCTGAGCGCTCTACACAGAAAAACCCAGATTTTTGTAAATTAATTCCTATTTCAATTCCAAACTATTTTTAGCCAATTTTAATCTTTAATTAAGATGTTTTAAGACCAAATTAACTTACCAAATACTTGGTTTGCAAAGAAATAAAAATAGGAAGATATTTAGGGTATTAGTAGCCGAGTTTTGTAGTTAATTAGTGAAATTGTGTTTTCATGACAAAAAGACCTATAAATTGAGATATTCAACTACGTGACATCTTAAATTATAATATCAACCAGATTATTACCTAAAATATTTTTCAGATCAGATTTTGAACCCAGTTGACCCGATATTGAGAGAAATTATAGATTTAACCTTTATATGCCGCTAGGCACTATTGCTTACAGAAATATTAGTCCTTAGGGATTTTTGGTGTCTAATAGGCATAGCTGGTTATGGATCCATAGTTTTGTCTAGATAGCTATGGGATATTTCATTTGGGTTGAGTTACTCCTTTATGCGAACACGCTTCCTTTGCAAGTTGGTTTGCTTTGGAGGGTCCTACTTTTGGAGGGACACCCCGGTGCACCGCTGGTGATTCCCTGTACATGTGGATAAGCGACCATCTCCCTGTATTGATTCTGGTGCTGTATGCTGGTGGTTCATGCCAACTCAGTTGAGTCGTGTGCAATAAGTCGATGACTACGACTCTTATATAAGGTGATATTCACGGGTTTGAGTATCATTAGTAGCGTCGCCCATAAGCCGCACAGTAGTATAGCATATGGTTGAGAGTGATCTCAAAGGTGTGTAAAACCCCAAATTTTCACATAATAAATAAAATAAATAATAAATAAAAGGAAATATGAGTTTAAGTCCTAGATAAAATAAAAAGTGAAGATTTAGAGGATAAGTAATTCAAATAAGTAGTAAGTTAAAAATAAAGAAAGAATTTTAAGGAAATTAGCCTAAAAGGGTATTTTGGTAATTTTCAAAAAAGGGTAATTAATAAATAAATTATTAAATAATAACTAGGATTAGAAAATAGAAGAAAATAATTTATTTAAACAAGTTAGGAATTTAAAAGGAATTAATAAAAGCCTAAATGAGGAAAAAGGGTAATTAGGAGATTTCAAGCCTTAATTGGGAGAAAAGTAACTTAATTTGGGTTTTAGGTGGTATTAGGGTTTAAGTAATTATTATGCACAAAAATAGGATGTAAGTAGGAGTTTAGATGATAAGAGATTTAATTAGTATTGTTTTAGTAGAAAAATTAGGAATTAATTAGAAGGAGTTAGACTTTAATTAGACCTTGGTTGGGTTAGCCCAAATTAAAGAGACCTATTAGGGTTGGTTTAGGACTTCTAAAGCCAAATATAAATAGGAGATTAAGGTGAGACAAGAGAGTATTTTCGTGGGTTTTATAATGAGAGAAAAGAGGGAGAGAAAGGAAGAAGGCTGTTAATGGAGTTATCCGACTAGTCTCCATTAGATTGCGATCGGGGAAACTCCGTACGGTGGATCGATTTCAAATTTGGAAGTTTTGATCTTCACTGATAGAACTACAATGTGAACGGTGGAGATTTGAATGGGAGAACTCTAGGTTGGTACGTTTGGGAGTAGAAGTTGGGTCCAGAATTAGAAACTTCAATGGAAGAAGGATTTTTAGCGTATAAGGCAAGTAGTAACCCTTAAAAACTAGAGGAACTACATGGTTTCGTTTTATATGATTTAATATGGTTTGAATGGATTAGTTAGAACTAGATTTACATGGAATCAAATGTTTTATGTGATAGGATTTTGTATTCTTGAATGATTAGTTAAAGTAATGAAGAAAACTTGGTTTAATCATGTAAATAATCGTAAGATGGTATTTAATTGAAATAAATTAATCTAGAAAGCTTTAGGTATGATTTAGAATGTTAGTAGATTAATTTAGAGCACTTAAACTCAAAGCAAAAGCATAAAGTCCAAACTTGGAAAATCTGGAAATTTACTGTTTAAATTTGCACGAACGCCTAGGACCGCCCAGCGTACCAGGGTAGGCGCTCTATACAGAATTTACACATTTTGGGGATTTCTGTAGTACGAATAAATATCAAATAATTTTTCTGATTAGTTAAGCATACTAGTATCTTTATAGAGACCTAATTAAGATATAAAAATTTATAAAATTAAATTGGAAAAATTAACTAATTAATTGAAGGTTATAATGTAAGGTTTGTGCATGAAAAGGGTCTAAATGGTATAGGATATTGATAGGATTAATACTACTGGAATTGATAGGGTAAAAACGTCTCCTAAATTTTATTTTAGGTCTGTAGGATATGCTGGAGAATAAAAATACAGAAAACCTAAATAGAAACTATCTTAGGTGTTAAGATGGGAAATTGGATTCTAATAAAGGGATTAATAAGGAAAACTCTAAGCTAGACTTGAATTACTTTTGGTTTGTACTTTAAACATGAATATTGGTTTCTTGAATTGCATAAACTCAGATGTTATTGGATTTGCGATACATGAGTTTTATTTTGAATATAATTGGGAAATTGTATATGTTATTCCAAAAAAGGCTTTATTTGGATTTTTAAGGATTGAATCATGGTTTTCTCTTGGAATTGAATATTTGGGTATGGATTGGTATGTGGTATGATGTTATTAGCTTTTCTTTTATGGTTGGGTGATACGGCTCCTGTGGTTGAGTTGATACTAGCTTTTACGGCAGAGATGGGTAATTCTCTGTGTAAAGATGTGTAATCCTTTACGGGTAAAAGTGTGTATGCCCCCTACAGTATCGTGTCCTCCCGTATATGGTTTTATCGTGGATTGTGTCAGTGGGCATAGCTGTATATGGATCCATAGTTTTGGCTGGTTAGGTAAGTGGTATTTAGTTTGGGTTTAGTTACTCCTATGTGCGAGCGCGCATCCTGTGCAAGTTGGTTTGTTTGGGAAGGTCCTATGTCTGGAGGGACACCCCGGTGAGCCGCTGGTGATTCCTTGTACATGTGGATAAGCGGTCACCTCCATGTATTGATTCCGGTGCTGCATGTTGGTGGTACATACCAACTCTGTTGAGTTTGTGCGCAATAAGTCGGTGACTACGGCTCTTGACTAAAGCTGCGTTGCATGGGGCTTGAGTATCATTAGTTGCACTGCCCCTAAACCGCACGGTGGTATAGCATTTAGTTGAGTGTCATCTCAAATACTTATCATCTTTGTAAGTCCTACAATGGCACATGTTTAATCGCTTTGTTGGTTTTACCTCGTTAACATCCAATTGCTGGTATTTTAACATGATCATTTGTTTTCTCGTTTTATTTGGAATTGCCTTGGATAACTTGAATTTCTCACTTTATCGTTGATTAATCGCATACCTCATGACTAATTGCTTACATTGTACTGTTTCTAATTGCATGCACCTGCTACTTGCTGAGATGCAAATCTCACTCCGTTTTCCCCTATTTTTCAGGTTGCTCGGAGAGATCGCGAAGATGGGGTTTATTTGACGGGTAGAATTATAATTGATAATATTGTTCACATTTTGATTAGACAACCCTATTGTAAATTGAATTGATATTATGAAATAAAGAATTGTATTACTTCCCACCAGAACTCTGATGTAATTAATTAGTTTTAAAATTATTGTGAATCTTAGTTTGTATTTGACCCCAGCTTCGTGGTAACACCTCGGGTTTGGTTGTTGAACTGGACTTGGGTTGTTATAGTAGCGAACCGGGTTCGGGTTGGGTGCCACTTTGCATTGACTCGGGTTCGGGGCATTACAAGGTGTATCTCTCTTTGTGAGTCCTACAATGATACTGAGATCACAAACACTGACTTTTGATATTGTTCACATGCTGGACGCATGTATTGGATGCTATGGCTAGATGTGACTGTTTAGTACATCCCGGTTTTATATTGGACTAGCGGAGTGTACGTGCAGTACTGCACGTATGAAGTTTGGGAGGGGTGATATCGGTTTGCAATCATCTAAGTCTATATCTCCTAAACAACAAACAACATAGACACACACAATTGGACCGGGTGAAATGGGTTTGCAACCATCTATGGCTAACACTCAAATTTATATCTATATATATATATTTATTTAGGACGTGATTGAATGTAATGGTAGTTTTTCTTGGGGATCTGGGGTATTCTTTGGCATATTGGTCAATCGCTTAAACAACGGATTAAGAAACTGTTTTATATAACTTCAAATAAAAAACAAAATAGTTTACGATACACAATCCTCAAGGGCCTAAAATTTATAAAGAAGCACTGGAAAACAAACAAATTATGCAATTTTCAACTTTTGGAAACCTAGGGCCATTAGGTAGAGGTATATTTAGAGACCACTTTCTTGCATTTCGTTGGCCTATTGTGGAATCTGATTTTACCAAGATAGAACTTCTAGTACTCTGTTCAGGTTTCTATATAACAAAGCAAGGACTTCGATACTTAATCGTGGAAGGGAACTCTTGTACTACCATTCACTCCATTGGAAATTGCTATTTATTTGATAACAGGGGTCAATCCTAGAATTGTAGCATTTGCTTCCTTAATAATCAAAAAATTTTGAAATCAAATCCAAACATACAAAAAGATAATACAACAATGCACATAAGATAATACAGCAATTCCATTCCCTGTGAGTTTTTGGTATATTTGGTCAACCCAAGAGGATTGAAAAATGAACCACCAGTGTAACTATGAAATTTACCATGCAAACTGTTAGCTGCATATTCTTATTGTCTTTCTAATGAACTATCTACCCACTTAACATATCAGGTCAGTGGGTCCATGAGTTTTTCAGCGATGTTGTAATGTAGGGCAACTCAGAATGAGGTAAAAGTGCTAAAGGTCTTCCATGAGTTTTCCAGCGATGTTGTAACGTAGGGCAACTCAGAATGAGGTAAAAGTGCTAAAGGTCTTGTAAGAGGCTATTTTAGGAATTGCTATGAATTCATATTCAGTGCTGGAAGATTCTTGGGCTCTAAGCCTTGTAATGCAGCTTCCTTCCCAAAGAAGGTTCACTCTTGTGATTGGCTTCATGGACTGACGAAATATATGTTTATTTTGGTTATAGAAAATTTGAAATTATCAAGGGGTGCAAACTAAAATAAAGAAAACCTATTAATTTTAAAAGAAAACACCAATACATATCTCTGAATGGGACACCGTAACCGAAATCGAAGAAATACACATTGGAGCTCAAAAGGTAAAAAAAAAACGATGATTAATAACAATTGGAATATATGATTCAAAGTCCTTTGGTGGAACTGATCTAATCGTAGACTTCTTAACCTGGAATTAAATGAAGGTAAAATTTAAAAATAGAAGAAGAAAACACCCAAAGCATCATGATAATACAATCAACCCACTTACATGAAACTAATCTCAAATCCGAAAATAGATAGAATTAATTCCATGTCTCCGTTTCCTTGCCTTTGAATAATGACAGTCCATTTGTTAGGTACACTCACATGGCTTTCACTTAGCTTCCTCGCATTATAAAGATTCAATCATGACAAATAATTTGAATTACAGAGAAATTGGGGAAGATACCATCTAGTGATTGAGTACAAATTACAATTACATCATTCTAAGCCAATTATAGTTCCTAAACTGAAATCCCTCAAGCTTGTATGATTGCAATACCTAAAAATAAAAACACATTTTTCGCCGGTCTGCTTCGCAGAGACTATTGAAAGCGAACCTGGAAAGGGCGATGGCCAGAGTTGAATTCGTAAATGTCGTTTGCTTTGTCGTTTATGTCGAAAGCTTCAACCATGACCGCTGAAACTCCAGCACGCATGATCGAGTATCTCTGTCTAGAGAGAAAGCGAGAGAGACACATTAAACAACCGTGATACAACAGAAGCTGCGTAGAAAATTGGGGTTTTAAGAAGATGGGGTTCGTACCATGCCCCCAATTCCGCTGTACAATTCAAGAATCCTCCATGGCTCGTCCTTGCTTTTGCAGAAACTCTCTTCCATTGGATCTGCTAACGGACGAGAAGAACTGCAACGTGAGGTAGTCGGAGGGTAGGAGATGATGCGGGAAGGAGCAGTTGTAGAATGGAATGGGAGGTTTTAGCCTTGTAGGAGTTTTGCGGAGATGATGTGGGAAGGAGTAGTTGTGTAATGAAATGAGAGGTTTTAACCTTGCAGGAGTTCTCCGGAGATGATGTGGGAGGGAGCAGTTGTGGAACGGAATGGGAGGTTTTAGCCTTGTTGGAGTTCTCCTGAGATGATGTGGGAGGGAGCAGTTGTGGAACAGGATGGGAGGTTGCAAATGTTTTGAGGTGGTTTTTACCGATATATCCTTTTGTTAATTAGTCTTGGCAAAGAGGTATAATTTAGCTTGGCACACTTCCCAAAAAGGGCGCCTTGCTTTATATATAGTAGAGATTCTGTTGTTAATTTCTGAATCATGATCTTTGATATACATGATACTGTTCATTGATACTTAAACTGTTTTATATGCTGTTTTGTATTCCATAATCGTTATGAATGTTTATACGAGCCTGATTATGCGAGACTGCTTATTCGTGCATGAACATCTATTTTAATACTTATGAACTATTTATAGCATGCATGTGTTACCTACTGAGATATTCATATCTCACCCTACTTTCTATGTCATTTTTCAGCTGATACGCGAGAGGGGGATCCTAGTGGGGATTATGAGAGTGAGCTTGCTGATTTTCGCTGGAGGATTATTATTAACTTGACTTGATCTGAGGTCAACGAGAGATGACTTTTGAGACTTTGACAGTTTGATTTTATTATTTGTTTGGTTTTTGATGTACTAGAGAGATTAAGAGCTTTAGTGACCCTTTTGATTATTACCAGACTTGATTACTTGGATTATATGGTTTATCTATTTCTTTTATGAGGATGATTGACTACACTTCTGCATATTGATGATTTTGCACTCTGATTATTAATATTAAATGGATTATTTTAATTCTTCAGTCTGGTTAATTATTGATGAATATTTGATATGGGCCAGTAGCATCTCGAATTCGGTTGTTGAGCTAGATACGGGTTGTTACAGTAGCGAACCAGAATCGGGTCAGGTGATGGTTTGAATTGACCTGGGTTTGGGGCGTTACAACATATAATTAAAGGAAATAAAATCAAGTTGAATAATGAAAAGGATAATTCAAGCAATAGGGAGAGATCAGATCTGTCTATCCCAGGACCTTTAGAATCATCCCCAAATGCCTTTTCTTCCAGAATTGACCCCGTTATTCCCAATCTGCTCGATTTTCAGTACTCATGCTAATTTTACTTCAAGTTTGGATAACATGATCAACTCAACCTCTGATTCTACTTTTTCTTTTATTTATTCTTCTTCTTCTTTTCTTTTTCTTTTTCCAATATTGCCCCTAGTGCCAATTACAGTTTTCACTACGGCTGGCTTCTGCATTCCATCGTCACCAATCTTTACTTTGAAAATTGAAGGAATACACTAAAGTCACTGAGAGCTTAAAAATAGGATGAAATGAAGGCTAGGTTCAGTTTATGAAAGAAAGGGTACTAAAGGCTCAAAAAAAAATTCAAACATGAAAATAGGTCAACTAGACTTACTGTCATGATGAATATGATACCAATTCCCAAACTTTGTTCATTTCCTTTTACACTTGGCTTTCATTTGCCACTATTCTTTGCTTTTTTTTTCCTCATTTCTTTTCTTTTTTTTCCTTTTGTTTTTGCCCCAATTAGCTTTGCCCTAGTATGAAACTGTAAGTCCCAGTTTAGGTTTATCAAAGAAACGAACAGGCTTGACTTGGCTAGACTAGGGATTAAAATTTTGGGAAATAAAGAAAGATGGCCTCGGGTCATTTCCTAGTAATATTCAATCAAGGAAAATACCTTTTTACTGCATCAGAGTTAATTGGCTCAGGAAAATCTTTCCCATCCATTTCTGTTAAGATGAGAGCACCCCTTGATAGGATCTTCTTGACGACATAAGGTCCTTCCCAATTTAGCTTAAACTTCCCACGAGGGTCTTCCAAAAATGGTAAAATTTTCTTTAAAACCAAATTTCCTTCTTGGAAAGTTTTGGGCTTCACCTTCTTATTGTAAGCCCTAGCCATTCTCTTCTGATACAACTGGCCATGACAAAGCGCCTTTAAACGCTTTTCCTCTTTTAAGTTGAGTTGATCATGTCTTGATTATATCTATTCATCTTCTTCCAATTATGCTTCCATTAGTACTCTCAGTGATGGGATTTCAACTTCGACTGGTCCTGTAGGCATGTAGAGCAAGCGGTAGCATTTCATGCCAATCTCTGTAACTTACTACCATCTTATGAATTATTTTCTTTATATTCTTATTTGCTGCTTCTACTGCCTCATTCATCTTTGGTCTATACGGAGTTGACTTGTGATGGGTGATCTGAAACTGTTCACACATTTGCTTCATATCCTTATTCTTAATGTTTGAAGCATTGTCTGATACTATGACATTTGGTAGACCATAGCGACAAATGATGTTGTGCTTCAAAATTTTAAGAACATGGTTCCTTGTGATGTTGGCATATGAAGTGGCTTCTACCCACTTGGTGAAGTAATCGATTGCTACTAGGATAAATCTTTGCCCATTTGATGGCTTTGGAGAAATTATCCCAATGACATCAATGCCCCACATAGAGAAAGGCCATGGTGATGTCATGTTGTGTAACTCACTCGGTGGTGCATGCTTGTTGTCAGCATATATTTAGCACAAATGATACCTTTTGACATGTATACAACAATTGTGCTCCATCGTTGACCAATAGTATCCCAATCGCAGAATATTTTTTGCCAGCATGTGCCTGTTCATATGGGGTCCACAGACTCCTCCATGTACTATCTCAATCAACCTTTCTGACTCAGCCTTTGGAACACATCTGAGTAGAATATCATTGTGTGACCTCTTGTATAACTGCCCACCACTTAGTAGGAACTGTCCTGCTAATCTCTGTATTGCCCTTTTTTCAGTAGAAGTAGCACCTTCTGGCAAACTCTGATTATTCAAGAAATTCTTGATATCTTGAAACCATGGTACTTATTCTTCTAGTACTCCTTCTAGAACAAGACAGTAAGCCGGTTCATCTCTGACTTCAATTTCCAGTGGTTTGATATCTACTCCTTCTGGAATACTGATCATTGAAGCCAATGTCGCCAAAGCATCTGCAAACTGATTCTTGGCCCTTGGCATATAGCTGAAGGAAATTCGAATAAATTTGGTGCTTATTTCTTCCAAATACTGGTGATATGGGATCAATTTGTGATGTTTGGTTTTCCATTCACTAGTTGTTTGGAAGACGATAAGACTCGAATCCCCGTATATGTCAAGTTCTTCTACCTCATGGTCTAGAGCAGCTTGCAGCCCAATTATACATGCTTCATACTCTGCAATATTGTTTGTGCACTGAAACCACAACTTCATTGCGATTGGGATATGTGAACCATCCGGCTTTACCAAAACTGCCCCGATCCTGTTTCCATTCATGTTTGTGGCCCTGTCGAAGAACATCTACAAGGAGCTTTCACTTTCCTCTTCTTCAGTGAACAAAACTGCCTCATCCGGAAAATTAGTCTTTAAAGGCTGATAGTCTGGTAAGGGATATTCAGCTAAATTATCAACAATTTCTTGACCTTTAATTGCCTTTTGAGTGACATATTTGAGGTCAAATTCATAAAGCAACAGCTGCCACTTCGCCGTTCTGCCAGTTTCTTAAATAGGTTCTTCAACGGGTCCATTCTGGATATCAACGACGTGGAATGACTGAGGAAGTAATGTCTCAGTCTTTAAGTTGCCCACACTAAAACACAACTGTAGACACCTCAAATTGCACTACAAAATGAGAAAATAATGAAAACATGTAATTGGGATTAAAAACAGGCCAAAAATGCATGAAATTCAATAATTCAAGCCTTGCCCGTATTGTATCTACGGGCTGAGCGCGCCCGAATTTTGTATACAGGCACGCAGCGCCCGTAATGCATATACGGACACCATTGGACCGTAAATCATTTACGAGCGCATTAGATTTGTGAGAATTTTATCATTTCTTGATTTCTGAGCTTTATCTTTAGTCCAATATATATTTAGATGAGCAAATCATCTCTTTTATTTGTTCGGATTATCCTTGTTGGCCATGAATGGGCATTATCCTTGTGTTTAATTCAATCTGAAACTCTATCTTGCCAAACTTTGGACCAACCATGCCCCTGGGTTTGCCTATAAATAGAGGGCTTCTCCTCAAGCAAAAGGCCACGAAAATTTGAAGTCCAAGGAGCTCCAAGAGAAGAGAGGAATCCCTGCTGCTCTGCTTGCTCAATCCAGGTAAGTCCCTTTTCCTTTTTATTTTCTGTCTTCAATTCTAAAAGTAATAAGATCTTTTCCATTGCTGTAGAATAAGGCCATCTTTTATCTTGTATTCCTAAACTTGTCTCTAAGTACCTCAAGAGTCTCTCTAGCCATAAAACGTGAAGAGAGAGCTAGCGGAAAGGGGAACAGGTGGATCCCTAGACTAGAACCCCATATCTATTTTTCTCCTTTTTCTAGAATAAGGCCTTTGATTGTGTTTGTATCACCAAACCTATCTCTAAGTACCTCAAGAATCCTCTCTAGCCGTAAAACGTGAAGAGAGAGCTAGGGGAAAAGAGAACAGGTGGATCCGTAGGGTAGGCCCCAATGTGCTCTAATATGTGAGATGTGGCTGTTTTGAATATCCTGATCATGTTTTAATGGTTTTATGTTGAATTTGAATGAATCATATGAATCCATGATGTTTATAGCATGAGATCCTCACTTTTTTCTAAAATTTGGATTTTCACCACTTTTGCACCTACAGCACTGTTTTCATGATTTTTGTGATATTAGGCTAAGATCCTCGATCTATCATGATCAGTATGATAGATCTTGATTCAGAAGCCTGAAAATAACTTCTAGGGTTTCATGATGTTGCTTTTGAGTCCTTTTTCACTTTTGGGAGAAGACCCTACGGTCTAAGTTCTCCCCTTTTGACGTTTTTCATCAACGTGGGTATTTTTGGTTTTGATTTCTTGATTTAATGTGAAATTTGGGCTATATCTATGTCCTCGACTGTTCAAGTTCAATTTTGAAATATTTTATAAAAATCATATTTTTCTAGATTTCTAGAATTTAACTTGAAGCCAGATTTTTGGATTTTTCACTTTAGATTGGTTTTATTTGATTTTATCTTAATTTTATTTTAATCATGAAACCCTAGGAAGGGTATGATCATATTTGAAAGTTCTGGATCAATCAGGTTATTCGTATGAGAAAACCATACATTTTTGTCTTTTTTGTGATTTTTTGTGATTTTCATAGCAAGCATTTTCCCTTTATTTTAACATGAACAATGCCTGGCAACCACCTTGTGTGGATGAATAGGGGTACCTAACACCTTCCCCTGTTCATAACCTAATTCCCTTACCCATCTCTGGTTGTTTTTTTTTAGGGTTATTTTTACCCTAAATTTGCTTTTTGTGCTTATTTGAGATTTTGGTGTCCATTCACACTTAAACAGAATGGTGGCGACTCTTTGGTTTTTAACCAATCCCATGTGATGACTCAGGAAGTCATTGAATTGATTTTTTCCCATGTCTCACAACTGGCGACTCTGCTAGGGACTTGTGGATTTGAGCCTTTTGGTGTTTGTTCATGTTTTTGGTGTTTATGATTTGCTTGCTATTTTGTGTTTTTAGCATGTTTTTGTTTTGCTTGCTATTTGGTGTTCTTAAGCATGTGGGGTATGTTTTAAATCTGATTTATTGCTTAAGAATTCATGGGGGTAGAAACATGCTTAATTTTGATTTATAGGATTGTTTCTAGAAACATGCGTAGGGGAGGTTCGTTTTGCTAAACCATGCTGATTTATTGCTGTATTTTTATAATAGCATGTTTTAATTTTCAGCATGATCTCCATGATGTATTTTGGCTGTATAACATGATCCTATATTTGCATGTTTTGGGTGATTCTTGTGAGCATGTTTTAGGTGCTATAGGATTGTTTTGTGTATTTGTTTACTTTAAATATGCTTTCCTATTATGCCTTGGTTTGTATATGCATGGCTGTGAAAAGAGTGGCAAGGGTTTGGGACGTTGTGAATGCACCCAATTTTTACAATGCACTGTGCACATTTTATTTTTTTTACACAGCCTACCCTTAACCTATAGGAAGTTGAACCCGAATGTGTGTAGCTTGGCGCAACGAGGTCGATACTTCGGAAAGCGAAAGTGAAAACATTCACCTTAGAACTTTGGGCCAATGATGTGATGATAACGTGGATCTGTGATTCGATTCTGGTCATCACTAGGCTTGAGTGTTAAGTTGCCATTAAGCCAAAACCCAAAGCCCCTACGCTTGAAGGTGGAGATACACGTTTTTGGCTAAAATACACAATTATGTGGGGATATGGGTTTGTAATTGAGGGAAGGCCGTTTGCATGGCTTACAAACCAGGGCATAATGCGGATGCCATATTGAATGTAAACAAGGTAACCTTAATTTTTGCATTATTTTCATGTCATAGGGGTGTTATGGTGTCCATTGGTTCGGGATAAAATTGGTCCCAAATATGCATGTTTCCCAAAATTGGTGTAGCCCATAGGAAGAGTTTCTAACTCTATTTAGAATCAATCTTACCCAATGTTCATACAAGAGGCAACAAAAGGGTACCAAATTCTTGAGTA
The DNA here is from genome assembly GCA_947561395.2 of Buxus sempervirens. Taxonomy (NCBI): domain Eukaryota; kingdom Viridiplantae; phylum Streptophyta; class Magnoliopsida; order Buxales; family Buxaceae; genus Buxus; species Buxus sempervirens. The sequence goes on along the minus strand of OX387191.1, from coordinate 26,757,402 downwards.
TGGTGTCAATTTGGAGGGTACATGTGCCCTCCTAAACATGTATTTTTGCAAATAAGTCAAAGTCCACTTTGGGATAGTTTAAAAGCCTAGCAAGGGTGAACCGTATGTTTGAATGAGCAATCAAAGTGATCAAATCATGTAAAAACTGAAAAACAGAAAAGACCTCCATAAACCGCATTTATTACACGGGCTCGGCTCGCACGTATTGGTTATACGGGCTGGGCTCGCCCGTGTTAACTATACGGTCACGGCTTGCTCGTAATTTAAATGCGGGCAAGGCTGGACCGTACTGTATATGCGGTTTTCGCGGAAAATTCAATTTTAATCAGTTTTTCCCACTAAATCCTGTTCCTTTAACCTTTAAATGATGAAAAAGAGAAATGAGTTTGAATAAAATGCTTCAAATAAATAAATAAATAAATAATGTGAAAGAAAATCCTTTGGGCCTCTGAAAGCCTTTGAATTTCAGACTTTTTCTCAAAAAATCCCTGGGCCTCTGAAAGCCTTTGAATTTCAGACTTTTCTCAAAAAATCCTTGGGTCTCTGAAAGCCTTTGAATTTCAGACTTTTTCTCAAAAAATCCTTGGGCCTCTGAAAGCCTTTGAATTTCAAACTTTTTCTCAAAAATCCTTGGGCCTCTGAAAGCCTTTGAATTTCAGATCCTTTTCTTTGGGCCTCTGAAAGTCTTTGAATTTCAGAAAATCCTTGCGTCTCTGAAAGCCTTTGAATTTCAGACTTTTCTCAAAAAATCTTTGGGCCTCTGAAAGCCTTTGAATTTCAGATCTCATTCCTCGGGCCTCTGAAAGCCTTTGAATTTCAGACTTTTTCCAAAAATATCTCTGGGCCTCTGAAAACCTTTGAATTTCAAACCTTTTGCAAAAATACCCCTGGGCCTCTGAAAGCCTTTGAATTTTAGATCATTTTTCTCTTTTTGTGGGACCTGTTGGAAGCCCTAGAATATTCCAACAATTCTAAAAAAAGAAAAAAAAGAAGCAAATAAAGAAAGAAACAAATCCAAACTCATGTTCACCCAGCTTGCACATAGGCATACATAGGCATGTGAATGAGATTAAATTGGTACTGATATTTTTCTTTATCTTTCTCAATCCAGATACCAAGTACACTCGCAACCATAGCTCCCGTAACAAGATTAAGAGCTCGCGCCATGAATCCCATTGAAAATGAAGCTGATGCTCCTCACCCAGATATTGTCCTGCTACAGGAGCAGGTGGCAGGACTAGCCCGAATGCTAGAGAACATACTGTCAGTGCAGGCCCAACAAGTGCAAGCCCAAAATCAAGCATCCACTTCCAACCCAGCACCTCCACCCTAAATCAATATTCCACCTTCAGTTCAACCTATTCCTGAACCCGTTCATGAAACCACGCATGAACCTATACTGATCAGGGATGAGACAGTTGAGTCAGACAAAGCCAAGGAAAAGGAAAGAATGAGGGAGGAAGTTGAAAGGAAGTTCATGCACCGACTGGAAATGATCCAAGACGAACTAAGGGAAGTAAAAGGGGTGAACAACTTTCGGGGGCACCAATTTTGAAGACTTGTGCCTGTACCCTAATGTTAACATGCCGGCCAAGTTCAAGTGGCCAAACCTGGACAAGTATGATGGCACGGGCTGCCCCATGAGCCATCTAAAGTTGTACTGTGGTGCCTTATACTAGTTCGGTCGAGATGAGGGTGTTCTGATTCAGCTCTTCCAAAGGAGCTTGACTGGAACCGCGTTGAGGTGGTTTGCCACTTTAGACCATGGAAAGATCAGAAGATTGAAGGACCTAGCAGATGCCTTCCTGGCTCAATACAGGTTCAATTCAGAGATCGTGCCAGACAGGTACGATGTAATGAGGATGAGCAAAGAAAGGGATGAATCTGTAAGGCAGTATGCCAAGAGATGGAGGGAGACAGCCTCTCAGGTTAGGCCACCTATGCTGGAGCAGGAGATGATTTCCACTTTCATCAGTACATTGGGTCAACCATTCTACAGCCACCTGGTGGGTCAGACCACCACTAATTTTGCGGCTTTGGTACAAGTGGCTGACCGAATCGAGGACGGGATCAGGTCTGTTAAAATAATTGACCACTCTGCTATGGTCAGTCAGCAGGACCCCAATTAAAAGAAAGGAGGTGGGTTGAAAAAGAATGGGAACAAGAAAGAGGGCGAGGTAAACATGGTGCAGCCACCATCAGGCCCTAATAAGCCCATACAAATCAACATACCTGCTCATTTTCCTACTCCATCTGCTCCATCTACCCAGGCCCCCATGAGGGTTAATGTTCCAGTAGCACCCTCAGACCAAAAGAGGGCTTTTAATAAAGAGGAAAAGGATGTCTATTTCGTAGCAAGGAGAAATAGGGTTTTCACCCCTATTCCCATGACTCATTCTCAGTTGCTTCCAACTTTATTGCAAGCAGGGTATATCACCTTAAGAGAGCCTAATCCGAATGGATCAAAGGGGAGAAATTATGACCCCTCCACCACTTGTGATTTCCACATGGGTGCACCTGGGCATCCTACTGACAAGTGCTGGCCTTTGAAACATGCCATTCAGGATTTACTGGACTAGAATACCTTGTCTTTCAATACAGGGGCTCCCAATCCTCCCAGAACAGACATTAGCCAAACCCGTTGCCTCAGCATCATGGAGCAGGCCCTCTAATGTCATAGGGGTCATTTCCTCTGATAAAATAACCTTTGACCTGTCTTAATTAATTGCTCCTATAGGGACAACAGTCAAAGTTTATTTTGACAGAAGAAATAAGGAAAGAGAAATAAATATGATTTCAAAAGGGAATGATCGTACTGCTGAGAGCATTAGCTCTACTTTGGACCGGGCCTCATCCCTCATGACCCAATTAAACATTGCAAAGCCACCTTTGGTTATCAATTGCAATCCATTCACCCATTTTTCACCCGCTTTATCAAAACCACCATTGGTCATAAATTGTGACCATCTCAATGCTTCTGTTACTTCGGTAACCCCTTAACCAAAACAACTTCCACCATTGGTTGTTGATGTTCCCCTTACCCAGACTTCCGTAACTAAGTCCAAACTTCCCCCATTAGTGGTAAATGTCCCTAAGCCTTCTTACTCTGAATCGGCTGTACCATGGAACTATAGTGAAGCCTTTACCACTACATTCCCTGCAGCTGAAAGCAAGAAAGAAGTAAACCTCATGACAAGGTCAGGAAAATGTATGGGGGAAGAAGAAAAGCAGAAAGAGATCGGAAAAGAAAAGAAGGAAGAGGAGAAAAATAAAGGAAAGGCCAAGGTAGGGGAAGATGCCCCTCAGGTAAATGACAGTGAGGCTGCTGACCTCATTAAGCTGATTAAAAAGAGTGAGTTCAATGTTGTCGAGCAGTTGAACAAAGTCCCTGCCCAGATCTCAATACTGGGCTTATTATTAAATTCTGAAAAAACATAGGGAATCTCTGTTGAAGGTACTTCAGGGGGCCCATGTGCCTAAAAATATTGAACCAGACCAACTAGGCCAGATGGTTGGGCAGATTTTATCCTACAATGTTGTAACTTTTTCTGAGACTGAAATCAGCCCATCAGGGTACCATCATGTCGATCCTTTGCACATAGCTGTGCTCAATAAGGGTTGCATGATAGCCCGGGTTTTAATTGATAATGGGTCGGCTCTGAATGTCTGTCCACTAATAACATTTGTTAAGCTCGGTCTGGAGCAAAATAAAATCAAACAAAATGGGAGAATCATAAGAGCCTTTGATAGCTCTAAAACACACTCCCTAGGGGAGGTTGAACTGCCGGTCACTATTGGACCGTATATTTTTAACATCACATTTGAAGTGATGGATATACCGGCGGCCTTCAACCTACTCCTAGAAAGGCCGTGGATTCATACAGCTAGGGCTATACCATCTACCCTCCACCAAAGAGTTAAATACATTAGAGGGCAAAAGGTGATTACTGTCCTAGCCGAAAATTTGGTTCCTCCCATGTGGTCCCCTGATGTACCCTACGTAAACATGGAAATGACTGCTGACAAGATGGCATTTCACTCTTTGCAGTTTGAAACTGTGAATTTTATACCTGGGGGGTATCAGGAAAAAGAAGGAAAGTTGACCTGTGCTGAGAAAATGGTCAAGAATGTGTTGGAAAAGTACAATTTTCACCCTGGAAAAGGTCTAAGGGTTAACCTACAAGGAAGAATAGAGTCAATAAAGGTTAAGAAGATGGTCCATAGAGCAGGATTGGGGTCCAAGCCAAGGAATTGGAAAAGACAGGGGCAAATGGAAGACATGAAATTCCCTCACATCAGGGAAACTTTTCCAAAGCTTTCTCATATGATTCAGCTGTCTCCTCCCTAAGATCAGTCCAAACCCCCATACTACAACATTAACCCATTCCAGAAACCCAAGTCCTCAACCGTGCAACCATATGTTTCACCTTCACCTCCACAAGCATTGGGTGGGCCTGGGCCACAGGCAGAACAGGAGCATGATTTTTCTGAGGACGTTGGAGCCTTTTTTGCCGTGACTGAAGGCAACCAAGAAGAAGGAGCAGAGGAGCTACCCTTCATTGACTGGACTGCAGTAGAAGTTCTATTTGGGACAAGCCCTACAGAAGAAGCAGGCAATGCAACTCACCTAGTACTGGTGATTTTGGATGCGGACCCTGAGCTTGAGGAGAAGGCTTGTACCCCTGCCCCAGATTCTTTTATTTTGAACAATTGAGAGGAAACTCCTCTTACTTTTGAAGCCGCATTTGTTTGGCAAACAGACATGGCTTCCAAAAAAAACTCCATTAGTGGAATGCCCTTTTCCTGAAGGTTTTAATGAGCCTTCGTCTTCAGGAAAAGATTTTTTAGAAGGCTCTCAAAAAACACAAAAAGATTTTTCAAATATTTTATAGAAAAGATAAATTTTTCAAAAAGGTCCAAACCATTTATGAACCATATAAGCAAACAGAATTGGATCAGATTGAGTATGACTTCGACCTCGAGCTCGACTTTGACCTAATGGGGGTTGAGGAAGAGACCGAGGACGAAGAAAACGACCCTCCAAAAGAAATCACATATCAATTGTAGCGTCATGCAAAGGGGGTCCAACCCAATATTGAAGAGACCATATCAATAAACTTAGGGACTGAAGATGACCCAAAAATAGTGAAGATTGGGGTATGCCTATCTGAGGTACAGCGTGATGAAATGATACGATTCTTGGCTGATTATGAAGATGTATTTGCATGGTCGTATCAAGATATGCTAGGGTTAGACAAGGACATGGTTGTGCACAGGCTACCCATTCTACCAGATGTCAAGCCAGTTAAACAAAAACTAAGAAGGTTGAAACCAGAATGAACATTGAAGGTCAAAGATGAAGTGGTTAAACAATTCCAAGCGGGATTCTTGGCGGTCTCCACGTACTCTGAATGGCTTGCAAATATAGTACCAGTACCAAAGAAGGATGGAAAGGTTAGAATGTGTGTAGACTATAGAGACTTGAATAAGGCAAGTCCAAAGGATGATTTCCACTTCCACACATCGATATCTTAGTAGACAACACTGCCGTACATAGCCTGTTCTCATTTATGGATGGCTTCTCTGGGTACAATCAAATTAAGATGGCTAAGGAGGATCAAGAGAAAACGGCCTTCATTACACCTTGGGGTACCTTCCACAACACTGTCATGCCATTTGGGCTTAAGAACCCTGGGGCAACCTACCAACGGGCCATGACAGCCTTATTCCATGATATGATCCATAAGGAGATGGAGGTCTATGTGGATGATATGATAGCCAAATCATGTGAAGAAGAAGACCATTTGATCAACTTGAAGAAGGTGTTCGATAGGCTCAGGAAATACAGCTTAAGGCTTAACCCTGCAAAATGTGTCTTTGGGGCTACATCAGGAAAATTGTTGGGCTTTATTGTAAGTAGAAGGGGAATAGAGATTGACCCGGCCAAAGCTAAAGCAATCATTGAAATGCCATCACCTAGAACGGAGAAGGAAGTTCGTGGTTTTCTTGGAAAGATTCAGTACATAAGCTGGTTCATAGCACAGCTCACTGCTATCTGTGAACCAATTTTCAAGCTTCTAAGAAAGAATAACCCGACGGTCTGGAATGATGAGTGCCAATAAGCCTTTGATACAATAAAGGAATATTTACTGAACCCACCTGTACTAGTGCCACCAACTCCAGGAAGACCATTGATTCTTTACTTGTCAGTTTTGGAAACGTCAATGGGGTGTGTCTTGGGGCAGCATGACGATACAGGCAGAAAGGAAAGGGCGATTTACTACCTAAGCAAGAAATTTACAGAATATGAAGCAAAGTATTCCCCTTTGGAAAAGACCTGTTGTGCCTTAGTGTGGGCAACTCAGAGACTGAGACATTATTCCCTTAGTCATTCCACCTTATTGATATCCCGAATGGATCCTTTGAAGTATTTATTCGAGAAACCGGCTTTAACTGGCAAAACAGCAAAGTGGCAGTTGTTACTCTCTGAATTTGACCTCACCTATATCACACAGAAAGCCATTAAGGGTCAAGCCATTGCTGATCACTTAGCTGCACACCCTGTACCAGAATACCAACCTTTGAAGACTAATTTCCCTGATGAGGCAATCCTGTTTACAGAAGAAGAAGAAGGTGAAAGCTCTTGGCATATGTTTTTTGATGGGGTCGCCAATATGAATAGAAATGGAATAGGGGCCGTTTTGATCAAGCCAGATGGGGCACACATCCCAATCGCAGTGAAACTAAGGTTCCAGTGCACAAACAATATTGCAGAGTATGAAGCTTGCATAATTGGGTTACAAGCAGCCTTAGACCATGAAGTGGAGGAACTTGACGTATATGGAGATTCGAGTCTTATCATCTTCCAAACAACTGGTGAATGGAAGAACAAGGATCACAAATTGATCCCCTATCACCAGTATTTGGAAGAAATAAGCAATAAATTTACTCGAATTTCCTTCAATTATATGCCAAGGGCCAAAAATCAGTTTGCGGATGCTTTAGCCACATTGGCTTCAATGGTCAGTATGCCAGAAGGTGTTGATATTAGACCATTTGAAATTGAAGTCAGAGATGAACCTGCTTATTGCTTTGTTCTAGAAGAAACACCAGAAGAAGAAGTACCATGGTTTCAAGACATTAAGAACTTCCTAAATGATCGGAGTCTACCAGAAAACGTCACTTCCACAGAGAAAAGAACAATACAGAGGTTGGCAGGTCAGTTTTTACTAAGTGGTGGGCAGTTGTACAAGAGATTACACAATGATATCCTGCTCAGATGTGTTGCCAAGACCGGGTCAGAAAGGTTAGTTGAAACTGTACATTGAGGAGTTTGTGGACCCCACATGAACGGGCACATGCTTGCCAAGAAGATTCTGCGATTGGGATATTACTGGTCGACGATGGAGCACAATTGCTATATACATGTCAAAATGTGTCATTTATGTCAAGTGTATGCTGATAACAAGAATGCACCCCCAAGTGAATTACACAACATGACATCCCCATGGCCCTTCTCCATGTGGAGCATAGACTTCATTGGAATGATCTCTCCAAAGGCATCAAATGGACATAGGTTTATACTTGTAGCAATCGATTACTTCACCAAGTGGGTAGAAGCAGCTTCATATGCAAATATTACAAGTAGCCATGTTCTTAAGTTTTTAAAGCACAATATCATTTGTCGCTATGGTTTGCCAAGTGCCATAGTAACAGACAATGCTTCAAACCTTAAGAACAAGGATATGAGGAAGATGTGTGAGCAATTTCAGATTACCCATCACAAGTCAGCTCCTTACAGACCAAAAATGAATGGGGCAGTGGAAGCAGCAAATAAAAATATAAAGAAGATCATTCAGAAGATGGTAGTGAGTTTCAAAGATTGACATGAAATGCTGCCACTTGCTCTACATGCCTACAGAACCTCAATCCGGACTTCTACAGGGGCAACCCCGTATTCCTTAGTATATGGAATGGATGCAGTTTTACTAGTGGAAGTGGAAATACCTTCACTAAGAGTGCTAATGGAAGCCGAATTAGAAGAAGATGAATGGATACAGTCAAGACATGATCAACTCAATTTAATAGAGGAAAAGCGGTTAAAAGCGCTTTGTCATGGCCAATTGTATCAGAAGAGAATGGCTAGGGCTTACAATAAGAAGGTGAAGCCCAGAACTTTCCAAGAAGGAAATTTGGTATTAAAGAAGATCTTACCCTTTTTGGAAGACCCTCGTGGAAAATTCAAACCAAATTGTGAAGGACCTTATGTTGTCAAGAAGGTCCTATTAGGGGGTGCTCTCATCTTAACAGAAATGGATGGGAAGGATTTTCCTGAGCCAATTAATTCTGATGCAGTAAAGAGATATTTTCCTTGAATGGATATTACTAGGAAATGATCTGAGGTCATTCTTCCTTATTTCCCAAAATTTTCATCCCTAGTCAAGCCAATTTGAGCCTGTTCGTCTTCTTTGATAAACCTAAATCGGACTTACAGTCTTATACTAGGGTAGGGCCAATAGGGGCAAAGCCAATAGGGGCAAAAAGAAAAAAAGAGAAAAGAAAAAAATAGGGGCAAATGAAAGCCAAATGCAAAAAAGGAAAATGGGATTAAATACATCGTAACTGTAAGTCCGGTTGACCTATTTTTACACTTAGAAAATTTTGAGCCTTTAATACCTTTTCTTTCATAAACCGAGCTTAGCCTTTGTTTCGTCCTATTCTTAAGCCCTCGGTGATTTTAGTATATTCATTCAACTTTCAAAGTGAGATTGGTGATGACGGAATGTAGAAGCCGGCCCTAGTGAAAACCGTAATTGGCGCTAGGGCAATAGGGGCAAAAAGAAAAAAAAAAGAAAAAAAAAAGAAAAAAAAAAGAAAAAAAAAGAAGAAAAGGGTTGAGTTGATCATGTGGTCTAAGTTTGAAGTCATCATGAGCACTAGAAACTGAGTAGATTAGCAGGGTCAGCCATTTGGGGATGATTCTAAAGGTCGCAGGATAGACAGATTTGGTCTCTCCCTATGGCTTGAACTACCCTTTTCATTATTCAACCTAATTTTAATTCCTTTGATTATATGTGATTAAGTGTTTTGATCAGCTTTCAAAAAAAAAAAAAAAGAAAAAAAAAATTATACTTTGGCTAGTGATGAGAAATCAAATACTTTTCATAAAACTTCTGTTTTTACAAGCATCTGAGAATTCTGAGGCCAATAATATAAAACCTATTTTTAAAATAAATTCTTTATCATTCTACCATTGGAGTTTGCTTTGTATAAAGGTAAGAAAAAAAAAGAAAAAAGAAGAAAAGAATCTAAGCCCTATTCCCTAACTGCTCTTCAAGCTCCATAATCTGAGCTGCCTGAGTTGCAATGATTCCAGAATCTCCCTCTGCATCAGGATCACTAAAAAAGGAGATGATCTCATTTGAAAGTGATTGCTTGATCTTCAATGCCCTAATGTCAGCTAGGGAATCCTAATATTTCCTCCGCATCGCTCGGACTTCAAAGCGACGAGCCTGTCTTTGTTCTTCAAGTTTCTTCTCCATGGCAATGCGGCAAGACCTTTCCTCTTCAAGTTGCCTCTCCAGATTAGGCCTTCTCGTACCCATATTTGTTGAAGCCGCTTTTGGGTTGCCCTTTCAGACTCCAGGATGTCCTCATAAGTAGGGGGAAGAACTGCAAGAGGATCCTCTGGTACTGGGCCATGACTCTGCACCTGCTCTTTGATCCAAAAATGATAGTCCTTCACATGGGACTCAGAAAAGACTGGACCCTGCAAAAAGAGAACATAGGACCACTCATTCATTAATTGAGCATTTAGCCCCATGGTGGCTGGTGTAAGTGGCCCTAAGAACTTCTCATATCCAGTTGGGATCATAATCCCCTGGGTCGCTCTAAACTGCCGAAGAACCCTCAAGGGAAGATAAAGAACAGCAGATTTCAAGCCTGCTAGAACCAGAAAGTTCCTATCTCTGAAGCTGATTACTGTCTCTGGATTGGGCTGATAAGTGCCAGGCCATCTCACCTGATCATCCTGGAGAGTACCCAAAAAAGTGAACCAGCCCTGCTTGCCGCCTTGGATGTTAGGACACCCCCTATTGCTCATCAAAACAGGAACCTTCAATCTTGTAAAGAAGCGGCGAGTTATCTCTTCAACCTGATTCAGGTGGTCAAGAGAGAGAGAAAAAATAATTCCTTTTTACCTGTAGGATAGGGGCGCAGGCAAGAAAGAGTTTCTTCTTTCTGAAATAGCAGTCAGTCAAGGCCTGGTATATCTCTGCCAAGATCATAGGGGCCAATCTCTCACGTTCCTTAACCTGGCAGATAGCTAAGATGAGAGCCAAGTCAACCTGGTCATTACCCCGTGGAAAAAGCAACTGATTGACTACTATCAGAGTCAAAGCATTAAACCTGGCATCCTTGTCCTCACCTTTTAGAAGTTTTTCAGTCAAAAAGGCCTTGGACAAGGTCAATAGTGTATCAAAATTTCCTAAGTCCTTTTTCCATATACCCAAGAAGGTGGAGGCCTCCTTTTTGTAGCTAGGCTTTAGGGGTGGGTTCACAACTTTTTCAGAAAACCTTAGGCCAAGGATGGTTTCAATTTCTTCTATGGTAGGAGTCATCTCTTTGTCATCAAAACGGAAAAGATTTAATTCAAGAACCCAGTGTCCAATCAAAGCTTCAATGATTTCCCACTTAAAGGGAATTTTAGGGATGTGTAGGATATGGCCTAAGTGGATGGAATTCCAACGAATCTCCTCATCAAGGGTCATAGAGTTAACCCATCTATCATAGAAGGAGTCCACAACATTGTACCTAGTGAGATTAGGAGGTTTTGATTTAACAGGTTGTCTTGCAGGAAGAGATTCATCGGCAGAAGAGAAAGGGGCGAGGGAAGCCATGGAAACACCAAAGAAGCCAAGGAAAGCAGAAAATGGAAAGCTCAGGGAGTTTTCAAACTTTTAAAAACGTCACAGTGACGTTCCCCATGAGTTTATATAGAAAATTCAAAAAGGCAGCAAAATCCGTAATTATAATATGAGCATGGCGTGCCCATATAGAGAATACGGACACACTATGACCATGGAAAATTTACGGGCAAAGTGCGCTCGTATTAATATTACGGGCACGGCTTGCTCGTAACCTAATTACGGTTCTTTCGAGAAAATGCAAAAAAATGGGAAATTTTAATTTCATTGCTTCCCTAGGCTTCACCTGTCCCTGCTTTAACATACATCATGCAAGAAAAGCTGGAAATAAAGAAGAAAAGAGCACAAATGAATCAAACTTCTTTTATATATATGAAAGTGTACATCACTTTTGTCAAAGTACAAATACATAAATGAATCCTAATCTAATGTCTATACAGGTCCACCCCTACGGCTACGGCTACGTTCTCTGCCTCGGCGACGAATTGGAGATTGCCAGCGCTCAAAAACATGCCGCACAATATTACAAGCCGTACTACGAGTCATCCTGCTCAAAACAGACTGAATATCATGCCACATATATAAAGGCACAAGGCCAGCAGTGGGATGATCGGGAGGAACGTACCTTGAAGTATCTATATATCCCGTAGACTTGGTATCAGAATCCGTAGGGGCAGACTAAGTCGCAGGATCGGCGGCAGCAGGTGTCTCCTCGATCACAACAGGCTCTGTGGCGAGATCATCAGGAATGGACATCCCAGGAGCATCAACATCATGTATAGGCTCTGCAGGCCCAACAGAAGCCTCCTCTATCACCACGACCTCCACAGTAGGCTCCGCCACAGCGGCATCCCTGGCCGACTCCATATCTATATTTGCAGACGCATCAGGAGCGGTCTCAGGTGCTGGAGCAGAATCTGGCACATCCTCAACAGCAAGTGCTATATCAGCCTCGATCTCAGGCTCTGTTGCAGGTGCCTCTACCGATCTAGGAGAAGTCACGAACTCCACTCATGCCACAGAAAAAACCTCACCACGAAGGTGCATAGGCACAGATGAAGCAGGTGAAGAAGGGCCGGCTGTGTCATCCTGAAAATAAGAAAAGAAATTTTAGTCAGAACAGGATAAGCAGATATAAGAACAGGAATGGAAAGAGGTGAAAGAATTAACCTAGGTATGAGAGGGACCCGCCTGGTCCTGTGCATAAGAAGGACCCGCCTGGCTCTGTGCTCTAGCAAGCTGTCCCCGGAGGTATGAGATAGTAATGTAGAGGGCGTCCCGCTCGGCAATAGCATCATCTCGCTGGTGCTCTATATCAGCGTACCGAGACTTGATCTCTGCCAACTGAGCCTCCTGAAATAGAAGAGAAGGTGTCGGAAAATGCCAAGATCAAATAAAATAAAGAATAGAAGATCAAAAGGGAGAAGGCATACCGTCGTGTCATAGGCCCTAATCACTACCCCTCCAATCTCCGTGACTCTGCCACGGATAGGCATGGGTGGCATGAGGCACCCAACAGAAGCCCGCCTGAACCAGACATCATAATCACCCTCCTCCAATAATGTCTCTACCTCCGTCCAATCTAGGAACTGGGCAGGATCAACAAGCATAGGAGGAAAGGAGGGGGTAGTATCTGGAGGAATGGCAGGAATCCTAGGCTCTCCAACGCTGATAAAAGAAGCGCTCCCTGTAGTACCAGATGCTGCCCATTTGACCAATAAAGAATTGGTATCTCTGACATCTCTGGTCAGGGGCAAAGGCTTCATCTCTAGCCGCATGCAGGGCCAGCACCTCATGAATGTCCTCCATCCTGGGGACGAACAGCTGAAAAACAGAAAAGGATATTAGACATGTGATCCAGGAGAAGAAAAAAAGGAAAGAAAAAGAGAAAGAGAAGAGGAATTAAAGCAGCTTACCTCAGACCAATATAGCCTATCCAGGTGGGCCCGGGCAGACCTAGGATGACTCTTTTCAGAGTCGTGCTCCACATGACACCATCTACGAGCCATGGGATATGTCTCCTTTGACATCGTAGAGGTGGGGCGGAAATAGGGAACATAAACCCTAGCAAAAAACTGCAAAAAGAAGAAAAGGGGTTAGAAGAATAGAAAAAGAGAAAAGAGAGAGAAAGAGAAAGAAAGATAAGAGAAATAATTGTTTCACCTGCAGGAAGGGCCAGAAGAATCTGCACCCAACTCCAGCCCCTCGAGAAGTAGAGAGTCCGCTAATTGATCGGCGTAGGTCGGCCAGAATGGTACCAAAGATGAGCAGGCCCCATGCATACCTCCTCGCCCGCTGAAGATCTCCCAATAAACTCAAAAAATGAGGATTGACAGAAGTCGTGTCCTCTGGGAAAAAGTAGGAGCCCATCATATACAAGAAGATGAAACGGAAAGCAAACGGAAAGGCTGGATGACCGGTCGCAAGCTGTTTAAGCTGCTTCCTCCGGAAGGTCTCTCTCAACCAAGTCAGAGACAATCTCGCTCTCCCTCTATCCCATGCCTCCGGGGGCAAAACAATATATCCAAGATAGGAGGCTATCTCCTCAGCATCCGGCATCACCATCTCAGGGATAATATCACTGGTCATCCTAATCTCGGTGATAAGGGTGAAGTCGGACGGCCGGATCCCAATCTCGACATCTGGAAAGTGGAAGCTCAGTGTCTCTGGAAATAACCTCTAGAGTAGCGCTGCAATAAGGGCCCGATCCAGGCGTACATCCGGAATGGTGATGAAGAGGCCAAAGCCATACAAGCCTAGCTCCCGGCGATAGGCTGAACTGCAATCTCCAATAAATCTGATAAAGCTGGCCCAGCTCCCTCTATAATGAGACATAGGATACTCCAGAGGGATATCTGCCCTAATACACGCTAAGGGATGAGTCCTCAAGCCATGCAAAAGGTCAGTATCCCTAATCTGGGCAGCCACCTTCTCAGGGACCTCAACCCTGGTCCTAGCCTCATCTCTGCCACTGCCTCCTGTGCGGCCTCCTCTACGGCCCTCATCATGGCCTCTGTCTCTGCCTCCACCTCGGCACCTGCTACGGCTCCTGTCTCTGCCTGAAGCCTCAACAACCGGCTAAGGAAACAATTGGAAGGGAGAAAGAATCAGGGTGATGCATTTTGTAAAGGAATGTTAAATTTCAGAAAGGTTAGATGTAAGTGTGAAAACTCACACTCCTGTTATGGCAAATGATTGACAAATTTTGTCCTCTAATGAAGCTTCAAGATGTGCAGATTAAACAATGAAAATTCAGTGAATTTAGTAAAGAAGAAGAAGTTGGTGCCACCACACTGCTACCACGCCGCTACCACCCCGCTGGCAGCGCATAAGGGAATTCGTGTGTCGAAAGAAAGGTTCGTGCACCTGCCGCGTACTCTCCCGCTAGTAGCTCGCTAGCAGCGCGCTTTTAACTGATTCAACTTACTCTGAGCGGGACTTGAGTTCGCTACCAGCCGTCTACATCGATCGCTTCACGACGCTACCAGCGCTCGACGCGATCTGAGTTTTATTCTTTAAATAGACGAGTTGTAATTTTGAAGGTGACTTTTCCTTTGGATCATTTGTTTTTCGAATCTTGAGGTTTTTGAGATTCGATCAAATCTTCTTTAGAGAGTCGGCGATCGAGTGAGGGGGAGATCTGAGATAGATCGCCTGGAATTGAAGACAGTGGATTCTTCTTCAATTCAGAACTTCATCAGATCGTGTGATCGCCTGGACTGGTGATCGGCCTTGATTGATGCGTAGGTGGATTCCTACTGCATTGGATCGTCTCAGTGGATTCTGAGAGGATTGCTGCGATCTAGATTGATCGTGTTCTGCAGCTTGTGGATTCAAGCTGTGTTGCAGTTCGTGGATTCGAACTGTGGATCACTGGTGAGTGATTGTTTGCGATCTGGACTGATCGTGTTCTGCAGCTTGTGGATTCAAGCTGTGTAGCAGTTCGTGGATTCGAACTGTGGATTGCTGTTGAGTGAGTCAAATTGTAAAGGTTAAGTATGTACTCCTTTGTAATTGTCTTTTCATTCAATAGTGGATTTTGAAGGGTTAGTCGCCTCATATAGACTCGAGGTTTTTCCTGGATCTGGATCCAGGTTTCCTCGTATAATTCTTTGTGTACTGTTTCTGCATTGTTCAATTCTGAATTGTTATAGATCGTGGACCTTAAGAGTAGTCCTCTACTCTTTCAAGTGGTATCGGAGCCTATTCACTTTGAATTGCTATACATAGTGTGATCTAGATCTATAGCATGGATTTTGGAAAAGAAGGAGGATCTGCCTCTAGACCTCCTTTATTTGAAGGTAACAATTATTCTTACTGGAAAGCAAGAATGAGAGCTTACCTAAAATCAATCGATGAGCGTGTCTAGCTCTCGGTTTGTAATGGTTATCATCCACCTGTGATCACAACAGAAGTAGGTGTTGTGATCCCCAAACCTCATGATCAGTGGACTAAAACTGAATCTGATCAATGTGGATGGAATAACAAGGCAATGAATGCCTTATTTTATGCTGTTAGTGTTGAGGAATTCAGAAGAATTTCCTCATGTGAAGTTGCTAAGGAAGCTTGGGACACTCTTGAGGTCACTCATGAAGGAACCTCAGCTGTCAAGCTTTCCAGACTTCAGAGACTTACTACATCTTTCGAAACTCTATATATGAAAGATGATGAGTCTTTTGATGAGTTTTATGCTAAACTCTCTGATATTGTTAATTCTAGTTTTAATCTTGGAGAAAAAATCTCTACATCAAAGGTTATTAGAAAAATATTAAGATCTTTGCCTGAAAGATTTAGACCTAAAGTTACTGCAATACAAGAGGCAAAAGATGTAGATAACATGAGAATTGAAGATCTGGTAGGATCTTTACAGACTTATGAGCTAGATCTGAATATTCCAAAAAGAAATAAAGGAATAGCTCTAAAATCCGTAAAATCTGTAAATACTGAAGAATCAGATAATTCTGATGTTGATATGGATGAACTTGTTCTCTTAGCCAAAAAGTTTAAGAAAATGTTTAAAAATAGACAATCCAATTCTTCATCATCCATGGATAGATCAAATAGGAGATCTGATAAGAAAATGTCTGATCCAAGAAAGGAGAAGAAATTTTCTCAGAATGATGAAGTCCAATGTTACAAATGTAGAGGATTTGGACATGTTGCATCTGATTGTCCCTCAAAGGATAAAAAGAAAAAGAATAATTATCAGGTTACTTGGGATGACAGTAACTCTGATAATTCTTCACAATCTGATGAGGATATCTCTGCAAATTTTACTGCTTTCAATTCTTTTTACTCATCCTCTTTTGGTAGTTCAATTTCTGGAATTGCAGGAGATAATAAAGAGACTTTATCAGATGATGAAGAAGAACTACAAGAAGCCTACAATCAGCTCTATAAGGAATTCAATAGAGCTCAGAAGAAAGTCAAGAAACTGAGTAAAAAATTGAAGGAATCAGAAACAGAGAAAAATAAAGCTCTTGCAGAAATAGATTCAATAAACCAGAAGTTACTTGAAAGACATGCCAAAGAAGATTTTCTGGTAACTTCTTTAACTGAAAAAACTGAAAAACTAAAAGAAAAGGAAGCTCAGATCTCTGTACTTCAAGGTAAAGTGAGTGAACTTGAGAAAGTTTCAAATTTAAGTAAATCTGATGTCTCAAATGTTTCTGTAGGAAATCCTCAAATTAATGATGAATCAATTTCAAAGGAAGTTCCTGAAAGCTCAAATTCTGCTGAAAAAAGAATGAGTGTAAGTAATCAAAACATGGAATCTTCACAGAAAATTTCTGCTGGAGAAGTAAGACCAACAGGTAAATCTTCAACTCTTGAGAAATTTAAATCTGTTCAGTTTAGAAAAACTGACAAGTCTAGAAATACTGATTTGTCTGAACACAGGTTCATACTTGTATGCCATCACTGCAATAAAAAGGGTCATATAAGACCAAAGTGTTATGCACTGTATGGTTTCCCTGATGGATATTTTGATAATAAGAGAAAGGTAAACCAAAGTCAGTCCCTGGACTTATACAACAGATTTGACTCTCTGTTAAAAATGACTGAAACATTAAATCAGGAAGTCTCAAATCTATCAAAGAAGCTTTCCTCAAAAACTCAAGTAGTTGATGAAAGTACTGTTCAGAAGACTCCTGAAAAACAGATTTGGTTAAGAAAAGATTCTTTAGTTGCTAATGTGGTTCATGTAGCTTTAAAAGCTCATGATGTCAACATGTGGTACTTGGACAGTGGTTGTTCAAGACACATGTGTGGTCATAAGGATATGTTCAGTACCTTTGAAGAATATTTTGGTGGAAGTGTTACATTTGGTGATGGAAGCACTTCCCAAGTTAAAGGTAAAGGAACTGTTATAGGTCCAAATAGAGTTTGCTTAAAGAATGTTCTATTTGTATCTGGTTTGAAGGCAAATCTTATCAGTATTAGCCAATTATGTGATTCCAGATTATTTGTTAATTTTACCAGAAAAGAATGCAAAATATTGGATAAATCTGGTAGAACTGTTCTTGTAGGTGAAAGAACAAGTGATAATTGCTATGGGATTATTGGAAACAATGAGTGCTCTTTAAAATCCTCCATAGGCAATGAAATTGATTTGTGGCATAGAAGACTTGGCCACATTAACTATAGAGATTTGTCAAAAATCTCTAAGTCTGAGCTGGTTAGAGGAATTCCCAAGTTTGGGAAAACTAAAAAGAAAGGAATGTGTGGTCCTTGCAACCAAGGAAAGCAAATCAAAGCCACACACAAGAAAACTAACATTGTAGGAACATCAAGACCATTAGAACTGATTCATATGGATTTAATGGGACCTATAAAGACTGAGAGTCTGGGAGGAAAGAAGTATATATTTGTTGCTGTAGATGACTACAGCAGATATACTTGGGTAGACTTTCTAAGAGAAAAATCTGAATGTTTCAACTGTTTTAAACATCTGTGCTGTCAAATTCAAGTTGAAAAGAACTTGCAAATAGGAAAGATTGTTAGAATCAGATCTGACCATGGGACAGAATTTGAGAATCAAATGTTTTCCAATTTCTGTGAAGAACAAGGAATCAAACATGAATTTTCTGCTCCTAAGACCCCACAACAAAATGGAGTTGTGGAAAGGAAGAACAGAGTTTTACAAGAAATGGCTAGAACCATGATGATAGGCAAGAAAATTTCAACAAAATTCTGGGCTGAAGCTATAAACACTGCCTGTTACATTAGTAACAGAGTTTATATCAGATATGGGTGGAAACAAACTCCCTATGAACTTTGGAAAGGAAAACAGCCAAACTTGAAATATTTCAGAGTATTTGGAAGTAAATGTTATATCTTAAGGGACAGAGAAAATCTAGGAAAATTTGATTCTAGAAGTGATGAAGGAATTTTTCTAGGATATTCTTCTTCTAGTAGAGCTTACAGAGTTTTTAATTTGAAAAAATCTGTTGTAATGGAATCTATAAATGTGCTAATTGATGATGAAGGTATTGACAGTGAATTTTTACAGGCTGTAGATGAAGATGATGAAATCAGAGATGCTTCCTCAAGCATAGAAGTGGTTCCTCTGACTAGAACTCTCAAAGACCATCCAACTGAGCAAATTGTTGGAAATATTTCAGATGGTGTCAGAACAAGACATCAGGTACATAATGAGGTAAGATTTTCTTCTTATCTCTCTCAATTTGAGCCAAAATCTTATAAAGATGCATTGTTAGATGATTCTTGGTTGAATGCTATGCATGAAGAACTGAATCAATTTACTAGAAATAATGTTTGGGAATTGGTTGAAAGACCCTCTGATCTGAATGTGATAGGAACCAAGTGGATTTTTAAGAACAAATCTGATGAGAATGGGATAGTAACCAGAAATAAGGCTAGGCTTGTTGCTCAGGGGTATACTCAAGTAGAAGGAATAGATTTTGATGAAACCTTTGCTCCTGTAGCTAGGTTAGAATCAATCAGATTAATGTTGTCTATTGCATGTTACTTGAAGTTTAAACTGTTTCAAATGGATGTTAAGAGTGCATTCTTGAATGGATATCTGAATGAAGAGGTCTATGTAGAGCAACCTAAAGGATTTGAGGACACAAATCATCCTAAATATGTCTATAAACTGAACAAAGCCTTATATGGTCTCAAACAAGCTCCTAGAGCCTGGTATGAGAGACTTACCTTCTTTTTACTTGAATCTGGTTTTATGAGAGGAAATGTAGATAAAACTCTCTTTATTCAAAGAGAGTCCAAACACATTTTGATTGCTCAAATCTATGTTGATGACATAGTGTTTGGGTCCACTTCTGAAAATCATGCTCACTCCTTTGCTGATTTAATGAAAAGTGAATTTGAAATGAGTATGATGTGTGAACTGAACTTTTTCTTAGGTCTTCAGATTTATCAATCTCAACAAGGAATTTTTTTCTCTCAAGCAAAATATTCAAGAAATCTTGTTAAGAGATTCAGCTTAACTCATGCTAAACATGCTAGGACTCCTATGAGTACTAGTTTAAAACTTGGAAAAGATGAATCTGGAAAGGTTGTAGACCCTACCCTGTACAGGGGAATGATTGGGAGTCTACTGTACTTAACAGCAAGTAGACCTGATATAAGCTTTAGTGTTGGAGTTTGTGCTAGATATCAGGCTAATCCTAAAGAATCTCATTTGAATGCTGTAAAAAGGATTATAAAATATGTTAATGGGACTATTGATCTGGGAATCTGGTTTTCCAAAGAGACAAACCCACATCTAACTGGATACACTGATGCTGATTGGGCTGGGTGTATGGATGACAGAAAAAGCACCTCTGGTGGTTGCTTTTACATGGGAAATAATCTCATTGCCTGGTTAAGCAAGAAACAAAACTGTGTTTCTCTAAGTACTGCTGAAGCTGAGTATATTGCTGCAGGAAGCAGTTGTACTCAACTTATCTGGATGAAACAAATGTTATCAGATTATGGGTTAGATCAAGATCAAATGATTCTCTTCTGTGATAATCAAAGTGCCATAAATATCTCTAAAAATCCTGTTCAACACTCAAGGACCAAACATATAGATATCAGGCATCACTTTATAAGAGAGTTGATTGAAGACAAAACTGTTATGATTGAATATATATCTACTGAAAAACAGTTGGCTGACATTTTTACTAAACCTTTAGATCAGAACAGATTTGAAACTCTTAGGAAATCCCTAGGAGTATGCTCTCAAAACTGAAAATCAGGTTCTGTTTTGAGTTAATTTTGATGTAAAATGTCTCACATATCTGTTCAAAATGAATTTGTGTGTTCTTATTACTAAGATCTGTTTTCAGGAAGATTGAGTGTATGCATATTGACAGAAATGTCTTATTTCTAACCAGCAACTTTGTCTGAAACACCTTTACGTATTGAAGCTTATTGTGTGGTAAAGCTTGGGATCTATAGGCTATCACCTTTATGAAAAGAAAAGTTTTGGAAATGGCTGCCATAGAGATTAGAGTGAAAGCCACTGTAAATCTCAAAAAGAAAAAGATAAAGAAGGTATATTCTTGGAATGAACTGTAAACTCAGGTTTTTTAAGGGTCAATGCCTTCGTTAAAAAGAAAAAGAGATCAGAAAAGGCTACCTATCTCTGATGTGCGAAAGCCACCAAAATGAAGTTGGGATATGTCTATACTTTTCAAGATTGTTTACACTGAAATAGCCTTCTATATGTATGAAGTGTAAAAGTCAAAAATGTTGCTCATTTCTCATAAGCATTGATTTATTAATATGCATATGTGCTTAATATCTTGAAGAAAATTTATAGTACGAGAAACCATAAAGGAAATTTTGCTCTTTGATATGAAATGTACCACATCTGAATTAACTTTGATAGGTACTTCAAGATCAGTTTTGTGATAAGTACTTCTTAGATTGAATAAGTTGTTTATCTGGATGATTTTTGGTTATGCTAAAATCTCAGCTTTGTGTTTGGAAGTAGGAGGATGTCATGAAAAATTGATCAAAACTCTTTTATAAATTTCTGCATTGAATCTGTAGTTTTCTTTGTGTGTGCATGTGCACCTTCTACGCCGCCAGTTGCTCGCTGGCAGCGTATTTTGTTTGCCTATATATATAGGTGAAAGTGCGATTTTTTTTTACTCCTGTTCTTTTTCACCCTCTTCGCTTTTCCCTCGCCTCTCGCGTCGTGTCCCGATGCTGCTGTCGCTGTCACCTTCTTCCTTCCTGCCTACTATTCAGGTAAAATTTTTTTTTACTATCTTCGTCCTGCTTCTCCATTTTCTACTTCCTAGTTCTATAGTTTTCTCTCATTATTCTAAGCTAGGGTTTAGTAGATTTTTCAGCCATTAGGGCTTTCTCGTTTTGTTGGTTGGTGCTATTTGTTTTCTCTTTCTCTTCCATTTCTTTTTACCATGCCTCTCAAGAGAAAGTCGAGAACTGATTCTCCTTCAACATCGTCTCCTCCTGTGAGGTCTCCTCCTGTGAAGCCTCCTCCTGTGAGGTCTTCTCCTGTTATTCCTTCTCCTCCAGTGAGACCTCCTTCCCCTTCTCATTCTTCTGAACCGTTTGTGGGGAATGGTTTATCTGATTTCAATGCTTTCTTCAAGCACAGGCCTCTTCTTCTAGAAAGGGCCATCAAGCTTGAGTCTTTTTCTGAATCCCCTTTCTACTCATTGTTTTCGGACAATGGTTGGAAAAAATTTGCGTTACTTGGTGGTTTTGCTTATCCGGACCTGGTCCGTGAATTTTACTCTAATCTTCATCATCTCCATCTTGCCAATCAAGGCTCTGTAAAAGCCTATGTCAGGGGAATTTCTTTCGACTTCTCGAAAGAGCTTATTTCCTCTCTTCTTGAACTGCCTCTTGTTGACTCTCCCTCTTTTAACTTTCTTGAGTCACACACTGATCCTCCTATGGAGTCCATCATTCCCTCTCTAATCGTTCAGGGTGCTCCCACTTCTATTAAGAATAAGCCCAACTATTTGCCTCATGGCTCTCTTCAAGATCTTCTCCGGATCTTGAACCTGTTTGTATGTGCTTCTCTTGTTCCTTCTGATCATCACTCAGAGATCTCTCACCATCGGGCAAGACTTCTTCATGCCATCTGGAACAGAGAAAGTATCTGTATTCCTTCCATTATCTTCCATCAGATTCTTCAGTCTCGGAATTTAAAATCCAAGACTGCAGCTCTTCCTTTTGGAATTTTCATCTCTTACATGTGTGTTCATCAGGGGGTACTCCCTGATCCGACTGAATTGATCATTCATCCCCGTCCTCCCATTGCTTCCTCCACTCTGACCCGAAGTAAACGTGCAAGTCCGTTTCGGGTGATGTCTTCTGATCCCTCCTCTTCTCAGTCCTCTCTGTCCAGCTCTGATGCTGTGGCTATCATAGAGAAACTGAATTCAATGCAAGCTTCTCAGGAGGCTTTCTATTCAGAGGTTAGGTCTCACATGCTCATGATGAGCATGTTCAAATCAGAGACTCAAGAGAAGCTGGGGCAATTGATAAAGGATGTCGATTTTACATGTGGAGAAGTACAAAGGGACGTTGCTGCTCAGCAACGTCTGCAAAATGAAGCGGATCATTTTCTGGAATGCATTCGGAAGACTCAGCTGGAGATGGATCACAAGCTCAGTTGGCTGCACTCCAGATCCCAAGATGCATACAAGCACTACTCAAGGTCTTGGGAACCCAAACCACCTTCCAGAAAGGGGGAGAAATTTGGATGATGCTACTGGAGTTTCTGTTTCTGTTGATGGTTTGGCTGGGTTGATGCTGATGCTTGCTGTTTGCTGATGTTTGTTGTTTGCTGCTGTCTGTTATTCTTTTTGATGTGGATATGATGTTTTTTTTTGTTATGATCTGTTCTGGGTGTTTTCTCCTGAATATGGGTGTATAAGGGGAGTGATAAGTAAGGGGGAGAAAATGTCTGTCTTTCTTTCTTGAACATTGTATATGATTCTGTTATCTGTATATCTTTTTGTAAATGAATGAAATTCTGGATTCGTCAAAATCATTTTGTCTCTCGTTAACAGTGTGGTTTTAAAATTCTTAAATGGAAATCATCATTAACTGAGGTTGATATTAAACACTGGTGTAAGGTTGTTGTCAGGCATTTGCCAAGGGGGAGATTGTAAGTGTGAAAACTCACACTCCTGTTATGGCAAATGATTGACAAATTTTGTCCTCTAATGAAGCTTCAAGATGTGCAGATTAAACAATGAAAATTCAGTGAATTTAGTAAAGAAGAAGAAGTTGGTGCTACCACACTGCTACCACGCCGCTGCCACCCCGCTGGCAGCGCATAAGGGAATTCGTGTGTCGAAAGAAAGGTTCGTGCACCTGCCGCGTACTCTCCCGCTAGCAGCTCGCTAGCAGCGCGCTTTTAACTGATTCAACTTACTCTGAGCGGGACTTGAGTTCGCTACCAGCCGTCTACATCGATCGCTTCACGACGCTACCAGCGCTTGACGCGATCTGAGTTTTATTCTTTAAATAGACGAGTTGTAATTTTGAAGGTGACTTTTCCTTTGGATCATTTGTTTTTCGAATCTTGAGGTTTTTGAGATTCGATCAAATCTTCTTTAGAGAGTTGGCGATCGAGTGAGGGGGAGATCTGAGATAGATCGCCTGGAATTGAAGACAGTGGATTCTTCTTCAATTCAGAACTTCATCTGATCGTGGGATCGCCTGGACTGGTGATCGGCCTTGATTGATGCGTAGGTGGATTCCTACTGCATTGGATCGTCTCAGTGGATTCTGAGAGGATTGCTGCGATCTAGATTGATCGTGTTCTGCAGCTTGTGGATTCAAGCTGTGTTGCAGTTCGTGGATTCGAACTGTGGATCACTGGTGAGTGATTGTTTGCGATCTGGACTGATCGTGTTCTGCAGCTTGTGGATTCAAGCTGTGTAGCAGTTCGTGGATTCGAACTGTGGATTGCTGTTGAGTGAGTCAAATTGTAAAGGTTAAGTATGTACTCCTTTGTAATTGTCTTTTCATTCAATAGTGGATTTTGAAGGGTTAGTCGCCTCATATAGACTCGAGGTTTTTCCTGGATCTGGATCCAGGTTTCCTCGTATAATTCTTTGTGTACTGTTTCCGCATTGTTCAATTCTGAATTGTTATAGATCGTGGACCTTAAGAGTAGTCCTCTACTCTTTCATTAGAGTATACCTCTGGGGTCGCCTCACGCGAATCCCCAGAAGGAAGATCTGGGATATTAGAATCAGAATCCCTCTCGGCCCTTGAAGACGAGGCCACATCCGCATGATCCCGCTGAACCCTCGAGGAGGAGGGCTCATCTGCAGGATCCCTGGAAGCTGATCGAATGCGGGCCATCTGCGGTCCAAATCAGGGAGATGTTAATTATTCTTGTTCAAATTTTTATTGCTCAATTTTAACCAAGATTAATTGATTTGCATGGAAGAAAGTGCTTCACAAACTCCCGACCAAAATCAGAAGTCAACTAAGGAGTTTATTTTTGAGAAATTTTATTGTTTTAATTACTTGTCTTTGCTTTAATCAAATATATATATATATAGATATATAATTTATATATAGGAAGTTTAGGCTTCCTGTATATTCTCTTTATATGAAAAAAGAAAAAAATATATGGGTATTAATGTGTTAAGGATTGATCTTAATTTTCTCTTTTTGATTTTCTAAAAAGACCTAACCATTTAAATTTATTTGGTTTCAGGATGGAAGGTCATGCCTAGTTGTGTGGATACTAGGGTGGTAGGAGAAATGCAAAATTGGAAATCTAGGGTGGAGTATTCAACATCAGTAAGGGTTCTACTCGAGCTAATGTGCTCGAAACAGAGAAAATAATAGCATCTTAAGTTCCAAGACCAAATAGGCAAAGCATGAAATCAATAGGTCAACGCTGTAAGGTCAGATGGCATAGTGTGCAAAGGCAGAACAAAATCAAGGTTCACACAAGCAAATAGAAAATTTAAGAGCAAATCATGGAGCTGTCACAAATCAAATAATCGTAAGAAATATGCTTGGTACAATGCCGGCCAATGGTCAGATACAGAAATTCAGAGCTAGCATTTCATTGGTCAAAATAGAAATTGCATGGGAATGTTAGGTCTCGGCCAAATGAACAGACAGAATCAATTTTGGTCGAACATGAGAACCAATACAGGCAGAATAATCATGGAGTGTCCAAGGCAGTAAACAGTTACAATCCTAGTCATATTCGAATGCTCAGAGAAATTGCAAGGTATAGTCGAGCAAAAATCATGGTTACAATCTGTCAAGGAATGCAAGAAAAATGAAATGACTTTTTGGCATACCTGTTTATGTCGAAATGAAAAATCAGCAAAGAAAAAATTGAACCTTCGAGCTCACTCACAATGGATATCCAATGAATGCTCGAAGCAGCAATAAGGAGGCTTGACAGTAGCTCGAAATAAAGAGGAACAGTCGCCCAAGAATCAAGGAGAAGCAAGGACTCGCCGGAGAAGCAAGGACTCGCCGAAGAACGAGAGAGTTGCCAGAGAAAGACGAAGTCGTTGCCTGAAGTTGTGTGTCGCCGGAAGACAAGTGCAGACAGAGATTGAAGATGGAAAGCCGTAATGAGGTTTACGGTGGCAACAATTTAGGGCTGAAGTGCGAGTAGAAATGAAGAAGAAGTTCGCAGCCGCGGTTAAGAAGGAAGCCAAAATCCGTAAAATCAATATGGGCAACAGGCGCCCGTAAAGGTAACACGGTCCCTTTCGCCCGTATCCAAATTATGGGCATAACCTGTCCGTAATATCAATACAGGCGAAGCAGAAAATTGCATTTTTCATTATTTTCTCCACACTTTTCAAGAGATTAATGTCTATATTAGTTGTAAGTTGCAAGGATTGCCATCTTACCTACTTTTGCTTAAAAATTTTTGTCTCAAATCTCACTTCATAGCCACGAGTGCTCAGTGAGACTAGAGAGGAGGATTTGCCTCTTAAGGTTAGGGACTTTTCAGCAAATCTTCCGCAACAAATTCTTTTTCTAAAATCATCCATTTAATCCTTGCAAAATGCAATTAGTCAGACAAAGATCTCAAAAAGTGCAATTGGTGGGTCTTTTTGCTCTCTGCTCGTAATTGGTTCCAATTACTAGCAAAGAGGAGGCAGTTGTAGACACCCCAAATTGCACTACAAAATGAGAAAATAATGAAAACATGTAATTGGGATTTAAAACAGGCCAAAAATGCATGAAATTCAATAATTCAAGCCTTGCCCGTATTGTATCTACGGGCTGAGCGCGCCCGAATTTTGTATACGGGCACGCAGCGCCCGTAATGCATATACGGACACCACTGGACTGTAAATCATTTACGAGAGCATTAGATTTGTGCGAATTTTATCCTTTCTCGATTTCTGAGCTTTATCTTTAGTCCAATATATATTTAAATGAGCGAATTATCTCTTTTATTCATTCGGATTATCCTTGTTGGCCATGGATGGGCATTATCCTTGTGTTTAATTCAATCTGAAACCCTATCTTGCCAAACTTTGGACCAACCATGCCCCTGGGTTTGCCTATAAATAGAGGGCTTCTCCTCAAGCAAAAGGCCACGAAAATTTGAAGTCCAAGGAGCTCCAAGAGAAGAGAGGAATCCCTGCTGCTCTGCTTGCTCAATCCAGGTAAGTCCCTTTTCCTTTTTATTTTCTGTCTTCAATTCTAGAAGTAATAAGATCTTCTCCATTGCTGTAGAATAAGGCTATCTTTTATCTTGTATTCCTAAACTTGTCTCTAAGTACCTCAAGAGTCTCTCTAGCCATAAAACGTGAAGAGAGAGCTAGGGGAAAGGGGAACAGGTGGATCCCTAGACTAGAACCCCATATCTGTTTTTCTCCTTTTTCTAGAATAAGGCCTTTGATTGTGTTTGTATCACCAAACCTATCTCTAAGTACCTCAAGAATCCTCTCTAGCCGTAAAACGTGAAGAGAGAGCTAGGGGAAAAGAGAATAGGTGGATCCGTAGGGTAGGCCCCCATGTGCTCTAATCTGTGAGATGTGGCTGTTTTGAATATCCTGATCATGTTTTAATGGTTTTATGTTGAATTTGAATGAATCATATAAATCCATGATGTTTATAGCATGAGATCCCCACTTTTTTCTAAAATTTGGATTTTCACCACTTTTGCACCTACAGCACTGTTTTCGTGATTTTTGTGATATTAGGCTAAGATCCTAGATCTATCATGATCAATATGATAGATCTTGATTCAGAAGCCTGAAAATAACTTCTAGGGTTTCATGATGTTGCTTTTGAGTCCTTTTTCACTTTTGGGAGAAGACCCTACGGTCTAAGTTCTCCCCTTTTGATGTTTTTTTATCAACGTGGGTATTTTTGGTTTTGATTTCTTGATTTAATGTGAAATTTGAGCTATATCTATGTCCTGGACTGTTCAAGTTCAATTTTGAAATATTTTATAAAAATCATATTTTTCTAGATTTCTAGAATTTAACTTGAAGCCAGATTTTTGGATTTTTCACTTTAGATTGGTTTTATTTGATTTTATCTCAATTTTATTTTAATCATGAAACCCTAGGAATGGTATGATCATATTTGAAAGTTTTGGATCAATCAGGCTATTTGTATGAGAAAACCATACATTTTTGTCTTTTTTGTGATTTTTCGTGATTTTTATAGCAAGCCTTTTCCCTTTATTTTAATATGAACAATGCCTGACAACCACCTTGTGTGGATGAATAGAGGTGCCTAACACCTTCCCCTGTTTATAACCTAATCCCCTTACCCATCTCTGGTTGTTTTTTTTATAGGGTTATTTTTACCCTAAATTTGCTTTTTGTGCTTATTTGAGATTTTGGTGTCCATTCACACCTAAACAGAATGGTGGCGACTCTTTTGTTCTTAACCAATCCCGTGTGATGACTCAGGAAGTCATTGAATTGATTTTTTCCATGTCTCATAATAACAAGTCTTTTCTAAAGGCAAATACTTTGCTTCATATTCTGTGAACTTCTTACTCAGATAGTAAATCGCCCTTTCCTTCCTACCAGTCTCATCATGCTGTCCCAAGACACACCCCATCGATGTCTCCAAAACTGATAAGTATAGAATTAGTGGTCTCCCCAGAGTGGGTGGCACTAGCACAGGTGGATTCAACAAATATTCCTTTATCTTATCAAAGGCCTGTTGGCAATCATCATTCCAGACCGTTGGGTTGTTCTTTCTTAGCAACTTGAAAATTGGTTCACAGATAGCGGTGAGCTGTGCTATGAACTGACTTATATATTGAATCCTTCCAAGGAATCCACGAACCTCCTTCTCCGTTCTAGGTGATAGCATTTCGATAATCGCCTTTGCTTTAGCTGGGTCAATCTCAATTCCCCTTCTGCTCACTATGAATCCCAATAATTTTCCTAATGTAGCCCCAAAGACACATTTTGCTGGGTTAAGCTGTAAACTGTATTTCCTGAGTCGGTCAACCACCTTCTTCAAGTTGATCAAATGATCTTCTTCTTCACATGATTTGGCAATCATATCATCCACATAGACCTCCATCTCCTTATGGATCATATCATGGAACAGTACTGTCATGGCCCGCTGGTAGGTCACCCTGGCATTCTTAAGCCCAAATGGCATGACAGTGTAGTGGAAGGTACCCCAAGGTGTAATGAAAGCTGCTTTTTTTCTTGATCTTCCTTTACCATCTTGATTTGATTATATCCAAAGAAACCATTTATGAATGAAAACAGGCTATGTACAACAGTATTATCGACCAGAATATCGATGTGTTGAAGAGGGAAATCGTCCTTAGGACTTGCCTTATTTAGATCCCTATAATCCACACACATCCTGACTTTACCATCATTCTTTGGTACTGGCATTATATTTGCGAGCCATTCAGGGTACGTGGAGACTGCCAAAAATCCCGCTTGGAATTGCTTGACCACTTCATATTTGACCTTCAGTGTCCATTCAGGTTTCAATCTTCTCAACTTTTGCTTAACCAGCTTAACCTCTGGTAGAATTGGTAACATGTGCACAACCATATCAGTATCCAACCCTGGCATATCCCGATACGACCATGCAAACACATTTTTATAGTCTGCCAAGAATCGTAACATTTCATCACGCTGCAAATCAGATAGGCATGCCCCAATCTTGACTATTTTTGGGTCATCTTTCGTCCCTAGATTTATTGAAATGGTCTCCTCAATATTAGGTTGAACACCCTTTTCATGACGCTCCAATTGTTATGTAATTTCTTTCGGAGGGTCATCTTCTTCGACCTCGGTCTCTTCTTCAATCCCTATTAGGTCAAAGTCGAGCTCAAGGTCAAAGTCATCAACCTGATCTAATTCTGTTTGCTTATATGGTTCATAAATGGTTTGGACCTTTTTGAAAAACTTAAATTTTCTAGAAAAAATGGAAAAATCTTTTTTTGTTTTTTTAGAGCCTTCAGAAAAAGCTTTTCTTGAAGATGAAGGCTCATTAAAATCATCAGGAAAATGGCATTCCACTAATGAAGTTTTTTTTTGGAGGCCGCGTCTGTTTGCCAATCAAACGCAGATTCAAAGGTAAGGAGAGTTTCCTCCGAATTGTTCAAAATAAATTCTTTTGGAGCAGGTGAAATAGTGCAAGCCTGCTTCTCAAGCTCAGAATTCGATGCCATCATCACCGGATGAATTGTACCGCCCTTTTCTGCTGTGGGGCTCAATCCAGATATAACCTCATCTGGAATTCTCACTGCTGCCCAATCAATGAAAGGTAGCTCATCTGCTTCTTCTGCTCTTTTGCCTTCAATCATGGCAAAGAAAGCCCCAACATCTTTAAAAAAATCCCGTTGCTATCCTGGCTGTGGCCTAGGCTCACCCATTGTCTCAGTTGATGAAGGTGGGATGTGTAACGCCCCGGTTCCGAGTCCAATTCCCAAAACCCGAGGTGTTATGGTAAGTAACAAAAGCAACTAAAATATGGAATAATTTAAAACTTTTTCTAATTTTATAATCAGAGTAAATGTGGAAACTTGAATTCAAATCCTCTTTATTAATCAACAATTATGATATACAATGATTTCAATTACATGAGCAATCCTACATCTATATAGACTACCCAGCTACAACTAGCCCACAACTTGACGTCCGCACCAAGAGTACCTGAAAAGTGGGAGAAACCGGAGTGAGAATAAATCTCAACAAGTAGCAAGGTGTATGCATGAAATCAATTCATGTTTACATAAAATAAGTCATGATGTGTACGATTAAACCAACGATAAAAACATCAACAAGAAAAGCGATAATATAGAGAAATCACAGTACACAGCATACCACGTCTGTGACGTTACAGGACTAATGGAATCGTAAACAGAGCCCTACAGACATGTGCCAATATGCTACCTCGCCGACTTACGGTAGACCAGCCGCCCTACAGTCTGGCTATTCAACACCAACGGAAGAACCCACCACCAACTAATAATCAATAACCAGCCACCCCGCAGACTGGCTATTCCAGATGGGTTAGCATGTATGGCCCAACCAATCCAGGAGCGGTACCATCCTTGAGATGATGGAATGCCTATGACACAGAATAAGAAACTCCAGAAAACAATTTCATTTACTAGCTACTCTAATGGATCCACGTAAGAGCTAAGCCTGCTAGACACAACTTACAATCAAAAACTTTAAATAACTTAATAACATATCAATTAATAATGTAATTGCAAAACCCACATGATTGTTGAAAACCAAACCAGGGAATGGACATACTTCTCAATAACTCCCACCAAATACCGAACCAAATCCGCCCATGCAGGAAACAATAAATCAGGCACCAGCCTTGTCACGCCAGTGACCCAAAATCCAACACAAGATGTACCAAGTCATATGTCCAAACTTCAGGTTTCAACGGCAAAATAATCCAAGTATATACATGAATCATTCGGAGCTCAAAGAATGCTCAGATAATTCAAATACAGGTGTAGGAACTTCTAAAATCAAGTTTTGTTTAAAAGGAAATAAATCAAGACATTAACAATGTTCCTAACTCTTGATTAAAACTTCTTTATTTCTATTGTCTATTAACATCCAACTTTCCTGCATTTAGAACCCAAGGTGTCAAAAGGTATTAACTCTGTTATTTAGTCCTTTTAGAAGGTAACTTAGGTCTATATTGAAGTTTAAGAATAGGTTAGGTTACCCAAAGTCAGATCCAAATAGGTTGTGACCTCTTTTTACTTAAAATATCTCTAAAAGTTTCATATTTACAATCATCGTCACAAATTACTATTCTTTAATTTAAATTTAATTCCGCTACTTCCTACATCTCAAATTAACCTAGTTACAGGCGTTACAACTTTAGAAATTACAGAAAAATCATTAAAAATTAAATCTGGGCACGAATCCCAAAATCTGGAATTTCTGACATCAGTCGCTTGAAGAGGCACTCGAGCAACTGTTCTAGCGGCTATAATTATAGGTTCTGTTTTAGATACACAGGCAGGTCGCCCGTGGTTGCGCTCGAACGGTATATCAAGCGACTTGTTTCACTGTTCTGGTTTAAGGTGTACAGATAGGGCGCTCGAGCGACTGTCTAGCGCTCTGCCCAAAACTCAGTTTTTCTGGGTTTTTCATAATTTCCGAAACTTCTCAAATTCCTATGGCTTTAAATTGTTTCTAAGCATCTAAATTTCATTCTAAATTACTTCTAAGACAATCCTAATCAAATCTTGGTGATTAAATTTATCTAAGATTTCTTTCTAAATTAAACCACCCATGAGCACCAATACTTTTCTTGATTCTTAAAGAGATTCAAATCACCAAATCAAAACTTTATAATCATCTAACTTTTCCAATGAAATCCAACTTAAAACTAATACAATTAAACATCAAAATCACAAGAAAACATGCAGTTCCTCCAGTTTCAAGTGTTTGCTACTTGCCTTTTTTGATGAACCCAGATTTTTCAAAACTTCTTCTGTGCCTGCTTTTGGAGCTTGACCGCAGCCCTCTAAATTTCTTTAATTTAGATCTTCACCGTTCAGTTGGAAGTCCTCCATGAGTAGAACAAGACCGTAAAATTTCAGCTCATTCCAACGGTTGGATCTTCCTAGCTCTTTATTCGAAGTTGGCTAGTCGGCCATCTCTGCAATTCCTTTTTCTTCCAAAATCTGATTTTCCAGCAACTTCTGGGTTAGTTTGTACCACCTTAGACTCATCCAAATCCAATCTCCACCGTTCAGATTAAAGTATCGCATGTATAGATTATAACCTCCAAATTTCATGACGATCCAACGACTAGTTCTCCGGAGATCGTCGTTCAAAGTATGCTGGTCGGACCACTGCAGCACCTTTTTTCTTTTCTTCCCTCTCTTTTCTCTTCTCTCTTTTTCCCTTTATTTTTCTCCCAAGCCCAAGCACGAATTTCTTCTCTTTTCCCACTTATCTTTGACTTGCTAAAAACCCTAAACCTTTCCTAGAACTCTCCTTTTATAAGCTCTCTTAATTAGAAGTCCTACTAGGTTTAGGAGACCTTCTAAATAGGATTCCAATTCTTAATTGGAAACCTCCCTATCTTGACCCTCCTTCTAATTCCTCTTTTAAGTATCTCATATAAAGGAAGGTCCTAATTTAAGTTATTTTCGTGCTAATTAAATTTCCTATTTTAAAATATTACTAAAACACCCTAAAGCTCCTCTTATCCTTAAATTTAAGGCTCCTTATCAACCATAATCACCAATATACCCTTTTTCCTACTTTTAAGCCATAATTTGCTATTTAAAGTCAAACCTAACCCAAATTTAGTCTAGTTAAATATTTCAAGTCTAATAATTATTTACTTACTCAATATATTAAATTGGCTAATTGGAAAATGACTAAAATACACTTTCCTTGAAATTCCCTATTTAACCTTTGGATCTTTTTCCAAAAATTCTCCTCTTTATTTCTCACATCAATCTTAACCATATAATGCACTTGGATTAATACCTATCTTCTCCAATCCTTTATATTTAAATCACTCTTCAAATTTATCTAAACCAACCTTGCTCTTTCCAATTTAAATGAAGCCACTATTTAAATTCCTTATTACTCAAAATTATTGTTTATTTATTTAGTTACTAATATCTCTTTGGATCATAATATTATTCTTCCAATACCTAAATTAAATCTTAACTTCTCAATATTTAGGCTTATTTAATTTACTTTATTTTAGGAAATTCCAGGGTTTTACAGGATGTAGGGTTGCAAAGTTGGGATATATGGCTTCTTGAAAGGGTTGGTGTCATGGTATGGAGGTCTGGACTGATCTGTGGGAGGAGACAACTGGATCGTTCAAGAAGGTTTTGAAAAAGTTTCCCTTAGATGAGGGAATTTTCCTTTACTTTCCTACTCTGTATTCCCTCCTTCGTCTTGCTTATGTTTTCTCCAACCTCTTGGTTTAGACCCCAATTATGCTTTAGGGGCAAGCTTCTTAACCTTTATTGGTTCCGACCTTCCCTGCAGGTTGACCCCCAGACCCTTCCCTGGATAAAAATTTTATTTTCTAGGCACTTTCTCCACCATTTTCTCCGCACTCGTCATCTTCTCTTTTTTATCCTGACACCCCCCATGTATGAAATTGACAGTTTTGAACTGGAAAGAGTGGAATGCAATTTTGTCGACAGTTAATTCAATATTAATAAAGGGTACATCAGGTGGCACTATCGGAGGTATATTCTCAGCTAGGACAGTTCAGTTGTCACCCTTTGTCCTCTTATATACTTCACCCTTTGGTGGAGAGCGGATGGTATTGCCCTAGCTGAGTGTATCCATAGCCTTCCGAGGAGCAGATTGAAAGCTGCTGGGATATCCATCAGTTCAAATGTGATATTAAAGATATTGGGTCCAATAGTGACCGGCAGTTCAATCTCTCCTAAGGAGTGTGTCCATTTTGTTTGATCTTGAATTGATCCAGACCAAGCTTGGTAAAAGTGATTAATGGGCAAACATTCAAAGCTGACCCATTGTCTATTCATACTCGTGCTATCATGCTGCCCTTACAAAGCACAATGGTGTGCAAAGGATCAACGTGATAGCAACCGCCTGGGCTCATCTCACTTTCTGAAAAACTTATTACATTGTGAGATAATATCTAACCAACCATTTTGCCTAGCTAGTCTGGATCAATCATCTTTGGCACATGTACACTCTGAAGCACCCTTAATAATTAATCCCTATGCTTTTCAGAATTCAGCAAAAGTCCCAGTATTGAAATTTGGGCTGGGATTTTATTCAACTGATCTACAATATTAAATTCACTCTTTTTGATTATTTTCATGAGGTCAGCCGTCTCATTTTCAGCAACCTGGGTGGTGTTCTCCCTTATTTTTGCTTTTCCTTTCAGTTTTTTCTTCTCTTCTGCATTTTTTCTTTCCTTCTCAACTTCCAATTCTTTTTCCTTTCCTTCTTCTCCTACACACCTTCCTAACTTCATCATGAGGTTCACCTCCTCCTGGTTCTGTCTCTCGACCACTGGAATTGTGGTTGTGATGCCCTTGATGTAATTCCAAGGTACAACTAATTCTAAATAGGAAGGTCTAGGAACATTGATCACGAGTGGGGGAAGATAGGATTTTGAGGTAGGAGTTGATTTAGGAGCAATTCACGAACGAGGAACATCTACAACCAAAGGCGGAAGCTGCTTTGGCACATTCGGTTGAGAGAGTTTAGGAGTTATTGGAACAAAGGAGGTGATTAATGCAGTGGTGGGGTCATAGTTGATGACCAAGGAGGGTTTTGATGGAATTGGTGGGGGAGTAATTAGTGAGTTGCAGTTAATTACCAAGGGGTTTTTTGAAACCTTTTCCTGGGTCATGAGAGAAGAGACTCGGTTTAGGGAGGAATTAATCTCCTCAGCAGCACTGCCATTCTTCTTTCTTTTGGAAATGACATTGACTTCATCTCCCCTTTTTCCTTGGTCAAAATAAACTCTAACCGAAGTCCCTATGAGAGCAATCAACTGAGAGGGGTCAAAAGTTCTTTCAATAGAATAGATAG
This sequence comes from Buxus sempervirens, assembly GCA_947561395.2. Taxonomy (NCBI): domain Eukaryota; kingdom Viridiplantae; phylum Streptophyta; class Magnoliopsida; order Buxales; family Buxaceae; genus Buxus; species Buxus sempervirens. The sequence goes on along the minus strand of OX387191.1, from coordinate 26,722,493 downwards.
CTGCAACTGAATTGGACGAACCTGCCCCGTTGTGATAAGACAACGGATTTTGCCCAATGTCTTTTCCAGAAGGGGTAGGAGCAGCTGTGTTGAAGGACAAAGTTTTCTTATCCAACAGGTCCTGAATGGCATGCTTTAGAGGCCAACAATTGTCAGTAGGATGTCCTGGTGCACCCATGTGAAAATCACAAGTGACAGAGGGATCAAAATTCCTTCCCTTAGGCGCATTTGGGTTTGGCTCCTTTAGGGTTACATATCCTACCTTCAACAAGGTTGGTAATAGTTGAGAGGGAGACACGAGAATAGGAGTGAAGACTTTATTCCTTCTTGTTGCCATCCAGGCATCTCTCTTTTCTTTAGTGAAAACCCTCTTTTGATTTGCAGGCACGGATAGAAAGAAATTGATGTTGAGTGGAGTTTGATGGTTGGTTTGTGGCTGCTAGACCTGCAGGGGTATAGGAGCCGGAACATTACTGTGGAGAGGTTTCCTGGGAGGAGGAGCTTGTACCAGGTTTACTTCTCCTTCTTTTCTCCCTCTATTCTTTTTAACTCCATTCCCTTTCTTCTGTGCAAAAGAGGCGGAGGAATCTGACTGACCGGCCATAGCAGAGTAATCAATTATTTTTCCTGATCTGACTGCAAAATTGGTGGTAGTCTATCCCACCAGATGGTTGTAGAAGGGCTGCCCTAGTGTGCCAATGAAAGTTGATATCATTTCTGGCTCCATCATAGGTGTCCTAACTTGGGAGGCAGTCTCTCTCCACCTCTTGCCGTATTGCCTTACAGATTCATCCCTTCCCTTGCTCATCCTCATTACGTCGTACCTATCTGGCACGATTTCTATAACGTCCCGGAACCAGGTTACGTAATGAAACAGTAATTCTTTCTCGAGGAGTTAACTTTTATACACAGGATCACTATATCAGAGTAAGGAAAACATGAAATGGCAATAACATAATCAGAGTCAACTAAAATTTCCCTAACTCACCTGAACCCAAGCATATACCCGCCTGTATCGTCCTCTCTGAGATCTGAAAACAAAACAAAGCAGTGAGATACGACTATCTCAGCAAGTAGCAATGCATACACAAAATATAGTTATAACAGTACTAAAACATGCACGATTAAAATACACGACGATTAACCACGGGTAATCCGTCTAATCTCGGAAACACATCGTCAATTACATTTGGAAAACTTTATATATTTGGGACTCTTGAAGTTTGTCTATTTTGTGTGGCTAAGCACTAGAGTTCTAGACAATCCAGTCTAACACTGCAACAGCTCGAACATCCAATATCCTCGCCCTCATGGTGGAATTACTCAACTGACCTCACCATCATGGTGGAAACGGAGTTGCTGCAGCGATTTCCTCATGGAAGGCCTCTCCATCATGCACTACAAAAAAAACGGGGCTTTAGCGGCAGGTTTTTTGCGGCGGTAAACAATTACCACCACTAAAAGCCCGTAAATACATTTAAGCGGCGAGGGCCTGTATACCGCCGTTGAAGTAAGTCTTTAGCGGCGGTAAATTTCTACCGCCGCTAAAAAGAATGGCGCCAACTCCAATTCTCATTCGTATGTTTGGCGCGTCTTTGTACCAACGGTAGAGCCGCTGGTAATATTGAAAACTACCGCCGGGGAAAATAATATTTGTTATGTTTTTCATAAGTAAAATAAATATTTTGAGCGGCGGTAATTACCGCCGCAAAAACGCTTGATAGCGGCGGGAATTATTTGCCGCCGCAAAAAAGATTATATTGCCATCGCGCAACTTGGGTTTTAGCGGCGGTATATTATTACCGCCGCTAAAAGGTTACAATGGCATCGCGGAATTGGATTTTAACGGCGGTAATAAGTTACCGCCGCTAAAAGGGTATAATGCCATCGCCGGGACTTGGGTTTTAGCGGCGGTAATAAGTTACCGCCGCGAAAAGGGTATAATGCCATCGCGGGGACTTGGGTATTAGCGGCGGTAATAAGTTACCGCCGCTAAAAGGGTATAATGCCATCGCCGGGACTAGGGTTTTAGCGGCGGTAATAAGTGACCGCTGCTAAAAGGTTATGATTCCATCGCGCGAACTTGGGTTTTAGCGGTGGTAACTTATTACCACCGCTAAAAGGGTATAAATCCCCAAATCGCGCGAAATGGGGTTTTCTTCTTTGCGCGAAAACCCTGGTTTTTCCTTTGCTGCTCGCCGTCACCGACCTTCCTGCCGTTGCCAAGCCGTTCGTCGTCGCCGTTCATCTTCTCCATCGCCTAGCCGCCGCCGGCCATCTTCTCCATCGCCGTTCGCCGTTCACAATTCGCAGGTAAGTTGTCGCCCTTTGCCGTTTGCTTCTGTAACGTCAAGACATCTCTATTTATAATGAGGGAAGGATGAATATGCTTAGGTGTTGAATTAAGATAGAATATGCTTTCAGGGATAAGGCTTCAAATAACATTTGAAATGGGCTCCTTAGCTTTAGCAACTGCTTCTTCATTGTGGTCGGTATCAGCTAAATAAATCGCGGCATTTTGACAATTCAATCTAATTTTTTTTTATGCCTCGATATAGCGGAAGTTTTGATGCTATAAATAGGAAAAATGTTACTTCTAAAGAAAAAGTAAATCTCTGTATCAGATACTGAAAGTACATTATATCCACCAAAGCATAGGAATTCCACCTTAAGGCCAGTCAAACCTTGAGGTAAATTCACAAAATTTAGCAGTATGAGTGTAAGTTGAACCAGAAACGATCTTTTAGTTGCCTCAGCAATAAGTTGAAGAAATCATTCATAATCATTTGTTTCAGTTGCATTTTTCTAACACATTAATTCCGAACCTGTTTTTCAAAACAAAACCATTGCTGAGAACTGAGTTTAACAGTGGTGTACAAACTTTGCAGTAAGGATATTCTATTTTAGTATTAATTTTACTGTGACATGAAAAGACAAATGTGTACATCTACTTGTTTTGTCCTAATGGTGTATTCATTTACTGGGGCTAGCAATGTTACATTTATATCAGTTTGTAATGGGGATATCCATTTATTTAATTAATAGAACCAAATCAACTGTATATTTGTAGATTTTTCAAACTGTTACAATTAGATCAGTTTCTGTTTCAATGTTTGGAAAAAGTTTTTGGTCTCTAACCAACACTGTAGGCAGATCCTTGGACGACAAAGTCAGTCTCTTTTCTTTGTTTATTTATTTTTCCTTTTTGTATTCTTCACCTCTAGTTGTGAGTAAAATAGCTGTCAATCTTTGTTTTGGTATTCTTTTACTTGAAGTGTAGACTTGGTTATTCACTTGGACACTTTATATGAAAATCACATCAAAATAATTTAGTTTTTTATAGTTAAAAAGGATAGTTTAAGAAGCTCAAGTAGCCTCTATTGGATTATGCTTCATTGGTCAAGATTATGAACTAAAGTATTGTTTAACTTCACAAAGGAAAGAACTTTGAAAAGGCAGACAAGGTGCTTGCAATATAGTGGTTATGCTTTGACCTTTTCTTTTTTCTTGGAACTCCTTTTGTTAGTATATTAACCCATTAATAGGTATATTTGCTTAGAATTCTTATTGATCATGTTTACAAGAAAAAAGCACTCCTTCAAAGAGGTTTACTAGGATAAAGATCATTAGGATAAGGGTGCACACCCAACTCATTAGATTGTAACTCTTCAACATTTTTCCCTGAAGTCTATTTTGGCCACTATTTGATGGGACCTCTTACTTGATTTCCTTCTCCTTTTAAAAACTTGAAATGGTGATACACTGAAGTCTTAGGATCATCCCTACCAAGAAACAAATAAAAAAATCAACAAAAGGTGTTAGGATCATTTTATATGAAATTTTTTTTCCCTTTTGTGTTGGGGATACAATATTATTAAAAAAAAATTTCAAAAAAATCTACAAATAAACTTTTTATGAAGTATTATCCTTTCCCGTATTTATTTAATTAATAGAACTTACTAAATGGGGATATCCATTTAGTAAGTTCTATTGATTTATAAGTTGTATGTATCTTTGACTAATAATTATAAGAATAAACATAAAAACTATAAGGAAAAAGGAATAGGTACTTACCAACCAAGTAAGTCTTCCTCTCAGGTTTTCACTTCAAATTTTCATTGCTAGCTCCTTGAAAGCTTTGACTTCATTATCCTACCCTAATTAATTTGGGCACTTCTCTCTATACATAAATGTGGGCACAATTTTTGGATATGGATGTGGATATGGATGTGAATGCTATTTTTGGATATTGATGTGAAAGCTTCGACTCTTCTTTTGTTTACAGGTTAAACCATTATTATTTTAGACCAATTTGGTCTGGACAACCCTCTATTTTTAGGGAAGATGCTGCCGAAATTTTAGGGGAGATAAATAATGGTTAAACCATTATTTATCTCTTTAAGTTCCTTGTTGTGATATTTCTGTTCTAATGCTATTCAATAGCATTGATATTATGATTAGCAGTTTTTTATTCTATTTTTTGGTTAACCTGGTTATTGTTTTTATATTTATTTATCTCATAAAAAAAGTGGGAACAATTCAAATACCCGTCTGAGAGGTTACATGTGTAACTATGCCCATCCTATTTTGTGTACTTTGAAGATATTGCATCTTCGCAGTAAGTTTGCAATAATTCTTAGTATTTAAATATGAAGGCATAGATTTGCACATGTAACATCTTGGATTGTCATATTGACAGTTTGGGGATATCAAGTATGTTACTTGTTGACATGTGATTTATATATATCTCTACTTATAATTTTGGTTTTATCTCTTTGTTCTTCAAATACGTAGTTTTATTGACTTTACATCAAAAAACATTACGTATTTGAAGAACTACGCAGAGATGCTGCCGAAATTCGTGGAGAAATATATGAATCTTATGACAAACAAGTAATGTATTTGGAATTCCTAAATGGGTAAAACCAAGCATAAATTTTAAAACTAACATAAGTACCGTTTGCTATTAGCTAGATTCATTTATAGAGTATGTTTTGCAGAAAGTAATCATATTCAAAAGTGACGGGTAAATTCTTTCACAACATACTAATAGATGGGTCGAAGGTGGATGAAAAGATCTAGGTATTTATTATGTTAATTTCTTAATGTTTTGATGAAGGGTGTGTATCTATATTTATTAACTAAATAGGTTACGTTTACTATGGATGGAATAGGGCTAGTCAAGATTATCAAGATGGAGTCTTGGGTTTCATCAAGTTCGCATGTTCTCGCGAGGCAACTATTAATGGGTTGTTGAAGTGTCCTTATCCGAAATGTAATAATGTGTTGTATCAAAGTCAAGAAGTCGCATACGAACACATGATTTGCAATGGATTTGATCAAAACTACACAAAATGGTACTATCATGGGGAGGATATTCTCGATTCACAACACCCCCCCCCCCCCCCCCCGTGTTAATCCCATAGTAGATGATGCACAATTTGTGGGTGATGAAGTTAGGCTCATGGTTAAAGAAGCTTATGTGGTGCAGGATGAAATGGACGTATCTGCGAGTTCTTCACATAGGCCATCAGATGATACCCCAACTTGTAATAATCCACAGTTTGAGAAACTGTTCCATGATGCTGGAGAAGAGTTATACCCAGGGTGTAAAAGCCACACGAAATTGTCGTTCATTGTTAAACTATTTCATATAAAGTGCCTAAGTGGATGGAGCAATAAGTCATTGACTTTGACGCTTGAGTTGTTGAGAGAGACATTTCCATTTGTGTCAAAATTGCCAGAAACAAGTTCACAGGTCAAGACGATGATATCGGACCTGAGTCTTAATTATAACAAAATAGATGCGTGCCCAAATGACTGTATGCTATATTGGAATGAAACTAGTGAAAAACAAAAGTGTGATATTTGCGATACTTCTAGATGGAAATCCGAAGACAGTCATTCCAATAAAAAGGGAAAGAAAAAGGCAGCAAAGATATTAAGGCACTTTCCTTTGAAGCTGCGTCTTCAAAGATTGTATATGTCTTCCAAGATTGCCGATGATATGAGATGGCATGTGGATGGTCATACTGATGATGATAAGTTAAGGCATCCTACGGATTCTATGACTTGGAAATATTTTGATGTTATGAATAGCGAGTTCAGTTCTGATCCTCGTAATGTTAGACTGGGCTTAGCAGCTGACGGCTTCAATCCATTTAGATCAATGAGTATCACCCACAGCACGTGGCTAGTCATTTTGATTCCATATAACTTGCCACCGTGGTTGTGCATGAAACAACCAAACATGATCCTTTCTTTACTCATACCAGGGCCGAGGGGGCCGGGAAATGATATTGATGTGTACTTGCGCCCTCTTATAGAAGAGTTAAAAGACCTATGGGTTTCTGGGGTTGAGACATGTAAGACCCTGATTTTTGGTGAGTTTTATTTTTTTTTTGTTTTTGTTTTATTATTATTATTATTATTAAAATATAGCTTGGGAGCTGGTTAACCTAAGTGGCCGGAACATGTAGGGTTTCCAGTGGGCGAGCGCGCATAGGATCAAGGAAATTGGAAAGTTATCGAGCGGCGTATGTCTCGCGAGGTAAGGATACCAAAAAGGGAAAGTAGGGTTTTGGGTTTGTAGGAATACTCATATCATACTTACGGAAATAATTTTCGTTAGTCTCGTTATCTGGAGAGAGCTGGGCGATTTGGCGATTGCGGCTGAAATGGCGATTAGGGTTATTCCCGTGAAGAACAAGAATCGGAAGGACTGCTAGGGGTTTATTGGAGTCGGATTTCTGCGGGTTATCTCTCTCGCGAGCAGAGGAATTGTTCGGCTACCATTTCATCTTCACGCACAGCCGGAGTCGTGCTCGGCCGATTGTGGAAGAAGCTATTGTTCTAGGATTAAGCGCATACAAGTGAGTAGCACTGATTTAAAACCGAGGTTTTAGTTTATTCGTGATGTATTTTGAACTGCATGGTCGTATTGTGAGTTCTGGGTTTTTCTGGAATACCGCGAGTTACGAACGAAGATTGAAAATTAATGTGAAATTAAAGATGTTTAGATTAAATCCAAAATGGGTTGGGAAGTCTTCTGGGAGCATTAGGAGTGTAATGGAGCAATAACAGACCTAAACAAACCAGCCAGAGTTGGAGATCTCGAAATAACAGAGACTCGAAATTCGCAGTGGGTATCCGCCCACTTGCGCCCACTTCGGGAAGTAGGCACCTAGGAAATTTGATCTGGCGTCGAGCTCGCGCCTACCTGGCGCTCAGCTCGCGCCTACTTAAAATCGATGCACTTTTCTCGCGCCTATCCCGCGCTCAGCTCGCGCTTACTTAAAACCGATGCGCTTTTCTCGCGCCTTTCTCCCGCTCAGCTCGCGCTCACTTAGCGTCGAGTGAGCGCATAGTCCATTTTCGCCTATTTCCTATCCGCCGACTGGCGCTCACCTGGCGCTCACTTCAGGAAGTGAGCGCATACCCAATTTAACTTACCAAATTTGATTTCCGATTGAATCAAGGGGGATTTTGATGTCTTGGGGTTTATATCACTTCACCAATCACTTGTTGGTAACCTTGGAACCTGCATTTCTTATTTAATTCCTAGGAGAATGCTAGTGGCAAATTCTTAAAGATTCCTAAGGATGAGTGTGGGTTATTTTATATATGTTGTGCTGGATACCAAAACTCTAGGAGTTCTTTGTCGTTTTCTCCTCGAACTTATACACTGTTCTAATTGAGAAATTATTGATTTCTGGTTTCATTTGTTTTGGGAAATGCTGAAATGTATTGTCTTGTTATAAATAACTGTGTTTGTATTCAAATGGCATTGTTTTGTGGAAATGAGAAATACTGAAAGTATTGAGATACTGTTTGGTCCAGAGGGACAGGTGATGAACTATGATGAGATATACATGATGTGGAATGAATGGTTTTTACTTTAAATGTTGAAATTGAGATTATACGATGTTTTACTGTTTTGGTCTAGCTTGTCCTGGATCCAGAGTCTAAGCTTAGTAATGTAATGTTATTTGTTGGTTGTTGGAATTGCATGGCCTTGTGTGTTGCCACGACTGGTGTAGAGCAGCCAGAAACCCTGAGTAGGCCTGGTTGTCAATGCAGAAACCCGGGGAGTAGGCCTGCATTGGATGACGAAACCCTGAGTAGGCCGTCATTTCAGAGTTTCCGAAACCCTGAGTAGGCCAGAACTGTGTACATGGAGGTGTGGAGTGTCTACTTGGCATGTTCAATTTATCAACTAAACGATAGTCATGACATTGACCGATCGATGTGTTGTCGTACTTAACTGAGATGTGATTTGACCGATGAGATGAGTTTTGGTTTGAACTTGAAATTGATATGAGTTGTTTAATCGTACGGAACGTTTATCGATGCATAGCTTTGAACTGTGATTAACTATTTCTGCATGCATGTGCTACTCGCTGAGATATTCGTATCTCACTCTGTTGTTTTGTTGTGATTTTCAGATACTCGTGGTGAGGCGACTACTGGGGTAGATCCTGCTGAGGCTTATAGGGAGGAAGATTACTATTACCTTCCTTAGACTTGTAGGTTATCTGGTTCCGAATTTGAGTACTTTGAATATTTGAGGTGTATTAAAGTCTATTTGGGGGTTGAACCATATGTTTCTAGTTAAGTCTAAACGTTACATTTCTTGGATGAATCAAATTGTGCACTCTGACAGGTTATAGTTAGATGATTATCCAGCGATCATATTCAATTATAGATCCTTGCCTAACCTCCGTGAGACGTGTTATATCTTTATTGAACAACAAGGATCCGGGGCGTTACAAGACATATGATGCGTCAAGAAAGGAGGTCTTCACTCTGCGTGCAGGGTTAATTTGGACGATTAGTGATTTCCCTGGGTATGCTATGCTTTCGGGTTGGAGCACTAAAGGGAAACTTGCATGCCCTTCTTGTCATAAAGACACGTGTTCTAAGTATTTGCATCATAGCCGGAAGCACTGTTATATGGGTCATCGTTGATTCCTACCTCTTGATCATAAGTTTCGAAAGCAGAAACAATCCTTCGATGGTACCACAGAGACAAGGGAAGCTCCAATAGAATTAATCGGGTGGGATATTGTTGATCACTTAAGGGGCAGTTTACATGTATTCGGGAAGCATACCAGTAAGAAGTACTCTAAAAACACTAGTAAAGGAGCGATGCTCTTTAATTGGAAGAAAAATAGCATATTTTTTGAATTGCCATATTGGAGGGATATTATGTTGAAACATAATTTGGACGTGATGCATATTGAGAAGAATGTTTGTGATAGTATACTTGGTACATTGTTAAATATTGATGGAAAAACAAAGGACAACTTTAAGGCGCGCTTGGATTTGGTTGACATGGGTATTAGACACGCACTTCATCCACAGATGTTACCAGATAGAAAGAAAGCATGTTTGCCGGCTGCATGCTTCTCACTAGACAAACGGGAACAAGATATATTTTGCAAAGTGCTGAAAAGTATAAAGGTTCCAGATGGTTATTCGTCCAACATTGCTAAACGGGTGAGTAGTAAAGAACGGAAGACATTTGGTCTTAAAAGTCATGATTTCCATGTGTTGCTGCATCAACTATTGCCTCTTGCTATTCGGAAAGTGTTGCCGAAGAATGTAACATCCGTATTAATAGAGTTGAGCAACTTTTTTCATCAATTGTGCTCCAAAGTTTGTGAAGTTGATGACTTGAAGCGCCTTCAAGATAGTATTGCACAAGTATTATGCCAGACGGAGAGGATTTTCCCCCCATAGTTCTTTGATATTATGGTGCATTTGCCAATTCACTTAGCAAATGAAGCTATGGAAGGGGGGCCTGTCCAATATCGTTGGATGTATCCAATTGAAAGGTACGTATTACAACAGTCTTATTACATGTGTTTCCTTGTATTTCGCCGTCGAATCATCTTGATTATCAAGATTTTTTGTTTTTCATAATAGGTACTTGTACACCCTAAAGTCATATGTGCGCAATCGAGCACAACTGGAGGGGTCAATTGCAGAAGGGTATATTGCGGAAGAATGTATGATATTCTGTTCCCGATACTTACCTAACGTAGAATCAAAAACTAATCGGCCGCAAAGAAACTATGATGAAAATGCAATTGGAAGTGCCCAACCATATAAATTATCCAATATTGAGTGGGCACAAGCGCATCGTTATGTGCTTTTCAATGACGATAGGGTTGCAAGTTTTCGAATGTAAGAAGTTACTTGCTTACCTCATCCATTTGTTTCTATATTACAATATTTTCATATTCTTTGAATTAATCATTGTATTTTGACTTACAGGCGCCATCTAAGCCTTCTTAAGATGTTAACTCCAAGGGCAAGGGAACATGACATACAAAAGAAACATAATAATGAATTCATGCAATGGTTTAAAGAACATGTAAAAAACCTTATTTCATTTATAGTTATAGCTCCACATGTGTTGTTTAATATTGCATTTCTTAACCTACTTGGCCCCTTATTTATAGGCCGAGACACTAAAAGCATCAAATAGTGCCGTCTCCAAGGACATTATGTTGTTGTCACAGGGGCTACAATCAATGGCAAAAAAATTCAAGGGATACATAAGTAATGGATATCGTTTTTGCACGATGGAGAAAGAGAAATCCTCAAAGAGTCAGAATAGCGGTGTTGTGGTAAAAGCAAGCACTACTAGCTACGCTAGTACGAAAGATAAAAATCCAATAACAAGTTATATGTCTTTTTACGGGTGTCTGGCTGATGTGGTCGAATTGGCATATTCAGAGCAGCTTAGACATGTACTGTTTAAGTGTGATTGGGTTGATATCATGACACAAGGAAGAGGCATTAAGACAGATGAGTTAGGATTTACACTTGTGAACTTGAAGCGGTTATTATATACTAGTCAACATGTCATGGATGATCCGTTTGTGTTTGTATCTCAAGCTGAACAAGTTTTATTTGTGGTGGATCCAATCGATGAAGAGTGGAATGTTGTTGTGAAGACTAAGGCTCCGTTTGTTTTGATGTAAAATCTTATACGGAAAAAATTTTCAATGTAAAATAGGGGTTTTCAAATGTTTGTTTCCATGTAAAATCCAATATCTATAAAATAGTTTTCCTAAAAAGTAGCCATTTTCTGGAAAATGACTTACCGTAAAAAATGCCGCATGTCATTTTCTGGAAAATAGTTCACACTCCATATCAGGTTTTAAAAGGAAACAACTCTCGAGAGAACAAAAGAAAAGCACACGGGGTCTTCTTCAAAACACCCTCCAATGGTTACGTCGTTCAGTCCCTTCTGCAAGACCAAACTTGCAGTTGCAATCTCAGAACTTTGGTATCTTTGGCAATGGTAATCTCCACATCCTCAACCTCACTTCTCCGGCCCCGTTGCCAAGGTCTGAGCTTTTCATAATGCCAAGGGAGTCTGATTCGCAACCTCTCAGAACTATGGGAGAGTCTGAAGATAATGGTAAAGTCCTCGTCTCAGTTGTCGCCGAAGGCTTCGTCAAGCTCTGGGAGTTAGCCTTACCGCATACCTCTAACCCCATTTGCTCCTTCCACAAACATACCCGTGAAGTCCAATCAAAATTAAGAAACCAACTAATTTCTTTGAGTCTAAGATGAGCTCTCCTCTATTCCGCCCCTATTTCTCTCTCTTCCGTTAGAAGTAATGAAATTTTCTGAAGAAAACTTTGATAAATTCTCTTAGTCTCTCAACAAATCTCTGTCCTGTCCCGAGTTCTCTCTCTTTCATAAGAGAGAATTTTTCTTTCACTTGATTCCCTCCTCAATCAAACTATCCATCTCATCTAGTCGTGCACCTTCTGAGCATTGGAATCCTCTGAAAGCGCTCAGAAATCCTTCTATCTTGGGCTCCCACTTGTTCTTGTTTAGTCCACCACAATGAGCGAGGTTGAAGCTGTGAAACAAGGGAGAAATTTGTTTGCCGATAATCACTAGCAATCCCAAACGCCACCATCATTTCAAAATTCACCAGTTAAACACGCTCGATTTATGGTATCGTGTGAATCATATATACCTTGCCATCCTTACTACTCATTCAATGTCCTCTGCACAGTGGTACATGCCTTCAATGATTACTCTCGTCTTGGTAATTTTCGAGATTAACAAAATGTTGGAAGTATTTATCAACTAGTAGCTGGTCATAGGAATAATCCATGGCACACCACCCTAAATAAGAAAACAATTAATCATTTACCTTTATTATTTTCATTCGTTCCAAATGTAAGAAAACAAAAAATTTTCATTTTCATCTCAATTTTTCAATGCCCATCCAAACAGTAGAAAATTTTTGATTTTCCTGAAAACATTTTTCGATATAAATCTTTTCCTTTGAAAAACATTTTACATCAAAACAAACGGAGCCTAAGCCAAGGGACTTGTTTGAATTGATCACGAATGATGATCAACCCATTTATTGCGAGCCATATGCTACCCAACTTGTAACAAATAATGAAGAAGAGGTTGATGGGTTGAGTTGGGCAAGGGAAGACGTACCTGGCACAACAGTTGATGCTCATCCTCATATGAGTACAGAACAGCTCACATCTTCTAGTGATCCTGTTCATGACGAACAGGGATCGGATTCTGATGATGACCATGAATGAATTGTAGTGATCCTGTTCATTCTCATTTTTTGTCTTGAATACGACACTATTTTCTTCTATTAAACTAACTAACAAACAATAGTCCTTTATGATGAATCAGATTGTTATTGACTTGTATTATTTTATTTTCTACAACATATAGTGTATTTTATTAGATGGCAGAGGGTGGGCCAGCTAGGAGGGGTAGAGGCCCTACTAGATGCCTTGATTTACTAATTGCCTCCAAATTGGCTAGTTTTTGTGGGACACTGGCACGCGATGGACGTGTTATACCCCTGAATCGCTTTGGCTGGCGAGAAGTCACAGATAGGAAGAAGGACCGAGCGTGGTCGCTTGTAAAGGTATATAATCTAAATTTTAATGCAGTTCATTGCTTAAAATGTCCACATATTTAGCTAATTGGTATTAACTTTTAAATTTCAATTTGTTATGCACCGTAGGAAAAGTTTGAGGTTGAAGAGAGGTTACATGACGTTATCATGCAATCAATTAATAAAAAATGGAGGGACTATAAGTCCGATTTGAAGCAGAACCATTACGACCCATACGAAACAAATGCTGAACGTATAAATCATCGCCCACCAGATGTGGTAGAGGAGCAATGGGCAATTATAGTAGAGTACTGGAACTCACAAAGCGCTCAGGTAATTTGTTAATTAGTTAATATGTCTTCTAAAGCTACCGCATCCTTATTTATTGACTTTGTATGATTATATGTTGCAGAACGTGTCGGCAAGGAATAAAACTAATCGTGCCAACCAGACCCTTAATCATATGGCTAGGACAAAGAGCTTTGCCAGGGTCAGAAACGAACAGGTATAACAAATGGCTTGTATATGAATATTTATGTGATAAGATTAAATATTTATGTGAATGAGGATTATATATGAATGCTACGTTTTGCATGTTTTTTTTGTTTTTCAGGTTGAATGGCTTTATTTTAGATTAATTTGGTCTGGACAACCCTCTATTTTTAGGCGAGATGCTGTTGAAATTTTTCTTATTTTTTCTTAATTTATCTCTACATGTGTTCTTTGTTTTTATATTTCTTCATCTTTTTAATTGGGTCAATTGTATTAATTTCTGCTTGTGGATGTTTAAATGATTTATGATGAATTAACACTATATTTTTTCATTAGGGATTGGTGGGCCGTGCTGAGACTTTTATAAGAACGCATACTCGAAAAGATGGCACGCCAATCAATGATGAAACAGCTGACAAGATAGTAAGTTATTTCCTCTTATTGTAGGTATAATTGTAGCATACGATTAACTTTATTAGCATCTATTTTGATAACTCAATGATTACATAAATATTTTTTTCAGGATCAAATGCGAACTATCATGGAACAAGGCACGCCAGATTCGACAGCCCGAGATGATGTATATACTCAAGTCATGGGGCATGACACACATGGCAGGGTGCGGTGTTGTGGGTTTGGCCACACGCCCACTAGGCTGTGGGATGGTAGTGCATCCTCGAGTACGTCATCTCGGTATGTCGATATGGATGAGTTTAATAGGATGCGAAAACAATTGCAATGTACAGAAGAGCGACTAGAAGAAGAGATGCGACAACGACAAACAATTGAAGCAACTGTTGCACAGCATGCCAGAGAATTTGAAGAATTTAGAAACTTAATGATGAGTAACCGTCAAACACAGGTATTATATAAATGCCTTACAAAAATACATATAGCACAAATTCATATAATCTTTATATTTAAATACCACACTTAATGATCTTTGTTACAATTTATAGTCTCCTGGCGAAACTTCTGCAAATGATAGTCCTCCTCGGGATTTTAGCTAGACAGACATGCATTCTTATTATTTGAGGTGAGTAACACAAGATAGCTTCGGTTCTATATATATATATAAATTTTTTTTGTCTAAATTGATTTGTCTACTTATAATTTTACTGACGCATGATTCATTGTTATTTTCATGCAGGGCTATTAAATTGATACGAGTTGCAATATCACTTGTTAATGGAAACCATTAATTTACTATTCTTTAGTTTAATTTATATGACATGAATGTTTGGAGTATTTTAATTTCATTAGAATCTCTTTTAATTCACTTTCTTCTTTGTAATTGTTTTGCTCTATTTGTTATAAAATTTGCTACGAAATGAGGTATTTTACAGGATTTTCGGTCCACCTAATTATAGTTTTTGTATATGCAGGTAAAGGCTTTTAGCGGCGGTAATTACCGCCGCTAAAAGCCAAAAGTTTTAAGCGGTGGTAATTAACGCCGCTTAAAACCAGAGTCGTATTTTACTTATACAAGGTATTAGCGGCGGTACTTACCGCCGCTAAAGGCATATGGAAGCACGTGAGGATTTTAGCGGCGGTAATTACCACCGCGAATATGAGGTATTAGCGGCGGTAAATGTTACCGCCATTAAAAATATCTTATTAAGCGGCGGCAAGTCCCGCCGGTAAAAAGGGAATTTAACGGCGGTAATTACCGCCGTTAAATTCCCGCTGGCTATTTCTCCGAAATAGCGGCGGTAATTTTGCTACCGCCGTTGGGGTAGTCGCCGATTCGTATAGCGGCTTGGTATTAGGTGGCGGTAGGATTTACCGTCGTTAAGTATTTAACGGCGGTAATTTGACTTTTACCGGCAGGAATCTACCGCCGGTAAAAGTCGAATTTTTTGTAGTGATGGAGGAAACACATGAAGGAACTCCAGACTTAAATCCAAACAAAACATACAAATTCCACCTACAACTAGACTGTGGATCCACACTAAGTCTCGTCCTTAATATTTTGGCAAAATTCTCATATACTGTGCAATTTAACATAAAACATTGCTTTTAATGAAAGAAGACATTTTATAATTAACTATACCAATTTTCGATTCAAATAATCACTAAAGCCATCCATCATTACAAATTTACAGCAATTGGCACATACCTTAGAAACACTTACAATTTCATCAAATGGAATCAAATGAACATATGAAGAACCCAGAATCAAAAACATTTTAGATTAGAATAAAAATTCAGCAATTTCCATGTGAGGTTAAATCAGTTCTATAATTCCCAAATGACCACCCTTCTTAGATTAGAATTTCAAAATTCTGCTAATTCTTTACTAGTTAAGTCTAAGACCACTTGTGCCCTAATCCTTATTTTCAATGCTAGTTTCCACAGGTTACTATCAGTGCTGGACTCCCAACTAGGTATTGCAAAATTCAGATGAAGTAGTAACAAAGGTTTAACACCAAAATAAGCTCAAAGGAGTCTCACCTATATGCTGTAGAAAATATAATCATGAACTTGCTATCATATTTCATAACAATCTTTTGATTCGCATGATAATTGATCTTCCATACGATTTATAACAATAGCTGCAGATTAATTGAATCTAGACTTGCTCATTTGAAAGGATGTAATAAGGTAGGACTTAAATTATATACTTTATAACAATTAGTCACACTTTACATACTTTATAGAGAGTGCTGACCCTTGGACGCCTAGGCTCTCCTGGGTGTCCAGAAATTTTCTTTCAAAACATGTATTAGCGCTGACCTCAAGGAGATCAGAAATCTTGGGCGCTCACCTGCACATCTGACACTAACCTTGTGAGGTTGGTGCCAGGTCCAAGCACTAGGCGGCAATGTTATTTTGGGTCTAGTGCTAACCTCTTTGAGGTTGGCGCTAGGTCCATTAGGTTGGCACCAGGTTTGTTTTTCTCTTCAACTTGCAGCAAATGAATATTCTTCAATTCGGAATTAATCATTTTTATCTTAAACATGTCTAACATCACTAACATCCTCTAAATAACATCTCCAAACCAACTCGAATCTAATCTAACCAAGAAATAATACACTCAGAAATCCGACACCCAAACGTGAACAGAAATTAGTATTTTCATTTAATCCAAATCTAAAATTCTAGTTGCTCACAAAACACACGAAATAATGCTATTATAGAAGGTGCTACTTACCTGTTTGACGCTAGAAATCCAACTCCACAGAAATCACTGATTATAAGAATTTTCAATGTCTAACGAACCACCGATGAACAGAAATTTCTGATTAAAATCTGGACTTTGAACGACTTGTCCTCCAACTGAACACAATTCTTCTGACGAACAAGAATCTCTCTTCACTCCCCATCCTCTAGATCAAAACTTAGTTTCAATGAATGGGTTAACCCTCTTTAGATCTAACCCCTGCCGTTTCTATTTTCTCCCAACAATGAACAGTCGACTGTTACTAAACGTTTTCTGAGACCAAACGCTCTTACGTTTGACAAATCTCTACAACTCCTCTTCATGATTTGGTGTAACTCTACTCCACCGATTGCCTACACCAACAACCCAAAAACCCTTGATAATTTGATTTAACACCCAAATCATTTCAATAGCACTACATATATTTTATTCATTTAATTCCTATATAACATTTGTAAGCACCTCATTTTTTGCGCTCCCAGAAGAGCCGGAAATGCAAAACCCGGCTAAAAAGTCAAACCCTAAGGGGTCAAAATTTGACTTTTTGATCAAATGATAATTGGCCATCTTGCTTTATCTCAATGGATAGAGAATCTCGACACGGTTCCAATGCAATTGAGTTTGCTGGAATCGGAGTCCGGATGAAGGTTTTGTGGGCTGGTCAAACTTGAGGGTGAGCCAAAAGTTGACCTTTTGTCAAACCCCGTGCCACGTGCTTAGCCCTATGTCATTGGATAGAGGGCTCCGATACGAGTCCAACACAATTTAGTTTGCCCAAATCGGAGTCTGGATGAAGGAGATATGAGCTGTCAAAGTTTCCGAGCAGCAAAACTGGAAACTGCATACGTGGCAAAGAAACTGCACACGTGGCAGCCAACGCAGCAAAATATCTCAGGGACTAAATCTTAAATATCCAAAAATTGTCAAATATCTCAGGGACTAAACCAAAATTCGTAGGGGTCAATCCGTAGATATCCAAAAGTGTCAAATCGGTCGAATCGGTCAAGTCGAGGGGCAAATACGTAATTTTTTCGATTTGTATCCTACCAAATATGTCGGATACACATACCTCAATGTGTAACCGACACTATTCATCGGATACAAGGAGATCAGCCCGCGAGATTCGCACCGATTCACCGACAAATTCGAGGTGGCATTAATTTTCAAATTAATATGTTTTGTATCCGATATTTAATATCGGATACAAAGGATGTAAAACCCCGACCCGGATTATATCTTAATTATTAAGATTAATTATTTAAAGTGTGATTATTAGATTAATTAAGTAATTGTGTTATGAAGATGAGGTAAATGTGGATTATTCTTGAGGATTTAGAGAAATCAATTGAACTATATGAAAGTTATTAAGGAAAATTTAATCAATGTTAGTTCTCAATTCCAATTGTCTAAGATACTCTCCAATTAACTTAAATGAATTGGAAATCAAATTCTGAAAAGTTAGACTTCTGTGTACCTAGAGTAATTCCTAAGTATACCCAAGTGTACCTAAATTATCCCCTAAGAATACTCAAAGTAACTCTTAAGAATGCCCAAGGTACCTCTCAAGTATACCTTAAGTATCTCCCAAGAATACCCAAATAACCCCTCAAGTATACCCCAGGTACCCTACTTCTATACCCAAGGTACACCCAAGTATTTCCTAAGGTACCCCCATTGAGTGCCCAAGGTATGCTCAAGTATTACCCAAGGTACCACCCAAGTGTTACTTAAAGTACCCCTCAATTATACCTAAGGTACCCCACTTGTATCCCTAAGGTACCCCTGTGTTTACCTAAGGTATCCTCTTGTGTTTGCCTAAGGTACCCCTGTGTTTACCTAAGGTATCCCCTGTTTTTACCTAAGGTATCCCCTTGTGTTTGCCTAAGGTACCCCCGGTGTTTGCCTAAGGTATCCTCTTGTGTTTGCCTAAGGTACTCCACATGTATAGCTAAAGTCCCCCTTATATTACCTAAGGCACCTCACTCCTATTGGCTAAGGTATCCCACTGTTTTGCCCAAGGTACCCCATTCGAATACCTAAAGTACACCCTAATTGTACCTAAGGTACCTCACTTGTATTACCTAAGGTATCCCTTCATTTTAACTAAGGTACCCTACTGTTTTACTTGAAGTACCCCCTCGTTTAGCTAAGGTACATTCCCTTATATAGCTAGAGGTACCCCCTTTATATAACTAAAGTACCTCCAACATACCTAAGGTACATCCCCTATATTACCTAAGGTACACCCCTTGTATTTCCTAGAGATACTCCTCTCATATAAGTAAGGTACTCCCACTGTTTTACCTAGGGTACACCCCCCTATATAGCCAAAGTACACCCTTTGTCTAACTAAAGTAACCCCTATATAAGTAAGGTAACCCCCCATTGTTTTGCCTAAGGTATAACCCCTTATATAGCTAAGGTACCCCCTCGTATAACTAAGGTACACTCCTTCTATAGCTAAGTACCCTCCTCAATATAACTGAGGTACACCCCCTAAGCTTATCTAAAGTTTATTCTTTAGAATGACTAAGGTAAATCCCTTGAAACATCAAGGTACCTCCTCAAATAACTAAAGTACCCCTCATATAACTGAGGTACCCTTCTGTGTTAACTGAGGTACATCTCCCAAGCATTTCTAAAGCATGCCTTTTGAAGTGGCTAAGGCAAACACCCAACTTAACACTAAGGTACCCCCACTTAATATCAAGGTACCCCACTCGAATAACACTAAGGTACCCCTGGTATGCTTTAGGTACACCCTAGGGTTTTAGTTTAATAAAAGCCTTGTTTAGGGGCAGATTTGAAAGACCCAAAACTTGGGCATATAAAAGGATGCCCTAATTTCTAATTAAGGGTTTGAAAACCCATTTGTCTTATCTTGGACGTATAGATCAAGAGAGGAAGATTGTGAGCTCACTTGAAAGCTTGAGCAAGAAGAAAAAGAAGAATGAGAGGAGAACTTGAAGAGAAGTTGTGCTTCTCCATTAACAAGTAAGTAGCAAACCCTTCAAAACAAAATGAATTACTAAAATTCGTATTCTCTCTCTAGGGTTTGATTTATTTGAAGAAATGATCTTGCATGTTGCTATTTGGTTCTAAAATTCGTGGGTTTTGATGATATGATACTCTTGTTTAATCTTCTATTGATTTGCCATGGATTTCCAGCTCTATTGATTATATTTCAAATTAGGGTTTGAGATTTGGGATGAATCTTTGGTTTGGAAAGTGTTTTAAAGCATGTTGGGATGTTTTGTGATTATCCTATTTGATGTTGGAAGTGTTGGAAATGATTTCCATGAGTTTAGTGTTGAAATTAGTCAAAATATTTCAAAATCCCGACCTGGCGATTAATCCTGAAAGTTGGCGATTAGTCCTGAGCCAAACCCCTAAAAACTAGCCTCTGTTATCTTAAATCGCGAATCAAGATTAACTTGGGCGACTAATCCAGAGCCTTAGCGCGCGCACTCCTGTGTATTTATTTCTCCATTTACTTAAGTCTTTACATGTAAATAAGGTTTTACCCCCCCATTTGAAACCAATAAAAATACTCTCAAGGCTCAATTCCCAACCAATAAAAATTCAACTTTTCAGTTTGTGCCTAAATTTCCAGATTTCCCGATTTTGAAAAATGGCCACTTTTTGAGTTTGATATCCAAACGAGTGATTCAGAAGCCCATAAAATTCTAGATGATTTGTATACCCTCCAATACCCTCCAAACGAGTGATCCAAACTCCTTGTAGATTTGTCTAGAAAAATTCTACACTGAAAAGTCAACGCTTATATCCAGACTTAGAATATTTTCGAGGTACAAAACGTTTTGTTTCGGAATCCATTGATTTTTGGTAGGATGACTTATTTGAGAATTCTAAGAGTACTCCACTCATCCAAAATGTGTGTAAGCACCTCATTTTTGCGCCCCCGAAAGAGCCGAAAATGCAAACCCTGGTCAAAAAGTCAAACCCTGATGGGTCAAAAATTTGACCTTTTGATCAAGTAATAAACTTCCACCTTGCTTCATCCCATTGGATAGAGAATCTCGACACGATTCCAACGCAACCTGGGTTTGCTGGAATCAGAGTCCAGATGAGGGTTCTGCGGGCGGTCAAACTTGAGGATGAGCCGAAAGTTGACTTTTCTTTGAACCCCGTGACAAGTGCTTAACCCTATGTCATTGAATATAGGGCTCCGAT